>OY728157.1:1004502974-1005752974 GCA_963277665.1 Viscum album
ATATATATTCACCCATATAAGGATGAATATATTTAATGGTGTTAGGTATACCTACATGTGTATATAGAAGTGTATAAGGGTGTATGTTTAAATGGGTTTCTGTATATATAAGAAAATTTATAAGGATATCCATGTACATATTTAGACATGAAAATATGTACATAGGGTATAGGTGTCCTTATATATATATATACGATGGTGAATATGCATATAAAAAGAAAAGACAATATTTGAGTTTTCATTGATTAAAGAAGTTCATCTTGATTTTGAGTGAGGACTTATTTTAATTTAAACATTAAAATTACTGAATAACTGATTTCATTCATTCCACACATAGTTTTTATTATAATTTATGATGTATGATTATTATTAAGTTTGTTATACATGAAATGATGTGCATTAACTTGGTTTTCAAGATTTTGAGAATTAGTTTGATTTTGTTTATCAGTTCATCTGTATGTTGAAATTACCGATTAGATTTTGTAGAAATGATTAGTGTTTAAAATGGAACATTAGATGTGTAAAATTGGGTTTTAAGTGGATTTTTAGTTTTAATAGTGTTGTGTGATTTGTTCTTCAAAAATGGGTTTTATTAAATGGTTGTTTGAGGATCAGTTGGCACTTTAAAAATTGGTTCATTGGAAAACACTCCTTGAAATGGTTCCATCATATTTTTGGTTTATGAAGAGATGATTGTTTTCTTCAATATGGGACTTCCCATGTTTGACAATGGTTTAATGGAATAGAACCATTCCTTGGGGTGGACAAGGTGGTACTGGTTTGTGTGACTTCGGTGATGGATTGTATGTATAGATCATTGATTATCATTATGAAAAACACTACCATACGAACATGATATGGTTACCCAACATAGATACTAGGACTTATCAAATTATTTCTACACTAGTTTAGATTACACACTAGTTTTTCCCATTGTAAGGTCTTTTCTCTACATTGGGATTGTGCCCATCAATTTGGCGAGGTAGGGTAAAACCAAGTGTGTGGGTCAATTGATATCATTTGGTTAGGCATTCCTATAGTTAGTTATTAGTATGTTTTGTATTTTTATATTATCTCTTCAGAATTATGATTTTTTATCAGGCACTAGATTATCTACAATAGATGAATTAGGTTCCTTTCCTAGTGTGTTTTCTTGAGCACAATTTTTTCATTTCCATCATTATTTGATCTCAATACCTTCTCCTTGTTCATGGTAAATCATTGAAAAAAATAAAATATTTGGTTTTCTTTAAAAATTATGGAAAATAATTTTTTAAAATAATTAAAGTCAAATATTTCACATGGTATAAGGTGAAAAAACATTTTTGGGTTTTCGTATTTTACATTTAAATTTTCAATATTTCCTTAAGTGAAAATCACATTTTAAATTTTATGGGTTGTGGATAATAACTTGGTTCTTTTTTTATTTTAATTTATGAAAATGCTATATTCATATCCTTGTATTTCAAACTATCTATTAATGAACATTACATTTAAATTAAATTTGTTTTGAATATACTATTTTTGAATTATCACTATGTTTTGATATACAATTATATATATTTATTATTGTTTTTCTCTTCGGGTACTACTTCTTTCTCAGATTTAGTCACTATGGGAAATTTTGGTTTTGGAGTTAGTGGTGACTCACCTAGTTAGATAGAGGTATGTATTTCCATTTCAGTTTTTTTCACTTCTCAGGTTTACATTTTTGTAGTCCATTTTGTAATTTTTTTAATTGGAAAAATAATTCCCAACTACTTTATCATGATACCTGACAGTAGTTTCTTTCCCTAAAGGATCGACAAAACCTATCAATCCTTATTGCATGAAATATTGAGTAACTAGATCAGCATAAAACTATATGGGTTCATGAAAAAATGAAATCCAAATGGAATTTTTTTATTTTGGATGTTAGTTTTAACAGAGATAGGATTTTCAGGACATAGGAGGTAGTTAATGGGACATTTTCTAATCCCCACAACTTGTGAGGAGACATGAGTCACCAAGGGTAGTTTGGCTTTAATTAATTAATTTTGATTTTCAGTTTGTGTTGTTAGTGATTTTTTAGTATGAATAGATTGTGAATGTTGGGGGATGACTGTGTATGTGAGATGGTGTTTCATGGTGGTCTAATATGACATAAATAACCATGTATAGCTCACACGAATGGTTAAATATACATCTAGGGGTCGGTGCATGCTTAGTGCATCGAATAAGAAACCATGTCTCTAGTGTATGTTAGACCAGTAGAGACATTATCACTTATTTTGGTTTTGGTGATCCATTGGTCTGATTTTTGTTGTTGTTTGTATAAATTGGTTTTGGAGAGCTTCCCTTTATTAATAAAATGAGGATCAACATTTAAAAATTAGATTTCATAAAAAGGAAAAATCATTGGTTGTTTATAAAATGTAAGGGGAAACTCTTTTATATATTTAAATGTTTAATGAAATGTGAAATGATAATTAAATTGTCAATACATGGGGTTGTTAGATAAATAGTATGGGTTCCCTTCATATTCTTTATGTATGTTCACATATGTGACTGTGTGTGTGGAATGTGAATGATTATATTTATGTGTGGATGATATAAGAGGGATTGGTAATGAACACATTTGTGATAGTTAATTTGTTACCATCGATGAGTAATTAAAATTAATGGTTTAACATTGTTTTCTTTAACATGGTATTTTTATAGGAAAATGGTTTACATTAAAACAGGGATAATAATCAAATAATATTTTTTGTTTAATTAGAATATATGTGTCATTGTTTTGAAATTTTAATGTGTATTTAATGAAATGATTTCGAAAATGGAAAATGATTTTGATTTTGAAAAAAGGAATTGAATTCAAAAAAGGATTAATTTAGAAATGGTTGATTCTTAAAGAGGTTGTTTTATGATTTGAGATTTTTTTGTGGGTTTTTTGTTTAGATTTTATATTTGTTTGATTTGGTTTTCTGATGTTATGGTTTATAGGATTGATGTTTGGGTGAAAATGTGAATTGGTCGAGTTCTGGTTTGGTGTTGATATGGTTTTGTGCCTTGTGTTGTTGAGAGTATGCCTTTGAAAAATACCTAGAATGTTTTAATGCAGTATCTTCGAGTAATTTAACCTATATAGACTCATAGAGTAATGGTGGAGTTGATATCTTCTCAATCAATACTGGTTTTCTACATTCATTGAGTTTCTTTAGGGGTTATGGAGTGTATTGGGTAAGCTGAGAGTGTGTTAATGTTTTTGGGAACTCAATATTCTATGAGTGTGCGCGTCATCTTGGATATGTTTGATGTACTTGAACTGAACTAGTGGGATATGGAGATTATATTATCAATAAACATATAATTTCATTAGGGATTATTGATACCAATGTAATTTGGTATTTTTTCCTTGGGGATGTTGAGAAAGGAAAAGTATCACAACTCATGGATGCATAACAAGGTAAAATGACGGTGATGGGGTATATTCACCATTCCAATGAACTAGTTTACTTCTCTATAGTTATAGTGTTGAATTATTAGCTTAAAGCCCCTATTTTGTCTATGGTGTCCATCCCGGGTTCAATGAATGGTTTTTTTTGTGTTCAGGGAGGTTCCCCATCTTGTAAAGAGCGTGAACCAAAGGAACATGTCCCATAAAAGTCTTCTGGACATTATCATGCATTTATAGTTGGATGATTCACATGTTTTTTATGTTATTGTCTATTTTGGTTGTCTAAACCATCATATCCTAATACTATAAATGATTACTGATGGTGTGGTCATGGAAATTTTTTTTAAACTATTTTTCAGATGATGGTGCCTTGGTCGGAGGGTGTCAGCTCTTGGTTATGAGGCAGTAGATGCTTCAAGATATTCGGGCTCCAACCATGGGCCTTAGAGTTAATTTATTCACGCAGTCAGGAATCACCAGTAGTGTGGGGAACCTTGAATCATCTCTTGTCTCCACTTTTGGGGTGTAGGTAGATTAAATGTCTTTTTGGTTGTTTTACTTATCATTGTAAATTTCTTCCTCTTATAATAGAATTGATTGTCTTACATTCATACTATTTTATGGATGGGTATGTGTTGAGAATTGAGAGTAGTTGTACCCCTTATGGGTTGGTTTTGGTGTTGGGGGTGCTTGACTTGATGAAGATCAAGTCTGATGGAAATGATTAATCAAGGGATGGCTTGGTTCTTAGTTTGAGTTTCTTCTTGCATGTTTTATCTTATGTCAGGGGTTTTGGTTCCATAGTGGGAGTTTGATGGTTGTCATTATATATTTCGTTCATAAATTTTGCGAAGACCACCATGTGTACAATATTGATTAATATAATTTTGGTTGATTCTAGATGGTCTCTTTTGGTGGGGAGATCCACCATAGATCTCCATGATTGTAGTTTTCCTTATAAATTGACGGGAGTGAATTGGTATGTTAAAAAAGTCACATTATGCTACATGGATTCGTTCAGATTCATTCTATTTAGAGTTCAATATTGGTTCTTTATGCGACTTTGTGACTTTATAGGGGTGAAATTGTTTTGTGATGGGGATAATTTTTACACCCTGTACATGAAATATAAATTATTTTTATTATTTAAAGCCTCTTGGTTAGGTATTCAGTAGGTGAAATTTTCAAAATTTGGACGATATTTAGGTATTTCTCGATTAACCAAGATGATTAGTTGTAATAGTATGGTTCCCATGTGGGTTCTCAATTGATAATGTGGGGAGGAAAACATATTGTTTATGTACTATTAAACCATGAATAAACCTTATTGTTTGGCATTGTGAGTTGGTAGTACTAAGTGAGATTGTTTGAGAACTGTTTTCTCAGCCATGCTTTGGCCTACGTGTAACTGTTCATGGGAGCCTGGCCTAGGAATTGGACAGTGCTTGGTTGGTCTATAGTTTTGAAAACCATGCACAAAACCTGCGGGTTATCTATAATTTTTAAAAAAATATTTCATGGATCCTTTTATTTTTCAATAAATTTTTCCTCTCCTATTGTTTGCATTCTTATACTCCCATATACATTGTGTAGCTCTAAATAACATCTCCCATGGTGAGTATGAGCACCCCTCCTAGCTCCCTTTTTCTCCAATGAATCCATCTAATTCCTTCATATTTTGTTTTCTATGTCTTGATTTATTCCCTCCTCTCTCGTTATTATCAATTTTTGGCCTATTTCCCTCTTGATATCACCCTGTAACAATCAGCCTGTCCCTAAGCTAAGGGTTAGCAAGTTATTTTGGGTTTCTTTAATTTATATTTTGTGTAGTATGTCTCTCTGGTATTCTTTGGGGATGTTTCAGTGCCCACCACCTAATATGAGGCATTTTAGGCTAATTTTCTCCACCTACCACCAATTTTGTGGGGAATTTCTTTTTTCCTTTAATTTTGGAAGAATCTTAATTAAGTTTTTTTTATAATTTTTAGGTTCTCAATATTTTTATAGCGTATCCTTGTCACCATGGAATTGGAATAAATCATCTGATATTAATGACATACATTAATATACATTGGTAAGAATATATGTATTGAAGTTTCCCATTTACATATATTAACCCATGGAAGATGAATAAATTTAATGGGGGTTAGGTTTTCTTATATGTGTATATTGAAGGGAATATATGTGTAATTGTAAAAGGGAATATTCATATATAAGAATACATTTAAGGATCCCCATGTATATATTTCTTCATGAAAATATTTACATAGGGGCTAGCTGTCCTTATATATATGTGAAGGTGCATATGCGTGTTAGATGAATAGTAAAGATTTGAGTTGTCCAAATTTTAAGCAGTGTGCCTTGGATTTTATATAGGATTACTTTTCATTTTACTTTTTAATTTAAATAATTATTGATTTCATTCATTATGAACCTCGTTTTTATGATAATTACTAATATATAATTTTTTTAAATGTTGTTTGGTATGAAATGAATGGGATTCCATTTGTTTTAAAGATTATGATAAATAATTTGATTGTGTTTTTCACATCATGTGCATGATATAATTCCCATTTTGAATTTTTATAATGTTTTGGGATAAAAATTGTGGGTTTTATATCTAAAAATGGTTATAGGTAATTTTTTTTCAAATATGGTTTGTATTTTGTTTTATAGAAAATTGTTTTATTTGAATTGTTTCGTGAGGCTCGATTGGTTCATAAAATTGGTTTTCTTGGGAAAAACACCAAGCAATGGGTCCACCATCTTTTTTATTGATGAATATATTAAAGTTTCCTCCATTTGGGAGTTCCTTTTTGTGATGATTATTTAATGTAAAGGGAATATTCATTTGGGTGGCAAGGGTGGTGCGTGTTTTTGTGTGTTCTATGATGGCATGTATGTATACTCATTTCTTGGATTTCATTGGAACACCTTCTCTTGAACATGAACTGGAAAAATGTCATAGTGATGAAGACTTGTAAGAAAACTTGTTGTATTAGTTTAGATTACACATAAGATAGTGGGATTATTAGAGACTTTTCTATAATTTAGGATTATTACCCACAATTAGGCCATATAGGATAAAATTGATCATGTGGGAATATTGATGTCATCGGGTTATGCATGCCTATGGTATGAGTTAGGTGTTAGTATTTTCTATATTTTCATTTGAGAACCTAGTCATTCACGTTTTTTCTTGGGAACTAGATTATTTATGCATGATTTATCAAGTGATTTTCTTGGGATGATTTCTTCAACACCATTATCCCATTTCCCTCATTATGTTATACTAGTATTTATTCCTATATTTGGTTGTTAATTGCTAAAAAAGTGGATGTTTTTTTCATTATAAAGTTTCCAAAAGATTGTTTTGAAAGAAGGAATGATCACTTTTTACCTGTTTTATTGTGAACTACCTTTTCATTATTTTTCCTATTTTCATATTAAATGTGAAAGACGCTTTTCAGTGAAAACCATGTTTTAAATTAATAGGGAAGTTTATCATTATTTATTTATTTTTAAAATATAATATCTAAAAATATTATATTCATATCCCTATTTTTCAAACTATATGTTAATGAATATTTATTTTAATGTAAACGCACGGGTAATAAACAAGTTAGGAATGCCTACTGAGTTTTAATACACATGCCTATATATTTATCATTATTTTAATATTTTGGTGTTTCTTCCAATGTAGATTTGGAATCCATGGGTGATATTGGTTTTGAGGTAGGTTGTATTGTAATGGGTCACATGGGGGTATGTCAGGTGGTTTTATATTTTATTTATTTTTTAGTGCTCCTGTTTATCTTTTTAATATTCTGTATTTTTTTTATTTTTTATAGTTAAATTAATTTTCAACTATTTTATATTTATTTTTGATACTCATTTTTAGCTTCGAAGGAAAGGGAACACCTCTTGAGCTTTGTGGTGGGCTAGTTTGGTTGACCAGTTATGGGTTGACTCATGTTGGTTTGTGACAAAGATAATTATTCAATCCATTGGATAATGATTATGACTGGGATTTTTATTTTAATAATCATATGGAATTTTATTTTTCAAGTTTTTAATTACCCTTTTGGTTCTTGAATGTGGGAGGTTAGCCTTATTCTGACCAAATTACCATCATCATCCTATCTTTTCATTATTTTAAGAAATAATATTGGTATCAGAATTTAGAAAATATTAATATTTGGTTTTATGATTAACTTATTCTTCCTTGACCTATATTAGTTATTACAAAATCATAATATATTTCAAAAATTAAAAATAATTTATATGTATATGATCTAAACCAAATCCTCTAGAAGCACTCCTAGTTTTGTGAATAACCATGTGTGACTCTTGAATCCCACCTCCAAAAGGCCATTGTATGCAATTGATCACTAATTGTGAAAATCATTATACGGAAGGCATTACCTTAATTGAAACATGGGGATATACTATAAAATATATGGAATCCTTCCAACCCAGAATAATAAAAATCATATTCTCAATAGATAACAAAATTTATTATAATTACATTATTTCATACAATATATTGAAAATTTATGATATGTATAACTATATAAAATATTAAAAAATCACCAAAAAATAAAAATAGAATAAAAAATCATGCTTACCAGTTTTATATGAAAGTTACCCAAACAAAAATATACTCTTAGAGAATAATGTTATAGATCCAATTTCATCCAAAACCCTAGAAACATAATCTCACAAATTTTTACATAAAATCATAAGTGAATAAATCCACACACTCGGTGGACTATCAGTTGTGGACGAATAACCAAGTAAATATTATGCATGCATAAGAGTAAATGAAATAAAATAAATATATATTCACAAATTCGGACACTAATATCACAGAAGTGTATGATAATTAAAACTTTTACTAATAAATTATATTATCCCTAATCATTATAAAAATGGAAAATAAAATTCATTAAAAAAAGTATATGTATGTTATTTTTGTAAATTAAATTCATTATAGAGTTTTATTCATAATATAACTATAATACAAACCAAAAAATTATTAAATTATATATAATATAACACATGAAATTTTAATATAATTTACCCCTAACCAAATAATATAAGTTGGTATACACATATCTAATGTATAACATCATATTACCTATCCACTATCTTAACCATACTATTACAACATTTAATCCTGTTACGCATATGCCATTTTTACATTATTACATTAGCAGAAGATAAAAGGGATCCTACTTTGTATTATTGAATTATTTACTTGTATTATAATAACAGATAAATAAATGACTTCTATATTACATTTGATGATAAGAAAAAAAATATAAAAATCATTATCAGATCCTTGAAAATAATTCCATCATTCCTTATTTATATTGTGTGGATATAAAAACAAAATAAAGGGTGAGCTTATATGTATAGTAAGGGTAACATAAAATTATACCTATAATGAGTAAATAATATATAATAAAAATGGTGTGCTGGATAAAAAGACATATTCCATTTTATTTGTTACATTTGATTAAAATTATACCCAAAACATATATCAAAATAAGAATCACCTAAACAATAATAACTTAAATATTTTAGAAACTTATAATTCATGATTTTTTAAAGATTATAGATTCATTACATGAAATCATGAATTATACCATCTGAGAAATTTTTTAAGACTTATTAAACACTATCAAGTCATTCTTAAAAGACATTGTCATTGTATAGGATGATATTCAACCAGATGTACCAATTTGGGTTGTCTCATGAGACATATTTATTCACTGGTGGGAGATATCAAAATAGTACAAACCCATCATTTACATATGTCTAAATCATTCCTTATATATTAAATAAAATATATAAATTATAATTAATAATATTTATCAATCAACAAATATCTATGTTGAATCAAGAATATAGGTTATAAATATATCCCTGGTAAATTAAACATCTATCATAAAACGCTTTTTTAAAATAAACCAAATATAACAATGCTTCGGGGTTAAGATAATAATAAAATTGATAAATATATCTATGATAAAAAATTTGGATTTAATGTCAAAATAATAACATAGAAAAAAGATAACATAACATCATGGAACTGAGATCATTCCTTGTGAAAAAATGAGGTAATAAACCTAAATCAGTAATGGATGAGAGGAGACCATAAATTAATCATAAATAATTGTTTCTATGTAATATATTTCTATTTTATAATTAGAGATGATAATGGAACAAAAACATTAAAAATAACATTCCTTAATTAATTTGAAACATTTTTGTTAAAAAAAGTTAAAAAAAATTCAAAATTATTTTAAAGCGGTGAGAAAGAGACACATAAAATCTTCATTAAAAAATAATAAAATTGTTATAATTTTTAATAAGTATAAAATATCATTTTTATTGTAAAGAAATACACTAATTTAATATCAAATCACATTATAATCCTTAAAAAACCATTTATTTTAATATAAAATCAAAAAAATTATTGAACAATCAAAAATATATTTTCATTGAAAAACATTAGAAATATATAGATTAATCTAAATAGAGAATAATTGTCATATGGGTGTGAAAATTTATATAATATATATATTAAGAATAAAATTTATTTCACACTTATATAATGATATTCAAATTTGACCCATTTGGAAAACACGAAATGGATTCCTTGAAAACAATATAAAGAATGTAAAATATAGATTAAAATGACATTTCACAATAATTGAAGAATAGAAAAGGAAATTTATGAATAATTTTTGAAAATAATGATATGTAAGAATAATATTCTTGACCTAAAAAAATTGGAATTTTATTTAAAGCATTCCTTAGGCCTTTGAGTTTCAAATAGTTTAAAAGTTGGATGAAAAATAAAGTAAAACTAGAAATAAATTTAGATGAATAAAATTAATGTTTTTAATAATGAAATGGAATATAATTCGTCAAATTAAATTTTAAGTATGAAAAATCATTAAGGGATGAATGAGTTTTTACGTTTTTAGGGTATAAATAAAATTATGATCATTTCAAATAAGAGCGAGATTATAATATAAAGCCATGCATGTTTAATAAAATTTGGATTAAAACCATCTAAAATAAAAATTATTATTTAAACATTATATAAAATGAATAAATATGAATTCATGATATAATATGTTAAATTCATAGTATATATGTTATCTAAATTAATTTGGTTTTATAATACATAATATGTCAATATGGGATAATGTTTAGATGAAAGACCCTTATGGATTTAGTAAATTATTACATAAAATATCATACAATTAAAAAACAAATTGAATATTTAAATACCTAAAATAAATAATAATTAATGATATAAAATTTCACAGGGGTAGTATATATATCTTATCAAATAAATTTGATTCATAATAAAACATATGTCTCTATGGACATGAATTGAGATGAAAACCCCTTGTGAATTTAAAACAATTTGAATTAAAACCACTTAAAAGAGAACATTGAATTGAATATGTACATACCATGAGTAAAGAGTAAATATTGAAATATCAATTCTAAGGGGTTTAATATACACAATCTAATATAAATTAGGTGCATTATATAAAATAGGTTTTAATAGAGTGTAACTAAGATGAAATACCCTTGTGGTGGATTCCAGCTTAATCAGATGTATTATATCATCATGAAAATGAATTAAAATAAATTAAAAAAATTTATTAATAACCTGTTTTTATCTATATTACATTTTCATGACCTTTTATAATCATTACACATCTATTCATTATATATTTCTTGATCATTTTGAATACTTAAAGATGTTCAGATAATTTCTCGAAACAATATTCAATATATAGAATATTGTTAAAGGTGTTTTAAAATGGTTCAATGATACAATTAATCCAAAACATGATACATTTATCATTTTAATACATTAAATATATATTGTTAACAATCTATTTAACGTGTCCATAAAAAATTAAGATGACCATTTCACTGTGACAATAATTCATACATACACAAGAATGTTATTTTAATTTTTATTGTGGATTAAAATGAAATAAATGATATAAAGGTATAATTTTACAAAATCATAATAATATTATCAATATAAAATCAATTAATTAAATTAATCCCAATGACTATCCATTTTTTTAATAAATAAAAAAATTAATTATATCGCTTCATGGACGTGGTATTCTAAACACACTCGTCAGTGATGTTCTCATTTTCCAAGTAATAGATGGGTATTGATTAATATAATGTATTATATTGACTAATTAATAATAATTTAATATATATTCACTAGTTATATCTTAATAACTATCCATGGGAGGCGAGGATGAAAAATAAAACACATCACTTCGTAGTGGTGGTAGTATATACATATAAATGAGAGAATTTATCATTTTTGATAGGTTGTAATGGTTTTGAAAAAAGTTGTTTAATATTCATAATAAAATTTTAGTACAGTTATGATACTAAATTAATTATTTTACTATATTGATGATATATTTATAAGGAAGAGTAAGAATAAATAAATTTAATAGTTTTGGTTAAGTTTATTATCAATTCTTTTGGAAACCTCCATTGTCCTACACATTAATACATAATTGAGTGAATCTATGGGTTGACCAGAAAAAATAAAATTGAAAATTATATTGGGATTATATTTTTATATCTATTTATATAGATATGTGGATCAAGATATGAGGTCATGTTAGGGAAATATTATACCTTTTAGAAGTGAGGTCGGTGGGAAACTGGTATTCAATTGAATCATTATTATATAATATATATCAAAATGGATTAAAGTGGAAATTAATTGTTATAATTTCTAATATAATAATATTAATTTATAAATCCTACAAAAAAATAATATATATTAATGTTTTTCATGTGACCATGAATCCTTATACTATTATTTTAATTGTTTTATCATATTTTACCATTAATGGTGGTGATAGATTTTTACCATTGTTACAATTATTTAAAAGTAGAAATTAAAATTATCTCATTAAAAAATTATAACATGATTATCCTAAATTTGGAATCCATTTTATATGATTAAATTTCTAAAATATGTAAATTTCTTTTAATATATGTTATCAATAACACACCAAAAATCATTTTATGAAAAGTGTCATTTTCAACCATAAAAATGACATGACCATAAAATAATGTTTAATTGTGATTTATATGGAATAAATTGGATTATATTTAATAAATGGATATTTAATTAAAATATAATTTCAAAAAATATTTTTTATTTGAATAAAAATAATACTTTAGAATACAATATATCAAACATATATATCTTATATCAGGAGATTTTTTTAAAAGAATTATATTACTTATTAAATATATACTGTCTCATTATTTTTTTTTGTAAACATTCATATCAATATTATATACTGATAATGTCATAAATGTGATAGTATATATAAAATATGTATTTGTCTCTATTCAACCCAAAAATAAACTATTTTTGAAAAATATAAAAAATTAACCATTAGAAAATATCAATATGATGAAATATATAATAAACCCTTTTTATCATAATGTTTTTTGAAAATTTATTAATTTATCTATTGAAAGAATATTCAACGTACACGTCAAAATTTATTTTATAGAAAATTTCTCCTTTAAAATTTAACTATTCTCAACATATATTATTTCATTATTATCATTCAAAATTGTGTATGAAAAAAACAATAAATTTCTATTAGGAAATATTTTTACTCATAATATCTATTATGGTTACTTCTATTAATAACATCTAATCCAATGACTAGTTTATAATAGTTATATTTAAAAATAGATATTTCTATAGTATGTCATAGTTCATATAATAATTTGTAATGTGTATTATAAGATATTGAAAATATTTTTTAATAAACATAAATATTGGGTTGTTATATTATCCCCCTTATAGATATTTTCTCCTATAATTTTTAATTTATTTTAAAAAAATCATGGAATTTAATTATATTTTTCCATGAATTTTAATTTTTATGTTAATACTAGAGGACTTATTAGTTCATAAATAATCATTTGGAAATTTTTTTTACTTTTAAACAAATTAAACCAGTGAATGTTTTTCATGAAGATTACACTGATAGTTAAATGATATATTCTATACAAAAATTTATTCATTTATCATTGTCTTCTTGGGTTTCATTAATTATAATAAAATATAGAAAATTGATTTCATTTCATTCCTTAAGAATTATTTCATCCCTTAGTGTGTATTGAGTAGTTTTATACAATTGATTAATTTCATTTTGAATTTTTTTGAATTAAATGAATGAAAATTTTAATCCTAAACCACTAAAATATATTGTTAATGGATCATGAGATCCATTAAAGGGTACTATTCTTCCCTGTAAAAATTATTTTTATACCACTAATTCCACCACTTTCTAGAAATTTACTAAACCAAAAAAATGGTTAGCATATGTACAAATATTAATTTTTAAAGTAAAAATTCAAATAAATTAATAATTTTTAATATATGTAACCTAAAAAATTGTACCCAAAGTTAAAAATTACTCATTATACTAGACCTAAAAACTCTTCAGAATATGACAAACCAAATTTATATACATTACAATCATATATTCAAATAAATTTAATATAATAAACCATACATAAAATAAAATAAAGAACTTAAATATTATATATGACGGTTATGATATACCTTGTCTTATAAACCACAAAAAAATATTCCCGTTTAGAGATAATATTTATCAGAAAAGAAACATTCTGACTCCAGGATTCATACATGGAAAATTTCTCAATGAATCCCTTTTATTAGAGATCCCCATGAAGGATTTATAAGTGAACAAATTACATTAAACTATTTTATACTATAAAAAATGTCCCAAGTTAATTCCATTAAGAAATTATAAATTCTATCCTGACCTGACTTTCCGGGGTCTGAGCCGCAACTCTCTATGCCTACTTTCAATAGGTTAGGGGATAGTGACTAGAAATGAGTAGGAATAACACATATATGGGAGTTATTTTATTAATTTAAATTTGAGCATGAACCCATAAACACCTCAATTTAATTTTGCAGAGATATGAAAAATCTATATGACTAAAATCCATGAATACATCTATCCCAAACCATAGTATAATAGAATTACTAAAATCCCAAATGAAAAAAATCCCACCCAGGAAAAATTTAAAAGAATATAACCTTCTCAGAAAGAGGTGATCACTATCAAAATGAACTACATGTATGCTCCTCGACATGGCTTTGGTAAAAAACTATTTTGATCTAGCTCACTAAGATCCTATTACCTCAAGTCATCTGTGGACTATATCAAAAGGAATGTGTCCTAGACAAGATAGAACACATGCATGAAAATCCAATGCTGGGTTAATTATAAAAATAATCATTAGACGCCACAAAAAACCTAAAATAAAAAATGCAACAACATAAAGGAAATAGTTTCCTCGACCTAGCCATAGGAAACCCAATTTTGATAGAATCTCCATCTCAAAACAACCTATCTTGTACCTAAAAAGTTAACTCATCCTATAATGGGTGTCAACCGAGACATGTGAAAACACTACAAGGACTCCCAAAAAGAACACCCAAATATACTCCTGTCAGACTCCATGTCATATGAGGTTTCGACCTTATATATATCAATGTTATTTACACGCAAGGATATAAAGGTAACACATAAATCATGGAGAAAACACTCCATGAGATCATAAAACCTAGATGGAACTCTACTGATAGATACCCTCCATTATGAATAAACCTACCATTCCTAATGGTACATATGAGAGAACGTGCTCTATCAGGAACAAAATAATAGGAAAATCACTTGTTTTCAACACCAGTGTTCCTATCATTCTAACTTTTCACCCACCATAACATAATGAATCCCAATTGAAGATCCCCTCCCATCACCACTACACACAGTTGAGCGAACACAGCTTTAGACTATTCATTGTGTGCATCCTCTATAATGATAGAGAATTTAGGGACCCACACCTCTCCACTTCCCCATAATAAATGGAGTACTAGCTCTTAACTCACCAAAAAAACTTTTTATTACTTATATATTGAGTGTACCACACCTTAGTCAATCGAGGGACCACTAACTCTGAACTAGGAACCACTCGTATCTAGTTTAGTGTCCCTATTGTTGTAATTATGCTCAATAGCCTAGGGGGATCCAACTCCAATGGACAACCCACTCCCCGCTAATAATCATATATGAGGAAGAAGTGATCAATAAGTGAGGACATACATATTGTAATGATAGGGGAACATCACTAATTGAATGGAGGATCCACACCTTAGAATGTAAGGGAGTACAACTCTGTCGATAGAGGACTTATGCCATAACCCAGTTACGGAGTACTACTCTGTGGCTAGAGTAACCACACCCTAGACTGAAAAGGGAGAGCTACTCCACCATATTGATAACTATGGAGGACCTACACCCTAACATTATAGGGGAGTAATAACCCTAGGATAGAGGATAATCTCTCTAAAACGACAAGGGAGTACCAAATACATTGGAACAAAATGAATGGAGGACCTGCACCATTGAATGGTAGGGGTGTACCACCATCTAGGATAGTAGAACCACACCCCTTGATTGTAGGGGAGTACCAACTCTATCTGCCCATCATATATACAGGACTAATTCCCTAGTCTAATAAAAGAGTACCAAATCCATGAATAGAGGACTTGTACCCTGGTCCAAGACGGGCATACCTACTCTACCTTCCAACGATTATAGAGGTCCCATTCCCTGGAATGGAAGGGTAACACTATGCAACTATAAAAATGTCACAAGAAAATGGCACCATGATATGTTAGTTTTGTAACATCTACAGAGGAACCCAACAAAAGGTAAAGAAACAATGGACACAACATTCTTAATCCCATCTCTACCAAAGTAGAAATGTAAGGGAAAATCATGCCCAAAAGATACAGGGGAGTACCAATACTAGTTTTTCTCTTAATTAACCACACTGATCTCCAACATCGGATCAACACAAATTCACAAGATTCATTCTCAATTAAGAACACCTCACATTGTGTAGGCCATAATAGTGTCCACCATCACGTTCTAATTGGAAAACCACTCAGGATAGGCTATACACAAGCTTGAATCTGACTCCTAGAAAAGCTGATATAGATACCATAAGTTCTCAGGATGACATCCTAACAGTATACAATGTGAAATGATGTACATACAATATGTGATCCCAAACTACATCCTGGCCATGCATCATGATTACAAATTTTTCAAACCCATGTTTGTGTACACATTGTTTAGGGATAGTACACGCCATGTAACATTTCACTCATCCCCTATCTATGTTCCTCCATTAGAATGACTAACCAACCATGTCCCTTCCACTTCATTTATCTCATACTACATGGAATGTTAAATATAGAATGCCACCTAACTATGTAGTTTACTCATTTCCATGTACCATACCACATTTCCATGTTCTTTTGTCATTTCCTAGTACATGAACATGTAGTTTCACATGGATAACCCAATCAATATCCCATGGTCCCATGGATTAGGTAACTATGTGGAATGTAACCCATATACACAAAATATTGTTTCCAAAGATCATCATTCCTAAACAAGATTAATTAAACAACAAGCTTCACTAGACTACACATCATGTAGATGGTAATTATAGTCAATAATTACCTATAAAACCCCTCTATTCTCCCTGTTTTACCCTAAAACCATCATATATACCTAGAACCTATCTATAGAAATTATATAAGGGATATATATTCTGAAAAAAAATAATAATTAAGGGGTTCCAGATCAAAACTGAATTCCACCAAACTGAATGGTGAAATTCTGAAGCTTTAGATGAAGAACGATGCATAGAACATTCTTCTTCTCGATTTGACAATGATCCACTTCTGAAACAAGGATAAAAATCTCCTTCCTTCATCAATTGGAAATCAATTCATTCATTTCCCAATGGAGGATAGGTGGCAGAGAGGATATGAAAACATCTAATATTGTGTCATTATCACCAAGGGTTTTTTGGGGGAAGTAATTAATTTTGAAAAATTATAATCAATTAATTCTCTTTTTAGTGCCACATCACTAAAATGGCCTTGATTTAAACGTTAAATTTTGGCAGCCTTAGGTTTCTCCAAGGGTAGAAACAACATTCTGTAGTTAACCAAAATCATATAAATCTATTACATGACTCTGTATGAGAGTAAATCCTATTTTCAACAGAAACTATACACGTGTGACAAAGTATATTCAATATTTTTAATATCACCGCATTGAGCCTCTGCATGCCCTAGATTCCTATGAAAACTTAGTATCCGACTTTTGAAATATTGTGTGGAATTTTTTGAATTTATATGGGTCAAAACCCAAGTCATTAAATTCTCTCCACCATATGTAATTTTATCCCAAAGAAGAGAAATCCTAAGCACAAAGGAAGAAACTGGGCTCTACACTAGACTCCTATGCTACTGAGCTCACCAAGGGTTTATGTTCTTCTTAAAAGCATGCACATAGGGAATCCATCAAGGAAAAGACACTCATATATACATATTCTACCAAGCCAGAATCATCCAAAACATGATCACATGTCTCCTTATATGTGATAGGTGGAAAAGCACGAAGCACCAAAGTCCATCGTAGTTATGGTGTCTAGCTGCACACCACCTTGTTAACCTGACACATATACTGATGGAACCCCATTGTTCACATCCACTCCAAGATGCTCTCTACAGTATACTTCTCAAGAAATTTTCATTCTATGTTGATTTGGATCATGTGAGGGGAACTCACGAATGAACCAAGGTTTCCTAAGAGAATCATTGGGTCTTACGAAGCCCATCATCTACAAGACTCATGTATTAACATATATCATAATAAATAAACACTTTCATAACCACTAGTGGAGTACAAGCTAAGCATGGATGGTAGGAAACCAATCCACATACGAGATACATCGTAGGGTCGCACTATGCCTCTGTTAAATGATTTTAATCAAGGATCTCCCTATACTAGGTCCTACATGAAAAAAGTGTCAAGAAAAAAAATATATTGGAAAGGCTAAGACCTTCTTAGACACTTCACCACACAACCTTTACATGAATAAAAATGTCTAAGGACCTCATTCGCCACACCCTAATACAATCCTCATTGGGTAGCACTAACTCACCCACATGGTTTTGGTCACGTAACATAAATACATATCAGTTAGGAAAGAGGCCCTATTCCTCATGAGTTCAAAGATCCATCAAATAAAATTACATCCATCCTATAGTGTCTCACATGATAATTATTATACTATGCTCACTAGGGTAATTACAGAAAACAAAGGGAATCCCAAATTCACACTGGGACACGTTTTTCAATATTTCAATACTACTAACATGATGTTCTATTGATGCATAGTGTCAACCTGGTTATAACTCGAGAAAAGAGAATAATGAAAGGAGTTCCTCAATATAGTGTCTAAATACTTCAACTGAAGAATGTATAATGGGAAGATAATATACATATATTCATCCTCAGGGCATTAGGTTGAAAGTACTCTGTGGCCTGCAGCTATCCTTTCATATGTCCTCTAGCTCCCAGAGCCCATTTTGGACCACCTTGGAGTGGTTGTGGAAACACCTTGAACAACATGCCACCTATTGCTGCTCTACCAGCTCGTTCTCCACATCTTACACAATGTTATCTCTTCCAAGGTGGGATGTAATATAGATCCCTCTCAGTGGCATGGTGGGTAAGAAAGTCTCATGAAATATGTCCCCTACCATCATAAGTATAATAGCACCTCTCATGATTTTGACCTGACCCCTATGTGACCCCTGCACCATTTGACCACTTGATTTAGTCTCTGTATGGGTATGCCTCCAACATCATGATTATATCGCCTGCCATCTTCCCACTATTTCAGATGCCTCATCCTTGTGACCACCAATTCATGTCACATCCACTTGTCCCTTATCTAGGAAGCTCTCTACCACCATATCATGCTCCAAAACTCATACATAGGTGGGAATGTATAGGTGAATCACAAATGAAATGATATTTAGGGGATATCCTTTTTTGAAGGACTATCCTACAAAAAATAGATTCCAAAACAAATATTGGGATTATCACAACATGTATGTAAACCTTTTCGAAAAAACATCAATATTCATGATACCATGCCGATGCTATAGAAGCTCAGGGATACGCACTGACCTCACCGTGGCTAAGTAAAACCATTCCATTAAGATTTAATCAAATTATACCCAAGAAAAAATCTGCGCAAATAAGACTATATAACTAAACTCCACTTTCACCCAATCCAAAACTGATATAAGGATAGCACTTGGATAACCATATTATCAGGATGTGGTCTTACTAGGCAGAAAAAAATTGTGACTACCTCAAGCCAATCATATGCCGCCTAATTGTCTCAATCACCTCAATACATCAGAAGACACTACCTCTATAACTCAAGACACATACTCATCCTAGTCATATCCTTGTCCTAAACTACTAGAACAATAAGCATCTCAACCAGTGGTGGAAATACCACTGTACCCCCACAGGTAATTCCTAAAAAATTATTCCCTATACTAAATCCTCATCATATTGTGGAATATCACCATAATCCCACCATGAAATTATGTCTGGCCATCATCATAGTGACATCATGAAATAGTATTCAATACAAGGCACAGTCAATGAGTATATATGGGTAGCTGTCTCAAGAAGGATAAGCAAAAAAAACAAAACCTAATCCTATATGTTGCACGTACCATTTATTTATTGAAAAAAAGATCCATAATGTATAGAGTCAAAATGTATGTTATCAATGTCCTGGTGAATGGATACGTTGACTACTCCACTAATAATATAATCTATGCCTAGAAAGCTAAATGAAAAACATCATAAAACTATCTCTACAAAACCCAAAACATGTTCATTACACTGTGATCCCAATGTAAAACTTCTAATGATACCACTCTATAACCACCCAACTCAATAAGGCCTGAGTGGAAACTCCCCAAGGCCACCTCTAATAGGTAAGAGGCTAGCTACTAGCACTGAGTAGGCATATGACATAGATGGGAGGCATTTTACTGATTTTCATGCACAGAAACATACACATACACATACACCTCAATGAAACAATGAAAATATATTAAAATCTTGAAAACTAAAATGCATGAAAACATCTATCCCAAAACAATGTACAACAGTAGTACTGAACACGTAAAGGGGAAAAAATTCCCACCATGGAAGCATTAAAACATCCAATCTTCTCATAAGGAGGTGATCCCGATCAAATGAAACTATCAGTAACCTCATCATCCCAGATCCAATAAACACATCAGTCGATCTAGGTCGCTAAACATTGTCTGCCTTGGGTACTCTCTGGACCCCATCAAACAGCCCGTGGTATACACAAGACATAACTTGTGCATGAATAACCCATTCAGAGTTTAGTATAATAATACCTATTAATAACCAAAAAAATCAAAAAAATAAAAATAGATAAATTGAAACCCAACAGGCTGCTCAACCTAGATAGAGGCAACCCAATCAAGAGAGAAGCTCCATCTCAAACCATCATCAGATATACATGAAATGTTAGCTCCAAATATATGGGGTTCCAACCATGACATGTGACAACACCATAAGTACACACAAAAAATAGGACCAGATATAATCATCTCACACTCCATGCCTCATGTGGTTCAAACCTCATATTTAGAAATTGGATTTGTACTCAATTATCTAAACGTAACACATACAACTAGAAGAACAAAATCCATGAGATCATCCATACCTGAAGGAAATATTCTAAGATATCAATACATCGAGAACAACCCTACCATTCCTAATGGTATGTTTGTGAGAAAATCTAATATTGGGAACAAATTTCATGGCCCAGCTTTAGTTCCCCGCACCAGAGGTCTTATCATAACTACTCTACACTGAGATCATGTCAAAGAAACCAATGTGAAGAGTGTTGGAAACATCTCCATTCTATGAAATAATTGGAGTATGGTTTTTGTTTGTTGTCAATCCTCATTGTATGTTCATAATGTTTCCCAGTAAAGTGATTATATAGTTTACATAGATAATATTATTGAAGGTGGAATCATTTCCTAGTGTTTGCAAAATTTTTGGGCCTGAAAATCAGAAAATGATGACATGGGTTTCTTGAAAAAGGAGGTGCATGAAAAACAGCATGGTGTACGAAATTGTGGAGAGAGGTTTTTATCGAAATAGGTGTTTTGGAATCAGAATGTTGAAAAATGGAAAATGAATGGGCTTCGTGAAAAACATGGAGATGTACGCAAAAAACTATTCTTGCGTGAAAAGTATTGCACACCGAATGAGAGGATTTTTCTGCCAAGATGGGTTTTTCATGTGGGGATCGGTGAAACCTATAAATAAGTGGTGAACCCCCTCATTACGTACAGCTGAAAACATAGCAAATATTCAGGTGTGGATGCACATAAAATTATTTCATCAAGGCAGTTGCGTGAAAAATTCTGGGTTGTACGAAAAATTATGAGTTGCGCAAAAATGGAGAGGCTACGCGTAAAAATATGGAAAGTTCACAAAAAAGTGTTTCGTGTGAGTAAAGAAATGTGTAAAACGTAAAGCTGTGTGAGAAAGGTGAGGTCGCATGTACAATTTGAGGCTGCGCTTAAAAGAGGTTGTTGTGCGAAATATTTTCCATGCAAAAATCATGTATTGCGTGCAAAAGTGAGATATTTCACACTAAGAGAAGGTGTTGCGTGAAATATTTGGGGTAACCTATCCGCGTGTTCCAAATATATAGTTCAGTGGTTCAGTACTTTCAAGTGCATAATTTATGGACTTCGATTCAAGCAGGGTCTCGTGCTGAACAGGGGAAAAGACTTCAATGCATATCTATTGAAGAGACTTTCACATCTATAAACTGAGTGGGACTTCACCAAAGACAATGAGCCAGGGGGAGTCAACGGCAGTGACCCGAGGGACGTAGTGATCTATCCTTGAACCTTTGTAAAGGTTGTGTTCTTGGAATAGTGTGATTGTGATAAAATCTAGTAACCCAAAAACTATTGATGATTAATGGATTTTGGTATAACAGACACACTGTCGGCATATGCTCCTTAGACGTAGTCCTTGGTGGTGAACTATGTAAAATTGTCATGTCAACTTCCTACTTTAATTTTTTTGATAGATATAATAAGTTCCTACCAACATGAGAATAATATCCTCAACATTAAAAAGAAACATTTGACACCCTGATTCACCCCTCCCCTCTTAGGGTGTTCCAAGGTCCTTCAAGTGGTATCAAAGGGAGGTTAACTGGTTATTGATCTATCATATACTGTTATGGAAAATTTATCCAATGTCAGGGGAGTCCCTCTCTTCGATGGAAGTAACTTCTAGATCTAGAAGAACAGAATGAGATCTCTTCTAATATCTCTTGGAATAGAAGTCTTTTTCTCTACTATTAAAGAAATACAAGTTACTGATCCAACAGGACTGGATATGACTGATACAGACAGGAAAATTCGTAATGCAGATGCCAAAGGACAAAATGAACTCACCGTAGTTATTTCTGATCAGATCAATATAATGTTGATGAGTTTCACCTCAGAAAAATCCATTTGGGATAAAATAGAAAATATTTATGAAGGATATATCAATGTGATGGAGGCAGAACTATAATTACTACACAATAGGTTTTCTGATCTGAAGATGCATTCAGATGAGACTGTAGACTCATTCATCAATCGAATTGCTGTAGTGGTTGGAGCAATTTGTGGTCTATGAGAAGAAATAAAAGACATTGATATTTTAAAGAAAATACTAAGAAGACTACCACTATTGTACAATGAAAAGGTGTCCTCCCATGAGGAAAGAAATCTTCCCAAACATTCTCTAGATGATCTGCTGAGCAGTTTGGTGGCGTATGAAATGATATTCAAACTAGAAGATGCTACGACTCGTGTGTGATAGGAAATGGAATTCAAGACCACGGAGAAACTGAAAATATCATAAGACATTAGTGGTGAAGATGATGAGGAAAATGGAATTCTTTCTCCCATTACAATGAAGTTCCAGAAGGGAAAAGTGAAATTCAATGAGAAGTTACATCTTTCTTTCTTTCATTGTGGAAAAGTTGGGCACATTGCCTCTCAGTGCTTCAGAAAGATCAATGATGAAGATAGTGAAGATGGAAGCATTGAGAAGCCTTAAAAAGGTTTTTCAAAAGGGGATACATTAAATCTATAAATATAGTGCTGAAGAAGAGTTTTGTCTGTGAAGATGAATATGATGATAATGAATTCTTCAATTAAGAAGAACCAAAATTTAAAACATGAAACCATGCTTCTATGATGGACACTATTGAAAAATCATAACCATAAAAAGATAATGGTTGAGACAATTAGTTAAAAACTAATTCCAATCCTGAGTTGGAACTTAAATAATCTATTAGTAATCTTAAGATCAAATGTAAGAGTTTTAATAAGTGGATATCAATTATAAAAGATTCATTTGTTTATGTTTATTATCTCGGAGCTGAAATTGAATTACTGGAAGAATTTGTGAATGTATAGTCTAAAATTATTGAAAGCATTGATGATGTAGTGGATCTAAGGATGA
Source organism: Viscum album (assembly GCA_963277665.1). NCBI lineage: Eukaryota > Viridiplantae > Streptophyta > Magnoliopsida > Santalales > Viscaceae > Viscum > Viscum album. The sequence goes on from OY728157.1 coordinate 1,004,527,038, forward strand.
GAATTGAAGAGAAAGAAAATGTCATCAATGACCTCACCACTAGACTTGAAGAAAAGTCCAAGACCACGAAGTGTCTTGAAGAAGAAGTTGTTACTCTTAAGAGAAAACACGAGAGTGAATAAATTTCAAAATAATAATGGAAAAAAATACAGTTTGGAAGGTTCTCATATACAGAACTATTGGAGAGAGAAAAACGTGGTTCTAATAGATTTGAAAAGATTTTGAATGATCCAAGACCTGCTTGCATGGAAAATAGTAGAATCGGTTGTGAGGAAGAGTCATCAAATACTGCAAAAAAAGGTGACCAAAATAAATGCATGATGAAAGTGGGTGATGTGGAAATGTCATCTGAAGTTTTGAAATAGAAATCCCCAATTCAATCTGAAATACGAAAACAAGGTTATCCTCCAGCCTCCTGTAAAAAGATTCCCTCAAAAGATTTTCCCACAGAAGAAAGAATGAGGATAAATATAAGTGAGAAGTCATTTCCTCCCATTAAGTGTCATTTCTGTGGATATTTGGGCCATTACATGTATTATTGTGAAGAGGAAAGAAGCTATCTAAATGGATAAGATATAAGAGTACAACATAGGAGAACAAATTAATATCCTAATTCTTTTAGAAGAAATAGTTTCTATGAGATATTTTTTTTGTGTTCTAACATTGGTCATAAGTCTATTAATTGCAGATAGAAGAGGGACATGGAAACCACATACCAGAGTTTAAAACAAGTCAAATCACATCAACAAGACAATATTTCTCTTACAAACAGTTTTTACCATCTCGAACAAGATTCCGACTATGAAGTGCCAATGTACACGAAAGAGAGAATTGAAAGGCCATCAATGTTCTACACTCAATCCAATGTCTTATGGAATGAAAAGAAGAAAATTGAGAAATCAAACCTTATAGAGGTGGCCCTCAAAGCTACAAAAAGCAGCAACACCTAGATTCTAGATATCCGTTGTTCATCTCATATGACAGGTAATGAAGGTCTGTTAACAGATATCAAAAGGATAGTTGATGGAACAGTACAGTTCGTTAATGATGGAGCTCTGAAAATCAAAGGCAGTGGAAGTACTCAATTAATTAATGGTGAGATAAAGAAAACTAAAGTCGTTTATATAGAAGGCCTACATCATAATATCCTCATTTTTAGTCAACTCTATGACTCAGGACTTGTAGAAACTTTTAATCGGAAAGGATACACTATCAAGGGAAATACATGCAATTTACTTATGAAAGTATGTAGAACAGAAGGCAACCTGTATCAGGTTGATAATAAAGAAAAAATTTGCAACATGAATATTGAATAAGAAAACAATTTGTGGCATCATATAATGGGGCACATCAATCAAAAATACATGGAGAAAATACCAAGATTGAGGATTTTCATGGACATTCCCAACCTAAAGCATGAACGTGAAAAGTATTGTGATGTTTGCATTTGTGGGAAGCTGGTTTGCAGTTCATATTGGCCAAAGTAGAAAAGGGAATCACATATTCTTGATCTCATTCATACAGACATATGTGGCCCAATAAATGTTGTCGGAACACATGGAGAAAGTTACTTCGTCCTTTTCATAAATTGTTACAGTAGAATGTCATGTGTAATGGTTATACATAGGAAATGATAAGTACTTTACTGCATGAAAACATATCTTCGGATCACCGAGAATGATACTGGATGGACAATCAAAGTGTTGCGATCAGAAAATAGAGGGGAATACACATCTATTGTATTTGAAAACTACCTAGAGAAGCATGGGATATAACATGAGATAGCTTCTATGAGAACTCCGCAGTAAAATGGGGTGGTTGAGCACATAAATAGACAGGTGAACAACATGTAAATAACTATGCTTATTGAGAGTCGTATTCCATGGCATTACTAGGAAGATGTCATTCAAGCTGTAGTGTATAATCAAAATTGAACATAACTTTATATGGGCGTGATGAAGAAACCTTATGAATTATGGCATGGAAGGAATCCCTATTTGAAATACTTTCATGTTTTTGAAAGTAAATGCTTCGTCAGAAACAAATAATGAAATCAAGGGAAATATGGAGACAATACTGATGATGGAATTTTCCTTGGATACTCAATGAACATCAAATTCTAATAGTGTTTCAACAAGAGATTGGGAAGGATTGTGGAAAGAAATGATGTTAAGATAATTGAAGAGAAAAATACAAATGATTCAAGGATTTTATATGATGATATGATAGGAAGTGAAGAATAAAGTGAACATGTTGTAAATACAAATACAGAAATAGAAGAAGGTGTGCAAAACACTCAGGATTCACATCATGATGTTGACTCCGAAGAAGAATATGAAGAAGAAACCTTGGCTGGAGGGAATGCGACTGAACCTCGTAGAATAAATCGAAGAGATGAGATTGATCCATCAAACATAATTGGGGAGAGGATAGCACCAACACAAACAAGAAGAATGAGGAAAACCACCCAATCTACATTTCAGTAAGTTGTGGAGCCATCCTCGTTTGATGAAGTAGCAAAAGTTGAATCTTGGGTGAAAGCCATGAATTAAGAGTTATATCAGATAGACAAGAATTAGACATGGGATCTTGTCAAGAGATTTTAAGGTCACAATGTGATTGGTAAAAAATGGATCTTCAAGAACAAGTTTGATGAGCATGGAAGTGTTATTAGAAACAAGGCATGACTAGTATGTAAAGGATACTCTCAGATTGAAGGTGTTGATGTGCAAGAAACCTTTGTTTCCAGTGGTTAGACTGGAGTCAATCAGTCTTTTCCATGACATAGATCTCTAAAGAGGATATAAATTATAACAAATGGATTTGGAGACAACATTATTGAATGTTGTAATCAAAGAATAAGGCTACATTGAACAACTAGTGGGTTTTCTTCTTGGTACTGATCAAACAAAGGTTTTCAAACTAAAGAAATATTTATATGGTTTGAAGTAGGCTCCACGAGCATGGTATTACCAACTGGAATCTTATATCAAGAAGCTGGAATTCAAACGAGGAGGAGTATATCCCAATCTATATGTGAAGAATTATCCAAAAGATCAGTTCATGGTTTAAGTCCACGTTGATGAAATTATATTTGGTGCCAGTTGGTAGAAATCAGTGGATGAATTTTCGAATCACATGAAATCAGAATTTTAAATGTCTATGATTGGGGAGCTCACATATTTATTGAGGCTGCATGTGATTCAAAAGTATGATTACACTTTCATTTCTCAGGAAAAGTATGCAGGATAGCAGCTGATGAAGTTTAATATGCATAAATCTAAACAAATGTCAACTTTGATTGCGGTTGGAACCAAATATAGAAATCATGAGGATGTGACCTCTCTAGATCCCACAATGTAAATGAAGATTATTGGAAGCTTATTATACCTGAGAGCAACATAGACAAACATTTTCATTACAATATTCTTAGCATCCCGCTTTTAGAGTAATATGAAGGAACACCATATGTCAGCAGTAAAAATAATCCTGAGGTATATTAGAGGTCCTCACAATTGTGGCTTATACTTTGCTGCAAGAAGGGACAGTGAATTATCAGCATTATCTGATACAGACTGGCCTAGAGATATAGTGGATAGAGAGTCCACCAGTGGTGGAGAAATCTATATTAGGAATAAATGTGTTGGCTAGTTTAGCAAGAAACAAGAACGTACTTCACTTTGTACTGCTGAAGCTGAGTATATCTCTGCCATAAAGGCATGCACTCAACTGCTATGGATGAAGCAACAACTAATAGATATTGGTGATGAGTTGAAGGAACCAATGGTGATTTACTATGATAACAAGGGAGCAATTGATCTTATGAAGAATCATGTTCAGAATTCTCGTACAAAACATATTGAAATCAGGCATCACATTATCAAAGATAAAGTTGAGCAAGGCGTGATTAGAATGGATCATGTGGGAACTGATGAGCATGTTGTTGATATCCTGACCACACCACTATCAATGGTTGTGTTTAAGAAACATCGGTTGAACCTATTTATTCAGCCACCCCCAGTGCATAAGGAGGTTACGAAATACCCCTCTCCCGAGTTATGTTAACTGTTTTTAATCTATTTATGGATGTGATGCAGGTTTGTGGGGGAGATATTATCCAAGGGAGTGTGTTTTGATCTGAAAAATGAACAATTATCGATCATTGGGTTTATTGTCAATGGGGGGAGAAAGGAATAAATTGAGGTATGTCATGGACATGTAATGCTTCTGTGACACTATAAGAGAATTACATTGGCGTCATTGAAAATTCCAAAAAACGGGAACCCAATTCAAACTTTATATCTTATTTTCTACACCAAGCACTGGTCACATAGTCTTAGAGTGTTGGCTGAGTTGATTCCTTCATTTTTGGTTTGCATGTGGTTGGTTCTCTTTTTAAATTTACATGGTTATTGCCAACAACCCAAAGGGGGGGATTGTTGGAACCATGTTTGTTCTATACATTAATTAGAGTATGGTTTGTGTTTTATGTCAATCCACATTGGATGATCATAATATCTCCCAGTAAAGTGGTTATACAGTTCAAGCAGACAACATTATTGAAATTGGAATCACTTAGCAGTGTTTGCCAAATTTTTGGGCCTAAAAATCGAAAAATGAAGACATGGGTTTTTTGAAAATTTATGTGCACACAAAGAGGAAGTGGTGCACGAAATAGGTGAGCTGTTCACGAAAAACAGTGTAGTGCATGAAAAAAAGTGTGGTGCATGAAATTTTGGTGCAAGGTTTTTCACACAGGAGGTGTTTCTAAATCATCAAATTGAAAAATGGAAAAGGCATGGGATGTGTGAAAAATATGGAGATGTTCCCAAAAAATGATTCCTGCAAGAAATGTATTGCGCACTGAATGAGAGGTTTTTTCACACCAAGATGGGTTTTGCGCATGGGGGTTAGAAACACCTATAAAAAAGAGGTAAATATAATAATTTCATACAACTGAAACCTTAGAGCATATTTGAGTGCTGATGTGTGTAAAAGTTTCATGTAAAGGTAGTTGCGTGAAAAATTCTAGGTTGTGCGAAAAATTCTAGGTTCCACGAAAAAGGAGAGGCTGCGAGTACAGAAATTGAAGGTGCGTGAAAAAGTTGTCAGCATGCGTAAAGTTGCACATAAAAGGTAATTTTTCATGAAAAAGGTGAGGATGTGTGTAAATTTTGAGGCCGCACGAAAAAGAAGTTGTTGCGTGAAATATTTTCCGCCCAAAAATCAAGTATTGCGTGAAAAAGTGAGATATTTCACACAAAGGGAAGCTGTTGCATGAAATCCTCACATTAACCTGTTCAAGCATTCCAATTTTCTAGTTTAGTGGTTCATTACTTTCAAGTGCATTCATTTTGGTCTTTGATGCATGCAGAGTCTCGTGCTGAATAGAGTCAAAGAGTTAAATGCATATCTATTGAAGATACCTTCACGTCTATAAACTGATTGGGACTTCACCAAAGATAGTGGGCTAGGAGGGATCAATGGGAGTGACCCGAGATAGACATTGAGCTATCCCTAAACCTTTGTAAGGGTTGTGTTCCTGGCATAGTGTGATTGTGACCAAATCTTGTAATCTATAAACTAGTGAAGATTAGTGGATTTTGGTATGAATGACACACTGTCGGTGTATGCTCCTTGTACGTAGCCCTTTGTGGTGAACCCAGTAAAAGTGCCATGTCAACTTTATGATTTAATTTTTTTGATAGATAAAATAAGTTCCTACCAACGTGGGAACAAGATCCTCAAAATTAAAAAGAAAAATGTGAACCCCCGATTCACCCCTCCCCTCTCAGGGTGTTTCGGGGTCCTTCAAAGAGTCCCTCACCTCAACACTACAAAATGACGAGGGAGAACTTCTCAAAACTATGAATCACATGCATCCTCTATAACAATACAAAGCAGAGGTATCTATACAACACCAATAGCCCATTGTCGAGGGAGTAATAGATTGTGACTAACTGCTGAAACCACTATCGATCATATATAGAGTGGCCCACACCTTAGTCTGTCAGGTGACCAATAACTCATATCAAAAACTTCTAACATCTAGTGGAAGGGATCACTCTTAGTAACTATATGTAATAGAATATGAATCTTCAAATCCAATGGAGAATCCATTCCCTACTACTACACAGAGATAGGGGATTACTACATTATAAGTGAGGACCCATGCCATGGACTGATTGGGGAGTACCACTCAGAGAATGGGGGCCCCTACCCAGATACATCAGGGGGTACAAAAACATCTATTGAGGACACAAAACCTAACCTAGTAGGGGAGTACCACATTGTGGATAGAGGACCTACATCATGGAATAATATGTGAGTACTACATTTCCAGTTCGATTACTATATAGTACTTGTACCCTGAAATGATAGGGGAGTACTGACCAAAACTAGAGGAATCTATCCCTATAATGTCAGGGGATTACTAAATATATTGGAAGAATATATATAGAGGACCCTCACCATTGAATAATAAGATATTATTGACTGATAAGATAGAGGACTCATTCCCTAATACAGTAAGGGGGTGCCCCCTCTATCTCCCTGTGGAATATGGCGGACTCGTTCCATGGTCCAATAGGGGTGTACCAAATCCACCGATAGTGGACCCACACCCAAGTCCTATAGGGGTGTATAACTCTACCTTTCAACATGTATGGAAGAAAACACATCCTGGAACTATAGTGGATCACTGTCCAACTGTATGAACGTCAGTGTGAACATGGGCCCTGATTCATTAGGGGAGTAACAACCCCATAGGAAACATCCAAAAGTTAATGAACCTACACCCATGATGTGAGGAGTCTCATTTATACCAATGAAGACATGTATTGGAAAATCATGACCTAAAGACTCATGGGAGTACCTGTCTAAGTGTCTTTGTTTACAAACCAAGATAATCTTTATCATTGTCTCAATAAAGATTCAGAAATATATTTCTCGATTTATTCCACCATGTATCACATAGGCTGTAATGGAGGCCACTATCATATTATATGTGGAAACAACTCTGTATTGGCTTTTCACAAGACGAAATCAATGTCCAAGGGAATTTTATATGAATGATAGAAGATCTCAGGAAGACCCACTAAGAGCACACAAAATGACCTGAAGTGCACATTGTGTGTGAGCCATCTTCTGTACCTAAATGTGTAACCATATTAAATAGTTTTATAACCAAATTAGGGTTACAAAACATGTATTGATTGTACACATCATGTCCATCTTGACCGGACTGAAGGTCGTGTCCATCTTGTACACTGACCAACCATCCATGTACCTTAAACATCGTTAATCCCATACTCCACGGTGTCTTCAAACCAAATGGTCACCTACCTATGTAGTTTGACCATGTCTATGTACTGAACCTTGTGTCTATGTACATTTCTCTTGTGTTAGTACACGACCATGTAGTTTCTCACATCTAACCCAATAAATTTGACATGTTCACATAGTTTTGGGAACTATAATGTGTTTAACCCCTATACATGGTGTGTAGTTCTCAGAAATCATCTTCCTTGAATATCATGGCTAACATGACATGTTTCACAAGACTACAAACATTGTAGATGATAATTTCATTTTGGAACTTCCTCATAAAACCCCCTATTCTCCCTAGTTTACCTCAAAACCTCCATATATACAAAGAAAACATTTCTAGAAATTGTATAAGGGAACTATAACATTAAAAAAGGTGATCGAGACCAACACTCATTTCCTCCTACCTCGAGGGATAAAATGTTGATGCTTTTGATGATGTATGATTCTTGGATCGTTCTTCTTATTGATCTAATGGTGATTTTTTTCCGAAGGGGAGATCAGTAGAACCTTGCATCATCAATTTGGAGTCAATTCATTCATCGGTTAATGGAGGAGAGGAGATGTGGCCTTCATCAATTATGTTTTTTTCACCAAGGGTTACCAGGGGGTGGGGAAGGAATTTTTTTAATCAATTAAAATCAATAAATTCTATTTTTAGCAAGAAAAAACACCAAAACACCCCTGATTGAAACTCATGGTGAGGGTGACCATAGGTTATGCCTAGAGTAAATAATATATTCTAAACTCAACTATAACATAAAAAAAATGATCTAAGACTCCTTATGGGATTTATTCATCCTCTCAAGACAAACTACATGCATACAAAAAAATATATTTAATATAACCGTACCGAGGCTCCATGGCCGCCTGATTCCTGCACCAACTCAGAGACCGATTTTACTAATATTCTTAGAAATATTCTAAATTCAAATAGTTTGAAACCGTATTCATTAAAAAAAAATAATTACTGATGATTTGGGTATTTATTTGAATGGTTCATCGTCTTCATATTAATGAAGAACTAGATATCAGTGGATTCATTTTATCATATAGATTTATGAGACTTATGTCCATTATCTTTAAAAATTAAAAACTCTAGTCCCCTTTAAATATTTATCAGGGTGTTACATTCAACAACATTCAAAATTTTCAACTTCAACTCTTCTATTTTTCTTCTTCTTCTACATTGTATTTTCTTTTTTAGGGTTTCTATTAAACCAGTTATTCAATTCCTTTCTATTGAAAATATGAGACATGGATAATTATTTTTCTGTATTAATGGAAGATAATAAAATATCATCATAAAGTGATTTTTTTAAAATGAGGTCCTTCATAGGCTCAACATAATACATTTAAAAAATGACAAATAATTCATTTTGGATTACATATGGATTGTGAAACATTCATTATTAAAATGGTAAAATTGACCACTTAGTCAATAAAATTTTTCTCTTTCATATTATTTTTATTTTGTAACATCCTCCCCATTTTATTTATTTTATATTCCTGAAAATATATTTTATGAGATATAACATTGAAAATTATCCATTCCCTTCTTTATATTTCTTTTTCCTCATTAGTATTATTGATCAATGGCTTCCAGATATCAAAATAACCATTTTAAAAAATCAATAACAAAAAAAATTTGATTTCATTACATCCAAAATTATGCAACACATTTGTAAGGTACTTGATCCATTGATCAAAAAACCAAAGGATTAATAGTTTCAAGAATGTATATGGGCTTCTATAATATAATGAGATACAAAATTTGAGCATTTTTTGATATAAAAATTGTTTTCCCTATATTGGAATGGTAATTTTTCATTTCAAGGTTTAATTTCCCTAACATGGTGATGATTATCTCAACTCGAACAATAACTTTATTGACTTCTGTTTGATGGAAATATATACATTTATTATGTGGTTGATTATTTTCTAATTACTTCCTCTAGAATCCATTTACAAATAATTTATTAGACTCAATTATCTCAAATAAATATGAATAATGATCTATAAATAAAGAGTCATTAAAAATTATTAAAAAATATAGAGGTTTATAATAATACTCATGGTAGATATGTTCTTATAAAATCTAGTTCCCCATGTTCCTGTAAAAATTTCACTTCTACCAACCATAGTAATCATGACTATAGTAACCCAGAGTGAACGTTTAATTTTTTATATTGTTATCTTAAAGAAGGGATCAATCCTGCAACATTAAATTCGTTAATTATTTTTTGGAAATCTATTTACATAGATTATTTTGATATTACATTATAATAGAATAAAATACCTTTTAAAAGTAACTTTCATCCATGAAAATAATTTAGAAATTCCCACTTTATATTCTAGTTAAAATAAAATAAAATAAATTGTGAGATGAGGTGCATTGTAAAGGGTGCATGAATTTGAAAATATCATGAGTAAATAAGGCATATTCAATATAGAAGGGTGTATATATAAATAAACATATTTTTAATTAATATCTAAATATTAAAAATATATCCTTAAAATATAAAAACATTACAATCACATGAATAATTAAAACCGAAATCTAAATGAAAGAAATGTATAATGTTAGATATCATGATATTAAATTCAAGGATTCATACCAAAACATTAGGAAGACTAATGTTAGTTCCATATTCCAATAAATCATAAATAATAATAATTCCTTATTTGATGCCAATTTCATTTTATGAGATGACAGACACTGAACGATACCCATTCAATTTTTCTTTTGAGACCTATTGATATATCAAGTACTTATCTATAAATAGGGCCCATCTATCACATACATTTATCTAATGAATTAATAATATATTAAATCAATGATATAATCAATAATTAAAAATCCTTATCAATCGAAAAATATCCATATTGAATTAGGATTTCATAACATCAATATTTTATATAAAAATAAAATAACTTTCATAATAATATATCCCCAACTAAAACTAATTTTTTTAATTGTATGTAGTATGAAAATACTTAAATGATAAATATTTTTATTATAAAAAATAATATGGATATAATGTTAAAATAATAATAGAAAATGATATAAAATATAAATTCAATGATACAAGATTATTTAATATAAAAAATTAAAGTATAAACCCCCAAAGAGGTATTGGATAAAGAGAGAAAATGAATTAATTTAAAATTATGGGTTTTAGGTAATGGTATTTATTTTTAGAATAATTTTTCAAAATAAAATAGAAACATGAAAAATTAATTTTCATAAATAGTTTTTGAACTTTATTATAAAAATGATGTTATAAATCATATCTATTCTATATGATGTTTTAAAATATCATTTAAAATATCATTTAAAATATCATTTATATATATTATAATATTGAATTCATATTATACTTATAAAAATATTATAGTAATAAGGACAATAAACATATGTAATATGAAATATATTTCCAATCCTTTCAATAAATTATTCCCTTTTATTTTAATATAAAAACCAAAAATTCATCGAATAACTTAAAAAGTATTATTTTTTATTATCCGTTGAAAATTATTGTTTAATATATATAGAGAATACCATTCATGGAGGTGGAAAAATCAATTCATGTCATGTAATTTAAAAATAACATTCCTTGCACACTTTTTAAAGAAAAGTGAAGAATGATACATTTAAAAAAATATAAAAACATTCATTCAATAACATTTTCAATAAATCAAATATAATTAAAATTGACATTAACAAATCATTTCAGAATAGAAAATTAAATCATTAAATCATTTTAAAAAATGTGTACATGGAGAAAAATAATCTTCACACTAAAAAATAAATAAAGAATATTTTTTTAAAACATTCCTTTTTTATTTGAGTTCCAAATATAGGAAAACATTTAAGAAATACATAAAAATCCAAAAAAATAACAAAATGAGAATAAAATATATGGAAATTTATATATAAATATAATAAAATAATAGTTATTTATATGTAAACTTGATCAATTTGAATCATGGTGTGATGATAAAATAAACTCATACAAATATATTAAATATTAATTCAATACTCTTTTAATAGAAAAATTGAATTGAATCATTAAATTATATTAACAAAGAGGAATTGATAATATAATATTTTATATGGGTAGTTTATAAACAATTTACAATAAATTAGGTGAATAATATAATATATATTTAAATGGAGTGTGTTTGATTCCAGAACACCATATAATATTAATAACTATTGAATTGTAAATAATTAAAAGAAAAAAAAATAAATTGAAACGTTAAATTCCATTAATGATTATGGAATTTTAATAATATATTTCATAGGGTGATTATATTTACTATATAAAAGAAATTTTGTGTATAATATAAAAAATATACCAATAGAGTGGAATTGAGATGATAAACCCTTATGACATTAATAAATTTTAAATGAAAAACTATTAAAATATGAAAAAACAATTTAAAATTTAAATACCATTAATAAAGTATAAGGACTAATAGATTATTTTATATGTTATCTATTTAGGGCATAAAAATATAATTTATTTACATAATATAATATATGATTCAATGGGGTGAATTGTAGATGAAAAATATTTACATTTGATTCCAGTTTAGTCATATGAATTATATTATCATGAATAATATATGTGAATTTATTAAATAAATTCTCAACAACAATTTTAATATATGCTACCATTTATGGTACATTAATAATCATCTTACATCCATTCATTGTATAATTCATACATAATTCCACTAATTAAGAATGTTAAGTTTATTTCACTAAAAATATTTTGATATATTGACCATTGTTAAATTTTTTAGGAAATAGTTGAATAATATCCATAATATTAAATATTTTATAGTTATATTATTTATTCAATAAATATACTTTTAAAACCTTCCACTTAAATAATTAATAAAAAATTGATCCCATAATTTCATAGATATGGTTTCTTGTATGTATGCTTTAATCAAATTTTCATTTTTCTAATGAATGAAATGAAATTTATGTTGGTAATTACTAAAATTTTAAAAAACATAATAACATTATAAATATAATAATTATTCATTAAAATTATCCTTATGAATATACAAGAATGGTTGAAATAAAAAATTAATTGGATCACTTCATGTTTGTGGTAGTCCACTTGTAAGTGTGACTGACGTCAACATTTTCCATTGGGTGAGGGGGTAAAAGGTTAGATAATATTTTATTTTTAAAGAATCATAATGATTTCGTAAATATAATATAATTTTCATTAATTATACCTTAATAAAAATCTTTACGAGGCAATTATAGAAAATGAAACAAGTGTATTTATGGTGGTGTTGTCCCACACATACACATATGAGAGGTTATTATTACCAATTGGATGATAAGTGTAAAGAAAGTATATTATATCAATGGAATAGGCTTATTATTTCATATAACACATACATCACATAGAGAAACTAAAAGAAAAATTATTCTTAGAAAATAATAATTATATATTAGTGGGAAAACAATCCCATAATAAGGATACACATTATAGAAGGACAATGAATATGAAATATGATAATAAATAGAAAATTTGGATCTACTTGATACATTATAATGACCATATTCACGAAGAAAATATGTAAAAGTAAAACATTACATTAGAAAAAGAATATTAATTTTGTAGATGAAATTATATATATATATAAGTTTATAAAAAATAGTAGTGAATGAAGAATGAATGAAATAATAGTTATTTAATGAAATTAAGCAACATATGACATCAAATTAGTTACATGACTATTGAAATAGTAATTAGACCGCTTTGAATCATAATATGACTATTGAAATAGTAACCTCACTTGTGAATTAATAAATAAAATTTAATTATTCTATAAATTATTATATGATATAGTTATATCTTGGTATTTATAAATAAATGTTTTAAAAATAATAAAAAAATTATTTTTATTTTTGTACGATATAAATGTATATTTACAATATTATAATTAATACAATGACATAAAATAATATATATTTTCCAAAAATAAATTCATAAATTAATATTAATTTTTATTATAATTACAATATTATTTTCTTGAACATTTATTTATTTTTAAAATTGTTATAAAAAATAATATAAAATTTGAATTAGTATTTTTGGAAGAAATGAAGATTTTATTTAAAAAATTTATTTCTCAAATATCGAAACAAAGTTTCATAAAAAGGATTCAATTTTAAAAAATGCACATAAAAAATGGTTATTGTGATTTTTTGGGATTTTTCTAATATAGTTTATTTATTAGTGAATAGTGAAATTCAATAATTCATGACATTTCTGATTATAAGATAAATAAATGAAATTTTTAGTCAAGGATAATGTATGAATGTTGTAACCACCCATTGGATAGAAATACCTAAAAATATTTAATATATTTATACATAGAAATCAACAGTCTTGATAGTATTGATCTTAAATAATAAACTAATGTATACAATAATAAAAAACACCCCTCACCCTATTAATTACACCCATCTTCACACCTTATCCTCGCACATTCTAATCCTTATAGCATACCAATAATCAGACCAATTACCTTCCATAGACTATTCCAAACCTCTATGATCTTCTGGTCTCTACAAAATACCAAACCCAGTTGCCTTAAGGATATTCTCAAGGATGAAACATTCAAGAGATAAAATAACTAACCATTATCTTTTAATTTAATTTCATTTATTACCCTATACTCACCCCCACTATCCAAAGTAGAATGATAAACCTAGAATCAAATTTAAACTAGAATATTATTTAATTAACGTAATATCTATAATCAAATACTTTTTATTCTCCTTTTATTTTAAAAATGAAAACACTTTTTTGGGTATGTGAGTTCACTGTCCTTGTGGATAAAGTGTTCTATTTTTTCCCTTACCACAATCAATTTTTCAAATAAAAATTTATTATGGTAAATTAGATGTTAATATATATTTTTTAATTTTTTTGATGTTATATAAATAATATAGATAAATTATATTAGACAAAAAAACTAGTTCGTGATGGCTGGAAAAGCTGAAAAAATATACTAAATAATTTCTATTAACATTTTTAGATGATTAATCCTAATACCATAAAAACATGATATTCAAGACCAATAAATATTTCAAAATTACATTAATACCATATAATTTAATTCTACCAAAGTATTTAAAATTTAAAAGAACATTAATTATTTTACAGAAGAAAACCAACAATGAAATAAACACCCTCGAAATGAAAAAATTAAACATGATAACACTTTGAAATGACCATACGTGAAATTAATGAAAATATAATAAATAAAATAAATACATAAGATGTTTTTAATTATATACTTAAAAAATATGATTTGATTTGGAGGACATTAAGTGAATGTTTATAATGAAATAGGACATAAGGTAAAGGACCTATCTAAACCTCCATCTTTCAATTGGGTAACACTATATCTCTGATTTCCTCAAGTTATATCGTAATTATTCTTATATAATTATTTTAAATATTGTGTATGTTTTCAAAAAATATATTTATAGATTAATCTAAATTTATTTTAATTTAAAATAAATATTTTAAAAGGTTATTCTCTCAATTCCGCTCAATAAGAAATCCTGATTAAAAGGAACTTATTGATTTCTTACCCATTTTCATGTACAATCAATAAAATAATACAATAAACTAATTTTTTTTTTGAAAAATATAACATTTTATACTGAATAAAAATATTTTATTTCATTTTTATTTTTATACAAAAAATATTCCATTTTCCTCTTTAAATAATCATTAATATATTACTTTAAAATAAACTGTATTTTCTCATTTATAATGTTTAATGAACATTCATTTTCATGTATTGACTTTTGTTGGAAATCATTAATAATGATATATTTCAATTTATATATAAATTTTTTCCATAAGTTATTTAATACCATCATTTTGGGATATAATTATGATACCACCATAAGTTATTCTTTATGAAATGATTATGAAGCCCATTTCTTTCCATAGGTATCCCTCGTGTGTATTTCTTATGTTTGATTTTTTATGAGACAAACATATGTATTAACATGTTATAATGGGGGGACCTAGATAGATCTCTAATTTTTAGTGTAATTTTTAGTCTCAAGAGACATCATGTATGAGATTAGTGAGTAAACCTAATCCACTATGGTAATTTTTTCACCATGTGATATATTTTGATAAGTTATCCTTGACCCAGGTTTATGTCCTCATATATGTTTCTTACATATTCCAATATTTCAATGATCATATGATTCTATATATTATATGTTATGTTTCCATATTTTTATTCATAACCCATTCCTTTTATTTTATCATGTAATTAAATTTCTAACACATGCGCTATATTACATTCCCATGTTTTTTCCCTTATTGGTATTTTCATCTCATCCGTTCTATTATGTGTTACCTAGGATAACCTATGAAATTTTTGAGCTAAATGAGAGATAGTATATAATTATAGAGATTAAATAAAATATTTTTTTAATTTAATTTCATGTTATTTATTAGTGTTCCTAGTCTTCCAAAGACACATGACTATTCAATAATTGGTCAGTATTATGATTAATATCAACTAATATTAGTTATATAGGGCTAGGGTTACTATAGTTGGAATCAGAGAAAGGTGTATTTAATTTTCTTAAGTAGGTCTAGAAAAAATTATTAATAACCCTTAGTATAAATTCATCACTATGGATAACCTAGATTTATTTTTAGGGAATCAAAAGTTATGATATACTTTTCACTTATAAGTTTAACATTATATGTTCATGTTTTCCATTTTATATGATTATCATATAAATATTCAAGAACCAAAATTTTATTTTATTTCCTTTTTCTTAGTTAATGGCGGGAATTATAAGAAATCATTCTAACAATAAATGTGATAAGTAATGTGATGACTAAACAAATGAGATGAAAAACATGATACAAATGATATCACAAAACATCATAACTGCACTTTCACAATAGGCTCAATATAAATATAATAACAGTAATCATGTTGATGGCCCTCATTCTCCTAAGATAAGGAACTTTTCTTTGAATCCTTTATAAAATATGCCTATAATCATTAGTGGATCATCAAATCCCCACATCTATGAAGAATGGAATAACTCCATTGAGAATATGTTATCTATTTTCCAATGAAAAAAAATCAGAGAAAGTCTTATTAGTAATCAATCATTTTGATGGGGAAGAAAATATGTGTTAAAAAATGATCAGAAAAGAAATTTCTTATGTAGAAATTGATACCATAGACTGGGAAAGATAAAATAAAATATTTCTCGATCATATTTTGTTTCCTAACCTTCCATCATAATATGGAGAAGGAGTTCCTCAGACTGAAGAAAAATGAATATGAATTAATCAGGGTGTATGAGTAAAAAATTTCAAGTTTTTAATGACATTCCTTTTCCTTTTTCATAAAGAATAAAAGCTTAGTGGATTACTTCCTGAGTAAAATTTAATACATGTGTATAAGAAGCCTTAGTGACTCAAGGCATTAGTAGATATGAATTGATTGTGCAGTGTGTTATAAAAGTTAATATGAATATTGGTTACACTATGTGGTCTTCTGTGATCGAAGATAAAAATAAAAGAATAGGGTCTAATATGCTAGTATCAATAGTTAATTCCTATAAAGAAAATAACACCCAACATCCCATATGTCAAATGGGGGGAGGTTTCCTAATAAATTTCTAATATGAACTATGAGATGTTAAATGTATAGAAGATAGAGGTATTATGCTATTTTTTGCTGAATGGATTTGAAAAATACCACTAATATAGAATAACAAAGGACATTTAATATCAAATATTATCAAATAGTGTTATGTTTCAACTATAAGGATTATGAGAAATATATAATTCAATGCCCTAATCCAAGGTTTGTATAAGAAAATTAATGAAAAAATCCTCTATGGAAACTATGGAGGGAATATTCAATCACTACTACATAAGGGGATACTAAAAATGATGTGTTGACTAGTAAATTTGTAATTGGTTCCATAGTATCAAACATTATATTTGATTTTTGTTCTACGAAATCATTCATGTTATTTTGAACTATTCAATCATCACCTCAAAATATAATGGATGTGTAATCTACGATAAAAAAAATAGGGAAAATATTACATCTAAAGTATATTACTCGTCATGAGTATTTTTTGGAGACTAAACTTCCCAGGAAATTTTTTCTTACTTCCTTTTTATAATTTTGAAGCTATATTTGGGAATGTATTGTATATATTCATATAAAATTCATCATTAACTATCTAGAATGGGAAATAATTCTTCACATCCATAGGAATCCCCTAATTTTGTAAATGTATAATGTAGATGATGAATATACTTAAGAATCATTATCTCAATTTTGGATATTATTTCATTATGATAATGAATATATATCTCAAATTGTTTATTCAATAGAGGAAATAATGCTCAAATAAATTCTCATTTTGAGGGACTACATTGATATATTCCCTAAATAATTTCTTCACCTTACTCTAGATCAAGAGGATGAGTTCTAAATTGATCACATACCTAGATATTTGAATATATTAATGACTCATTATAGGATGACCACCATTGAATTTTAAGAACTAAAGAATTAGTTAAAATAGAATGTAGAGAAGAGTTTTAAGAACATTTTTACATCACTTGGGTTGTTCCAGTCGTCTTTGACATGAAAAAAATGGTTCGATGCACCTCTAAACTGATCATCGTGGACATAAAAAATTATTTATGAATAACATATATACCCTACCATGGTTATACGATTTTATAAATCATTTATATGGGTCAATTGTTTCAATATGGTAAAAATTATGTCGATATATCCCTTATTAAGGGAGTGGAAATAAGTTATTCCCATGGCTACCCTTATAATGAGGTATAAACCCTATATGATCATACATATTCCATTCATATTCATTAATGCTCAAACCATATACATGGATTTAATGGATAGAGACAATAAATATTATCTCAATGAATTTGTGGTAGTCTTTATATATGACATTATCATATACTTCAATAGAACGTAGGAATAGAGGGATAAATTGAATATTGTGCTAAAGTAATTGGGGATGGGGAAACTATAAGAAATTCATAATAAATGTATGTTATTGATGGAGGAGGTATCATTCACGGGTGATTTCATGAATAGAAAATGAATATTTTCAGACCCTTCCAAGAAAAAGGATATTGAGGAGTGTACCAGGACATAATCTATAAAATAGGTTCATAGTTTCTTTAGTTTATTTAGGTGTTACAAATGATTTTTAGAACATCTTTCACTTTTCAAATACCCTAAATAATATAAATCATAAGAGAGTAATTTTTTTCTAGACTAGACAATAAAAATATTTCTTTGAAGAGTTGTAAAATATTGTTATCATGATAGCAATAGTTACAGTTCCTGCAAGTGGTGAAGTCGTTGGTGTGTAAAAAAAGTTACAAAGAATGTCATAGGTTGTGTACTAGTGAAAAATGATAAAGTGGTAGCATAAGAGTAAATTTTGTTGAATGTTCATGAGAAAAATTCTCCCACACATGATCTAGAGTTTGTTTATGATATCTTCACATTGAAAATTTACATCAATATTATTATCAGGAGATGTGTGATATATAGACTGATCATAAGATCCTTAAATTTATATTCACACAAAATGATAAGAATATGCTATATTGAATATAGTAATAAATAATCAATTATTATGACGTGCAATTCACTAACATCCTTGTAATGAAAATAATGTGGAAGATTATTTAAGTAGAAATGATCATTAAAATTTATCAATGATAAGAATTGAGAGGGATCCAATCCACTTTAACATGAAGAATGTCAACATGGGTCTCATAAAAGAAGGTATATAATCATTTATTTCCAAAATGATTTCCCAACCATCTATTTTAGAGGTGACAATGGATGATTAAAGAAATGATGTGGAAATTCTAAAAAAAGGTGTAACCTATCAGAGAGGGGTAACCCTTAGAGTTAAAAATTAATGAGGAAGCTTATTTAAGGATTGGGTCAAGTCATTGTGTACCATCCAATCAAGAGATTAAGAAAGAGATTATGAATGATACACATAGAATAACCTTCTCTATTAACCTCAGGAGAACAAATATATATCGAGATATAAAAGAGAATAATTTGTTGGAAAATATGAAGAAGAAGATCACTGAATATAAATCACTGAATCTAGAATTTCAGCAAGTGAATGATGAAAGAAAAAATTCTATGGGAAGATCTATCCATTAAACATACCGATATTAAAAAGGGAAAAATAACTATAGACATTTTCACTATACTTTTGATGAAATCCAAATTAAATAATAAAGTATTGGTCATTATGGATCATATTTCGAAGAATATTCACTTTATTGCAATTTGAGAGGACATATCATCTGACCAACATGAATGTATATACATTATAGAAGATGTGTGGTTTTATAGAGAACCATTATATATTATAACTTATAAAGATCCACCATTTACCTCTATTTTATAGAAAATTCTCCACGATGATCAAAATATCGAGTTGAAATTTAGTATGGGTTATCACCTCCAAATCGATGTGAATCTGAGTGACTATTCATACATTGGAAGATATATTGAGAGAATTCTAAATGGATTTTAAAGGAGTATAAGATCAACATAATCCATTGTTAGAGTTAAATTACAACAATATTTTCCACTCAAGCATCCAAATGGATCAATAAGAATCTCTTTGTGGGAAAATATATAGAGATGTTGCATATTGGGATGACATTAGTAAATGTATGTTGTTGGGTCCTGAAGTGGTCGGAGAAATTTTAGAAATTGTGAATACCATCAAGACACATATCTACGTTGTTGAAATTCAAAGGAAGATATTTAAAGAAAATCATTGATTGGAATTAATGTTTGATGTTGGTGACATGTAATTCCTCCATATATCTTGATGGGAGGGGTTTATGAGATTTGGGAATGAAAGAAAGCTAAACCCCAGGAACAACATCGACATAGGAATTATTGAGAATGTTAGAGTGGTGGCCTATCTACTAGTACTTCCATCATCCATATATCTAGTACATGATGTTTTCTATGTACCCTAACTTGAAATGTACAAAACAGATCTAATAGATTTACTAAAATGAGAGGTGGTATATGTGAAAACATATATCTCTAATAATAAGATGTTGATGAAGGTTTTGGAATGTAGATACAAGGTTTTATGATATTAAAACACTTAGATGGTCAAGGTACTATGGTGAAACTGAAATTATCAAGAAGAGACATTGGAATGGGAGGAAGTGCTGAATGATAAATACCCTCACAAGTTTTTACCTTATTATGAAAAATAAAATTATTAGTGAAAATTATCATAATGATGGAGGAATGTAACAACCAAGAATTTTATCAATGAAATTTCCCCTCTTATGTAATAAACCACAAACATAAAAAATGAAACCAAATAAAATAATAATTATTATAAATTAATAGGGACACATTGGCCAAAAAATAAATTAATAATAAAAAATAATATTATAGTAGGATAATAAATATATAATAAGAGAATAATATTGAGAAAATTTGGATGTCCTCGATCCACAAGAATGGTCACACTCATGAAAAAATACAACAAAATAAAACATAATGATAATAATTAAATATAAAAATTTAAGAATAAATTATATATGTGAATATAAGTGACCATATATGGGAATGAAGAATGAACGTAATAAGAGGTATTTATAGTTTTTAAGGAATAGATACAAGTGTAATAGTTAACTTACTATTGGAATTATAATATGAATGTTAGGAATATTAATATGTCCCTTAGAATAGTAACCTCATCTATGAATGTATAAATAAATTTTGGAATCATACAAATGAAAATGTGATATATTTATATCATTGTGTAAGTAAATAAATGTTTTAAAAATGAAAAATTAAGTGTTTTTATTTTTTTTAAAATGTAAATATTTATTTATAATGTTATAATTTCAAAACGTATTATTTTTTCCTAAATTATATTAGTAAATCAATATTCGATTATATTATAATTATAATTTAATTCAATTAGACCTTAATTAATTTTTCAAATGGTCATAAAATTGATTATAATATTAAAATCTGTATTTCTTGAATAAATGTTCATTTTATTTTATAAAAAAATATCATACATAAAAAATTATTTTCATTAATTAGATTCCTTTTTATAAATGTACACATATAAAAAATTTATGGTGGATTTTTTGGGATTTTTCAAAAATAGTTGAATTTTGTTGAATAGTGAATTACAATAATTTATGGTATTAAACGTTATAATCTAAATAAATGAAAGTTTGAGTAATGTATGATTTGGGAATGATTTAAGACGAAATTATTTGTATCCCTCTTGAAATATTTATCATATTTTCTTATAGGAATCAAAACTATTGGTATCCTTGAGAAAAAATAATAAACTATTGAAAATAATAATAAAAAACACCCATCTCCCCTATAAATAAACCCCTGAACACCCCTTCTCTGAACACCTTCTAATAATTTTAGATTGTAAATATTATTCATAATTCTATTCCCAATCCTCATCCCCACATCCAAGAACAACTACTCTACACAAAAACACAAACACCTTGTTCTATAAATAGGTTCTTAAGGAATGAACATTCAAGTGGTAAAATCCTTAATCCTTCTTTTTTATTTTATTTATCTTATCCTCTACTCATCGTCTTGTTCTTATGTAGCATGATAAATATAGTAAAATGTGTATACTTTAATGTTATTGTAACAATTGAATATCCATCATCAAATATTTCTCTTATCCAATTATTCTAAAAATGAAAACATCATCTATGATATGTCGATTCACCACCTTCCTGGACGACGACCTTTCATTTTCCATTACCAAAAATAAGGATGGTTATAAAAAAAATGGTCAAATTAGTTTTTAATATATATATATATATATATAACAAAAAATTTCGTGTTCTTAAACTACTATATAGGAAAAATTTAAATAAAATGAAAATAGTTTCTGATGGTCCGAAGAACCACAAAAAATAAACTAAACAATTATCATTAACATTTTACATAATGAATCGTCCTCATACCCAAAAATGATTCATGGTACAATTTATGTTTTTTATTTTCGTTAATAATATATAATTTCACTTATAAAGAATAATTCCATTGTGTGAAGAACATCCATAATTTTACACAAGTGAACAGATGATGAAACCATGAAAAGAATGATCTCAAAAAGATGAAATTGAACACTATAACTCATTGAAGTACTGATAAATGAAATTTATAAAATTATAATAAATAAAGTAGATATATGACAGTTTATTAGTTATGTAATTAATTAATATAATTTGATTATGAATGAAATTATGTGAAATTGCATAATGCATTGTGACATAAGATAAGGGATCTCTTGGAACCTCTATATTTCATTTTGGTAATGGTTTTTCTCTCCTTGAATCAACATATCCCATAGGTATTAATATATAATTCTTCAATGTTCTATTCATATGATAAAACTATATTTTTATAGATCAATTCATCTTTCTTTTATAGGGATATACTTATCATAAAAGGTTCCTTTCTCAATTCCTCTCGACAATCATGCCCAACTAAAACAAACTTCTCGGTTTCCTACCCATTTCAAGTACACTAAATAAACTATTTTATGCCATTTTTTTAATATTTAATTTTGGAAAATACTATTTTAAATCATTTCTGATTTTATAAAAACAATTATGCCATTGTCTTCTTTAAACACTCTTTAATATATTTCCCTTAAACCAAACTAAAGTGGCTCAATTATTTTGTTTCATATACACTAATTTTCATGTATTAACTTCATTTAGACATCATTATTCATGATAAATTCTTATTTTATATTATTGTCCATAAATCATATAATCCCTTCCTTCATGGATACTATTATTATACACCCTTTTCTAATTCTTTAGGACATCACAACGGGAAAACCTGTTAGTTGCGACGGGCTGAACAACCCGTCGCAATTAACCAATTATTTGTGACAGAAATAGGCGCCTCGTCGCAAAAACATACACATGGATTGGCGTGGTTTGCGCACCAAACCGTGTGAAAGGGTATTTGCGACGGGTAGACCCTACGCGTCGCAAATGTCGGGAGGCGGTAGGACCTAGTTGCAACGGGTGATCCCCCATCGCCACTAGTTTGACCCCCGGAGGGTATTTACGACCGGACCCATCGCAAATAACAGGCGTCGGTAAAAAACATATTTGTGACGGGTTATTGTCCCATCACAAATAGAGTGTCTGCCGGTTAATTTTTGCGACATGGCCCGTCGTAAATAACTTTTTTACCGCCGACCGTAATTAATGCGGCCAAATGTATTTGCGATGGGACCCGTAGCAAAAAGTACAATTAGCGATGGAAATTCTGTCGCGAATTGTCCCATCTCAACTAATCTAACCTATATATACCCCCTCAGTTTTTTCTTCTCTTCTGTTGAATTCCTTCTTCCTCTACTTATGTAAACTGTAATTTTAGAGTGAAAATTTTTTAGAGTTAGTTTTTTTTTACGAAAAAGTCATGAGGCCACCTACAATTATAAGAGATCAAGTTTAATGATATTTATGTTTTATTAAATTTAGTATTTACTTCACTACTTTATATTAATTTTAATTATTGTTGATGAGTTGTAATTGAGATAGATTTAAATTGTTTTGTCATCAGTATTTATTTGTAATAATAAAATTAAATTATTAGTACTAATTCTTAGTAATTAATAATAACTCATAATTATTAACGATAATTAGTAATGTATATAAATATTTTATTTTAATTAGTAATTCGTACCTGTATTTTGCTGTAATTAATAGTAATTAACACTAATTAGTAATAATTAGAAATGAATAGTGGTAATTAGAAAACAATAGTAATAAATATTAACAATCAGTAATAAATAGTATTAATTTGTAATAATTAGCAATAAATACTAATAAATAAAACTAAATACTAATAAATTGAAATAAAAAGTAATAAATACTATAAATTGTAATAAATAGTAATAAATAATAGTAATTAGTAATAAATAATAATAATTAGTAACAAATAGTAATAATTAGTAATAAATAGTAATAAATATTAATAATTAGTAATAATTACTAATAAATAGTAATGAATACTATTAAATAGTAATAAATACTAATAAATACTAATAAGTTGTAATAAATAATAATAATTACTTATAAATAGTAATAAATACTAATAAATACTAATAAATACTAATAAATACTAATAAATTCTTATAAATAAAAATAAATAGAAATAAATAGTAATAAATAGAAATAAAGAGTAATAAATATAAATAAATAGTAATAAATAGTAATAAATAATAATATATATGAATAAATAGTAATAAATAGTAATAATTACTATTAATTAGTAATAAATAGAAATAAATAGTAATAATTAGTAATAATTAGAAATAATTATTAATAAATAGTTATAAATATTAATAATTAGTAATAATATATAAAAATTAGTAATAATTAGTAATAAATAGAAATAAATAGTAATAAATAGTAATAAATAATAATAATTAGTAATAAATAGTAATAACTAAAAATAAATATTTATAAATAGTAATAATTAAAAATAAATAGTAATAAATAGTAATAATTAGTAATAATTAGTAAT
Organism: Viscum album; assembly: GCA_963277665.1. Lineage (NCBI taxonomy): Eukaryota > Viridiplantae > Streptophyta > Magnoliopsida > Santalales > Viscaceae > Viscum > Viscum album. The sequence continues at coordinate 1,004,552,073 of OY728157.1, forward strand.
AATTAGTAACAATTAGTAATAAATAGTACTAAACTGAAATTAATAGTAATAAATAGTAATAAAAAGTAATGAATTGTAATAAATAGTAATAATTCTTAATAATTCGTAATATTTTGTAATAATTAGTAATAATTTGTAATAATTTGTAATAATTAGTAATAATTAGTAATAATTAGTAATAATTAGTAATAATTAGTAATAATTAGTAATAATTAGTAGTAAATATTAATAAATATGAATAATAAATTAATAAATAGTAATAAAAAGCAATAAAAATTAATAAAAATTAATAATTATTAATAAGTAGTAATAATTTGTAATAATTATTAATAATTTTTAATAAATAGTAATAAATAGTAATAAATAGTAATTAATACTAAAAAATACTAATAAGTACTAATTAATACTAATTAATAGAAATAAAAACAAATAAATACTAATAAATAGTATTAAATAGTAATAAATACTAATAAATAGTAATAAATACTTATAAATAAAAATAAATAGTAAAAATTAGTAATAAATAGTAATAATTAGTAATAGTTAGTATAACTAGTAATAAATAGTAATAAATTGAAATAAATATCAATAATTAGTAATAATTAGCAATAATTAGTTATAAATAGTAATAAATAGAAATAAATAATAATAAATAATAATAATTGTAATATTTTTTAATAAATATTAATAAATAATAATAATTAGTAATAATTAGTAATAATTAGTAATAAATAGTAGTAAATATTAATTAATAGTAATAATTAGTATTAATTATTAATAAATAGTAAGAATAGTAATAAATAGTAATAAATAGCAATAAATAGTAATAAATAAGAATAAATAGTAACAAATATCAATAAATAGAAATAAATAGAAATAAATTGCAATAAATAATAATAAATAACAATAAATAGATATAATTAAAACTAAATAAAATTGAATAACTATAATTAAAAATAATCAACAATAATTGGGACTGAATAGCAATAATTAGCAATAATTAGTAATAATTAGCAATAATTAACAACAAATAATAATAATAAGCAATAAAAGGCCATAAAAAGCCATAAATAGCAAAAAATAACAATAATTAGCAATAATTCGCAATAATTAGCAATAATTAGCAATAATTAGCAATAATTAGAAATAATTAGTAATAAATTGCAATAATTAGCAATAATTAGAAATAATTAGCAATAAATAGTAATAATTAGTAATAAATAGCAATACTTTTTAGTGAAATGAAATAAATAGCAGTAAATATTAATAATTAGTAATAATTAAAAATAATTAGCAATAATTAGTTATTATTATCAATAATTTCCAATAATAAGAAATAATTAGCAATAAAATCAAGTGTAATAAATTGTAATAACTTGGAAAAAATTTCATTGGATTGACAACACTCTTTTTGCTCGACTACTCTTCTCATTTCAACTCTCACAGACTCAACATTATGAAAACATACTTCTACGTATGCATACCCAATCTCTTATGCACAAGTTTGAATATGCATTCGTAGGACCACATTTTTTCATAGTGTTTTCAGGTGGTGACAATTACTGGAAGAATATTTATCGACGAAAAGGGGAATCTTTTGTCTGGTGGTTCATTTACTTGCGTCTTTGTCACACTTAAATCACAAAGAAGAATATGCTCGGAGGTACGGTTAATCATTCTCGTGTATACAGGAATGCATAAGCATACCTTTGAGGAGATTTTTCTTTGTGATTTCAATGTGACAAAGAGGCAAGTGAATGAGCCAGCAGACAAAAGAGAAGTCATCGATCCACTGGAAATTGTGTCGCCTGTAATTAATGGTAATTAATATTGATTAATTATAATTATGTTAGAATTGTATTGTATTGTCATCAGTATTTATTTGTAATAATAAAATTAAATTATTTGTTCAAATTCTTTGTAATTAGTTAAAATTAATAATTATTAAAGATAATTAGTAATGTATATAAATAATTTTTGGTAATTTGTAATTAGTTGCTGTATTTTGTAGTAATTAATAGTAATTAAAAAAAATTAAAAATAATTAGAAATAAATAGTAATAATTAGCATAAAATAGTAATAAATATTAACAATTAGTAATAAATAGTATTAATTAGTAATAATTAGCAATAAATAAGAATAAAAAGTAATAAAAATTAATAAATACTAATAAATTGTAATAAATAGTAATAAAATCTAATAATTAGAAACAAATACAAATAATTAGAAATAAATACTAATAATTAGTAATAATTATAAATAAAAAGTAATAAATTTAAATAATTTGTAATAATTACTAATAAATAGTAATAAATACTAACAAATACTAATAAATGCTAATAAGTTGTAATAAATAGTAAAATACTAAAAAATATTAATAAATAGTAACAAATGTTAATAAATAGTAATAAATAGTAATAAATACTTATAAATAAAAATAAATAGTAATAAAAAGAAATAAATAGAAATAAAGATTAATAAATATAAATAAATAGCAATAAATAGTAATAAATACTAATAAATATTAATAAATAGTAATAAATACTAACAAATTGTAATAAATACTAGTAAATAGTATTAAATACTAATAAATAGTAATAAAAAGTAATAAATACTAATAATTAGTAATTATTAGTAATAATTAGCCATAACTAGTAAAAATTAGTAAAAAATAATAATTAATAGTAATGAATATTAAAAAATATTAATAAATAGTAATAATTAGTAATAAATATTAATAAATAGTAATAAATAGTAATAAATATTAATAAATATTAATAATTAGTCATAAACAGTAATAACTAGTAATAATTTGTTATGAATAGTAATAATTTGTAATAAATAGTAATAAATAGTAATCATTAGAAATAATTAGTAATAATTAGTAATAATTAGTAATAATTAGTAATAATTAGCAATAATTAGTAACAATTCCTAATAATTCGTAATAATTAGTAATAATTAGAAATAAATAGTACTAAATATTAATAAATAGTACTAAATAGTTATAAATAGTAAGAAATATTAATAAATAGTAATAAATAGTAATAAATAGTAATAATTCGTAATAATTCGTAATAATTAGTAATAATTGGTAATAATTGGTAATAATTGGTAATAATTAGTAATACTTAGTAATAATTAGTAATAATTAGTAATAATAGGTAATAATTATTAATAATTAGTAATAATTAGTGTTAAATAGTAATAAATAGTAATTATTAGTAATAAATATTAATAAATAGTAATAAATATTAATAAATAGTAATAAATACTAATAAATAGTAATAATTAGAAATAATTAGTAACAATTAGTAACAATTAGTAATAATTAGTAATAAACAGTAATAAATAGTAACAAATAGTAATAAATAGTAATAAATAGTAACAAATAGTAATAAATACTAATAAATACTAATAAATACTAATAAATACTAATAAATTCTAATTAATTGAAATAAATACAAAATAATAGAAATAAATACTAATAAATACTAATAAATACAAATATATACTAATAAATTGTTGTAAATAGTAATAAATAGTAATAATTTGTAATAATTTGTAATAAATTGTAATAATTATCATTAAATAGTAATAATTAGTAATAAATAGTAATAAATAGTATTAAATACTAATAAATAGTATTAAATAACAATAATTAGTAATAATTAGTAATAGTTAATAATAATTAGTAATAATTAGAAATAATTAGTATTAATTAGTAATAATTAATAATAACTAGTAATAAATAGCAATAAAGAGTAATAATTAGTAATAATTAGTAAGAAATAGTAATAAATAGTAATAAAAAGTGATAAATAGTAATATATATTAATAATTAGCTGTAAATAGTAACAAATAGAATTAATTTGTCATAAATAGTAATAATTAGAAATAAATAGTAATAAATAGTATTAAATAGTAGTAATTAGTAATAATTAGTAATAATTAGTAATAATTATAAATAAATAGAAATAAATATTAATAAATAGTAATAAATACTAGTAAATATAAATTAATGGAGATAAATACTAATTAATAGAAATAAATACCTTTAATTTCTATTAAATAATAATAAATACTAATAAATTTTTATAAATAGTAATAAATATTAATAATTAGTAATAATCAGTAATAAATAGTAATAATTAGTAATAAATAGTAATAAATAGTAATAAATAGTAATAAATAGTAGTAAAATAGTAATAAATTGTAATTATGAGTATCAATTAGTAATAAATTTTAGTAAATAGTAATAACTAGTAATAATTATTAATAATTAGTAATAATTAGTAATAATTAGTAATAAATATTAATAAATTGTAATAAATTGTAATAAATAATAATAAAAATTAATAAACAGTAATAAATATTAATAAATAGTAATAATAAGAAATAATTAGTAATAAATATTAATAAATAGTAATAATTGGTAATAATTAGTAATAAATAGTAATAAATATCAATAAATAGTAATAAATAGTAATAAATAGTAATTAATAGGAATAAATAGCAATGAATAGAAATACATAGAAAAAAATAGAAAAAATAGCAATAAATAATAATAAAAAGAAATAATTAGCAATAAATAGTAATAAATAGCAATAATTTACACTAATTACCAATCATTTACAATAATTGGGACTAAATAGGAATAATTAGCAATAATTAGAAATAATTAGCAATAATTAGCAATAATTAAAAATAAATAGCAATAAATAGCAATAATAAGCAATAAATAGAAATAAATAGAAATAAATAACAATACATAGCATAAATAGCAATAACAAGCAATAATTAACAATAAATAGCAATAATTAACAATAAATAGAAATAAATAGCAATAATTAGCAATAATTAGGAATAATTAGCAATAATTACCAATAATTAGGAATAAATAGTAATAATTATCTATGAATAGTATTAAATAGCAATAAATTGAAATAAATAGAAATAATTAGCAATAATTAGAAATAATTAGTTATAATTAGTAATAATGATAAATAATTAGCAACAATTAGCAACAATTAGCAAAAATTAGCAAAAATTAGTAATAATTAGTAATAATTTGGATTTATTAGAAATAATTGGCAATAATTGGCAATAATTAACAATAATAAGCAATAATTAGCAATAAAATCAATTGTAATAAATTGTAATAATTTAGAACAATTTTTAGTGGATGGAAAATACTTCTTTTCTCAATGACTCTTCTCCTCTGAACTCTCACCGACTCAAAATTATCAAAAGTATGCTTCTAAATTTGCATATCCAATCTCATATGAAAGAGTTTGAATATGAATTCGTATGAACACATTTTTCTTAATGATTTCAGGCAGTGACAGTTGGAATAAGAATATTCATTGATGAAAAGGGAGGTCTTTTGTCTGGAGGCTCATTTACTTGCATCTTTGCCGTGCTTAAATCACCAAGAAGAATCTGCTCGGAGGTGCGCTTATTCATTCTCGTGCATACGAGAAAGCATAAGAGTACCTCCAAGGAGATTCTTCTTTGTGATTTAAGGAGGACAAAGATGCAAGTAAATAAGCCGACAAACAAAAGAGTAGCCATCAATCCACTAGAAATTGTGTCGCCCATAATTAATGGTAATTATTAAGATGTAGTTTTAATTATTTATCTTTTTTAAGAGTGTTTTTCTAATTTAAAATTATTAAAAAATAGAAAGGATTTTATATTTTGTAGAAAAATATGGCACAAGGAAGTTGGAGAAAATCATTATTAGATGATCGCGCTTTGATGAATCATCGTATAAATCCAAATGGTTTGGGTTTAAATCTTGTATATATTGAGGGTGTTGAAGCTTTATTAGAATTTTCATCATCAAGACTAGAATATTTTTCAGAAGGAATAATTATGTGTCCTTGTAAAAAATGAGTTCTGAGAACGTTTGACACATTTGAGAAGGTTACGGGACATCTCTTGTGATTTGGTTTTAACTCGATTATGCTTTTTGGTATCAACACGGTGAATATAGTTCTAGAGAAAATACTAATAACTTGATTCCAGATCCATCAAAGTTTCAAAATTTAGTACATGATGTTGCAGGTCCATATATTCAAAAAACTGAAACATGGGATGCTATTGATTTAACTCCTTTGTTGGCACCATCCTAATTTTATATGTTCTTGAGGTCTGGTAAGGATGCATTATATCCTGGTTGCAAGATAAGAAAATTAGAAGCAGTTGGAAAATTTATGGCTAATAAATCAGATAATGCAATGTCAAATAATAGTTTTGATCAGATATTTTCTTTGGTAATAATGATTTTACCTGAAAGAAATGTGTTTCTTACAAATTACAATGAGAGAAAGAGGTTGGTTCATAATCTAGGCCTTAGTTATCAGAAGATTCATGCATGTGAAAATGATTACATCTTATATTCTAGTGAAAATGAGTCATTGGATAGTTTTCCCACATGTGGACAATCGAGGTATAAATAAGCTCAACTGGGGATGTTTGGATCGATTCCTATGAAATAGTTGAGATATTTCTCCCTTACACCAAGGTTATAGTGTTTTTTGATGTCTCAGAACACAACTCCAATGATTTCAGGGAATAAAACCATGATTTAAACCGTTAAAATCTTGAATCATCCATTTGATAGTGATTCATGGAAACAATTTTGACTGATTTCATCCATGTTTTGCTTTAGAAGCCTGTAACATGCAATTGGGTATTTCTACTGATAGTTTTTGTCAGTTTGGTTCTTATGGTAGTTAGTATTCATGTTGGCCTATCTTTATAACTTCTTACAATTTACTTCTATAGATGTTGATGAAGGATTCCTATATCTTTTTGACCTTATTAATCCCAGGATATCCAAAAAGGAATATTGACATTCATTTGAATCAATTTATTGATGAGTTAAATTTATTGTGGAGTAATGGTGTTAGTACTTATGATGTTGCTGTGAAACAAAATTTCATATTAAAAGTTGCATTGATGTGGAAGATAAGTTACTTCTTGACATATGGAATGTTATCTGGCCATAGTACACATGGTCTGAAATCATGTCCCTGTTGTATGAAAAATAGCAAAGACTTTATGCTCGTCAATGGAAACAAACCTTGCTATTTTAACTGTCACTGCAGATTTCTTTCAAATGATCATCCTTTTTAGAAGAAAAAATATCATTTTAGAAAATCAACAATTGAAAGGGATGAAACTCTAAAAATGATCTTAGGTACGGAGTTAAAATAAGTTATATTTTCATTACCTCCCATCACATTAGGGCCAACAATAAACCAACAAAAAATCATAGCTTTGGGAAAGAGAATAGTTGGATAAAACATAGTATTTTTTGGGATCATCCTTATTGGTCTGATTTATTGGTCCACCACATTTTGGATTCCATAAAAATTGAGAAAAATTGTTTTGATAATTTATTTTATAGTGTTTCTGATACACCAGGTAAGACCAAAGATAATGTAAAAGCACGATTAGATCTTTCCCAAATTTGCAGACGAATAGAACCTGAACTCTTTCAAAATATCAGATCATAGACGTTAATGAAACCAAAAGCAGCAAATACTGTAACGCCTCCACCCCAGTACCCATAGTCGGTGAATTATTATATATCATTGGAATTATCACAAAAGATCAATTCTTGAAAGGCCGATTAGTTTATTAGCCTTTGAAACACTAGATACATTCATAAGTATTACATTACATGATAAAGTGAAAAACTACAACAACATAGTCTCCATAGTCCACACTCATAACCCCTCAGACTATCCCTACAGGTCAGTCATAAAATACTTCTTCACATCCTAGAAAAAATAAAGCATAGAAAGAGGTGATGTCAGATGCTCAGTAAGTATAAAAATTAGAGGAAGCTTTCATAAATAAGAATAAACATTTAAGGCAATTTATAACTAAAACAAAAGCCTTTTAAACTTGAAATTCGGCATAATATGGAAGAAGTAAAATGAAATAATTCCATTTACCTATTTATATGGATATTCTATTATTTTAATAATCACATGCAATATCAATAACCACTTTCATAATGATGGAATTCATAATGCGAGACTATCATAACCACGTAGCCAAGGCCTCATTCCAAGACTACAAATAAGATTTTGTCAAGGCCTCATGGTAAGACACTAGTTTGTCTCATGAGACCTACTGATGCATCGATGAGCTATAGTGGGCTCCAACCATCACTTACAAAGTCCAATGCATTCCCAATATAAACAGTTTTAAACATAACATAAACATTCGTATTAAAATTAGCATACGAAATGTAAATACTTTCTCCATAAAACATGAGTGGTATAAAAATAACACATCCACAGTCAAACATAACTCATTCAATACAATAAAGAAGATTGTATTATAACATATTAACCTCAATCAATAATAATTAAGGATATTGACATAGATGAAAATAATCATCAAAACTATTTGAGAGAAATATCCCACTTTTTTCTTGAAAACATTTAAAAATCACACTATTTATCAAGAAGCCATTTAAAAATTGATTTTTGAATCAAAGTGTCCCTACCAATTTGAAACATTTAAAAGGATTTCTAATTTTAAAACATTAATGTCCATATAAATAAATCATTAAAACCATTTTTAAAACATGGACACTATTGAGAAAGATTTAGAATAATAAATCTTTAAATCATTTAAAATGATATTTTAGTTAGAGTTCCTAACCAAAAGAGTGACACATGAATACAAATAATTGAGGTAATAAAAAAATTTCAATATCATGAGTATAAAGTTATTCATGATATACTATGTCAAAGTACATTATATACACCATATAAAGGTGATTTGGTGTATTACAGCAAAGAAATCTCAATGGAATGTAAATTGAGTTGAAATATCTCATAAAAACTGTGTCATTAGGTTATGGATAAATCAACAACATAATTATGTGTGAAATATATACATACACTGAATATGATTGGATATTTAGTGTAAATCAATTATAGGATATTCAGACATATTCTTGTAAAAAAACACCAATGAATTGGATATTAACTCAACAAATGGAGATCGAGTTAAAATTACTCTTATCAAGTTCATATCGATGACTTTAGAATTTATCAATGGAGTGATTATGTTTATCAAAAGTATATCCACATAAAGGGGAGTGGAAATTATGACATAAGCAAATGAATAGTGATTCCACCCATAATCTTGGAGTAAAATAATCACTCAAGTATGCGTAAATACGAATGAGTGGAAATTGAAATTTCAAATTCCCTTATCGATTTGGTAACATATGAAACATACAACCATGAAAGAAGGATCATACAATGATGATGTAAATATCCATAAATTAAAGTATATTACACAATGAATACAATCATGGGCAGTACACACACCACATGCAATAAATAAGTGGTGAATAATGGAAATCTCATGGAATTAAAAGTAAGATAAGAAACCCCTTACTTTGTAATATTTCCTTGGTCGAGGGTAGGTTAGCCTCCGTTATAATGTTGAAATAATTTTTATTTAATTATAATAAAATAATATACATTAATATTATATCATATATGATCTTTTAACATTTCTTTGTTAATAATATCTTAGTATTATCGTCATTTTCTGTGTTAACTTACTTGTTTTACTTTATATGTTTTGTTACATAAGTCATGTTTGTTATGGATAGTTTGTATCTTATTCACATAAAGAATTATATTAAGTCCTTAAACATTATTTTTAATCATAAAATGAGAATTAGACTTGTATGGATACGATGGGGAATGAATATCATCGTGTTCGTGGAGACGGTAGTCTATACGTACGCACGAGCGACAATATCACTATTTTGATATTAAATTAATATATAATTGGATGTTATATCATATATACAGAATAATAATCATGTTATATTTATTATCTGCATTAATTACACATCATTATTATACCCATCCAAATAATAATGTTATGAATAACAATTACACCACGACGTGGAGATGGTAAGCCGAACGTACGCACGTATGGTGACATGTCATTAAAATGATTGATAGAATACTGAATATGGTTGTACAATATTTATAATAATATCACAGTATATAGAAGATACTAGATTTATTATTTTATAATGGGAATAACAAAGAAATAATAAGTTGAAGAATAAATAAACATGAAAGAGGGTGGTGAAAACATTACCTCTTAATCGGGTTCTTCATTTTGATTTGATCAAAAGGGATCCATAGGTTGGATTTATGATCAAACTAAGGACTCTAGGTTGAAGTTAGGGAAGTTTATAGAGTATTTGGGAAGGATTTGTCCGAGCCAAAAGTCTTTGAATGTGTTAATTAGTGAGAAGGGGGAGTTCCCTTTTATAAGAGGGGGTATGGTCACCTTTGGAAAAACTAGAAATATTATTTTATAATAAATTCATATTCGGTTTATAATGGATTCAAAGTAGATTATTTAAATGTTAAGGTGGGTATGGGTATAAATCCTTTCATCCAATAGATTTTAGATAGGTTTGGGTCATTATATTGTCCATATCTTTTAGTTTTAACTCTTAGTTAATTAGTTTGACATTTACCATGTCACTTTGTATTTTTATATTATATAGTTAATAAACATACTATATACATACAAGAGACCCCCAAGTGTTCCATTAATGATACACCTATCATGATATAAGTCCTTTTTCCAAACCTTAGATTTTTAGGAATAGAATTTCAATTAATAATATAATATTTGTTTTAAAAACTCTTTTATATCAATTTTGACACTATTGGGTATTTTGTTTTTGAAAAATTCATAACAGCATTATTACTTCAAAAAAAATTATATAACCAATCATAATATGTCATATTAACCTAGATAATTTTATGAATTAATAAAAAGTCTCAAATTACATTTATTTTGATATTTATAATATCAATTATTTTAATATTTCATTAATTAGGTAATTACTGCATCACCATTGTGTCATAAATAAATTAAATTATTTAATGTCTATAAATTATAAATAAAATAAAATTACGTATGAAATATTTTTATATTTCTAATAAATATTTAAAATCGAATTTATCATATGTATAACCCTATATTAAAAATGTTTTAGTAATTAAACCTTGATTTTAGCACTTTTAACTCTTCTTTGAATTAAAAAATAATAAATGTCCTAATCTAATACAAGTGGACCTAAATGATAATATTTTATTCCTAAGGTTGTTTTTTGTTGATATAAACTTGTCCAATAGAATTAATACATTTTTTAGGATAATATTAATATCATTTTTACCCTTAATTACCCTATTTACTTTTAACCGTGATAAATAAAAGTAAAAAATTAATATTCACCAAAAATTATTTTCATCTCATTGAACCACATTTTAATCCTTGGTATTAACCATGTCTCTCGGATTTTCAAAATTCCACTCATAGAAATGGTAAAATTATGTTTTCTGTGAATTTCTAAATTCTCCTAGGAGGTGGGTAAAAGACGGTGAAAAGTTCCATAAAATTTTTATATATCTAATATTATTCTAAACTAAATCCAATGAATTACATTGAACTTATATAGATATTATGTATCAATTTTGAAATTAATTAAATTTAAATAAAATAAATAATTATTTAAATCAAAATTCGGTTTTAGACTATAACTCAGTGTTTTTTCACTATTCATCAAAAATTGAATGTTTTCAGAAAAATACCAAAAATTCACCCTAAGATAATTTCGATATTATGAATCCAAAAATGAATTCCATTTTGAAAGATAAAATTTATAAAATTTAAAAAATTGGGTATTACAATTCATAACGGCTAGTTTGATTGGTTATGGTGTGTGTTAGAACTCGAAGTAGCGTACAACACACACTACTGTATTATTCAAAGGGAAGCATACCGTGGAAGCTTGGGGTGTTACATTCTTCTCTTGTTCAATAAATTGAGTCCTCTCAATTTTTAAATTGGGCTTGGGAATATAATGGAAAGTCCCACATCGGAAAATGAGTCAATAAAACTATCACTTTAAAAGAAAGAAAGAGAAGTAAAAAAGTTCACCCGAGATAAACTATACTAGGATTCCATGTAGAAAAACAATGATATGGATGATAAACTAAGTTTCATGTTCTGATGGAGAGAGATAGAGAACATGATCTGGAGAAAGTTAACAAAAATAAAACCACAAACTTGTGATTGGAAAAATGGTCACTAGTTTCCCAATAGGAAAAGTAAATGGACAACATGTTTTTTGTTTTAAGTTACATTAAATAAAGACGAGGAATTCATTTTTGAGATTGACAAAGAACATAAAGATATATACATACTTTTTGAGTAAAGTTTCATTATTTAATAAATTCCTACTACTAACTCATTTTTAAATGATGATTATTCAAGAAGACTTGTTCACACTGGAAGAGATAGAATAAACATCTTATAGAATCACATGATCCACGAAAGATAAACTATATATTTACCTTGTCTTTAGAGATTAATCGTAACCAAAATGGTTAGTATATGATCTGATGATCCCCCAAAATGATATACCATTAGATAAAAAAAATCATCTTAATTTATAAAATTAAACAAAAAATACCCCAATGATAAATATATACAATTCAATAAATAATTGTCCTTAAAATCCTTCAATATAATCCAAAAAAATATTGAAACCCAAAACTTAGAAGTATTTTTTTATGTAGTCTTCCACGTGAAATTGTTTCTCCAAATGACATCAACTACTCTTAATGTCACATACATAAAATTAATTAACCTAATAACATATTCTCTATTATAGGTTAATCATTTCTATAAATAACCCAAATCACAATAAATCCACAAGAAAAACATAGATAATAATCCACCACTACTCCTCAAATGAAATCCCATAGTATTCTATTTTCCTTGGGCATATAGTGTTCCCAACAAAGCGAACATCTTCCAAAATAAAATTTATCACTTTATCACCAAATAATTTTCCTATAATAAGGGTATTCATGTGATAAGACATAAGATCCCAAATCAACTTAATATTGATCAATAAAATAATTTAACTAAAAATAATTAATCACACTAACCAGGGACTTAACGTAGTCCAGTGGTAGGTGATAAATCCTTATCGCACTTTGGTTATGGGTTCGATTCCCACAGCATTGTCCGACGCGACAGGTTGTCACATGGTCTGAGTGTTGTCCTTTTTCAAAAACTATATTTTATAACATTACCAAAATGAGAGAAATTTCTCAAAATAACCATAACATAATTTAAACACAAATTTTATCTCATACAGTGCATTTTCATTCCAAAATATAACAACTTGTAATTTCCTCAAACCCAGAGATCATATAAAACCAAATGGTTATTTATAACTGTATCCACAAGAGAAAAGATAAGTCTTCCTCAAATATCTTTCTCACATTGAAAACTACAGGGTTACAAATACAAGAGAAAATTATTCCAAACTAATCCCATCAATAAGAAGCACTAATACTTTTAAACATTTCTCCAACCATTTATTCTCACATAGATTCTTCTTTGACCAAAAAAATATCCTATAGAATAGGGAATTTACTCGGGTAATGGCCAGGTCCCCTACAGTTACGAAAAATGACTGTAAATGGATTCTTGGGATCAGTTTTATTTTCTTCCATAGTACTCTTCATTTTTCATCGGTAATACTTCACTTTATGTCCTTCTTTCCCGCACTTGAAGCATTTCTTTATTACATTGAGACACTTTCTTGGGTGTCTCCTTCCACATTTCATGCATGATGGAAATTGAGGATTCTTTTCTCCATGGTCTCCACTGCTGGAGCTCTTATCATTAATCACCTTTCTCTTCTTTGTTGAGTCTGAGAATTGGTTAATATATATATTATTGATCATATTTTTGGATAATTGATTTGGCATGAAGATGATATCTTTTACTCCTATCAACATTCCATTTTGTTGCTCATTTCCACCATTGTTCCCACCTTATAAATCATTCTCAAAGTCACTATGACTTCCTTGGAATCTATCCATTGACTAAAACCAGAAAGCATTGTGTGAGTAATAGTAGTCATAAAATCATTTAGAGAATATCATGTCACCATATTCTTAATGTGAAACACATTACGATTAACCAATGTCATTTACTCTCATCTTATATATAGTAATTCAAATCAGTTTGTAAAGAAAATGTAAATTATCCTAAGCATATCCCCCGGGAGTTTCATAACCAAGAGTGCAGTAGGGCCCATTGCCATGCACGAGTTCCCGTTTGAGTCTAGCTCAAAGCGGTGTTTTCGGGTTTTACCACTAGGTACATCTGTGCTAGAGCCACCTATACCTGCTCATATCCAGACCGAGATGTATTTCTTAGAAAACTCACAAAATCTATACAATACCAAAAATCTAGAATGTTCTTCTATACTAATCCTCAAAGTCTATCTTGGGTCTATGTGCTCTAATCAGAGTTTATCTAAATCTAGTTTCCAAGGTTTGTACAAACCTTCCTCTAATACCAATTGTAACGCCCCGAACCTAGTACCCAGAGTCGGTGTATTATTACGTATCATTGGAATGATCACAAAAGACCAAGTCTCGAATGACCGATTAGTTTAATAGCCTTGGAAACACTAGATACATTCATAAGTATTACATTACATGATAAAGTGAAAAGCTACAACAACATAGTCTCCATATTCCACACTCATAACCCCTCAGACTATCCCTGCAGGTCAGTCAAAAAATACTTCTTCACATCCTTGGAAAAATAAAACATCGAAAGGGGTGAGCTCAGATGCTCAGTAAGTATAAAAATATAGAGGAAGCTTTCATAAATAAGAATAAACATTTAAGGCAATGTATAACTAAAAAAACCTTTTAAACTTGAAATTCAGCATAATATGGTAGAAGTAAAATGAAATAATTCCATTTACTTATTCACATGGATATTCTACTATTTGAATAATCACATGCAATATCAATAAGCAGTTTCATAATGATGGAATTCATAATGCCAGACTATCATAACCACATAGCCAAGGCCTCGTTCCAAGACTACAAATAATATTTTGTCAAGGCCTCGTTCCAAGACACTAGTTTGTCTCATGAGACCTACCGATGCATCGAGGAGCTATAGAGGGCTCCACCTGTCACTTAATTTTTCCAATGCATTGAACATATGAAAAGGTTTAAACATAACATATACATTCGTATTAAAATTATCATAAGAAATGTAAATACTTTGACCATAAACCTTGAATGGTATAAAAATAACATATCCACAGTCACACATATCTGATTCAATACAATATGGAAGATTTTATTATAACAAATTAACCTCAATCGATAAAAATGATGGATATTGACATAGATAAAAATAATCATCAAAACTATTTGAGAGAAATATCACCTTTTTTCTTTGAAAAAATTAAAAGTCACACTATTGATCATGAAGCCATTTTAAAGTTGATTTTTGGATCAAAGTTTCCCATACCACATTAAAACTTTTAAAAGGATTTTTAATTTTAAAACTTTAATGTCTATATAAATAAATCTTTAAAACCATTTTTAAAACATGGACATTAATGAGAAAGATTTAGAATAATAAATCTTTAAAAAAATTTAAATGATATTTTAGTTATAGTTCCTAACCAAAAGTGTGACACTTGAATAAAAATAATTGAGGTAATAAATAATTTTAATATCATGAGAATAAAGTTATTCATGATATACTATGTCAAAGTACATTATATACACCATATAAAAGTGATTTGGTGTATAACAACAAAGAAGTCTCAATAGAATGTAAATTGAGATGAAATATCTTATAAAAACCATATCCTTATGTTATGGATAAATCAAAAACATAATTAAGTGTGCCAAATATAAATACACTCAATATGATGGGATATTCACTGTAAATAAATCAGAGGACATTCACACATATTCTTGTAAAAACATCACCAATGAATTGGATATTTAACTCAACAAATGGGGATTGAGTTAAAATTACTCTTATCAAGTTCAAATCGATGACTTGAGAATTTATCAATGGAGTTATTTTTTGTATCAAAAGTATATCCCCAGAAAGGTTAGTGGAAATTATGACATAATAAAATCAATAGTGATTCCACACATTATCTTGGAGAAAAATAATCACTGAAGTATGTGTAAAGCTGAATGAGTGGAAATTGAAATTTCAAATTCCCTTATCGATTTGGTAACATATGAAAGATACACCCATGAAATAAGGATAATAAAATGATGATGTAAATATCCATAAATTACAGTATATTACATAATGAATACAATCATGTGCAGTACACAAAACTCATGAAATAAATAAGTTGTGAACAATGGAAATCTCACAGAATTAAAATTGATATAAGAAACCCCTTACTTAGTACTTTTTCCTTGGTCGAGGGTAGGTTATCCTCCTTTATAATGTTGAAATAATTTTTATTGAATTATAAAAGAATCATATACATTAATATGATATCATATATGATCTTTTAACATTGCATTGTTAATAATATCTTAGTATTATCGTCGTTTTGGGTGTTAACATACTCGTTTTCTTTTATATGTTTTGTTACATAAGTCATGTTTTTAAGGGATAGGTTGTATCTTATACATATAAAGAATTAAATTAAGTCCTTAAAAATTATTTTTAATCATAAAATGAGAATTATACTTGTATTGATACGATGGGGAATGAATCTCATCGTGTTCGTGGAGGCGGTAGTCTGTACGTACACACGAGTGACAATATCACTATTTTGTTATTAAAATAATACATAATTGGATATTATATCATATATACAGAATAATTATCATGTTTTATTTATTATTTAAATTAATTAAACATCATTATTATACCCATCCAAATAATAATGTTTTGAAAAACAATTACACCACGACATGGAGACGGTAAGCCGTACGTACGCACGTATGGTGACATGTCATTGAAAGGATGGATAGAATATTGAATATGGTTGTACCATATTTTCACTATCATCACATAATATAGAATATACTAGAGTTATTATTTTAGAATGGGAATAAAAAAGAAAGAATAAGTTTAAGATGAAAGGAACTTGAAATAGGGTGGTGAAAACATTACCTCTTAATCGGATTCTGCATTTTGAATTGATCAAAAGGGCTCCATAGGTTTGCTTTCTGATCAAAATAAGGCCTATAGGATGAATTGAGGGAAGTTGATAGTATTTGGGTAGGTTTTGGCCGATCCGAAAGGCTTTGAATGTGTGAATTAGTGAGAAGGGGGAGAGCCCTTTTATAAGAGGGGTGAGGGGAACCTATGGAAAAGCTAGAAATATTATTTTATAATAAATTCATATTCAGTTCCTAATGGCTCCAAAGTGGATTATTTAAATTTTAATGTGGGGATGGGTCTAAATCCATTCAACCAAAAGATTTTAGATAGGTTTGTGTCATTATATTAACCTTATGTTTTAGTTTTAACTCTTAGTTAATTAGTTTGACATTTACCGTGTCACTTTGTATTTTTATATTATACAGTTAATAAACATACTATATACATCCAAGCGATCCCCAAATGGTCCATTAATGGTACAACTATCATGATATAAGTCCTTTGTCCGAACGTTAGATTTTTAAGAATAGAATAGCTATTAATAATATAATATTTGTTTTAAAAACTCTTTTATGTCAATTTTGACACTATTGGGTATTTGCTTTTTGATAAACTCATAATTGCGTTATTACTTAGAAAACAATTTATATAACCAATCCTAATATGTCATATTAACCTAGAAAATAAGTTTAATTCATAAAATGTATCAAATTACATTTATTTTCATATTTATAATATCAATTAATTCAATATTTCATTATATTGGTAATTACTGTATCACCATTGTGTCATAAATAAATTAAATTATTTAATGTCTAAAAATTATAAATAAAATACAATTATGTAGGAAATACTTTTATCTTTCTAATGACTATTTAAAATTCAATTTATCATATGTATAACCCAATATTAAAAATGTTCTAGTAGTTAAACCTTGATTTTAACTCTTCTAACTCTTCTTTGAATTAAATAATAATAAATGTTCTCATCTAATACAAGTGGACCTAAATGATAATATTTTATTCCTAAGGTTGTTTTTGGTCTAAATACACTATTCCAAAATAATTATTACATGTTTTAGGGTAATATTAATATCATTTTTACCCTTAATTACCCTAATTAATTTTAACCATGATAAATAAAAGTAAACAAATACTATTCACCAAAAATTATTTTTATCTCATTGAACCAAATTTTACTCCTTGATATTAACTGTGTCTCTTGGATTTTCGGAATTCCACTCACGGAATCAGTAAAATTATGTTTTATGTGAATTTCTAAATTCTCCTAGGAGGTGGGTAAAAGACGGTGAAAAGTTCCATAAAATTGTTATATATCTAAAATTAATCTAAACTAACTCCAATAAATTAAAATGAAATTATATAGATATTATCTATCTGCTTTGAACTTAATTAAATTTAAATAAAATAAAAGATTATTTAAATAAAAATACGGTTTTAAACGATAATTTAGTGTTTTTTCACTATTCATCAAAATTGAATGTTTTTAGAAAAATACCAATAATTCACCCTAAGCTAATTTCGATATTCCAAATCCAAAAATGAAGCCCATTTTGAATGATAAAATTAATAAATTTTCAAAAAGTGTGTTTTACTCTTCATAATGGCTAGTTTGATTGGTTGTGGTGTGTGTTAGAACTCGAAGTTGCATACAACACATGCTACAGTATTATTCAAAGGGAAGCTTACCGTGGAAGATTGGGGTGTTACATATACACTATCAAAAGAGAGTCTCTTGTTATTTTGTCAGTGGATTGCGTATTTGATACTTCTATATGGCTATGCATCTAATTTGGGCAGATGTGTTAAGAATAGTCATATTACCGGATTAAAAAGTCATGATTGTCATGTTATAATGGAAAGACATATGCTGACTGGAATAAAAGGATTGTTGAATTCTATGATTTGGGATTCAATAACAAACATATAATTTTTTTTTCGAGACATTTGTGCGGCAACAACTGACTATGAATCAATATGTATACTGGAAGAAGATGTTGTTATCATTATATGTAAACTGGAAAAAATCTTCCCACCATTTTCATTGACTCAATGGAACATCCAATATTAAATTTTCCACATGATGCTAAATGTTGAAGACTGGTATAGTTTAAATGGATGTACCCATTTGAGAGATTCATGTAGATATTAAAGAAAAAATTATGTAACAAAGCATGAATTGAAGGGTCAATTGATGAAGCTTATTTTCAAGAGGAAATTTCTTTTTTCCCACTCTCATTATTTTGAATATGAATATACCTCAAAACAAAAATACAAGGGATTGAATTAGAGGAATGTTGATGATGAAATGGAAAATCAATTATCAGTTTTTAATAATCCATATCTTGGCTTCGGTGGAGTTCATTAGTGATGCCTTTCAGATGATGAACATTAGAGAGATCATACAAATGTTATGCTCAACTGTGAAGAAATGAAATCATTTTTATTGTGATTTATTCTACCACTTATTCTATAATTTATATCGTAGTAAGTAAACATATTTTATTTTTAAGGTTATATGATAATCATATCAAGAAAAAACTTCCACAAATTATAGTAGAAACTCTTGAAGAACGCCGATAGAAACGTTTTCTCAATGGTCTATAAAACGTGTAACATAAATTATTGATGGTTTAACATATCCATTCACTTTATTATTTATTATATAGATAATTGTTTTTTTAACTTTTTAGGTGTCCCAAAATACTGATAAAATTGACAAGCGACTGTGTATATTGAGTAACCACCATCCAAAATGGTTTAATCTTACAATGCACATGTGGTAAATGGTTAAAGATTTAATACACCTGAATATGGGGAATAAAAAAATGAGAAGTGGAGTTTTCATGGGAGGATTGAATCATAGAGAAACTAAATTTGACTTTTACGGCATGTTTGATTAAATTATTGAACTGTGCTTTTTAGGGAAAAATTACAAAACAATTTTTAAATGTTGGTGGTTAGATACCGAGAGTGGCTTGGGTGTTCATCCCATTCATGGAAACATTGATATTAAATATAAAAGTATTCTTGTAGTAAATTAAACATTTTTACTAGCTCAATAGGCATATCAGATATATTATGCAAAGTAATATGCTACATCAAGGGACCTGAGTGATTTGTGAAGCATAATAAAAATGAATTCTTGGGAAAATAAATTTACTCAAACTTAATGTGGTTATGATGAAGTACAAGGAATTGAAATTTTTCAAGAGACTATCAAAATCCATTCTTTCTCACAAATAGGCATGAATATCGATGATGACACCCCACAATTAAGGATTGAGGATGAAGATTATGTTAATGATGTTATAAATGAATTTGAAATGGCAAGGGATGATGAAACAGAAAATCATATGGATATTGATGACACCGATGATTATTATGATGACATTGGAATCGTCAGATATGAAGATGATGATGAAGGTGAACCTTGACATAGTTAAATGATAGTTATAATCATAACAAATATATATCAATATGTAATAGTTATTTTCAACAATATTCTAACAACAATAATTTTGTGTTTCAAATGGACCCTGATCTATTTCATGAGTTCGAAGAGGATGAGCTACCTTTAGATGATGAGTATTTGGGATCATATGACCCTTATGCTACTGGAGGTTCTAGGGGTATGCGGATGGGGTGCAGTCTTGCACAACTAATGATTCCTGGAGCTATCCCTGAGTGGCGTCCACATCTTGGTCTTAATCCATGCACGTAGAGGTATGATAACATGTGTATTTTAGTTAGCTTTCATTAATTTATTTATATACTAATATTTTTATTATTTAATCTTTTTCACAGTTTTGTTCATATAGCTGTTATACAGGGGAGCGCTATCTTGAGCAATTTTTTTTCTCAGCCATGGATCACATGAGAATAGATTCTGTTGATGTGTAGCTTATAATGTTCAATTATTAGCTAGTAAGTAAATAAATAATATTTATTTTGAAATTAATTTCATTAATAACCTAATATTATAAGTTATTTTTAGATTTTATGGTATCCCATTGATGATAGAATGTGTGGCACTATCCATGAGGAATGGGAGGTGTCTATGCATGATCATTTCCATCATTTTGTTCACAATTTTAGAAGGAAATCCATTAAGAAAGTAGGAGCGATGGTATTTGATGAGTCATGTAGATACCACCGACCATAGTACATTTTATCTCACATTTGGTATGAATTATGTTCACACTAGTTGAGTGGTGGATTTTAGAAGAGATTTTCATCGGACTGGAAGAACCAGGGGAGACAGGAGGTGACACATCGAGCTGGTAGCCGTACATTTTGTACACATAGAGAGCATCTGGTAAGTATCTTTTTTAAATATTTTATATAACATTACATATAATTTATTTATATCCATATATGCAGTTGAGCATCCCGATATTATGGAGTATGATATTTATCAGATGATGTATAGTGATCCAGCCACTGGAGAGATTATAGGTGATCGCCAACATCATAATATGGTCATTATTATTTCTTTTTTTGTTTGAAAATTAACTGGATATAATATTTTGACTATTTTAATTTCAAATTGAACCAGAAGGAGAAATATTAGACCGCGACTTATCAGACACGAGATGAGAGTCCAGCTGAGACGGCTGATGAGACTAGTGCCCACCATTTCGATGAGACAACATGGATTCAGCCAACCCAGTATAACTTCGAGAAGGGACGATTAGTTGGTATCTGCTTTCATTTGAATCATTGGACTTATTATGGAACTACTAAAATGTCGGATTCCAGCTTGAGAGGAGCTCGTGGAGAGACATCAACTTCTGGATCACAGTATCAGGAGCATTTGTGAGCTCAAACTGAGCTTATAGAGAGATTACAGAAGCAGCAGAAAAAGATGTGTTAGTAGCAGCAGCAGCAGCAGCAGAAACACAAGGAGGACATGCATCGATGGCAGTAGCAGCAACAAAAAGAGGAGATGTGTCGATGGAAGCAGCAGCAACAGTAGCAACAGAATGAGGACATGTGTCGATGGCAGCAACAGCAGCACGAGCAGATGGAGTGCATGTGTTATCTGACTCATAGTTTTGGGATAGAGTTCCCTCCATCATTTCCTCCTGCTCCTCCGGCTCCTCTATAAGACTATCCCCCAATTATTTTTTTTCCATTAAAAACATTTGAATTGAATATTTGTTGTAATATGAACTATTAATAGTTTTTATCTCTTTTATTGGTGGGAATATTGCAGAATTTTTTTTATTTTTATTATTTTTATTATTTTTTTATTTTTTTATTTATTTTTAGTATTATATTTTTTAATGTTTTTTTATTTTACTAATAATAATTATAATAATAATATTTTATGAATTTTTATATATTTTTTTATAATATTGAAATTTTTTATATTTTTTATATTTTTTTATTTTAATAATATTAATATTATTTTTATCATTAATTATAGTTTTATTATTTTTCTTATATTATTATGTTTTTTCAAATATTGAGAAATTTATTATTTAATATTTTTTTATTATATTAATAATATTATATTTAATTTTTCATTAATAAGAATTATATTAATTTTTTATTTTATTATGTATTTGTGAAAAGGCCTTTTGAAACGGGAGGTCCATCGCAGATATTATATATATATATATATTAAAAGTTTTTATGATGTATTGCTTTACTGTTGCAATAACTTTGTTGCGACGGGCTCATCGCAACAAGATTATAATATATAAGCTATTTGCGACGGGACGCCGGCCTATCCCAAATAATTTTTGCAATGAGCCCGTCCAGGAAGTTTTTTGTATATATAATGTATTTAGTCATACATCTATTTGCGACAGGCCCAATTCCCATCGCAATTAGTATTTTTTTCGATGATCCCATCATAAAAAATACTAGTTGCGATGTTGTTTTCTGCAACATGATATTTGCGATTGGACCCCGTCGCAAAAGGGGTTTTGAGATGAAATCCCGTCGCAAATAACCCGTCGCAAAAATATGAAATTATAATAGTGCATGATTACAAAACACATTTCATTCTATGGGTAACCCTTATGTAATTTCCTTATATTTGGTTATTTATATGACACATATATTCATAAACATGTTATGATGGGTGCACCTATATATCACTCTGATGTATTTTGTATTGTTTTGCATCATGAGATGTCATGTATGGGATTATGTGGCAATCCTAATATATTATGGGACTTTTACACCTTGTGATATTTTCTTGGATGTTATCCTTGAATCATGTTTATGTCATGTCATATATTACATCCACATTACGATATTTCCTTGATCACATGATTACATGTTTGGTATGTTGTGATTTTATATTTTTATTCATGATCCATTCCTTTTATGTTATCTTGTTATTCACTTTTTAACTCAGGCTCTATTTTTCATTCCCAAGATTATTCCCTTTTTGGGATTTTTACTAATACCTTTCGTTTATGTATTTTCTTGGTTATTTTATGCAGTTATAGGAGATCAAAGGTCGTTAGGATCTCATTGTGAAGATAAAATATTTTTTTTAATTCTTCTGTCATGTTTTCTATTCATAAACCAAGTCTTCACAAGAGAATGGACTATTCTATCCTTGGTCTGTATTATTCTTAATATAATGTAAGGTTATTTTTAAAAGGCTAGGGTCACTATAGGAAGGAGTTGGAAATATTTTTTTCAACAATAATAATTCATTTCATTATAGAGATGATAATTATTTAATTATGTTACATCTTATATAATAAGATTATAGGTACCAAGAAGAATAAATAAATTAGAAATTTTATGATAAAAAAATAAAATCTAATTTGGAAAAATCAAGATTACACCTAATTATTTTTATGAGTGGTATTTTTGGAAAACCAAATCCTCTAGGAAATGGATAAGGATGTTTAAAGGTATTTCCTATATAGTTAAATATCTATGTGAATTATAAATTGAGAGGAGGAAATTCAATTTTTCATGTTAGGTGGGTGGAATATAGCTAAATACATGAATCATTATTTTATAATATATGTCATATATAAGTCATGAGGATCAATATTTTCATATTTTATAAGACAAGAAGAAAACGGTAAAAACATATCGAAGAAATTATATTTAAGAAACTATTTTCTATTATACTTTAAACTTATCAATTTATTTTAAGCATTTTACCCCATTTACCCATAACCATGGGTGTAAATTTTTACGCCATTCATTATTCATAATGAGAAAAAATGAAATTGATCTTTCAAAAAATTAGAACATACTAACATAAAATATGAATGACATTTATAATGATTCATTTTCTAAAAGTGGTAATAAATCTTTTAAGAAAATATGACAAAAAGAAACAAATACATTTTTGAGAAAAATATCCATTTTAAGAATAAAAATTATTTTATACAAAAATAATGAAAAAAATTGATTCCTATATAAATAATTTTATTTTGTTAAATAAAATTGAATTGTTTTTTATAAAATTAAAACAAATATAAATGGAACCCTATAAATATTTCATTAATAAATAAGAGAAAAATAGTATTTATTTGAATAAAAAATTTCATAAATTTAGAAAATGTCAAAAATTTATATTCATGTATAATATTGTATTATAAATAAAATAATTATATATTAAATATATATAACATAAATAAATTTTCTCATAATTTTTCTTGTCATTATTATATAATGAAAATATAATAACAGTGATTGTATTTGTAGAATCAATATTTTTCATTATTCACCTAAAAGTCAAATATTTTTTAAAATTCATTAAAATTAACCCAAATATATTCATAATATTATGAATTCAAGAAATAAATCCTTTTTAAGAAATTTAATTTTGTAAAATTTTTATTTTTATATTTCGAGTGAGTATAAAAAATTTATGGAAAAAATATTTTTTTAAAAAATTACCCTTTTAAATATTAATTGTTTAAAAAAATATATGATTTCAATCTTATTAATGAAAATTTAGTAATTTATCCAATTAAAAATACCATTAAATTTGTATTAAGAAAAAACTTCATCATATATCCTATAATTGAGTCACCAATATCTGTGTGCTCCAACCCACTTAAAGATTATGAAAATAAAAATACAATAAAAATATTTTTATAGAACATTCTGGTTCATATAAGTTGTCTGTTGTGTATATCACAAGAAATTTTACATAGTCTTTATAAATATTTTTTTTGTATTTTACACATATAACATAAACTTCCATTGTAGTTCCAAACCAAGATATAAAACATCAATATATTTCCCACATGCTAATGAAAACAATTAGTTGTAGTTATATTTGGAATACTTATGTGGTCATTTAGTCATTCTCTTCAGGAATAAGAATGATGGGTAACACCTATGAAAACCTCTCTAGGGTGGTGGTCAAAAATAAAATGAATCTACTATTATTTAAATAATGTCAAAAATATATTATGTAATAAATTAAATAATTCGATACCCAAATCCATGAAACTAACATATTTTATCCTTTTAGAATCTGTATGAACAGTGTGAACAATAACCCTACCCCCATCGTCAATTTCATAGTAATATTATTCACATCGACACCTCTTTACTCAAAGCTATCACAGGGCTACATTACTTTTTATATTAATTATTTCACCATCTTATAGCAATGTATCCGCCTATAAGGATAATAATTTGAAAATGACTATTATAACTTATCCACATTAACATCAAAATATTTATATCAAAGAATAAATATATTATAGGGAAATATTTATAGTCATAGAAATTGGTATTTTTATAGTCCTACTAGAGTTAAATATAATTCGTTATCCTATCATTGCTATATAAAAAAATTCATTATAATCCCATAGCTGGTAATAAACTAAGTTATTGATATTTAATCATTGTATGATGTAGAAATATTGAGAATGATTTGAATAACATAAACTTTCATAACATCAAAATTTTAAAAAAATCTCAAAATACATGTAAAATTTTGTCACCCATGAATCATCTCAACTCATTTATTAATTTTTCCTACTAAAAATATTATATAAGTTTCTTGGTCACATTCAATTGAGAATAACAGGTTTAAGAAAATTTATCATGATACATTATTAACTTATATATGTCATAAAAAATATTCTCAATAATGAGGGTCAAAATTAATTCTTCTTATGTGTTTTGATCATTATAGATGTCACAAAGACGCTCCTATATAAATATACATACAATTATTACTTCATAAATTTTATCATCATAGTAGCATCAAATCCCTAAAAATTGAACTGTTTTTTGATATAATATTGAATATGATTCAAATAGGTATTTTGAAAATTATAAAGTCTAATATGTATATTTTGATGTGAATACAGGTTATATAGTCTTTAAGAAATATGCAATATGGAATTTATTTGGTAGCGTAGTTTTTTTATCATAGATACATAATCAAATGTCAAGAGAAACAATTCTTGGAAGGAATCATAAAAGGCATCTATGGTGTTTTCTATATTCTTAGGAGAGGCTACGAAGATATTTCAACCAATGTAATAGAAGATCCACTATCGTGATGGTTTTATATGACAGTATTAGTGGCTACTAATAACATCCCATAGCAAGCTGGTCATCTCATTAAATGGAAAAAACTCTCCCCCCTCGAGTTATTGACGAGTTTTCCCCTATCTTCCACATCATTTATTAGGCATGAACCATGGGTTTCTCTCACTCCATATCTTGGTTCTACCTTCATTAGGGTGTGGTTGTTGGGAATTTTCCTAGATAGATAAATGTACAACCCCCTTCACAAACTCATGATTTTAATGAAAATCATTCATGGTGCTACAACTATTTATGAAACATCACATTCAGTAGGCTCGATGAAGCATCTATAATTGAAGAAGAAACTACAATAGAATTCTCATAAGGGATTAATATTCCCTAGTGCATCACCATATGGTTAACATATTCATTTTTTAAAAAATAATGATTTATCAATGTGTAATTTCATTTATTATCATGAACACAAAAAGATAAATTTCAATAAAAATTATCATCTAAAATTTATATATGATAGGTTTGATCAATAATATTGAACTCAATAACTTTACAATATTGAGCTCAATTATGGATATCATCAACTGAGGGTAAAAAAGTATGTTTTATACAAGAAAACTATATATATTAGGTGAATGATTTATGATTTTATTTCAGTTCCACTTTCACATACTAATTCCACTGGTATATTTATTTTTTTAATGGATAATGTTTTTAGATATTACCCTAATCTGTTTTATGTAACCGGTATAGATGATATCCTTTTGTTTTCAATGAGAAAGTGAGAGTATAATAATAATTTTAGAAATATGTGGAGGGAAGAGAAGTATGATGACAAATTTTAAAAGTGTGAATTTTGTATCCATAATGTTTAATTAAATGGATATATAATATCACGTATGGGAATATAGGTGGATCCCTAAAAGATGGATGTTATTAAACAATGTCCTAAACCAATAATACTAATAGAAATCTATTTGTTTCTAGGGGTATACAGATAGTACCCTTATGGTTTGATATATTTTTAATGACTATCTAATCTAATCACTTAATTGACTAGGAAGGGGTGAAATTATTATATATAGAAGAATGTGATGCGAATTTCAATGAATTGAAGAGAAGGTTGGTCAGTGCACTAGTGGTCATACTAACCATTATTTGACAATGTTTTATTATCCATATAAAGGCATGAAATATGGTATTTGTATGTATCATGATTCCTAATGATTTGATAATATCATATGTCTCAAACTAATTGAATATACATGAGTAAAAGTGTCATACACGTGATTTGATTGCAACATTGGATATTTTTTTCATTAAATATTTTTGAAATTATCATTTTGTTATGGTGTTACAGATATTTGTATTATGAGTTTTTTAGGTATATATTCCCTAATAATCTGATGAATATTACCCATTTAATATAGTTTAATTTGAATAAATTTTATGATTAATCAATACATTACCATCATGGGAAGGTGAACAAGGATAAAAATTCCCCAATTCTGAAGGAACGTGCTAGTTTATCACTGACATGGTTTAATAAATATAATATTTTTCTAGAACAACAACATTATATTGTTGAATTCTCTTAAATATAGATTTAAATCAATTATTCAGATGACTTTTTATGAATACCTTTTTTTGGGATGTATTAATATCCAAAAAGATGTAATTAAGTTAGAGAAAAAAAGTTATTGGCGGTTTTTCTAGTAGATAATATGATAATGAATGTTATATCAACCCAAAAACATATATGAGAAGATCAAAGTTTATAATAATATTATATTGATAAAAAATAATGAGATATAGATTTTGATGTTCATGATAAGGTATTCCAACTACTATCCCATTGGAATAATGTTATTATTTTCTAGATTAATGGAAATTTGAGCCCCATATATATTGGTACCTTTGAAATTCCTCATCATATCTAGTTTTATATTATATCTGGTTTTTTCCACATAAAATATCTCAATTTCACTATGTGTTACATATATCTCTAAATTTTTTGTGTGTACCAATTTCTTTACATGTACGACACTCAGAGTTCATATAATTAGATAAAAGACACTCTTATAAGGAAAAAAATTCATGATTTTGTATCATATAGTGATATTTCTATTAAAATATAATGCTCGGGAGGTTATTGTTTAATGGTGAAACAAAAAATTAGAGCAACCCACATAGGAACTGAAGGATTTGATAAATCACAAGTATACACATTAGTTTTTATTAGAGTAAAAAATTCATGACTGAGTAATTTTAATAAGGGTGTAGAATGTAACACCCTTAGGTTTTATGATAAAATAATCTTCAAATAAATTTGATTTCATTTATTTATTTCTTTATAAAAAACTGTGAGTTTTAATATACCATGATAGAAAATCAACGTATAAAATTTTCCATGATTTTTTGTTGGAGTTTATTAATAGGACTGAGAATTGTTTTTAAAAGTTTATATAAATAATGTTAAAAATTTATTCACTTTTTCTCAGCTAATATGAAATGAAAATATAAACATTATAATTTAAAAGTGTTGTTTTCTGGAAAAGATGTCTGTATGCCTCAAATATTATTTTATCATGAAAAAAATTAAACTAATCTTAATGATGAATGATTGTAATCAAATTTAACCATTACATATTGAATAACATATTTTATTACTAATATATTGTTTTTTACTAGGATTTCTATAAGAATAAATTCAATTTAAGCATAAAATGTATTTTTCTAAATTAAAATTTTCATCGTATTTTATGTCCATATTTTAAAATAAATTTATTCTAATTATATAAATTAAAAATAGTAAAACGATTTTCAATTATTTAAATATAACAATTAATATAATGTAATTTTATTAATTTAAATTTTGTTCATTTTGAGTTGTAACCTTGGTAAAAATATGTTACCCTGATAAGGGTAAAAGTGTAAAATATGGTTAAAAAATTGATATAAGGATTCAAATATTCAAAAATAAATTTTATTTAATAGATTTTATGAGTTTATTTTTTATATGATTACTTATGGTTAAAAATATGGAATATTAGTTACATATTTCAATGATTATGATCATTAAATTAAATTATGAAATTTATAAATAAAAAATTTAACTCTCTCAAAATTAAAATCTATAATATTTTTTCATATAAATGTAAAATTGGTTATGTTAGGTTAAAATATTTTACTTAAAATATGAATTTTTTTCATAATGTTAGTTAATTTTTAAATTTTAGTTAGTTAATAATTATATTAAATTCTTACACAACACTACTACATTATTTTTTCAAGTAACTGACAAATAAAATTAAAGATTTAAAAAATATTAAATTTAATATAATTTGGAGTAAATATTGTCTTCTAAATTTTTTATATATAATATATTTATAATATTAATGTTTCAAATTTTTTATTTACATTCTATTTCAATAATGATTCAATAAATTATATCTTTGTAAATAGTCCTGAAAATTAATTTAATGATATCAAATGTTAGATAATATATTAATAAATGAATTAAAATTAATAAAAATATAATACTCATCTTGGTAAAAAAATTTTGGAATATAATATCATTATTTTTTCACAAATGGAACACCATATATTTTATAGTAACATTATTGACCAGTAAAGAGTAAAAAAACATTGATATCATTATAATTGATACAAAGGTTAACTGGTCGTTAATGCTAACATATAGGGGTTCAAAAATGACCTAACTACTGAATAAATGTAACTAATTTTTTTTATTTCAACTTATCTTCATCCTATATTCTAAATAAATCCTTTTTATCAAATTTTAATTTTAATTTAATACTTTATGTAATTCCAAGTGTTCCCCCACTCCCTTTTAAATAGGAACATACTACCCCTAATTATTGAAATAGTTTATTCCATCTATATTATAAAATTATTTTCCAAATACCCACATAACATCCTTTCAAATTTCTTATTGATTGTTTTTTTCCTTAACACGATCCTATTAATCATTAAGGTGTGAAGAAAATGATATTTCTTAATGAAGTGGTATAACTCTTAACTGAGTACTTTAAATTTAATATATTATTTTACCTCTTATAAATCAATGATATCTATTAAATAATATAAAATTAAGTATATCCAATTAAACTAAAATAATTATTATTTGAAAATGCTTTCTCAACCACATTTCAATCAAACGTGATATGAATGTATCACTCATGCATATGTGTGGGCCTCCAACTCCAGGAAGTAATGCATACTATTTTTCCTCACCACATCATATTGATGGTTGAAATGAGAGATTTACTAAATATATGTGATATTTATTATACTATTAATGTTATATAGTGGTGAATTTTTATTTACCATTCTTTTATTCCATCCATCATAGTGTGGAAGGATCACTTGTGTGTATGTACATATATCCTTTTATAGGAAGTGATGCATTTAATTTTTATTCACTATTATAAAAGAATAGTTTTAAAATTCTATTTAATGAATAAATTTTAAAATCCATAAATGATTATAATTATGTATAATATGTAATAATGACTAATTTACAAATACTGGGACTTTCAAACAGGAACATGCATGAAATATGAAATAGTTTTCACCTAGAATTGGGATTTGAATAACATATTATTAATAAATTGGTGATAAAATAAAATAATTGAATAATATATGGTGATATATATTTGAGTATCATTATATTCCAATTTAACAAAAAATATCTATTTATTATATAATAGGTTCAAACATGTACAATTTAAATGATACATTTGGTAAGAGATTTATATTTCCATCCCATTTTAATTTAGAGTGTTCATACTTGAATTGGAATTGAATAAATTATATGAACCTTATCTACCAAATAACTTTATATTTTCACATCCCATAGTTATTTTTGTATTTTTTTTAATTTTTGTATCATTTCTCTCTCATTTCTACTCAATATTGTTCATAAAATGTTTTTAGAAAATAATGCTTAATTTCTCATATTTTAGTTTTGAAAAACTCATTTATTCAAAATCCATGTTTTTTAAAATGATTTCAAGAAAATTTTGTAATATCATATAATTAATATTTTATTTCATTTTTACCCAAGTTTTGATTTTTATATAAATATTTTAATGTAATATTTTTAATGAATCTTTTTTGGTACTTGTCATTTTTGTCGCTTTACAAAGGCGTAGAATGAATTATTTATTTTAATAGATACAACATGAATGGATTTCCCTTGAGCAATGAACATTATATTATTTTAAGATTAGATTATTAATTTACAAGGTTATTATAAAAGAAAAATATTATCACAATTTTATAGTATCTTATTGTGTAAATTTATTGAAAATAAAAGGAAAATTTTCCATATTTTCAAAGATTAGTTAGATTGATATTTTAATGGTTTTTTTCATTTCTGTGAATATTTTGTAGGGGTTTTTATATTTCATAGGGGAGAGGACCTTATCATTCCATCAAATTTTTTAGAAAAATTAACCTGATTTTGTTTATATGAAACTTATTTCTTCCCCAATGGTTAAATATGTTGTGATGATGTACCTATGTAATCCATTTATTTTACATGGGCTATGTAATGATGAAATGGTTATTTTTTATTATATTATCAGAAAATATTAATAGTTTCCATTTTTTTATGGTTGGGTCTATTAATTAACTTTAATTCATTTGGTAAATCTAAACATATCATTTGATTATTATGAGAAATGATTTGTTTTGATCAATCCACTATAGTAAACATGGAAATATTATTAGTCCACTATGATAGAAGAAAAATATGCTGATTGATGATCTATTATGATATGGGAAAAATGTGGGGATTCATGATCTCTATTGATATGGGAAAAAGTGGTGATTCTTGATCTATGTTGATATAGGAAACATCTTTTGATTCCTTATCTAATATGATATTATTATAATAGTATTTAACCTTGACACATGATATGGTGTATATTTATATTATGGTTTTACAAACATATGAAATCTATTATTGCTTATTATTTTAACTCACTGTTCTTTATTGATTTTTTTAATTCATAACTATTATAATTCATGAAATTTGATATGATAATGTATTACTCCATGAATCATATTTATTATCTATGAATGATTGGGTGTGAACTTTTTATATTATCATTATGATATGATATCCTTAAACATATATTATGATTACATATAGTAACCAATTAATATCTTCGACGATTACTCTTATTGATAATCTATGATTACCCCTTCTTAGGATTCATTTCCTCTAGTTAAGAATAATGTTTTCTTCTAGGTAATTTTACGAAGGGTACAATTTGAGAAGGAATTTATGAGGGATAATGAATGTTATAGGTTAATAATATGTTTATGTATCTAAACTCTAAGTTCACTAAACCTGTAAAGGTCTAGGGTGTGTAATTTTATTTGATGTATTGAATGTTCAAATAAATGTAATAAATATTTATTTATGAAATTATATCGAAACCTTAATTAGAGATTGATATATACATTGTAGAAAAATAATTTTAATCATATAAAATAGTTTTAGGTTTAATTTATTGGATATTTTCCTTTTACATATGTTATAATCCTAATAAAGGGGATGTTTTAGTTGATAACCTTTATTTAAATTTACATGTAAAATTAATGAATATGTCTAAATATGAATGATCCTTCATAAATTTATATTTTTGTATAATTTTCAGATTAAAGAGGAAAGGTACATGATGTTTTTTTCTAGTGTATAGAATACCCATTATCAAATTGACCATATTAATTAGAAGAATTCAATATATCATCATTACTAATATATAATATGGATTTGAAATGGTGAGGTGATCGATGGATATTAGAAAAATTATATTTATAGATATATTAATTTTAAAAAGTTATTATGGTTCCCATTTATTTGAGGCATTTACTGTTAACAAATAATTAACATTTTAAATGGTTTATGAATATATAAACTAGAAATATTTATAATGATATAAAATATCAACTATTGGGTCCTGAAATGGGAAGGGGTGTTATGATATATATTTAAATTTACTGACATGTCAATATGTGAAGGATAAATTTTATAATCCCATGAGTATGGTCTGGCCTTTTTCTATTCCTATATGGAAGGAATATGAGGTCTCCATAAATTTTAGGATTAGAAAATCTCAACATCCTTATATATTTATTGATTTATTCATAATTATTGATATAAATTAGAAATATTCTCATTCCATGGAAATTAAATAATTCTTAAAATTCTGGATCATCAATTTTTTTATTGATGATAGTAAAGATAAACCATGGGAAATCAAAAATCAGTTTAGATATAGATCATCTATTTATATCACAGTTTTAGAGTGTTCAATACGAATCCTTGAGAACAATGTTATTTATTATCATGACATAACAATGTAAAATTTATGGTATTTTTGAAACATCCATTATTTTTTTAGAGGATATGTTACATTATTACAATATTGAATTTATAGGATCATGAGAGTGGAATTTTTCAATTCATTACATTTTCACATAACAATAGTTTTCAATTTTTATTAAAGATGTATTGTTTCGAATAATATGGAAAAACGTTCTAGAAAATTTTATGTTGTCTAAATTTTGGTGGAGCCACATTATTGAGACCAGTTATTGTGAATGAGAATCGTAATAAAATTCTTGTAATTCAAGAGACAATTTTTGGAAGAGCAATATTTCCAAAAAATATTATGTGGATCACTATTAATGGCCATTTGATTTTTTTGTATGTGATCATGTTTTTATTAAATTTTCACCTTAACTTTTTATTTATAATATATGTAAAAATATTGTATATTGATTCTATGGTAGGTATCATCTTTCTAAATTATGAAATAATTTTTTTAATTGTCTTTTCTAAAAGTGTAACCATTCATGTTAACTTCAATTTATAATATATTTACTTTGTTCTAGTTAAATAAGTACCAACCTGATTCATTTAATTTTTTTGTTTAAATAGACTTATACATGGATAAATATGAAACTTTAATATATTAATTGAATAGATTTTAAATTAATAGTTTAAAACATTAAGTGGAGAATTTACCCAGCTTTTATGCATTCTTTGGTAATACAAAATCGATTCTCATTAAATAAGGCTGAGAGATTCATTATTGTGGGAGTAATAACATATACCCAATTCCCATAAATGGTTCTATAAAATTTAGATAGGAATAATAATGAGGATAATTTCTACACATAGGATGTCAGTAGAAAGTAATTCTTTTTTTATTATTTATTTTATTTAAATTTAGATATTTTTTATAATTTAGTGATATTACATTAGTGAATTGGTAGGATGCATCAACCAACGACTGATATAAAGGATTTCTGCAGGTGATAGATGAGGTTCTAGTTTAATTTAGAGGGTCTACCACACAGTCTAGTGCAATTTCTTTTTGACTAAAATTTAATTTAAAATTGTCTTCATTTTCTAATTTAAGTATCATTCAACCTCATTCATCATTTTAGTCTCACCCCACTCACACACCTTCCACATAGATGGGGTCTCAACTGATTCCTCTTTATCCTTATTTCTATGTTAAATTAATCTCTATTTAATCATGAATATTAATTTCTGTGATGAATTTTATCAACCTCATATCTCATATCCTCTTGTTTTTAAACCCTCTATTTGTTTAGTAAAACGTTTCTATTATGGGTTTTCAATTAGGGATCATATTTTTGAGGTTATTGTATTATAGGGTGTTTAAAAAACATCCCATATTCTAATCCATTTATTTTTGGAGAAATAACATATATTATCTTTTTATCTATAGTTAATTCAATTATATTTATACTCATATCATTAAACCTTGGTTCATGGTACATAATTGTTTTTATTATATGATTGAATAAATTTTTATGTTATATTATTCATTTTTTGAAGGATGTTGCTGAGAATTATTGGTAACGCGTATAAAAAAGTTTTATCTATCTAAATTATGTGTAAAAAATAATCATTCAAGTCATTATGATTTTAAGGAATAACGTAAAATAATTATGTTTCTATTATTACAATCATACTATTCAATACATTACAATTTCAATAAATATTTATTTTATTGTGTTTTTTATAATATTTCAATGTTGTTTTCATATTATAGTACAATGTTTATCTTGCGAAAAAGTGAGTTGTTTGATTTTTTTATATCACGTGATTCACCGTTGTGAAATATTTTAAATATATATGAGTTTACTTAGTGTTTATATTGCCAAAAAATTATTTCCCATGAAATTGGGTTATTTTCATTGAAAGGTTCTTGGATTGTGATATGTGTGATTTTAAGTTAAATCCGAATTTCATTATATGTATTTGAATCTTTATGGGGTGTTATGTATTTTGGGTTACCTTATATATATACATCATTTGATAGGCCTATATCATATATCCTAGTTGGGGGCATTCAATTATTCGTTGATTTCATGAGTTGAGTGAGTGGGTAGGCACATATTGTTATTAGAAGGGAGGTAAAAAAATCAAATTATAAATTTAGTCACTAGTTTCTATTAAAAAATATAATTTTTTTGGAATCAATTATATTTTGAAATGGTGCGTGTTTTTATATTTCAATTTCTATTATATTTTAAAACTGAGTTCAGAATTTTTTATTATGAAAATATGATTTTTAATGTAATTATCTATTTTATATTTCTAATATTTATAGTTGTAAGGGAAATATAAATATATCCTTATTACTAAAAAAGCTATGTTGATGGTTTTGGTAATTTATTAGGAGTGAATGTAATATTTTTGGGTATCATACAAGGTAAATAATCAAACCCTAACTATACAATTTTTTTGTTTATAGATATTTTATTAGGATATATGCAAGGGAAATTTTCTAATTTATTATGGGTTGGGTTCTTGTGTTTTTTGGGTTTCAATGGATGTGAAATGTGATGGATAATCACTTTTAATACAGATATATAGTATTAGTTTCTTCATATTTAGATTCTAGTTTTTGATTTCATTTAATACTCTTTGTTGGTTACTATATCTCTTTAATCCACCATATTTATTTTCCTATTTATTTATTATATATACATGTATGAAAAAAATATGAATTGTATTAATTGTTTATGCTTATTTTATTTGAGTTTTCGATGGACTTGATAATTAGTTTATGGTTTATATATCGTATTTTATTTGAGTTTAAACTTATTCCATGATTGGTTTACCTTTTATTTTAAAATGTTTTTTTGTGTCATGGTTAGTATAATATATGTTTTCTTCTTCACTTGTATCCTGTTGCGATATATTATTTATGATTTAGTGTTAAATAACTTGAAATAATTCCCAATGTTTTTGTTTGATACAAATTGAACAAGTTTTAGTATATAATGATTTGGAATCTTATTAAAGCCTTATGGTACTACACATTGAGTGTCACATTATGATAGATCAGGTAAGTATATTATAGTCTCTTTGAAACAATCAAACCCACACATCTCTTTTTATACATGCTATTTTGAAAACATATGTGTTAAATGAGTTGTTTTTATATATTTTTATTGAACTATTATATTAATATCAATATATAAGTTATATATTCATACAAACTGTTAGTATATATGTGTGTTCTGTTAAGATATGTTCTGTGTTTTTATAACGTATTTTTCATATGCACATTATTTATATATGTTTTGAATTTTTTAATTAAACATTATATTTTATATTGTTACTGATCATATATATATATAAATATGAGTGTGTGTGTGTGCATGATGTTAGAATATGTTGTCTGTTGTTCTAACATATGGGTTATACACTTGAAGTTTTTATATGAATGAAAAAACAGA
Source organism: Viscum album (assembly GCA_963277665.1). Taxonomy (NCBI): domain Eukaryota; kingdom Viridiplantae; phylum Streptophyta; class Magnoliopsida; order Santalales; family Viscaceae; genus Viscum; species Viscum album. The sequence continues at coordinate 1,004,589,471 of OY728157.1, forward strand.
TATTTTACGAAACATTATTTGTTATATATTAATGAATCACATGCGTACACATAACTATATCTATATGTTTGTGTGATTTTTCATTCAACACATGTTATAAATTTAACAGATACAAAAACAGACACACACATATTTATCCCATTATTTATTAATGAATCTATAAAAAATTATAGATATATTTATAATGTAAAAAACTAATTAAAGAGATGTATATTAAACACACATAATTAAATAAACATAAAAATAATAACTAAATGTCATTAACCAAACCATAAAAGGTTTTGATACCAATCTTAGATTGGTAATATGAATCATCATGTAGTGGCTTGGTAACACCCCATCGTTAAAAAAATGAAATACATGGAACATTGTTTTAAGTATACATTTATAACTATCCTTTAAACATAATTTTGCTACTTCTTTGTTTTGAATTTCGAAAAACGACAATCTACAATTGTGTTCAGTAAGTTATTTGGAGTATGATCGAACAAAATTGTTTTTTTGTTAATAGAATTATACCTTTATGAATAGTAATATGAATATTATTATGACCCTAATGGATAATAAATTTTATTGTTATTTGAATTTTATAAGGCTTTAAGATAATGAAATCTTGGTAATTTTTCAAAGTGAAATAAAAGCAGTTATATAATTAAAATTATTAATTTTTAAATAAAGTTTTATTTTATTTAAAAATTAAATTTAAAATATTTATAAAATTATTTTAAAAAAATTTGGTTCATTTTTTAATTATAAACATCGATAAATGTTTAGGGTGATGTTTTGGGATTTTTCGGAAATAGATGAATTTTTAGTGAATAGTAAAAATACAGTTTTGTGTTTTCTCTATGTTTAATAACATAATTAATGATGTAATAATTATGGTATACTTGTGTATAGTAAAAATATTTATTATGTGTCTTAAGTTTCTAATACCATTGTTAAGACCATGGTTTTTCAAGTACCACTAATGAGGAGTCCCTTAGATATTATTAAAATATTCCCTCACTTTTGCAATAAATACCAACAAATTACTTCATTCCATTCATTTAAAATTCCTCATAAATGAAGATCTTGCCTTCTAACCTTCTTAGTAGTCCAAAAAAGGTGTCCTAAATCCCCCAAGGCCCCAACATTAACAACCTTTTGGTTACTATACCAGGTAAGAGAAATCTCAACTGCTTTCATTTTCCATTCAAGTTCTCTTTTATGTGGTATAACATTAATATTTCCATACCATGTTCTTATTTCATTTTTATACTTTCTTTATATTGTATTGTGAATCATTTCTATATGGGTGACCATTGACCTTATATTTTTAATTTTTTCTAAAACCATGATGATTAGTCGTTAGGCTACCGATGTTTTGTAAGGAATTTATAAACATTTCTTCAAGTTTCTTTCTTTTGTTCTACATTCACATATCCCCTTATACAATAGGAATTAATGATCCAGTATCTTAAATATTATATATTTCATCATGTTCATGGATGATTTCCCATTATATTCCTTCTTCTCTCCCACTTATTCAAGCAATTAAAACATCATCCGTGAGGTGTCTATTTACCGACATCGTGGACGATGTGATTTCAATTTGATTTAATTCTTTCACAGCTGGTGATGAAATAATTTTTATGGTTGAATCATATTATAATTCATTTATAATATCTTATATAAGGTTCTAGAATCATTTTTACACATGTGATTAATCTATAATATAAAACAAGTTCTTTACGAACGATGTATTCCCAAATTTACTTAAACAAATATCAATAACATTTGAAATTTTGAATCATCCTCAAGTCCGAAATCAAAGTTATTAAGGGTATAATTTATTTTTTTTTGAAACATTTAAAAACCACTCAACTACAATTCTATATTTTCACATCCAATCGACAAGAATATCAGTCATGAATAGATCTTGTGAACCATGTAAAGAACGCACCCAAAAAAATGTAAAGAACAAAATACAATCAATTAAACGGTGAAATAATGTAATAAAATGATCATATAAGGTATTATAAACATTAATTTTTTTTGTGAGATATTAAAAACACTCTTTTAACAATTATACATGATGTTTAAACACTTTTTATGTAAGAAGAACCCAATGTAAGGGAATTCTTAACCCAGTTTCCATTCTTTGGGTTATCCTTCTTCTTTATTCATAATGTTGTATTAAGATTATTGGTGTGGTGATTTTTTTATATTATCTTGAAGAATGTGTATTTACAATGTATTCACATATCCATTCCATTCTATTAATTTTTACTCTAATTATATTTTAAGGGGCATTATTTTTAAAATCTTTTTAAAACTGTCTTTAAAAAATTTCAAAAGGATTGTATTTTTTATATGTAAATAGAACAGGTAGTTTCTTTTGATTTTCATGATACTTTATTACCATGATATGTTCCTTGGATATTATTTATGTTGGGTTGATCCCATTAAAGCTCAATATATTTTGGTTTGAGCACATTATAACTCAAGATATGATGGGTGGGCCCCATTATAGCTCTCCAATGAATTGGGTACTCCAGAGATAGAAATTGACCAAAGGGTTATTCTATATGTATGGGTGAATATAAGAGTGATATGGTGAATATGTCCTAAGAAAACTACATGATTTTTATATTCATATGGGTTTTCATGATTATGGGTTTTAATGGGTTTTATGTCATCACTGGACTAACGATTTCGTTCTTTATACCCCTTAATGAGTTTTATACTCATCCAATGTTTTTTAAAAAAATTTCACAAGATATAAGGATCGGTTAGAGAACTAAGAGAGTCATGATGAATTATATAGATCATTTTCAAAGAAATTATGTTCTATGATTTAATGTTTTATATTTGAAATAAATGAACACTATTTTTAGTAGTATCCTCTTTTATGAAGGTGGTATGTTATGTATGTAAGGTATCCTAATTCAATAAAAATATAAACCCTTAAAGATCCTCAATATGTAATAATGTATAATATTGACTAAAATTCAAAATTATGTAACGTTTTATGGTTGGGTCCTTATAGTTGGTATCAGAGGATGGTTTAGAAAACTTTAGGGGTAGGAATGATATTTAAAAAATGCCATAACCGATTTTTACACTTTGGTAATTCGAAATTTCATAGAATTTAAAGATTACAATGATGATTTGGCTAATATATGTTAGTTTATAATGATATTATATAGAAGAAACATGGAATATATATTATGTTGTACCCCCGGTATGAGGTATGTAACCTATTTTTATGCTTGTTTATGTGTTTAAAGTGCATGAGATGAGTTGGGAAGAGGTTGGGAGAGTTTGGAATGGTTTTGGATGAGTTAGAGGCTTTTATAGGGGTGCACGGTTTGAGTACGGTTAGTGGAAACCGTTTGGGTTGTCTAGGAAACCGTGCAAGGGAGATAGTAGGCTTATCATGGCCTGCGCACAGTTTTCCAAACCGTGCGAGGAAACCATGCAGACCCTTGCTCTCGAGGCAGTAGCGTGCACATGGTTAGTGCACGGTTTTCCAAACCGTGCGGACTAACCATGCGGCCACTTAAAAATAGGGTTATAAGTTCCATTCTCCCTTGGGATTTACCTATTGCACTCCAAACTTCCTCCCACTAATGGCTCACTTGGGTTATTCGGATCTCAGGGGGTAGATGAACATTACCACTCATTTTGGAAGCTTTTTGAAGGCGTTTATTGGCGGTTTGAAGATGGTTTCTCCCAGGTAAGCCTCTCTTCATGGTTTCATTTTGTTTCCCACTAGATCTTCTAATCCCTCTTTCATGGTTTTCTAGATATATAGTTTTGTTTGTAGATCTAGGGTAGTGGTTTCCTTGGATGATGTCTTCAAGGATTGTGAATGTAGGGAAGGAAATCTATAGATTTTTCAGTGGTGTGTTCGCCAGATTTGATGTGCGGCTGCTTGTGGGTCGATTTCTCAGGAACCTTACAGTTAAGTGGATTCTCTCTTGACTCCACTTGGTTAGAACTAGTTGTTCTTTGTTTACAATAAATTTGTTGTGCTGAAAAATTAATTGTGATTCATTATGAGAAATTGGTTGAAATTCCCTTGGGTGATGTTTTGGAGGATTTTGGGGAAGAAGAGGGTTTCATGGTGAAATGCTATTGTAATGGATTTTAAAATGGGATTCTATGGTTGATTTGTGAAAATGATTGATGGAAATGGTTTTCAATAAAAGGAGTTATTTTATTGAAATGTTGTTTGGCATGAAAAATGGTTTTCAATAAATGGGTGATTTATTGAAGTGGATTGATATACAATGGAATTGGTTGATTGCATGTGGTTGTGGCTTTGGTGGGTTTTATGCTTGGAATTGTCTTGTTTTGATGGTTGTGTGGAGGTGGCGAGAAGTACCACTATAAAAATGAGATGGATAGTGGACAGAAGGGCCACCATCAAGGATATGTTGACGGGAAGTGTCTCTTGGTGTGGATGGGTGAACGGGTTGGACGAATTCTCCACCGTTTGGTTGTTTAGTTGTTTGTTGTGCATTTCTTTGCATGTTGGAAATTATTGTGCTTTTTTGTGAATAATGAAATGGTTTTGGCATAACTGGTTGGCTTTCCTTGGGTTCTTTGTCTGGGTGTGATGGCTTGGTAAGGGCATGTCTGACTTATGGAAATGGTTGTACTTGTGATTATTTTATATAAAATGTGCTATATAAATGTGCTAATAGTTTTATCCTAGTGGTGTGTATAGGGAATTAATTTTGGGAAAACCTACTGAGTTTTAGTACTCACCCCCTACTTTTGAACATTGGTGTCATTGCTGATGTTTTTTATCATGAAATCGGTAAACGTAAGGCATCTCCCTATAGTAGTGTGTTGTGATGTCTTGGTGGAGCTTGGAGCGTGGAGCATGGTGTGGAGCTTTGGTGGTGTAATAGCTATGTGGTGTTTGGTTGTTTAGTTTCCATTGTGTACTCTGATGTTTTGTGGACATGTCTGGTTGTATTGGTTTATAATTGTGTTATGGAACAACTTGGTTTTCTTTTGCGAATACATTCTTGAAGGCTTTATTGTCATGCATCATATAGTTGTTGTTATGGATTGTTGGTTAGTTTTTTCATAGGGGAAAATCATTCGCCAATTTGTTCTAGAAGCCCTCGGCATTTGTTGCTAGCCTTTGGCATCCTGGGAATGTTGCTTAAGGCCAAGTATCCCTCACCGCCTCCTCAAGAAAATGAAGTAGGGGATGTGTGTTACAAGTGGTATCATCTTGTTCGGTCCTTTGGAGTTGATTCTCGAACTTGGAGATGTCATTCGTGGTGGTATATTTCTTGAGTCGAGATGGTACCAAGGTGTAGGAATGTTGGAACTTGGAAGTATAGCATAAAAAGATGTAGCTAACCCTTTAATGGTGAAATTAAAGTTACCATGGAGTTGGGTATATAAGTGGTGTGGAGACACTTATAGGCATTTGAAATCTCATTTTCGTGGGTATAGCCAATGAGATGATCATGGAATGCATGGTAGAAATGAATTCCCTCTATGATGCATATTTCATTTTGGTATAATGATTTATGATGTGATACGAATGTGTGAAATTGTAATGTGAATAAATTGGTATTTTGAAAATTGTTGGGTTTTCAAAATGGTGAAACATGGAAAATGTTAACTGGTGGAAAGCCTTGTTGGCATAGTGTTGTGTAATGTGCTTTGAAATGGGATTTCGTGATGTCTACAGAAGTGAAAGTCATGGTTGTTTGTTTTCTATTGATAGAAATGGCACCGGGTAGGTGTCGTAGAGACCAACTGGAAGAGGCTGCTGAGAATGTGGTAGCACCTGAGCCTCAGGTGAACCAACTGCTAGTGTAAAGCATAGTGCTAGCTTTCCAATCTGTTGAATGTGGAAATAAAATAGATGAACCAAGGAATGTGGATCGTTTGGTTCAATTTCAAAAGAATAATCCACCAATCTTCAGGGGTGATTTAGTGCCAGAGAGGGAAGAAGCATGGTTGAATAGAATGAACAAGATCTTAATGTTCTTGGTAACACCAGTAGAGTTAAAAGTAAATTTGTCCACGTATATGTTGGACGATCTTTTCCTTCAGTGGTGGGAGTTGGTAGTCAAAGTAAGGATGGCCAGGGTATGATGTGGGAAGGGTTTGAAGAATTCTATAATAAACAATTTTGCCCACATATGTTCATAATTCAGCATACGACTGATTTCTTCAGTATGAAGAAAAAGATTATGTCTGTAATGAAGTATGCAGCTATGTTTATGAACTTAGTGAGGCTTTCACCTGAAGTGGCAGGTAGCACGTCATTGAAGGAACGGATCTTTGAAGTGGGGTTAAGGCATGAAATTCATTCAAATATAGTATTACTATGTATAGATGATTACACAGAGATGGTGAATAGAGCCTCAGTGGTTGGGCAGGATCTGTTGGTCGCTCCGGGAGGAGGAAGCATGGTAGTACCCATGGGGAATAGTTTGAACTCTAACACTAGGTTCAAACGGAGGAGGTACAATTATTCCCAGGGTGGGAGTATGACATATAATCCAACAACAAGATCGGTAAATCTTCCTCTGAATCCCAGAGCATGCCGGGATGTTTTAAGTGTTGTTTGATGAGCCACATCAAGCGTGATTGTATGACACAACCTCGAGCATGTCATAATTTTAAGAAGATTGGGCATCTGCGGCGTTATTGTCGGAATGATCCAAGGTTGGGTGCACGTGGCACTCCTCACAAATCACAGAAGTCGTATGTTTTGACTGGAAGGGGATATCACCACACCCCTTGTCAGTAGAGTAAAGTGGTTCATGGTGATTCTTAGAATACCAATACACCTCAGCACGACAATAAAGAGCAGAGTGTGGCAAGAAAACATGTGTTTGGAGCTGAGCAGGTTATGGTGGAGGATCACTCAGGACCATCCACAGTGCGAGGTACTATTCTTTTAAATTCCACCTTGATGAAAGTGTTGTTTGATATGGCTGCTTCACACTCTTTTATTGTTGCATGTGTGGTTTATTTGTTGGGTTTAAGGGTAGAAATAATTCCCTTGATTTTAAAACTTCAAACTCCTCTAGGTCGAAGAGAGTGTCGAGCCTTATTGTGTAGAGCATGTTCTATAGTTGTGGGGGAGGTAGCGCTAGTGTGGAATTTCTCAATGTTTGAGATGGATGGGTATGATGTAATCTTGAGAATGGATTGGGTGGTGTAATTTAAGGATCACTTTGATTGTGATGCCTGAATAGTGGCTTTTACGACACAATATGGTGTTAAAAATCTCTTTAGAGGAGAGAGGCATGAAAGGCAGGGTGCACCGGGTTTGTTGGAACCAGTAGTTAGTACGTTATCGTATCAGTTGGAAGTGTTGTTGTTGGAATCGGTAGACAGTGTTGAGTAGAGTGTTCTTCTGGCAGTGGTAGATCGGTTCATGGATGTTTTTCCTGAAGAATTCTTTGGGATACCTCCCATAAGTGGAGTGGATTTTACGATTGATCTCCTTCCAGGGACCAGTCTTATCTCACTTCTGTCTTATCCGATGGAACCATTTGAATTGAGGGAATTGAATGTCCAGTTGTAAGAGTTAAGAAAACAAAGGGTTCATCCAGCCTATCACGTCTCTGTGGGCAGCACCAGTGTTGTTTGTGAAAAAGGCGGATGGAACATGGGGACTATGTATTGATTATCATAGACTTAACTAAGTTACAATAAGTAATAGATATCCAATTCCATGAATTTATGATTTGTTCAACTAGTTGAGGGGAGCACAGTGGTTTTCCATGATCGACCTGAGGTCAGGATATCATCAATTATGAGGGAGGAAGGACTATATTCCTAAAATATATTTTATAAGTACATACGACCATTATGAATATGTGGTTATTCCCTTTGGTCTAATGAATGCGCTAGTGTTGTTCATGGAATTAATGAATCAGGTATTTCAGAGATATATGGATTCATTTGTGGTGGTATTTGTAGATGATATTCTGGTGTATTCAAAGACAAGGGTGGAGCATGAGCAGCACTTCAAGACAGTGCTGGGGATCTTGAGGGCTCATCGGTTTTATGTCAAATTTTCAAAGTGTGACTTTTTGATACAAGAAGTTCGTTTTCTTGGCCATGTGATTTGTGAAAGAGGTGTTTCAGGGTATCCAGAAAAGATAGAGGCACCTATCTCGTGGAAACTGCCTAAGAATATGTTTGAGATACAGATTTTTCTTGGTCTAGCTAGGTATTTTCGGCGTTTTGTTCGTGACATTTCACATTTTGCTTCGCCAATGACCGCTTTGATAAAAAGAGATGTTCCATTCCAGTGGAATGAACAGTTTCATCACTTTTTTGAAGAGCTAAAGGGTCGCCTTACATCAGCACCAATCTTGGTTTTTCCAGACCCTGGAAAAGGGACACGGTGTATTGCGATGCATCGATATCAGGGTTGGGGTGCATTCTCATGAAAGGGAATCATGTGGTTGCTTATGGATCACGGAAGTTGTGGGTGCATGATAAGAACTACCCAAATCATTATTTGGAATTGGAAGCAGTGGTGCATGATTTGAAAGTGTGGTGTTATTATCTCTTCATTGAGAAATTCATGGAATATACAAATCATAAGAGCTTGAAGCATATTTTCTCATAAATGGATTTGAAAATGAGGAAAAGGAGATGGATGCAATATCTCCAGATGTTTGATTTTGACTTAATGTACACACCAGGTAAGGGAAATTTGGTGGTAGATGCATTAAGTAGAAAATCATATGCTGAGATGGTGAAACAGGTATCAGACGAGTGGAAATTGATGTCAGTATAGCTGATATGCGGTTGGAATGTGAGGACTAGGGGGATAGAGTGGTCTTCATTCCAGTTTTGTTGATTGTTGACTCGGTAGGCTTTGTTAGAGAGGCATAGAAGTCTGATTCTGAGTGTGTGACCATGGGGTCGAGACTCAATGGTGGGGAGACCATTGAGGGTTGGAAACTGAAGGGATATTCAGTTTTGTGTTTTCGGAATCAGATAGTTGTACCAGTTTCTTTTCAGGAGGATATTCTCTAGTCGTATCATCATTCCAGGTGGGATGTTCATCATAGAATTTAGAAAATGTATAAAGTGTTGAAAGCACAGTTCTGGTGGGATGATATGAAATGAAGAGTGGTTGTGTTTGTTTTGAGATGCTTGACTTGTCACCAGGTTAAGGTAGAGCATCAGAGGCCAGCATGAATATTGTAGTCTTTACCAATACCTGTTTGGATGTGGGAGAAGATAGTGATGCATTTTGTCAGAGGTCTCTCAATAATGGTTAGAAAGCACGACACGATTTTGGTGATAGTGGATCTTCTAACGAAGTCGGCCAATTTCATCCCGATTTGTGAATCTCATACAGTGGAGGATCTGTCCAAAACCTATATCCGGGCGGTGGTAAAGAGTTTTGGTGTTACAGTTTAGATCGTATCTGATAGAGATCCGAGGCTTACATCTCGTTTATGGAAATACTTACACCAATCCCTTGGAACTCAGTTGAATATGAGTACGGTGTATCAGCCTCAGACGGATGGTCTCTCCAAGAGGACGATACAAACATTGGAGGATATGTTGCAGGCTTGTGTTATGGATTTTGGTGGCTCGTGGGACGAGCACTTGTTGTTGGTTGAGTTCTCGTACAATAACTGTAATCAGGCATCCATGCATATGGCTCCGTTTGAAGCATTGTATGGGCGGTCATGTTGTTCTCTACTATGTTGGGTGGAAACGGGTGAGTCCTCGATGGTTGGACCGATCCTTGTCCATGAGACAACGGAGAAAATTAAGTTGATTAGAAAGAGAATGGAGACGGCTCAGAGTCTTCAGAAATCGTATGCAGATCATCGTCGACGGTCATTGTCATTCGAGGTGAGTGATCATGTTTTCTTTAGGATCTCTCCTAGGTTGGGACATCGTCGGTTTGGGAAGCAGGGAAAGTTATCTCTTAGGTATATTAAACCTTTTGATATTCTTGAGCAGGTTGGTGAGGTGGATTATCATTTTTCATTTCCACCTAGGTTCAGTGCAGTGAAAAATGTTTTTCATGTGTCACAGTTGAAAAAGTATCATCGGGATCGTGACCATGTGATTCGATGGGATCATGTTGAACTAGAACCGGATTCTTTGGTGGTGCACGTTCCATTATGGGTTGTGTATAGGAAAGAGAAAGTCTTGAGGGGTAAAATAATCGGTTTAGTTCTTTTTTTTGGAAACATGGTAAGATTCAAGAGGAGACTTGGGAGAGGGAGAAAGAGATGATCGAGCAGTGGCCCGAGATCTTTCGGAAAAGGGCAGGTTCAATACTTTCCAAGGACGGAAAGTCCAATGCTGTGGAGAATATAGTACCCCTGGTTTGATGTATGTAGTATTTTTTATTCTTTTTTATGGGTTTAAAGTGCATGGGATGAGTTGAGAAGAGTTTGGGAGAGTTTGGAATGGGTTTGGATGAGTTTGGAGGATTTCAAATGGGTGCACGGTTTGAGAACGGATAGTGGAAACCGTGTGGGTTCTCTAAAAAACCATGCAAGGGAGATAGTAGGATTCTCAAGGCATGCGCAGGGTTTTCCAAACCGTGTGAGTAAACCATGCGGACCCTTGCTATCGAGGCAGTAGCATGCGCGAGGTTAGCACACGGTTTTCCAAACCATGCGGACTAACCTTGCGGCCACTTAAAAATAGGGTTATAAGTTCTAGGCTCCCTCAGGCATAAACTATTTCACTCCAATCATCCTCCCACCCGTGGCTCACTCGGGTTATTCGGTTCTCATGGGGTGGAGGATCTTTCCCAGTCATTTTAAAATATTTTTGAAGGGGTTTCTTGGCGGTGTAAAGGTGGTTTCTCCCGAGTAAGTCTCTAATCTTCGTTTCTTTGTGTTTTCTTCTAGATATTCTCTTCCCTCTTTCTTTTTTTCTAGATCTATACTTTTTGTGTGTATATATAGGTTTTTGGTTGCCTTGGATGATGTTTTATGGACTTTTAATGTTATATAAGGTGATCTAGAGAGGTTTCAGTGGTGTGTTCTCCATATTTGAGGTCTGGTTGCTTGTGGGTCGATTTCTCGGGAACCATAAAGGTAGGTGGCTTCTCTATCAACTCCACTTGGTTAAAACTAGTGGTTCTTTGATTACAATTAATTTTTTGTGATGAAAATTTAATTGTGATTCGTTGTGAGAAATTGGTTGAAAATCCCTTGGGTGATGTTTTGGGGGATTTGGGGGGAAAAGAGGGTTTCATGCTGAAATGCTATTGTTATGGATTTTAAAATAGAGATTTTGAAATGGGATTCTATCGTTTATTTGTGAAAATGATTCATGGAAATTATTTTCAATAAAAGGGGTTGTTTTATTGAAATGTTTGGCATGGAAAATGGCTTTCAATAAATGGGTTATTTATTGACGTGGATTGATATGCAATGGAATTGGTTGATTGCATGTGTCTGTGACTTTGGTGGGTTTTATGCTTGGAATTTTCTTGTTTTGAATGTTGTGTGGAAGTGGAGAGAAGTACCACTATAAAAAGGGGATTGATAGTTGATGGAAGGGCCACCATCAAGGATATGTGCACTGTAAGTGCCACTTGATGCGAATGGGTGAACGGGTTGGACGGAACCTCCACCGTTTGGTTGTTTGGTTGTTTGTTGTGCATTTCTTTGCTAGTTGGAATTTATTGTGCTAGTGTGTGAATGATGAAATGGTTTGTGGAATACTTGGTTAGATTTCCCGTGGGTTCTTCGTCTGGGTGTGATGGCTTGGTAAGGGCATGTTTGGGTTATGGGAATGGTTGTAATTGTGATTATATTATATAAAATTTTATATATAAAGCTGCTAATGTTTTTATCATAGTGGCATGTGTAGGGAAGTAATTTGGGAAAATCTTACTATGTTTTAGTAGACACCCCCTGCTTTGTCACATTGGTGTCTTTGCATATGTTGTGTATCATGATGTGGGAAAAGGTAAGGCATCTCCCTCTAGTTGTGCGTTGTGATGTCTTGGTGGATCTTGGAGCGTGGAGATTGGTTTGGAGTTGTGGTGGTGTCATGGCTATGTGGTGTTTGGTTGATTAGTTTCTGCAGTGTAGTCTGATGTTGTGTGGACATGTCTGGTTGTGTTGGTTTTGAGATGTGTTGTGGAACAACTTGGTTGTCTTTTGAGAATACATGCTTGAATTTTGTATTGACATGCAACATATAGTGGTTGTTATGGATTGTTGGTTGGTTCTATCTTAAGAGAAAATTGTTCCCCAATATGTTCTAGAATCCCTCGGCCTTTAATGATAGCCTTTGGCACCTTGGGAACATCGCTTAAGGACAAGTAGCCCTCACCACCTCCTCAAGCCAATGAGGTAGGGGTGGGGTGTTACATAGTAGGAAGGCACAAAGAGGCTGATGTCATTCTGAATATGTAGCCTGAAAGTGTTGAAATCAGAACCGAGCTATTTGTGATAGAAATGACGGTGTTGACTCAAGAAATAAATGGGGGTGGTATCAAATCTTAAGAGAAAACAATCTACCCTGATGAAACATGTCTTTTTTGAAGCATTTTATGAGGCCACATCCTCCCGCATTGAGTGGAACCGAAGATATTGTGATAGCCGAAGGATAGATCAATACACTATAAAAGATATTTGATGTCATGGGATGTTCAGAATGTCAAAAGGGAATACTATACAACTATCATTTGGAAGGTGAAGGTGATAAATGGTGGTCTCTAGTTAATAACATGAGAGAGAGATATGATCTTGATAGTTTAGAATGAGACGATTTTAGGAGTATTTTTCTGGAAAAATATTTTCCCAAAACTATTTGACTTAGAATAGAGAAAAAATTATTGGAACTTAAGTAAAAAGATTATGATTCTATGGAAACATTTTTTCCTAGTTTTATAATACTGGCCAGGTATGTACCATATTTTACTCGGGATTTTGAAAGTAAAATTAATATTTTTTAATCTTATTTGAAACCATTTTTGCGAAGATATTTGGCCACACGAAAGTTTATAATCTATTAGAAGCATGTTTGTTATGATGAAAAAGATTAGATGGAGTTTTTTGAAACATATGTTCCTCAAGATGACATGAATAATAAGTAGCCAGGTTGTAAGGAAATGGGGAAGAACTTGTCGAAGAAGTCTGGAGGTAGGAAGATTAATCTCCCTCCATGTGAAAAGTATGGAAAAAGGTATCATGGTGATTGTTTGGTAAATTTTGGGAAATGAAACTGATGGGGAATGTTTGGATACATGTCTTGTGAGTCAATGGAAAATGATCCGAAAATTAGTGATAAGTTGATGGTGAGATGCTTTAAATCTAAGGAATTTGGTCATTTTGCGAATGTTTGTCTGAATATAGTTACTCAAGTAGAGAATCAACAAGTTTTGAAGCATAATTGTTTGCTAAAATCATTTTAACAACATCAGAAGATGTTGAGTCATCAAATGAGGTGGTATATGGTTCATTTCTTGTTTTTACAAATTTTTCAAAAGTGTTGTTTTATTTAGGTTCTATACATTTCATTCATTTCTGAGAAATTTTCACAAAAAATGGGAAATCAACCTCATGAAATGGAATGAGATCTCATGGTAAAAACACATAAAAGATATATTCCGGAAAAAAGAAATTATAAAAATGTTCCTATCCTTGTATGTAGAAATATTTTACATGCAGACCTTATTGTTTTTCCTTTAGTGTAGTTTGAGGTTATTCTGGGTATGGGCTGGATTTTGTTTTTTATCATGCTAAGATAGATTGTAAAGAAATAGAAGGTTTTTTAGAAAGAATTATAGTTTCTATACAATAATGAACTCGTACCATTAATAACATATCAGGAAGCTAAGAAACAGATAATGGATGGAAATGAATGTAATCTTGATCATTTTTTTGAAGATAAGGGAGATATCCAGATTAATGATGCACCAGTGGTAAATGAATACCTGGATGTTTTTCCAGATGATTTTCATGGTTTTATTCCTAATCAAGAGTTCGAGTTTACTATTGAACTAGTTCCTAATGTTAAGACAATTTCTAAACCCCCATATCGAATGGCCAAAATAGAACTTTTAGAATTTGAAAATAAATTGCAAGAATTATTTAATAAAGGATTAATCCAACCAAGAACATCACAATGGGGCACTCTTGACTTTTTTGTTAATAAATAATATGGTTCAATTATGAAATTCCATCAATTATAGATACTTGAATAAAATAACTGTGAAAAACATGTTTCCTTTTCATTATATCGATGATTTTTTTATCAGATATAGGGAGTGTAGTATTTTTTGAAGGTTGTCCTACAGTTGGGGTACCGTCAGTTTAATTAAAAGGATAAAGACAAATCAAATAATGCATTCCATACTAGGTATTTTCATTATGAATTTGTAGTTATTCCTTTTCGGTTCACTAATCCATCTGATGTATTCATAGATCTTATGAATAAAATATTGCATGAGTTCTAGGATATTCTTGTGGTTTATTTTATTGATGAAATTTTGGTATATTCTTGAAGTAAAGAGGATAATGAAAAACCTCGACGGGTTGTTTTTTAAACCATAAAGAAAAAAATGTATGCAAAATTCAGAAAGTGTGATTTTTAGATGTAACAAATTTATTTTCTTGGGCACATTGTACATAAAGACGGAATAAAATTGGATCCTACCAATACATTAGTGGATTATGAATGGGTAAGAACTAAAAATATTATAGAGATTCATAGTATTCATAGATTAGCAGGTTATTACTAGAGATTAGTTAAAAACATCGCACAATTATCTTGTCCTCTAACTTTGTTAATGTAAAAAGGGGTTAAATTTATTTAGAGAGAATAATGTGATGTTTGTTTGAAAAAACTGAAGAAGAGATTGGTGATTCCTCCAGTTTTGTCCTTGCCTTCCTTAAATGGTGAGTTTGACATCTATAGTGATGCTTCATTGATGGGACTTAGTTGTGTTCTGATGCAGAATGATCAGTTAATTGATTATTCTTCAATACTACTAAAACCTCGTGAGTTAAATTATCCCACACATGATTTTTATTAGAATCTCTGGTTTTTTGCTTTAAAAATTTGGAGGCACCATTTATACCGAGAAAAATGTCAAATATATAATTACCATAATAGTCTAAATTATATATTCACTCAGAATAAATTAAACATGATTTAGAGAATATGGATTGAACTGATAATGTATAACAATTTCATGATCAATTACAATCTAGGAAAATAAAACAAAGTGGTGGATTCATTGAGTCAAAAACATCATGAATCATTAATCATGTTATATTTGGAACATAATCCATTGATTAATGATTTGATGAATTTAGTCTTAGAAGATATCAATACAAGGAATATATATGTTTTATTTTTGGTTTCAGTGTAGTTATCATTGTTAGACAGAATTAATAATTCTCATAAGGAAGACCGTGAGCTTCATGAAAAGGTAGAATTCGATAAAATGGGCAAGTTTCTAGAATTTATCCTTGATAAAGATTTCATTTTATGATTTGGAAAAAGGTTGTGTATGCCTTGTGATTTCTAGTTAAATAATTATTTGTTGTATGACGCTCATAGTTCTCTATTTTCAGTTCTTCGTGGAAGTACTAAGATATACAGAGACCTTCAGGATTACTACTAGTGGATTGGAATGAAAAGGGATATTGCAGAATTTACTATGAAATGTTTGAAATGACAACATGTTAAAGTAGAATGGAAGTTCTCAAAGAGGATAATTCATCCTTTTCTAGTGATAGTGTTGAAATGAGAGAATATATCCATGGAATTTGTGGTGGGACCACCTAATAATTCATGAGGTAACAATGTAATTTGGGTTATTTTTGATCGGCTAATGAAATATGCACATTTTCTTTCTATTATAGATACAATATATTTGTATCTACTTTATAGACTGTACCGAAAAGATATTTTCAGGTTACATGGAGTACCTCTTTCCATTTCATTTGATTAGGATATTAGGTTAACTTATACTTTTTGGAAGCGTCTTCATAAGTCATTGGGCACAAAATTAAATTTCACTACAACTTTTCATCTTCAATAAGATGGGTCGTCAGAATGAATGATTCAAACATTAGAGGATATGCTTTAAAAATTTTCAATACACAACCAGGGAATTTGGGATCATCATCTTTGTTTAGTTTATTTTTCTTATAATAACAGTTTTCATTAATATATAAAAATGGAACCATTTGAGGCATTGTATGAAAAGCAGTGTCAAACTCCAACTTTTTCAGATGAAGTCAGGGAAAAGAAGTTTATGGGACTAGAATTTGTATTGGTATGACCTAATTGTTATCTAATAAATTTCATACGAACCAAGATATCTCATAGACCTATGGAAGAGATTGATAAATTCTAACCTTCTATTATAGGCTTAAGCTCAATTTTCTTATGTGATATGACAAGGTTCCCTTTTATCTAAAACTATAACAGTAAAATCCATATAACACCCCCAGATATATACTGATCATCACTAAAAATATCATTAATTATCCAATATTTTATAATCCCTAATGGTTATCAATACCCTCAAACATATAAAAAGAATATTATTCTCAAAAAATAGTTCATGTTGAAGCTAAGTATTAAATATATCTTATAGTAACAAAACAACTTCCAAAATTTAATTACTCAAATCAATATCTCAAAATTCAAACCCCAAAATGTGTTTCTAATACTCTAATCATATGATTAACCTTATCTCAAAAACCCAATATTGTTTACAAAACACTAATATCATTATTTCATGAATATTTATATGATTCCAAACTTAATAAAATCCTTCGATATTTCATTATTCATATAACCAAAATACCATTTATATAAATGAATATAAAACATAAATCATTAATACTAACACATCAATACAACAACCCATTAACATGTTCTTCCTCAGTCTATTATTTTACCTTTAAAAGATTAAATTGACTCATATAATGTACATGTTTCTCACATCTATTGCCTTTAACTACCCTTAAATTCATTTCATTGTGTACTTAATTTCTACATAGAAAACATTTTCCATTACTATGATGCATTTTTTACTTATTCTAAAATTAATGACTTAAAAGAAGTTTAATATAATATCTTTTATAGTCTCCACCATCAGATCCCTTAGTTAATGCTATCATAGTATTATTTTTTTTCATCTGAGAGGTTGTTATGGTGCATTTTGATAATTATAAATTAGGACAACTGATTATGAATAATAAAAATATCTTTCACTACAGTAATCAACCAATTTATTTTTTAGTAATCATGTTCTTCATCATATTCAATGTTAATATCTATCCTTCTTATTCAATCCATTCACTAAAACTAAAAATAATAATGTGAGAAAAATCAATCATAGTGGAAAACCACATAATTATGAAATTTTTTTTATTGGAAATATAAATCTTGAAAAATTATTTTCAATATATAAAACCATAGTTTTCACCATGTTAACTCATTTAAATAAACTATTCAAATAATTCTTTATGTTTCATATGGTTGTTGTGAATTCACAAAATATATCCCCTCTGAGTGATATACCAGGGGTTCCATAAGGCCCGTTTTCATAAACCGTGTTATGATAGAGTCAAATCCTAATGAAAACTTTATCAAGTTATTAAACCTAGGTAAAACTATTTAAAATACACATCTACTTGTATTATCTAGACATGGATGTAATTACTTGAAAACTAGTAACTCTACCTTTTGAAAAATTCCCTGATATTTTTTTTATACATTTACTTGTACTTAAACATTACCTTATAAATATCCATAAATATCTCAATTATGTTTTCTCATCCAACATTACAATCTTTAACTAAGACTTAACTAGATAATATATATGGGGGGATCATATTTTTGTAAATTGATATAACATACTAATATATGAATATTCATTTAATAACATAATGATCCACACATGAATCATTTAGGTATAGTTCCATTAGAAACACGGATACATAAATCATCGGTTCATTGGAAAACTAAATCATCTCATGTTATGTTATTTATAATTATAGAAATTCTTATAAATGACACACATAATATAATTATTCATATCATGTGGAATGATAACATTATAATGGGTGATATTAGATGTATAGTAAGTATAAACAATGGATTTATCAATATAATATGAGCATAAGGGTCTGAGAACATGAGAACAACATTTGAAAACCATAAACATTATATCATAGATCATAAAATTGAGGCATGTAATAAATCATGGATGTTTAAAATACATTAATTATGAAGTAATCAATGAACATAATCTATGAGATCATAATAATGACATTAGACAAATTTTTTTGAATATATATAATCATAGAAAAACATAAGTCATGGACACCCACCAATACATTATTATCATCTTAGGAATAGGATAACCATTAATGTAACTACATTAGTCTTATGGTATCCTCCCATGTACACTCTTATGATTTTGGGAAAACCATCCATGTATCCTCTTTGAGTATTCGAATAACCACTCATATACAATATTTCAGAGATTAATAGAACCCCCCATATCACCATTCCTCTCATAGAACATTAATCAATACCCAATGTATCATAGGGAGATTTACTTACCACCCACAACATAATTAAAATCATACATTTTGGTTCACAAGATTATAAAACAATCATCATTTCAAAACCATTGAATATAAATGTCATTCATATTCATTTTATCATAACATAACTAAAGGAAAAAGGGTAACATAAACATATTATCAACATAAAAATAAATAATTCAAAAAATAATATATATTAAATCATTGGATCATATCCCCAATAAATATTATGTAACATCAAATGATGTTATCTTATATGGAAAAAATTTTTAAAGATAACATTGGGTATTTTTTTCGGAAAATATCCTTTCCATTTTGAAATCACTTCCTTATAATGTAAAAATTTCAAAAATGTTAAAGAAATATTTTACTTCAAAAATAAAAAATAAAAAATATAATGAAATATTTAAAAAACGGAGTGTTTCTGATGATGGAAAATACCAATCATTCCATACATGATAAAATAATGATTCCATTTATATTTTCAAAAATGGTCTAAAAGTCCCTATTCACAAAATGATAGTATGATTCATTTTAAATAATTTTTTAATAATTCATACATTTTAAAATATGTCTCCAAACAGTCATTTTATAATTTTAAAATATTTCATTAAAATTATTTTTGAAAACATAGCCATGGAAGAAAAAGGATTCTCGACCGAAGAGATAAATAAATTCAATTAAAAAAATTATTTTCAATAACATGAGTACTAAAAGTGGGGAAAATGAGAAGGAAAATTTTAGTCTGTAAAAATAACTATAGGTGAATAAAATAAATGTTTTTCCTCATATATATATCATATAATTTTATCATCATTTTCACAATCATAAACAAGTCCAATAAAAAATTAGTTTGCAACATACAAAAATTACAAGTATGGTAATATATGAATCATGAGACTTATGAAATAAATTATTAGATAAAGATATGTAAATAACCATAACTTTCATATGAATCAATAAAAAAGAAAATTATTGGTAGAATATTCAATAAAAAATGAAAAAGTGGTGAATATAGAATTTGTCCCCTTATAATTAAAAGTGAGATGAAAGTCCCCTTACAATCATTCTTACATTTTGAATCAAAAATCATATAAAAGAATAAATTTTAGTAAAAAATTATATGTCATGATAAAAAATAAATTAATGAAATGACATATCATAGTGGAAGGATATATACCTCATAAATTTATATAGGATAATAACATATCATATGTCCCAAAGAAGATAACTTGAGATAATATACCTGTACATCAAGGATAAAAATTAAAAATACATTTTCAGAAAACATGTATAATAAATTTTCATTTTTAATACATATTTTACATAAAAGGAATAATATTTATCATTATATATATGATTTATGTTGGAAATTTTATTCCCTGTTTAATATCAATTCCTTGTTAAAATCATGTTCTGAGTAATAACTACTTCGTTATTCATGTGTGTTTTTGTTTGGTATTTTTCTTCCATCTAAATTAATCATGGTACCAAAATAATAAAAATTTAATCTATCATATAAATATCATTATATTCTACGAATTTTTTAATCTATTAATGTTAGATTCTAAAACTTAATTCGATTTTTCATGGAGATGGTAATCCATATGGTTGCATGAACGATGTTACAATTTTTTCAAGGGATTGAATAAAAAGGAAAATATTTATTCACATATAAAAAATTATTTTTATATCATATATATCAGATATATATATTGAATATATCTTCATTATGATAAATTACTAAATGAAATGAAAAATTCATCATATTGTTTCATGGAGGCGTTATTGCACATGTACGCATGAAAAATATAATCATCTTTAAATGTGTTGGATGGAATGAAGGAATAAATTATACTATACTAAGATTAGTATTAACATTCTATAAATATTATGTATAAAAATTTAATCCATCATTACCTCCATCCATGAGAGGTGATGATGGAAATCAAATTCCATCAGTTCGAGAGGTGGTAGTTCGTCATACACGCGATGAACAATTTTGTTTCATATTTTATCAAGGAGAAGATATATATACTTGTAATGTCTCTGACCACCCCAGTCCATTAATTTATCAATATCTTATGTTTAGGGTGTTCGTGTAGTAAATGCAAGCTCATTTCAAGAGTTTTTTCAGATATTATAGTTTTTTGCTTCAGTAGCTCAACAACTATGGCTTAGCATTGGTAGGAGCTGTTAGTATGTGGGATTAGTTTCTCATGTCGACAGATCAGTGTTGGTGGCTCAACATTGGTTGGTTTCATTAGTAGTTGGTATTGGTTGCTCACATCAGTAGCTCAGCGTTGGTGGATTAGTGTTGGTGGTTTTGTGTTGGTAGGTCAGCCATTGGGGACTCACATCAGTGTGTCAAGTGTCAGTGGGCCATGTTAGGAACTCACTGTCGGTGGGTCGCATTGGTGTATCATTGTGGGCGAGTCACTACCAGTGACTCACCCATCAGTGATTCATTTCTAGATTTTTTTCTTCAGTTTTTCTAGTTTCTCCCCTCATACGCTTTTTATTTATATTGTGTTTGAAACCTTGTTTGAACATTTTTGAAGTTGTTTCAAATGATACTAACTATATCATTATTATCCAAATGCCCCCAATACATTTAAATGGCCATACCACATGGCCTTGACTATTATCGTATTGTAATGTCCCTTAAAACACGTTTCCTACATGTTGATATGGGATCTGTATCTTGTAATATGAGATATTCTCCTCCCCATGTGTTTTCAGTTTTCACTTGGTTCACCTAGAGCAATTCTTCCCCACAGATTCGTGGGTTGTTCTGTGGAGTTCTGGTTTAGTTTCCCTTAGATTCTCTTGCTTCTTTTATGACCCCTTATTTTAGTTCAAGGTGGAGTTATTGGTCATATGATTCTCAAGGCAGGAATTCTTCTGTCACTCTTTTTTTGAGTATCATAAGGGGGGGGGGATAAACTCTTGTCCCTTTGAGAAAACAGTCATATAAAAATTTTAATTTAGGGTGTTATGAAGATGAATGGGCCTGTTACTATTATAGGATTGTATACCTTAGTAATAAATGATTGGATGAAAAGATTACGTCGATGATAATTTTTTAATTTGTTATCATGGATCAATATTGTGATTGTAGGGGTTATATCTTTCTAAAAATCATGGTCATCTATGGTATTTTATTATGAACTAGCGATTCTTTATACTTGTTATTGATCCTCATTTTAATCGATGGAAATATGAAAATATGGTTTATCACATATACCTAGTTAAATAAATGGATTCCCCAGGATTAAACTTATGTTGTGATCACTACATAATTATTAATGTGGAATTAAAGAAAATTTTTGTTCAAATTTGAGGGCACTCTATTTGATAGGTTTTGTTGTGTACTTTTTATGGTTCTATTCAAATTTGTTAATGGTTGTAGTGAGTTTAATGTATTGGGAGGCACAAGTTGTGTAATGGAATCTCAAGTTGGATTGTTTTATTGATTTTGGAATGGATGAAATTTTTTAATAGTGGGTATGCATCTGGGTTGTGTTTTGGTTGATGGGCACGATATGTTTAAGAAGTGGTATGACTACCTGGTTGAGTTTTCTTGATTTGTTATGGTTATTTTCATGCGAAGAGGCTGCAGAGGAAAGTTTGGGAGGGAAAATTTGTAAAAAGGAAGGTGTTACCCTATGTGGGCCTTGTATCTGATGTTTCTAGAGACTTCTATGAATATTGTGTAGGTTATGATGTCACATGTGGTGTGGTGTGTTTAGTAGTTTCTTGGTTAGGGATGAAATAAAAAAATAATAATTCAACAGAGAGTGATAATTGGATAAATGAATTGGACATGGTTTTGAATTATGTCTATGGTTTGATATGTGGTTATTCATTAGAGGCCACATCAAGGGATGCTTTGGGAGGGTAGGTTGTTTGTTTGAGAACATCTGTATTTATGAGTTATTGGTACCTATATATATACCTTTTGTTCATTGTGATTTCTATGTGCACGACACCCTTGTCGTGAACTATGTGTTGAACACCGCCATTTCCTGGGGGTGGGTGTGTTTCCCAAAATCCTAGTGGGAGGATTGATGGATGGTTATTGGTTATTCTCTTCTCCCTCTTATATAAATTAGTTTCCCAAGACTCAATGAGTTTGTTTTGGGGTGGTTTTGAGGCCCAGGTCTCGATGGGCGAGGTGTGTTTTCCAAGGTGTCTTCAAGAAGAGATGTGGTGTGCTTTCCTAGGTGTCTTCAGGATGAGGTTATGGTTTTTTAACCTAGTTTTATGTGGTAAGTATGTGATGTAGTTATAGAGTAGGTGTTTTTTGGAGGAATGTGGTATGTGGCCCAGGTGTGTGTGGTCATGTTGTGGAGGTGTGTATTATGGAAGAGTGTGGTAGTATCAAGACATTCACCATTAAGGATTAGCTGTTAAACTGTGGGAAGTGGTGTGGGGTACCCTGTCGTTGACCTTCTTAATAATTTACCTTACTTTGTGTAATTTTGAGAGTGTGGCTTTATGATTCTGGGGTGGATAGTATACCTTATTATGTGTTTTTTATTTTCTAATATTTCTCACTTAGGGTAATTATTATGATTCTCACACATGTGCATCTGTGACTTTGTATTTTCCTACTAAGTATAATTTTATTCTAACCCTTTTTATATAAAAATACTATTAGGTTTCTATAATGATTATACTGACCATGTTGGACCCTATTAGCTCAGGTGTCGGGATAGTTGTTGTGTTTCTTCCTAGCATTATTTTTTGGGTAATCAATTTGGAATTCATCATTTTATTTCTAGTATTTTTACATTAAAAATATCAAGTGGTATGTATTTTTCATTATTTATATATATATATTTGGTAGTTTTATAGTGGATACATCTTATATCTCGATCCTGGTTACTATAAAATGGGTAATTCCTTCAATTATGTGATATTTTTATACCATTGGTGTGGGTGTCCACCCCAGGGCCAACTAGAGGTGGGATATGTGGGATCATTATATATTTTTTATATTGATGAAGGATGTTCATGACACTTTTTCTTCCCCTCTCTTATCTTTACAATGGAGGGTTGTGACACAATGGTATTAGAGGTGACAGTTGAGAGATAAGATGTACATTGAGTTAGGCATAGTGAGGATTGCATAGGTTTGTAGGGAAACCGTGTTTTGTGATCTTAGTGAATGACATAGTCTTTGGTGGACTTTCTAGGACACTTGATTTTAGGGCCCCTGTGACCCAATGCATGGACATTGAGCTAACAAATCGAACATGTGAGGCTACATCGTTTGTGGGGTAGAGACCCTAGGAAATGTACCTGCATCATGATGACTATTGGTCTTTTTGTTTTGGAATTTTTTTGGAAATTAAAATAAATACTGAGATAAAATTAATCATAAAATATTACATACTACTCGGGCTTAGGAGTTCTTTGATACCTTTTAGCTATGGTACTCGGTCATCATCTGTGAGTGGATTAGGTAGAAGAGACTTAGCAGGCCAAACTAGTTGATCTGTGGAGGGTTAATCTAGAAGAGGAGGACAACTAGTGGTAGAGAACATTACATGTATTCTAGTAAAAAATCTATGAGAAATAATAAGGGTAGTGTCTCAGAGATGGAGACAAAGAGCAGGGCATGGTTAGTTGTATGCCATAGCAGTAGTAGTTCCAGTAGGGCCAAAGGTCTTCAAGGTCTGATCATATTGTTTTTCACTCTTGTCTGTGACTTGTTTGATTCATCATATTCACAATCATTTTTTACATGGTTTATCCCATTCTCTATGACTAAACATAGTGTCATTTTGTGCCCCCAGTTTTTAGTATGCTACTAAAAGGTCGTACCAACTTGTTTGTTGTTTTCTAGGGAAATAGAATAATTATAGGGCCACATCAGTCTCGTGTGAATATTTTACTATTACAGACGAAACCATATGATGTCATCCTTGTCATATAATTGTTGTACTCGGTTAATTATTTTTTGACCGATTCTTGAGAATATTTGTGTTTTCAAAAGTGGATGGACAAGGTATGTCTTTCATTGGAGAGAAGTGTTTTCAGATGGGAAGTTGGTGTGTGGAGACTCTTCTTTCCTAGTTGGATGATATGTCATTGAATCAGTGGATGATGATATGGAGGATTTTCCCATCATTTTTGGGGAATTATTGGATGTCTTCCCCGTGGAGTTTTTGACTCTACCCCCGCAATGTAATGTTGATTTCTGAATATAATTATTGCATGGTTATTCTTTGATATCTATGTCTCTTTATTGGATGGAACATTATTAGATGCTGGTGTTGAATATTTTGATGGATAAATTGATGAATAAGGTCATTATCAAGCACAATGTGTCACCATGTCTTTTTTTGGTTATGTTCTCAAGGAAAAGAGGTGGTTGTCTGAGGTTGTGCATAGACTACCAGAGGTTGAATTTGGTGACAGTCAAGAACTATTACCCTCGCCCAGGGATTGAAGATAAATTTTACCCACTAAAGGGATAAATCTAGTTTTATATGATTGATCTATAGTCTAGGTATCACTAGTTGATGGTGAAGGAGGTGACAACCTAAAGACTGAATTCAAATGAAGGTATGGGCACATCGAGTTTGTGCTTATGTTGTTTGATGTTATAAATGCACCCACCATCATCCTGGGACTTATAAACTCTATATTCGGTGGGTTACTAGATAGGTTCATCATCATATTCATTGATTCCATTCTGATATACTCAACGTCATATGAAGATCATAAAAATAATCTAAGGACTATCTTGGATGTCCTTTGACACCACCAACTCTACAAAAGGGTTTCCAAGTGTTGGTTTTTGGCATGGGAGGTCATCTTCCTTGGACATGTGGTGTTTCAGCTAACAGTATCAGTGGATCCATCAAAGGTTGAGGATGTTTTTTCTTAGGAAGTACCTTATAATTTGGAAAAGGATCAATGTTTTCAATGTTTTGAAGGCTATTACCAGATATTAGTACATGATCTATCTTGAGTAGTAGATATGTTGATAGATCTGAGTAGAAAGGACAAGGTCTTTGTGTGGAGTGAGCACTATCATTCAACTTTTAGCTACCTGAAGGGGATGTTGTCTAGTGATTCAATGCTCCAACTTCTAGAGTAAGGGGTCATGTTTTAGTTGTTTTGTGATACATCCCATCTAGGATTGTGGTATGTGTTGATGCAACAGCATTGAGTAATCTCTTATGGGTTAATATATTTATGACCCCATGAATGTAACTATGAAACCCATGAACTATAGCTAGTGGTGGCTGTATCTGTGATGAAGTTGTGGTGGCATTACCGCATTAGTGAGAGATTTGTGGTCGTCACAGATCACAAGAGAATGATGTATATCTTTCCCAAGTGAGATCTAGACATGCATCAGTAGACATGGATAAAGTTTCTTTAGGAGTAGGATTTTTATATCTGCTACACCTTATGAAATGGGAATGCAGTGGCTTATACATTGGGCATGAAGTCACAGAAGGAGGTAGTCTGAGAATATGTAGGTGCATGGAGTGTGATGAAGGAGTTGGCAGCCGTGAATATAGATGCAGGAAGGGATGACGGTAGAAGTTTTCTATTTCATATGATGGTGAAATCATATCTGTGGTAGTAGGAGAATAAGTCTCAGTGGGGGAATCATAGAAGGAGGTGATTTTTGATCACATTGGCCAGGGTGATGCTCCGGAGGGACGATTGGAGGAGTTTTAGAATTAGAAGATGTTATGTGAGAATTCGTTTGTTCTAGTGGCAATGTGTGAGTTAGTACTATTTGAGTTTCATAGATCACCCAAAGAGGTACACAAAGGTGTTTCTAAGATGTACCGTGTCTTGAAAGAATAGTATGGTGGACCATGATGATGAAAGTAGTGGTGGAGTTTTGGAAAATTGCCTAGTCTTCTAGCTGGTGAAGGCTGAGCACCACATTCCTAATAGTTTTTAGTAGTCCTCAAATGTCCTAGAGTGGAAGTGAGATGACCTCTCAATGGGTAACATCATAGTAATAACCAGGTATTATATATAATGTGATGAAATCTAGAAAATAGTGGATTTACTGATGAAATTGTGTCACATTATTGAAATTAAGGTGTTGGGAATATTTGATTTCTTAGTGGTGTGGTTATTGGATGTGGTGGTGAATCTACATAGAGTAATGAGATCCATTTCCTTATATTGGGAAATGTTTTTTTCTTGTGAGTTTGGAAAGGATTGAAGCATGCTTCTGTCACTCAGTTCCGCCTCTTATATGCTTTTCACCCTCAGACAAATTGGTAGACAGAACGGAAAATCTAGATGATGGAGGACATGTTACAGGAAATCGTCTTGGATTTTGTGGGATCTTGTGTGTGAAAACATACCATATTATTCTTTTACTAAAATAATAACAATCACTCTTCCATTGGTATGGATCTATTTGAAGCCTTGTATAGGAGATCATTTCATTCGCCTTAATGTTGGATAGAAGTTGTGAAGGTAGTTTTTCATGGTCCGGATGTGGTTTAGAGTACAACCAAGAAGGTGTAGCATGTCCATTATAGAATTATGTAATCATAGAATTGGAATAATTCATATGTTGATCACAGGAGTAGACCATTGTAGTTCAATGTTGGAGACAACGTGTTCTTCAAGGCTTCTCCTCGATGTGGGTGATAATGGTTTTTCCATGGTAGAAGTATTTCTCCACAGTTCATCAATCCCTTCGAGGTTTTGAGGCGACTTGGATAGGTGGTATACCATTTTGAATTAACACTGCAATCAGAGAGGATCTTAAATTTCTTTCATGTCTCTTATCTCCGTCAGCATAATCACAGTGACCCCCATGTCATTGATTGTGGGGAGTTAGATATCGAGGAAGATACAAAATTCATGGAGAGGATAGTGGAGGTCTATGATCACCGAGAGAAGGTTCTGCATGGATGAACCATTCATTTGGATTGCATGTTGTGGAGGCATGTTGGCCTGGAGGAGAGTACTTGGGAATGAGAGATGAAAATGCCTTCCTAGTACTTGGAGATCTTTTGAATTTTTCTTCTGTGTTTTTCATTGTGATGTAGTCCTTGAACAATGTTTTCTATAATATTAGTTTCTTATTTATTTCTTAATGTTTGAAGGATTCCTAATATGTATAAAGGAAGGAAATGATTGTTAATCAAGACACATTAATTGAGATGTGATTAAAACTGTATAGGTGATTCAGTGCTGCCCAGAAATGATAGTATCTTGACACAGTGGATGGAATTATCTGATTCATGTGTCAATAAAGTTGGTTCCTATGTGGGGAATCCGGTTGATATTTGGGTTAGTAGATGTGGGATTATGAGTTCTTGGATTTGGAGGATTCTCTCCATGTTTTGAACAATACAACATGGTTTATCCTTGTGAGGCATCGTTTGTAGTGGTCATTTGAACCCCTCATTTTTTCTGGGTTTTGTTTTAAATTCTATAGGTAGAGAATAGTTTGAGAGGTATCTGATATACCATCTTGGACCTCCACAATCAATTACCATTTCCAAATCACGTGTTTGGGTTGTCCATGGGGACAACAACAGCTCATTTCATGAGTTTGTGAAGAATTATAGATTCTTTATCAGTGTCTTAGTGTTAGTGGTTGAGCATCGATAGGTTACGTTGGAAGGTGGTATCAATAGATCACATCGGTAGATCAACATCGGTTGATCAACATCAGTATGTCACATCGGTTGGTTGTATTAGTAGATCGTATCAGTGGATCATCATTGGTGGCTCAATGTCTGGGGATCAATGTCGATAGGTTGGACGTCTATAGGCCAGACATCAGTGACTCACATTGGTTGGTCAAGAATCAGTGGGTCACGTCAGTGAATCACTTTTGGTGAGATGGAACACTGACTTGCTGTCAGTGAATCTCTATCAGTGGCTCATGTCGGTGGCTCGCCCATCCGTGATTCATTTCTTGCTTTTTCCAGCTTATCATGTTTCACCCCTCATACATTTTATTTGACATAAATCATGTTTATAACCCAGTTTGAATATTTATAAAGTATCTTAAAATGGTATTAACTATATATTTATTATCATAACTCCCTAGAGAGTTTGAAATGTCCAGAACATGTGTTCTTCACCATGATCCTGTATTAATGACCCTTGACACTGTTCCCCTTATGTTGATATAGGATATTGCACTTTTAATTTGATATCTTTTCATCCCCATGTGTAACTATTTTTCTATTAGGTGGTCATGGCCTTTATACCCTACAGTGTCACGTGTAGTGTTATGAACTTCTGATTCTGTTTCCCTTGGATTCACTTGTTGATTACGCGACCATCTTTTTTTTGGCACAAGTAGGAGTTATTGATCATCTGTTTCACTAGGTAGGAATTATTTTATCTCCATTTTAGGTGTGTATCATGTGGGGTTTGTAAAATCATGCGTCTTTGAGAATATGGGTGAATTCAACTCTTAATTAAGGTTGTTATGAAAATTGATATTCCTGTTATGATAATGGGTTTAACTAACATAATAATAAATTAGGGGTTCAAAAGATGATGTTAATTGTCATTGTTTTATCTGATAGATTTGATCTATATTGTGTATTGTGGGGGATGTATCATTCTAAAAATCATGGTTGTTGGTCTTATATTATTATACATGTGTGAAAATTTATACTTGTTGTTGATTGACTATTTAATGAATGATAATATGGGAATATAGTTAATCACATATACCTAGTTAAGTAATGTATTAGATAGGATTAAACTTGTGTTGTGATCATCACTGAATTATGAAAGTGGAATTAAAGAACGGTTTTGGTAAAATTTTAAGACACCCTATTTGATAGGTGTGGTTATGTGATGTGTATAGTTCTGTTCATCATTAATAATGGTGTATTGGGTTTCAATTTTGGGGAGGTCCAAGTGGTGTAATGAAATATCATTTTGGAGTGTTGTATTGATTATGGGATGGAAGAACTTGACATATAGGGCATTTGATCTAGGTTGACTTTTAGTTTTTGAGCATGGTATGTTTGGGCAGGGGGACTAAAATCTAGTTGAGTTTTTTTTATTTTCTTTGATGGGGTTATATTCATGTAGTGAGGATTATGAGGATATTTTGGGAGGGTTAATTTTGAATAATGATGGTGTTACCTAATGTGGGTTTATCACCTAGGGTTTCCAGAGACTTTTGTGATGTGTGTGTGGGTTATGATTTTATTTGTGATGTGTCTGTGATTTATGATGTTATTTGTGAGGTTTTGTGTTTGGTAGTTTCTCAAGTAGGGAAAAAGTAAATAAATAAATTAATTTTTTATTGTAGAGGGATAATTGGTTAAATTAGTTGGATGGGGTTATGAATTAAGTATGTGGTTGGATGTGTGGTTATGCATTAGAGGTGGAAGTACGGGCAGTTTTTTGTAGTCATGTTTTTTGTTTGAGAACCCATAGGTTGTGCTGAGTGTTTGGAAGCTATATATATACTTATAGATCCTTGTTTTTTATGAACACCCCACCATAGTGGAGAAATATGTGCCAAATAACCACATTTCATGGGGGGGGGATGTTTTTCCCAATATCCCAGTGAGAGGATGGATGAATGGTTGTTGGCTGTTATCTACTCTATAATATATGTTTTGGTATCCCAATATTCTTCAATTAGGGGGTTTTGTAGTATTGAGGTCCAGGTGTAAGTGGGTGAGGTGTGTTTTTCAAGGTGTCTTTTGGATGGGATATGTTGTGATTTCCCAAGTGTCTTTAGGATGACGTTATGGTTTTGTGACCTACATTTCTATGGGGAGGATTTGATGTGCTTATGGCCCAGCTGTTTGGTGGTGGGATGTGGAATGTGTACTATGTGTGTGTTGGGTATGTTGTGGCAGTGGGACTAATGGATGATCATGGTAGAGTTATAAGATTTGGAATTTGGGATGACAAGTTAACCAGTGAAAAGTGGTGTGGGGTACCATATTATCAATGTGTGTTCAACATTACATTACAAGACTTGAATTATTTGGCAAGTGTACCATAGTGAGGTTGGGGTGGATATTAAACTTTAATATATACTTTTGTGTTTCTACTATTTTTCTTACAGTGGTATTAGTATTCTTCTCCCACTTTTTCATGATTGGATTTGGCTTTTCCTACTGAGTATAATTTTATGCTCACCTTACATATATAAGACTATTTTCAATATTACAAGGAGATTACACATAATATTATAGACACAACTAGCTTTGGTGTTGGGATAGTCGGTCTGTCACTCTATAAAATTGTTCTTTTGGAATTTACTCTGGAGTTCTCCAGTTTATTTCTTTCAGTATTACATTAAACATGCATGTGTTACGGATTTTGGATTCTTTTATATATATGTATTAGGTTGTTTTGAGGTTGATACATCTTATATCCCAATATTGGTTACTATAGGATGGGAAATGGCTCCCAATTTTTGAGATTTTTATAACCGTGTGGCTGGTCTCTACCCAAGTGCTTAATTGAGGCGGGACTCTGGGGTCATTATCTATTTTTCATCTTGAAGAAGGTTAAGAAAATTTTCCATCACATCGTTCATCTTGAAAAAGGATGTTCATGGAAATAATTTATTACATTCACATTATTAATAATAAGTATATTTTATATAGTTAATTTATTATATTGTCATATACTTGAAATATTTTAGGCATGTAGAAGAAGAAATTAAAATAATATTCTTGGTTAAGAATGATGCCTCTTCTACAATCACCCCCCTCAGGTTCGCACCAAAAAGGTTATTAGAGGGGTCTAATAATCAATATAAGGTACATAGGTAATGGGGATGGATTTAGGGAATATATATGGTTAGGGAATGTCTAGACCAAAGGGCTTTGAATATTTGCAGAGGAGAGCATATGGGGTTCCATTTAATTTTTGGGGGGAGAGGATACATAACTAATTTTTAAGAATAAAAAGGTATACCCATATTTTCTACATTCCAAAATAAAACAAATTTCTCACTATAAAATATTAAATGATATAAGGTCTAAATATTTCCATTAAATTGTATTGTGACATGTTAAATTCTCATTCTAACTATTATAAATTTACTTCAATGACACGGTAAACCTATTTTAACATTAATCACAAAAAATAGTTTTTAGTCTATATACTATTCATTATGAAAAACATAATTGGAAATATTATATAATATTAATAATCCTGATTCCAAATATTGAATTAATTTTTCCATATTCATTTCATTGATGTTTCATAATTTCAAATAAAAATAAAAACTATAGAGGTGATAAAAAACAGTTTTCCAATGAAAATGTTCTTATAAGTGTAAGATTTTATTATATCAAAATAGAAATAAAAAATATTAAAATTAAATAAATTAGATTAATAGTAATATAATTTTACTAATTTTACATTTCATACCATATTTACCAAAAATGGGATTGATAATTCTTTAAATGCAACGAAAATTTTCAATAACTACCATTATTTTTCATTATTTATTTAAATATTATTCATTTTTTAAAATTATCAAAAATTAAATCAAAGAAAATTTTAAAAATTTTATTTCATTATTTATATTATTATATATATTTCAAAAAAAATTAATTTTTTTATTAAAAAATGTTTACAGATCCTGATAATGCCACATTTAAAAAAAATATATTTTAAGCATAAAATAGATTTATTCATATCCCATGCACAAAAAAATCATTGATGATTGATTAATTTTTTATTTAATATATAAAATAAAAATTTAATTAAAATCAATTAATTGTAGTGAATAATTTTATTTATTAATAAAAAAACATTATTTTCATAAAATTAATTTTTTAAAAAAATTATTCATTTGAAAAGAAATTATTTTTTATTTTCATTAATATTAAATAGATGAAAAAATTATATTTTATAATCATTTTTAAATAATAAAATTTTTCATAATTTATTTACCTATAATTATACACAATAATTTGAATACTAAGAGACAATGATGATGTCTAAATAATTGTATATAGATGTTTTCTAAAATAGGGTGTTTGTTTAACTCAAGATATTGAATAATGTAAATGTATTTTATAAAATATTTCATTAAATCATAGGGTGTTATAGATTTCAACCAGTACCTAGGGGAAACATAATAGGTATAAAATTAAATCAAATAAGATTAATTCATTTATATATTTATGGAAATGGGTTAATTTGTATATTCCTTATTAACCCGAGATCATTATTTATTTCCCATTTGTTTTTCTAGGAAAAAATGAACTTCTAAAGTTTTGTTATTGAATCCTTTAAAATATCATCATCATTCATGAAAAACATGCATGGATTTTCTGAATATTTCTTCAAGGATATATCTAGGTAGGACTTTTGTATTTTTCCCTAGTCATCATGTTATCATTTACTATGATGAAGTTAAAAAATTATTTATTTTACCAAAGTAATTGTATAATCATTTATATTGTAAAATATTAATCATTATTGGTTAAAGATGAATATAAATGATCGCTGTATAAACATTGTTTTTTTGAATGATGATACCTTTTGTACTAAAATTATAATTGTTTTTTTAATTGGGAATTTGATTTAAGGATTCTTGGCCAATTTAAATTGGTACTTTCATTCGATTAGTTATAATAATAATTATGAAGATTACCAATATATATTTTATATTGGTTTTAGTGGAGTTAAAAATATTTTAACTACAAAGAACATGATTCTAGTAATCTATAGATGTTTGTTACATTATTCCATTGGATTAACATACATGTTGTCGTATCCAAAAGAATTTAATAGTTCCAAATATTTAGAAAACTATATTCAATCATTATTCCCATTGTATATTGTAACTAAAATATAAATAATAGTGAGAGTAAATATTATGCATTCTTTAACTGATTTAATGAATCATTCATAATATCCTGGGTAATGGAAATAAACTAAGGGTGATCTTAAATGATATATTGGGTATCTGTACAACAAAATATATCATGGGTAAAGAGGGAATAATCCATTTTGAGAATAAAATAGTTGAAAACAAATACCATTTAATAAATAAATTCAAAATGAAGAATAATGTATAAGGAATAAATGATGAAAAAATAATTAAATAAAACAAATCACTTTATTTTGAAAAATATACATGATTGTCATAACAAAATAAATAATCACATGGAAATCAATAAATAATATCAATATGATGTAATGCATAATTTTGGACATTATATATTTACATTCAAGGAACCATTCCTAGAATTATTAAATAAATGGTTAAGGCCATGGATATATACCCAAACTATTTTACCATTAGACACTTACTAATACATTGAGTGGATTTAATAGTCACCACCCATCAATTTCTACATATTGTTATTTAATAACCATAAATTATAGAATAATAATTCAATTCATAATAGACATATAATTTTTTATTAAAAACAATAATAAGGGATGTTAATTAGTCTACAGTTCAACTGATCCTAAAACATACAGATAAAAATAAGGATGGTATCATTAATTAAATTAGTAGGGAATTATAAGTAATATAGGTTGTTATAATAATTTATTTATAAAAATACATTAAAAATGTCATTAAAAACATTCTTTATGAAAATACCATTTTCACCTAGAAAATTACTTTAGAAAACTAAAAATCTAAAAACTATATGAAAGACAATTTAATAAAAAAATTACCATGAAACTATGTAAATGAAGCTTCAAATGATTGAGTGGTGATGAATATGGGATATTCTATTCATGTTGAGTACATAAAAAATATATTCAATTCACATTTTTGGTAAAAATTGAAAAAATAAGTTTGTTTTTAAAATAGTAAAAGATTACATTTTAACCATTTGAAAAAAATTCAAATGCTGTTAGATATGTTTTTTTATAAATCATTGGGTAACAATAATTATATTTTCAGATTTTTTTAAGTAAAATAATGATATGTATGATATAAATTCCTAACTAAAAAAAATATTATTTTTCATAAAAAAATTAATTCGATCTATTTAGTAAATAAAATCCAAAAGGAATGGAAATCATATAAATTTAAAAAATAAATTGAGGGGAATAAAATTTTTTGGCCTTAATATAGAAATATCATATAATTTTATCTATAGACGATTAATAGTAAACAGTCTGGAATAATGATGAGTTATTGAAATAAAATATACAACTTTTGAAGATTTTGAATCATAATAAACATAAATGAAATAACATTATGTTTTTCATGAAGTAACCTAAATATAAATTCAATAAATATATATTATATAAATGGAGGTTTATATACACCAAATTAAATAATCATGAAATGGATATGATATATGTATCATGGAAGGAAATGTGAGATGAGAATCCGTTGTAAAGACAATACCATTGGAGCGATATTTTAACCAACGAATTGAATATATGTAAAAAATGTGAATCCAAAAAAGTGTAAATACACCATAATATAATGAAATAAAATTTCAAACATAAAAATGATATATAAATGTTAATGAAGTATATGTATAACCCAATGAATGAAAATTTATTTAAGAAACACCTTACCAATTGGTAACATTGGAGCCAAATATTATAAGATAATATGATTTTATTTTTAACCTAAAATATCAATACATATATGTAATTTAATATATACCATGAAATAAGGATTTATATACACCATATAAAATAAATTGGTGTATAATATTAATATATGCCTCAATGATAGAAAATTTTGATGAAATCTCATACCTCAGGTATGACTCATTATATACATTATTTAAAATCCAAAATAATAAACATATACCAAATATTTTCAGTCATAAGAACCATTTTAATGTTTATTATTCTGTTAATTTTATTTATTAAAATTTTATATTTATTTAATTTTTCAATTAATTTCATGTTAGATGTTTTGATTATATTCTTCTCGTACGACTGAAATGACATTAGTAGGTTGACTATAGAAAAAGAGAAAATTATTATGACATATATATATTAATAATATTAAAATAAATATCATTATTATAGATAAATTATACTTTCAAAATAGACCATGATATATTTATAGGAAAAATGTACTATGTTACAGTCAATGTAGGATTATATTGTATGTATGCATGAGTTTCATTATAAATTCATGATGGTCATGATAGAATAAATGTATGTATATTTTTGTCATTCCAAAATGAAAATTATATCATAAATACCATAAAGTTTAATTTCAGTAAACTTATATATAACATCCATGTACTATTGTGAAGGAATATGAATCACAATGTTTCATGGAGGTGATATTCTACACGTAATAAAAAACAAGGTATAATTTTTAAAAGTATTGAGAGGTAAGAAAGTAGATGATATATTATCTTTTAATGATTTAAAATATTTCATGAATATAATATAAAAACATTTAATCCATCATTATATCCATTTGTGAGAGGCAGTTATGGAAAAAACTTACATTGGTTCGTGAGGAGGTAGCCTTCAATACACACAAACGCCAGTTTAATTTCCAATTTCATTAAATATTATATGAATATAGGAAATAAAATTAACATAACAACAATTTTTTATCTTTAATATACTAGTTTAATTATTTAAAATTATTTTAATGATATTTTACAGTGATAAAAGTAGAAAATAATCTAAAACATTTGGTTAAAAGATAAAACTATTCTCTACATTACCTCTTTTTTTAAACCTTACCGACTCTATGGTTTCAATTCTATCTAAAATACAAAATATATAATGTTGGAAGTGATTTTATGAAGGTATTTTTTCTATTATTATACAATTTAAATTCCTATTAATGCATGATTAAAAGAAGATAGTAGATTCCATTTAATAATAGAGCAGAGGGTGACTTTTTGAATTAGGTAAATTATTAAAATATAGAAAAACAATTATATAAAAAAAATATTCAAAATTAATGTAAATTTATAAATAAGATAAATATTGTAGAAATAACATAAAAAAATTGATACGTTTATTTTTTATTTTATAACTAATCTTTTAGTTTAATCCCTTAGTAATAATATTTTCTCCTTAAGCACAATAACATATTTTTAACTATTAAAATATTATAATTTTACATAAATTGTAGAAATTTTATTATAAATGGAAAAACATTGAAATTTTAGACCATTTATTATATACCATTACAAATTTCATGATTTTCAAGATTTTTATATAATTTAATAAAATTCCATTTTCATAAAATATTAATAATATAAATTTTGAAACTATTCAGCCAATTTGAATTTAATAGTATGAATAAAAATATGTAATTTGAATATAATACTTAAACATAATAATAATATTATATATTTATTAAGAAAATTCATGAATCACTTTAAATAAATAAAATTATATTACTTTTTATATTTGAAAAATGAGTTATTATTATTTTTATTAATTTAAGAAACATGGTTTCATTATTTAATAAGTATTTAAGTTATTTATATAATCACAAAAAGTTATAAATATACTAACATGATGAAAATAATATCATAACTCTAAAAATGAACATTAGTATTTTTCATTAACATATATTTATCACTATCATAACATATAAGTGAAAACAAATATAAAGATATGGATATATA
The DNA here is from genome assembly GCA_963277665.1 of Viscum album. Lineage (NCBI taxonomy): Eukaryota > Viridiplantae > Streptophyta > Magnoliopsida > Santalales > Viscaceae > Viscum > Viscum album. The sequence goes on from OY728157.1 coordinate 1,004,626,585, forward strand.
TGTATAGATAAATAAATAAATAAATATATATATATACTCAGTCAAAAGAAACCCAAATGACAGTGAAATGGGATGTTTCTCTAACAAATATGAACAATAAAAAGAATCTTCAACAGTTCCAAATGGCCATAAATGATGCGTTGCATCTCATTAATATGACCCGAATTAATCGTGTGAAAGTCCACACCTCACCAATGGTCCAAACTAGTTAGGTGGTAGAAAATCCATTTAGCGAACCCACGCCGTAGTATGACTGGGGGTTCCAACCATTATGAATCAGTAGGGGAACCATGAATAGGTTTATTGGAGGTTCCAATCTAGTTTTACAACAAACCATTCTCTATTTTATTGGGGGTTCCAATCTGTAGGTATCTTTAGAGGACGCCCACCAAAGCTAATATGGGCGGGGCACTCTATGGTCAGGAGGACCCGATCCATATCGGATTGGGGGATCCACTCAGTAGGTTGGGAAATTTTACCCACGCAGATTGGGGGTTCCACTCTAGTGTCATTAAGTCTAGTACATGGGTTATCTATTGGGTTCCACTATAGTCATCGACGAAACTCACCCTATACGATAGGGGATTCTATTTTGTAGTTAGAGGACTTACGCCCATGCTGACGAGGGGTTCAACTCTCATTTAATGTGGACCCATACCCTGGTTTGCCACAGGGGTTCCAATCTGGTCATGAAGGACAAATTCAATATCTTATAGTGGCTGAACTTCGTAGGTAGATGACTTGTTCCCATGTCAATGTAGTGTTCCACTTTAGTGTCTTTGTGATCCCCAACTTGTTCACTACCATCATTAGGTGTTACATAAATAAAAATGATTCCATTAACATTTCACATCATATCCAGAAATCCACAATGGAGGGAACCACTACATTCAACATGTAAAATCAATCAAGATAGGCTACTAATGGGATATAATATGAGTTCAAACAAAGGGGATATATAAGATTTAAGTTTTGTGTAATGGTGCTAAGGGGTACACAAAATGAGTGGGGACACGCATGGAATGTGGTCCCAATCCAAAACCTGGACATGTCACTAGAGGTACATGGATCTCCAACCATATATGTATACATGGGTTGTATGGGAACTACTTTTTGTGCTCATGCTACCCAGGGTCCCACTCATGTGCTTGTTTGTGTCCATGTATCTATCCCATGTCCATGTACATTAACCCATCTCTATGTTCATTGGTACACATTTTTCAATGCTATGTATATTAATATTACATGTCAAGTCATCCATCACGAGATCACATGGTGTGTTTTCGTCCCACATGATTTGTGATACTTATATTCCACTGAAACCACATCCTTCGCAACTAGGTCATGACATGCCGTGTATTCATCCAACTACATCAAGTGTATTTCATCATTATCAAAAATCATAGATCCTCTCTCTATAAGCCATATATAGTATTATCCTTTGACTTTTTCCTCATTTCCTCATGGTTTTTTCAGATCTAATCGATATTGATCAATTTTGGCCATCCCGTGGACGGAAATCAATTTCCAATATGCATTAGAAGTTTGTCACATATCCCAAATGACTCTGGTTAATCCTAATTTTTTGATTTATCCTATTATATTTGAAAATATCTCCTATATCCCAAAAAATACATTTATTTATCCACGAATTGTAAATCCTTCCATAAAAATTATATTTTTTTTGATTCAGGGGATCTGATCGGGCTCAGTTCAACCGAACAACATTGAAATGGGACCTCGGGGTCCTGCATGTTAAAAATACAAATCATTTGGGGAGAAAAAAACTAAAACATACATTTTTAATTTTTTTTTTCAGGAGTTACTAGACCATGATCAAGAATGGTTATTAATATGGTAATAATACCAAACAAATAATCAATTTAATTTGTACTTGTGTTTATACAGTGGTGAAAAGTTGTGTAGATCAATGGAAGGGATGTATATGCTCATTAAATTTAATAAAAATGTGCATAATACAACAATTTACGAGTCATATGTAGATAATGGACAATTATTCATCATATAACACACTTTCCCATGATCAAAGGAATTCATTTCATTTTTTTAATTCTGAACATCTCCGATCATGTGTTTTGTCACCATCTTATATGTTTCATCAATGGATTGAGGAAAAAGAAGCTTTCGACGGTCCTAGGATTATGTCAAAAACCCTAAGAAAATATAAAGGATAGTATTATTATAGAAATTTAATGTATATTAACTTTATTTATTTATTTATTGAATGTACTGACAATGATTGAGATATCTGAAGACCCCATGATGACCTATTATAGGTCATGGAAAGTGTAAAGAACACATTCCAGACATAAACTATGGGCTCAGATTTATGATTTGAGATTTTTTTATGAATATCACATTTTATTTATGAAACATCATATATGTAATAAAAGATATATTTAATATATTTTTCCATGTTTTGGAAGAACAGGTTGTCTCATTTTATGGCTATGAAAAAATATATATAAATATTTCAATATATTACAAAGAAAAATAAGGACCCTACACCATTAAATCCATTAATATTTTTCTTCTATAAATTAAAAACAAAAAAATAACTCATGATAATGATCCCAAACATGGCTATCAAACTCCTAGTATTTCTCATTCACATTCCCATTCTACCTCAACACATGAAATAATGGGATGACCCATCCACATAAGATCCTATCCAATTGAGCCTTGATCACCAATGGGTTCTCCATAATGGTGAATACATCATCTATGTCCAAATAATACCTTTCAATGTTGTGAATAGGTTCATGAATTTCTCTCATTATGTATGACATGTGGGAGACGTCATGCACATTCTATAGATGTGGGGGTAGGGCTGGGTAGACACAACCTCACCAACCCTCTACACATTCTCGTAGGAAAATATTAACCATCAGTGTAGCTTTCATCCACATACAATACTCTATAATACTTATCCTAGGATGAATCTAAGTATAATGATGTCTCCCAACATGAACTCCAAGGGCCTACAATGGTGATCATCCTATGGTTTATACATTCTCTTGTTCTTCCTCACCCGCTCACGGAATAACCAGGACCTTCTCCAGCATTACCTGCACCATCCCTTATCCAACAATGGAAGTTTTTATAATCTCTATCTAGCACAATGGTGACATGTAGGGTCTCCATTATAGGGATTTAAAATGTGACATGATGATTTTAGGGAGGTATCTATCTTTTTACACAAAATCCTCCAAGGTAACATGATCCTCCTAGATCTGTCCAATGTCTAACATGAAATCCCCCAGCATATCCTTCAACAACTAGAATGAACACTCAATATTCCCATTATTATAGCAGTGAAAGGGTATACTGATCCTTATTTATATCCTGAATTTTACTTATAGGCCTCTCAATAACCATGACATAAATTGTGTTTCCCTATCATCTTATATCATCAAGGTAACGATATGGGGTAAATAATCTCTTCTGCATACAAATACAATAAAATCTATACTGAACTATACTCCCTTATAGAAAATAGGCGATCCCAACTCTTTAATCAATTATACATCCCTCGTATGGTGTCATGACCCTTTTTTTAAATGTTGGGGCAGAAGCCTCAATTTATTATTAAAGAAAATACGTCTTTTATGTCTGGGTAGAGGGAGACCCATTACATAGCTCGATAGACCAAGGACAAGTGATCTGAATACAAGGCTCGAAAGCCCATTTAATGGCCTAAAGAACACCTCGGTGAATTGTACTTCTATAGTACCCCGTACTGCTATAATATATACTACAGTCCACCGCAACTACAGTACCGGAATTTCATCCCTGCTCGGATTTGATCCTGGGTCTTTTGGATGCCAAGAAGGAGCTTTTACCACTTGGGTACAAGCTTATAGGCTAACATGGCCTTTCATTTTTACTATAATACCTATAAAAAATACCATGGATATCCCATGAAACTTCCACTCAGTGATGTCAAGGGGATGCAAAAATCTTTATAAAACCTCGTGCTCAGACATCACCTACTAACTAGTGAGGTATTGAGAGATAAACTCAATAAAAACCCATATCATACTAGACCAACAAAACATCCTCTGATGGTCTTTATACATATTTACCACAATGGTATGTACATATAAGAGAGAATTTTGAAACTCTCATACCAAATCATCTGACATCCAGACTAGAAACATCGTCCATCCATGAAAAAAGATGATATGATTCCCTCCCACTGAATATCCATTTATTGTGAACCACTGGATATCTTGTCACTTAATATGTAATAGTCAATGTTTTCTAGTTTTTAATATCTCACATGCTCAAGAGGAGGATGAATCACTGACATGGAATGTAAACAAATTGTACACCGATTATCATTTGGGTTGATTTGTAGGAAGAAAACTTCTCTGAAGCCTCATACACTAAGAATGAATGGGTCTTTTGACTAAGGTAATGTCTCACTACATTTTGTTTCCATGGAGTATAGAATATTTTAAAATTCATAGTCTTAATGGAACTCCAACCAGTGCCTCTCTTTTAGGATCACATCTATCTATTTAAAGATTTACCTAAAAATCTATGATCTATTTAAACCATGATGATCTCCCACATAGGTTAGTTCCTCGACATCCTAAAATAGATTATTAATTATTCCAAATCATGTTCATGAGTTTTGTTGTTTTGATTGTGAGGTCTAAACTACCTTGACCTATATGTGATTATTGTCTTCCACTTAATCATCATGCAACCGAGACCATCTCCTAAAGAATAAAATTACTCTATGCACTCTACACCATCCTATGTTATCCACAACATTGAATAAATCATTATCGTCATCCTCAACTCCATAAAGGCCCTCTAGAACTTCTCAATCTCGGTGTATATATGATCATTCTGTTTCAGGGGTGGTAATGGGGATGCAATCATAGAGAATTCTTCCAAAAGTATAATGATATACCCCACCGAGATAAGAATTCATTCCAAATATATCATACTCTTTGGTGGATCCCAATAAATCACTACATAAATTCTTGTTAGGTACATGTAAAACCCATTATTAGATATTACACTCTCTAAAAATTGATCCTCATAAATTCAAAACGATATCTTTGAGAACATCCCATTAATGTGGTTCTCAGGAAGAAAATATTGAACCATCCAGAAGTACTCTCCATTCTCATCCTATGATTCAGATTATATGAGTATGTATTTAATTAATAAGACCACATAATAGTCCATGTATTCTTTAATAAATGGTTCATTTTGTGCATAAATATGGAGGGGGAATTTGTCACTGAAAAGGGCCTCATTAAGAGATCATAATGTTAGTAGTGACATCATAATGCTAGATTTTTAATATCAGCCTCAGAAGCCCTCAAATAGTGGTAGCTAGACCTGAACTACATCTTCAAGAAACATCTCATACACAATAAAATATCAAAGTGGCCATAAATCCTCATAAATGGGTAAATTTATTTATCTTGACAAGGTTTTGGGGATGAAAATCCACAATAATTAACAAGCTCCCATTCACCCTTTTCACAAACAACACTCGAACTACCCAGTGCGGCACACTAGACATGACTAATACTTCTCTAAAAGGTCCTAAAAATTTGAACGAAGCTCTTATAGAATGTTAGGGGCCATCCAATATGCCTTATATGATATTGGTGTGGTCCTGAGATTCATGTCGTTGCAAAAATCCATCTCTTTCATCAGAGGTAGTCTCAATTTTTTTTAGAAATGATTCCCATATAATCAACCCAAATTAAAGGAATCCAGATTCTAGGTGAGAATATTACACCAAGCAATATACTCACCAACATATGGGTGATGATATTCATACCCCTAATAAAATAATGAAATCATTCGACCATTATATCTCTCTCACCAATAAATTTGAATCTCATCCCATCATTATAAAGTAATATGCTGCATCTATTGTTACAGTCAGTCTGGGATTAGACCATGGACAACCAAAATATAACCAATTTTAAATAATACTCTTCATTCATGAAAATAAAGAGTTACCATGTGAAATTATCTCTATAAAGTGATATCCTTCACAATTATTGTATAAAAGACAAATAAGAATTGTTCCATGTGGGAACCTCAAGGATAAAATGGTCGACTAAGGCCTCAAATAAGATCTGCAACACTATCTGAGGAGTGTAGAGATGATTTAATTTTTAAAACCAATGTCTAATAATAGTAAATAAATAGTAATATAAACACATATAATGATCACAATCATATCATGTCTCATGGGTTTATAATCCTCTATAGCCTACAACTCCTTGTGGACAAGAACCTCGGCTCCCAAAGTCTGAGATGAGCCACCTGGTGGTGGTGGTGGTGGAAGGATCTCATAGAGTTGTCCACCCCCAATGATCCTCATGATATGAAAGATCAGCCTCTAAGGTGGACACTATTTCCCCACATGGGAGATCCCTAATCACAACATTACTTCTACCATGGTGGTCTGTTAGCTATCATCTAGCAATCTTATGTATTTCTAGTTAATATGTATCACACCATATGATGAATACCATCACAAGAATAGTGTCTCCAATCTCTAGGTTACCATGGATATCTATTCAACCGAAAACACATTCTTGAGTCAGATCATAATGTGGTCTCCTGTGTCGAGATCCCTTCATCCAAAGCATACTAGATATTGTAGACGACTCATCCCTATGACACCCACTTCTGGATCTAGCTTCTTGGTGTCCATAAAATAGGAAACACTCTATCACCAGTTCACATTCCTACATCCTCACATTGGTGGGGATTCACAAGGGCATTACACTGGCAAAAATATCAATATAGAGTCCCTACCCAATCTTCCATGCTCAGAAGTACCAATACCAGATCATGTAAATGGAGTATTGAGTATAGTCTATGAGAATTTTTTTCACATTAATACACCATCATATCTTCCTACTACAATTCTATAAGCTCTTAAAACCGAACTATGAAAAATAGGAGTTGTGGTAGTCTTTATAGAATAGATGCTGGATGATTGGCCATGAGAGTGTCGATTGATCACGCATCTAGGTAAAAATACTCCACCAATGCCCATATAATCCATGGAAGCATCTAGCACTACCACATGATCTATCAATGTCTGGATGATCATGAAGACATGGAACATCAACTCTAGACAATATTCTACATTCTATGGATCATGATTCCATTGGAACCTCAGCCGTCTCTGCCATTATAACTCATGGAGTGCGCCAATCTTGATCATATCATCATCTTCTCTGTAGGGTTGATATTCTACTCAATTGGTGTAAGTGCTAATCCTATCCACCTATAGGAAGAATTTAATGGGATCGACCCTAAACTGAGGCCTTGTCCCTCATCGTATCATTTTTCAGACACATGAATGGTATCCAGTTGGCCTTCATCATTGAGGCATCATAAAATATAATCATTGCTTCCCATGGTAAGATGAAAACACAAACATATATATATAAATATATATATATGGGAAGTTAACTGAAAAGGATAGTAAAATAATAAAACATATATGTTACATGTACCATTGATCCTTGATACCAATTTCTCAATATGTCAATTCAATATGGAGGTAGTCAAGGTCCAAATGAATGGATAGGTCAGCCTCCTATACCATCACTAGATTCCCTTGCTTTTGAGTCACACTTGAGACAATATAACACTATTTCTCAAATCAAAAAAACAAACACCATTATGGGAATAATCCAAAAACCTTCCCAAGGATCTGAAAACTACTGATACTTAATATTTCACTCTATGGCCCAAACTAGGGCATGAGACAGAACCACTACAAGCCCACCTCCATAGTCCGAGGGTGGCGATTATAACCAAATGAATAAGTAACATGGGGAGGCTATTAACAATGTACCATTATGTGCACAAAAATCCATATTAATGTATAAGTGTTGAAGGAAAGAAAGTAAAAAAAGTTTAAACAACTAGACAGTAGACCGATAATGAATCAAATGTAGGGTGTACAAGAGTATGATAGTGTAGGATAAAATAAAAAGGGAAAAAATTACAATACCAATTACAAGTATGTCCCATGTAGAAAAAAATGTAATGTTAAATTCTTAGAAATGAATTCTCTTAATTACTTATGTTGTAACGACCATACATGTACCAATTTCATAGGTATCCCCAAGAACCTATATAGTCACTCTCGACCATTGTTTTGTCTTCATAATACAAGAAACATGAGGGAAAACACCATGTAGGGGTGAGTATACAAATATCCAGTAGTATTACCCATAATATGAAGGGGGAGTAGTATGAGATAATCAGGAATAGAAAGGAAGTAGATAGTAAATAGGATGCAAAATGAAGTTAAAGATAACATCTCAACCTAAACCAAGAGATGAGGTAACCATGTTCAATCATAGTGGAATCAACCTAGTGTGTAGATAATATATGAATTGAGTCATTTCCAACCATAGTTAGAGAGTAATACCATCTAACCGTGAGATAATAATCATAGATATCAAATGAAATACCCCAAGCATCTTCCAAACCCATGGCCAAGGGATAACCAAATATAAAGGTATGAATATATATATATATATATTCAGTAACAAAATCCAAATGTAGATACAAATGGGATCACCATATCACATTATATCTAAATAAAATGACTCACCAATAGTTCCAAATTCAGTCAATGATTTCTAGAATCTCACGAGTCTACCTAGAAGTAATCGTGTGAAGGCCCAAACCACACCCCTATGGTGCACTACTGATTAGGCACAAAATCCTTGATGAGGATCCAAGAGCTAGTGCATCTGGGTGGTTCCATGAGATATGTATCTATAGATAAACAAATCATATGATGATGGTGGGTTCCACTATAGTGTCACGGGGATCCACTCCCAATCCAATAGGGGGGTTCCACTCGATAGGTATCTATAGAGGACCAACATAAAAGATGACGGGGGTTCCAATATATTGTCATGAGAAATCACTCCATATCCAATAGTTGGTTAGAAATAGGTTGTTATAGGAACTGAAAACAAGATAATGGGGAGTTCCACTATTATGTTATGAGGACCCATACCCTAGTGTGGTAGGGGGTTCCACTCTATTCTTTGAGTAAATGAACCATATATGATAGGGGGTTCCACAAAGTATATGGAGGACCCATAACCATGATAATGGTGGGATCCACTCATGTTTCACAAGGTCTTATACATTGGTGTGACATAGGGTTCCACTATGGTCATCAAAGAATCACACCTTATTAGATAGGAGGTACCACATTGTAGGTATTTGTAAAGACCCGAAAAATCCATGTAATTTTTTTTCATAAATACTTGGGAATTCTAAAAGCCCTTGAAAATTTACGGTGCACGATTCCAATGCCCAATGTGCTCAGAATTAATTTCTAAAGTTTTGTTCAGGTGTGTTCAGTAAACGTACGGGCAGGTTTTTATAACTTCTGAACCGGTGCTCAGAATTGAAATCTGTGGACACCGTTGAACTCACAGTTCCAGTATTCACTTAAGGAAAATTTTACTTCAATGACAGTGGGTCTAGTTTAAATGATAGTTTTTGGGTTTTCATGGAAAATTATAAAATAATGTGAGCTTCACTTTTTTTTGTTTGATCCTCCATGAACGTGTTTGGTGGTTAAGTCCTTCTAATGGAAGTTAGAGGTGGGACCACCACACCTTAACCTCCCATGAGAGGTTATGGTGGTGGGTACCACCCAAATCTAACCTCTCACAAGAGGTTACGACGTGGGGACCACATGGGGCGAAACCCCCATATTGATGGAGGAGAGTAAAACCTCTCAACTCTCCCTAATTAATGAGGGAGAGCCTCTTGACAACCCCTTTAATTAATTGGTGCCAAATCTCCTAAATAATTTTTGCCAAAAATCATGCATTAATTAGGTGGGAAAAATAAAATTTAATTCACCAATTTGAATTTTGTTCCAACAACTAAAATAATAGACAATCTATTATTTTGGTTGGAATTTCACAGTTGGTGGATCTTGGGAAGAGAAGAGAATGGGAGAAAGGTTCTTCCAATGAAGAATGCTCCACTGATGAAGAACTCCGACCTTCTTCGGCTTCCTCCATTGGATCCTACCGATGTGGGGCATCTTCAACCGACCTACCCTCCACATCGTCGTTAACGAGATGACACAGCTTGGGATTGGGAGTTGTGTGGCGGATACGACGAATGACAAACTCCTTCATCTTCTTCCTGCAACTTCAACATCGACGACCAACAATCAAAGGTAGGGGGATTATTTGTGTAGTATTCCTTTTCTTCATCTCATATTTGGTTGAAAAGTAATCAATGTGGAGATTGTAAAATAATTACTGTTCATCATACTTATTGATGATCCAATTGTTACCAACCTAAACACGGAGGGTGCGAGCCAAACCAACATGGCCCGACCCCTCCGCCATTCTTGTTTATGATGATTTTCGACATGGAGATGAGGCGATGGAACAACGAAGGTGGCGAAAACAATGGCTATGCTACCCACGACCTCAGCAAACCGCACCACCCCTGCGGCGCACCGGTGCTTCAGACAAAACTGTATCCCTCCGGCTGAACCACCCTCAGCCGTACCACTGCTAGCCAACGCATCCCGGCTCTCGAGAACCGCCGACCTCCCATTCTCCCTGGCTATACCCCGCTGGCCCAAGTGGTGCCCCACCGGCCTGCCCGAACGCCTGCTCGGCCACCGTTCGACCCACTTGGAACCTTTCCCAACTGCAGCCGGCCCGCTTGCCGGCCTACCCAGCAACCCGATCGCCCACCTGGAGGCCTGCCCAGCCACCGTCGGACGGCCGAACGGCCTACCTACCCACCCATTGGCCTGCTTGACGCCCTACCCAGATACCACCCAGCTTGCTTGCATCCTCCCAGCAGCCCGGCGTCCCGAGCTGTGCCGGCCACACGGCCGAACTGGCGCCCCGGTCACACCGGGCTCCCGAGTAGGCCTGCGACCCCCCTCGCGGTGCCATAGATGAACCGGACCGTCCACGCCATCTGGGCCGAGCCACGGTGTGTTGTACCCTCGCGACACTCTGGGCCAAACCAGCCCCGAGCCGAGGTCGAACCACCAACGCAGCCTGCTGGGCTTGGCCCAGTGGGCGGGGCTGAACTTAGTAGGATGGCACACCCAATGGGTTGGGCCAGACCCAAAAGGTTTGACAGAGTCGACCCAGACCGGGTTGGCCCAGACTGGGTGGGGTCGAGTTGGTCTGATCGGGTCGGACCCAACCTGGGACCACTACCGACCCTTTACTTTTTTTGGCCATATCTTTGGCACTGGCTGTTCTTTTGACGAACCGTTAGCAAAACTAGTTTTCTTCGAGCACGACAGTCCCTTTGAGTATACCCCACTATAATTCAGGGTAATGTTGAGATACAGTCAAGTTGGATCGTGCACGAATCCAACTGGGCACCCGGGACTAAAAAGATAATAACTCAAAGACCGAGCGTGCGATTGACGCGTCGTCTATTGCGTTGAGACCCCTATGACAAGGCCTAACATTAAGATACTTTTTCATGGGACTTCAGGACAGTTGTAGAATTAAACAGTAACTTGTGGAGCGGATCCCCCTAGAGACGAGTGAGCATAGTGCAGAGACCTTGGAGCTGGCGGAGATCTGACGACTGCTGACTGATTTGACTCTGAGTGATTTGACTAGCCCAGTGGGGAGTGCCTTGGTGTTAAGGCAGACCCAATGTGTGGAGTTCTGTTGTGTGAGTGTGGAAGACCCATGGTACTCGACAAGAGGAGTACCTCACCAGGCTACGAGGGGGAGCACCTCTGTGTGAGCGCAGTAGAACCACGGTGGGGAGCACCTCTGTGTGAGAATGACAGAACCACGGTACTCAAAAGGAAGAGTACTTCAATAGTCCAAGTTTAGTGGGCAGAACCTCTTTGTGATGCACTAGGCCCACTGTACTCGATAGAGGAAGAGTTCTACAATAGCTGAGGTTTCGATAGTGTGACATGGGATGTTACATGATACTACCCCTAGAATAAAATCATGGTTTGAGGTGAGTCAGTAATTTTGTGTTTACCTCATTATTGAGATGGATTACTTGATAACATAGGTTTATTTATGGTAATATACATAAGTGGAGTTATCTGTTGTTTATATACTTTGTGGTTTTTCCTTGTTCGATATTGTGAGACCATGAGGGTCTCGGGGTCCCTACAGCGTATCGTTATACTCACCCTTGCACGGGCTATGCTTGCACCTCATTCTGTTGGATGGAGATGATGGACATCGCTGACCGAGGATGAGTGTACCAGGACTGGGCGGTACTCAGAGGTGGACCATGAGGCGTGAGGGTACATGGAGGAGACAGATGGACCTGGAGTGCTGTAGAGGATATTTGTACCTACCCTTCAGGTAGGATTTCCCGGTGGATGATACAAGAGTTGTTTTCTCTTTTTAAGTACTTGTACATTTATTTTCCTCATACATTACAGTTGGTCTTGTATTTCGGACCACCTTTTTACTTTTTAGCACTCCTTTTGTATATAGTTTTACTTAGTATTTTTTTCTAGCTTGTAATCTTTGTGTGTGTTAGTGGTTATAAAGTAAATTCCATCCCTGTTTTAGGGATTTAAGCCTTTGGTGCTAATCTCTAGCCCCTGTCCTAAGGAAGGAGGGCTAGGGGTAGTAACGGCACAGGCCCCGGGGGACGAGTCATGACATATTGGTATTAGAGGAGTCGGTTCTACCACAAAACATAGGACTCTGATCTTTTCTGTGAAGAAATAGTGTTAAGAGTACTGAGTGTAGTTTTCAGTTCTGGGAGTCTAGTGTTGGTGCATTGGCTGACGTATCCATACACCAGGACCCACACTACTATTTTCTGACTCAGTGCATCGAAACACTGATTGTGTGTGTGTTTTCAATAGTTTTATTTATGTCAGCTCAACCAGGTCAGAAAATTAGGGATAATATTTGAACGTGTCACATCTATTTGTTCAGGATTCCTCCTCGTGGATGGCCCGCTAGATCCCTAAGAGTTGTACGCACAGATAGCCCACCGAGTAATGAGGCCGCGGTGCAGGACCCTTCACCAGTAGAGGCACCAGCGGTACTACTTCTCGTTGGGACACTGATGCCACCATCCCTAGTAGTAGACAATGCATGTTGTATGAGTGAGTTTCATGTGTTATTGGGCTAGATGATACCTAGGTTTAGGGGGATATGGACCCACAAGCAGCTGAGGATTGGCTGGAGGCTGTGGTGAGAGTTTTCAGACTGGTAGGGATGCGAACCGACTTCACGGTGATTCTTACTGCCAGTCTTCTACATGATGCAGTGGGAAGAAGGTGGAGCATGATGCTCTAGGTGCAGGATGAGACGATGATTCTTTGGGTAGAAATTGAGAGCCTATTTCGGGAATAGTTTTTCCCAGCCACCCTATGTGTAGTGCAGTTACAAGAGCTACTTCATCAGCAGTAGGGAAACATGACGGTGGCACAGTAATCAGCGATGTTCACCAACCTCTCGCACTACTCCACTGATATGGTGCAGGACCCATTATTCAAAGCCCAAACCTTAGATTTGGGGCTCAGGAAATAGATTAGGGCATCTATGATCTCACTCAGAAGCCCAATGTAGGAGGGGGTTCTAGATAGAACCCTCCTGGTGGAGAGTTTCCTCACTGAGCAGTCACCAGTAGTGAGTCCCACCACTAGTCGACATGTAGCAGAGTCTTCTGCAGCTGGCATTAGACAGATTTCACAGAGGTCCCAGAGGACTTGACCCACTGGTGGATGACCTCATGAGTTAGGATTAGTTTTACGGGGAACCCAGGGTAGAGACATACATGCCAATAGTGGGTAGTGTTACTCATGCATCAACCGTTGTCACATGGCTCGTGACTGTCTGACCAACCATTCGAATGATCCGCAGATGGTCGAAGGACCACCCAAGTAGAGACATAGATTCGATCAAGGAGGTCCACAAGGGGCAGGCGGACGTGGCAGATGAGCTGGCCATGCAATTGGCGGTGGATGACTTTTCGAGGTGTTACTGCCACCACCACTAGGAGGTCCACCCCAACTGTAGGGAGCAGGTGGACAAGGGAGTGCTCAGCTCCAGGAAGCTGAGGATTACGATCATGACACTCTGGAGATGATTCAAGGTATGGTATGTGTATACTCCACCTTAGATTCTGTTCTTTTAGGCACAAGTTCCAGTCACTCTTTCATTTCCACTACCCTTGTTTATAGCTCGTAGATTCCGACGAAAATGTTCGGTCGATCCATATGGCTAGAGACTCCTACGGAAGCAGACTCGATGATTATGCACTGGTGCCGGTAGTGTGAGATTACTCTAGGAGGTGAGATCTTCAACTGGGATCTCCTAGTAGTGACATAGAGGCCTTACGATGTCATCTTGGGTATGGACTGGATATCTACAGTTCATGCTCAGATTGAATGTATTCGGCGCAAAGTGCAGTGTGTCCTCACAGATAAGACCATGTTTAACTTTACCGGCAAGAAGGGAGCCTTTTCTACATAGGATGGACTTACTCAAAGGAGGGTGCATCCAATCACTCATTAGTTGGCCTGCCTTAACCTGATAGTAGTTGATGTGGAGATTCTGAGCTATCCTGTAGTGGTGGACCAGTTCGCAGATGTTTTCCATGACGATGTTCTAGGATGGCCTCATTGTAGAGAGGTGGACTTCTACATTGACCTGTACCTCGGGACGACACCTATATCATTACCAGCATATCTAATGGCTCCCGCAGAGCTTCGTGAGCTACAGGTATAGTTAGAGGACTTGTAGGAGAATGGATTCATCCGGACCAGTGTTTCCCAATGGGCAGCCCCGATTCTGTTCGCCATGAAGGCATATGGGAGGTTGAGGATTTGTGTCAACTACTATTGCCTAAATCAGGTTACCATGATGAAAAATAACCCAATCTTGAGGATTGATGACCTCTTTTATCAGCAGATGGGAGCACAGTGGTTCTTGAAGATAGAAATCATATCATGCTATCACTAGCTCAGAGTTCGATATGAGGATATGCAGAAAACGACATTCAGATGTCGGTTCGGCCACTACACGTTCTTGGTTATTCCATTCAACATAACCAACGCTCCAGATGTGTTCATGGGACTCATGAACATGATCTTCTAGACATACCTCGATCTCTTTGTCATAGTCTTCATCGACGACATTCTGATCTTACCGACTATTGAGGAGGAGCATGCCAACCCTTTTTAGGATGTACTGGACACACTCCGAGAGAACAAACTTTATGGTAATCTCTCAAAGTTCTAGTTTTGGATCCGAGAGGTTCACTTTTTGGGACACATCATCTCGGAGACTGGTGTTGTAGTGGATCCAGCGATTATTGAGGCGTTACTTTCTTAGGAGCCACCCAGGAGTGTGACGGAGGTAAGAAGTTTCTTTGGTTTGGCTGGATACTACCAGAGGTTTGTTCCGGACATCTCCAGAGTTGCATCACCACTATCATCCATTTCCAAGAATGGGAAACCCATTGTGTGGTCATAAGGATGCCATCAGAGCATTTTGGAGCTAAGGCAAAGGCTGACTAGTGACCCCATCTTGAGGCTTCCAGAGGAAGGCATATGGTACATAGTCTACTACGACACATCAAGGATGGGACTCAGGTGTTTCCTGATGTAGGAGTGAGTAGTGATTGTGTATGGTTCATGGATGTCGAGACATCACAAGCAGAACAACGCTACCCATGATCTGGATTTAGTAGTAGTGGTCTTCGCCTTGAAGATGTGGAGACACTATCTGATGGGAGAACGTTTTACCATGTACTCTGATAATAAGAGTCTTAGGTATATCTTCTCTCAGAAGGACCTAAACCTAAGACATCAATGTTGGCTTGAGTACCTCCAAGAATATGACTTTGAGATAGTCTATACTCCTAGAAAGGGGAACATTGTAGTAGATGCACTCAATTGGCTACCTTATAGACATCCTTTGTGGGAAGAGAGGGAGAAGCTTTCCTTCAGTCCCTTACAGTCACTCCCACACTTCATCAGCGAGTTAGGGAGGCCCAACATGGGGATGCTGACTGCGAGACACGACGTGCTCAGATATCCATCGGGCAAGCACCTGATGGATTTTCTAATGGTGGGGATCACATCATCCTATTCAGGGGACGTACTATGGTACCAGTGTCATATCAGGAGGAAGTGTTGAGGGAGTTCTACACATCCCATATAGCGGTACATCCAAGAGTCATGAAGATGTACAAGGACCTTCGATGACAACATAGGTGTCCAGGTATGAAAAAGGTAGTAGCGAAGTTTGTCTCTCGATGCCTCACTTGTCAGAAAGTGAAGGTAGAGAACCAGGTACCAGAAGGCTTGGTTCAGACTTTAGAGGACCCATAGTGGAAGTGGGATGGGATATCCCTGGACATCATGATGGGTCTTCCACGTACATCTAGGGGTTATTACTCGATTTGGGTGATCATTAACCGACTCACCAAGTCGTCCCACTTCCTACCAATTAAGGAACAAGCTCAGTAAAGAGCTTGAGACACCTCTATGTGCAAGATATTGTGCTGCTACATTGAGTACCTTCTTCTATTGCCTCCGATTGTGATGGACAATTTACTTCATTGCTATGGAAGGTGTTTCAGGAGGATTTTGTGACGCATCTTCGTCTGAGCACCACCTTCCATCCTCAGAAAGATGTTCAGACTAAGAGGACCATTCATACTCTCAAGGACATGCTCCGTGCATGTGTCCTCGAAATTGGTCGCAGCTGGGAGGATAACTTACCCTCGATGGAGTTTAAATACAACAACAACTATCACTCCACCATAGGGATGGCACCTTTTAAGGCATTTTATGGGAAACCTTGCAGATCACCTTTGTGCTGAACCGACCATGGGGAGTCAGCACTAGGGGGAACAAAGATGGTATGAGCTACCATGGAAAAGGTGCATATCATCCAGGAGTAGATGAAGACTACACAGTGCAGGAAGAAGTCGCATGCTGAAAGAAGACGAAGAGCTCTAGATTTTGAGGATGGTGACCACGTCTTTCTACGAGTCTCACCTCGACGAGGTATACAAGGATTTGGATGCGGCAGCAAGTTATCTCAAAGATTTATCGGACCATTTAAGGTCCTCAGCAGGGATGGTGAGGTGGCTTGCCTCTTAGCTCTTCCACCTCAGTTGCACCGGGTGCATGGTGTCTTCCACATATCTCAGCTAAAGATATACATGCACGACCCTTATCACATCATAAAGCATGGATAATTGGAAATCCATGATGGGGAGACATTCACGAAGGATCCAGTGGAGATTGAGGATCAACAGGAATATGTCCTACGTGGATGGACGATACCTCTGGTGCGCATTCGCTGGCGTCATGGGAACCTCTAGGAGAGAACATGGGAGCGGGAGACTCAGAATCTTACTCAGTACCCCCACTTGTTCCCTTAGTTCGAGTTGTATCTTACATGGACGTGAACCCCTGATGTGGGGAGAATATAAAGACAAAAAAATTTAGTGGATTTTTTTTCATTAATACACTGGAATTTTATGAGTTCATGAAAATTTACGGCACATGATTTTGAGGCCCGGTGTGCCCCAAATAAATTTGTAAAGTTTTGTTCGGGTACGTTCAGTAAATGTAGAAGCGGGTTTTTATAACATTTGAACAGGTTCTCAGAATTTAAATCTAAGGACACCGTTGAACTCGTAGTGCCAGTATTCACATAAGGAGAATTTTACTTTGACGGCAGTGGGTCAAGTTTAAAAGATAGTTATTGGGTTTTCCTGGAAAATAATAAAATAATGTGAGCTTCAATTTATTTTTGTTCAAGCTGCCATGCGGGTGTTTGGTGGTTAAAACGTCTCACGGAAGTTGGAGGTGGACCACCACACCTTAACATCCCATGAGATGTTATGGGGGTGGGGCCCACCAGAATCTGACCTCCCGCGAGAGGTTACGATGTGGGGACTACACGAGGCTAAACCCTCATATTGATGGAGGAGAGTAAAACCTATCAACTCTCCCACATTAATGAGGGAGAGCCTCTTAACCTCACCTTTAAAAAATTGGTGCCAACCCCCCTAATTAATTCGTGCCAAAACTCATGAAATAATTAGGTGGGGCCAATTTAATTTAATTCCCCATTTTGAATTTTGGGCCAACAACTAAAATAATAGAAAATATAATAGTTTTAGTTGGCATTTATCATTTGGTGGAGCTTTGGAAGTGGAGATATTGGGAGAAAAGTTATTCCAACAAAGAACGCTCCACCGATGAAGAACACCGACCTTATTTGGCTTCCTCCCTCATAAAATACTGACGTGGGGTGTCTTCAACCGACCTACCCTCTGCATTGTCGTCAACGAGCCGACGAATCTCGGGATTGGGAGTGCGTGGCAGATGCGACTAATGACGAAATCCATCATCTTATTCCCTCAACATCAACGTCGATGACCGAAAATCAAAGGTAGGGGGTTTATTTGTGTAGTATTACTTTTCTTCTTCTCAAATTCGGTTGAAAAGGAATCAATGCAGAGATTGTAAAATAAATTTGGTTCACTGTAATTATTGATGAGCCAATGGTTACCACCCTAAACACGGAGGGTGCGGGCCAAACCGACATGTCCCGACCCCTCCACCATTCTTATTTATGATGATTTTCGGCATGGAAATGAGGCGACGGAACAATTAAGTCAATGATGAAAAAGGCCGCACTTCCCGCAGCCTCCGCAAACTATGCTTCCCACATGGAGCTCCGCTGCTTCGGGCCAGACCGCGGCCCTCTGGTCGTACCACCCCCGGCCGCACCCCCGCCAGCCCGTGCTGCCTGTCATCCAGCCATCGCCGGCCTCCCGTGCTCCCCGGCTGAACCCCACCGGCTGACATCGGCCTTAGCCCCACCCTGCCGACCTGCCCGACTGCCTGACCGGTTTCCCGCTGGCCTACGTGGCGCACTGCCTGGCCGCCGCCGGCCCGCCTGCCCAGCTCCCCGCCGGAGCACATGGTGGGCCTGCCTGGCTGATGCCGGCCTGCCCAGCTACCACCGGCTGGCATGGCTCCCTGCCTAGCTGCCCCCGGCCTACCTGCTGGCCTCCTAGCCGCCTGGCCTCTCAAGCGTCACCCTGGCCGAACCCTCCTAGTCGCGCCCTCGAGGCCGAGTTGCACCGAGCCACACCCTCGCGACGCTCGGAGCCGAACTGTCCCCGAGCTTGGGCCAAACCACCCATGCGGCCTGCTGGGCTGGGCCTAGTGTTCCAAGATGAACATAGCAGGATGTCCCACCCAATGTGTCATGCCAGACCCAATAGGTCTGACCGGGTTGTCCCGGACCAAGTCGGACAGGACCAAGGCCCACTACCAACCCTTTACTTTCCTTTGCCCATATCTTTGGCACCAGACGTCTGTTTGATGAACCTTCAGTGGTGCTGGTTTTCTTTAAGAATGATAGTCCCTTTGAGTATACTGCCCTAGAGTTCGGGGTAATGTTGAGATACAGTCAGGTTGGATCATGCAGGAATCTAACCGGTCCCATGGGACTAAAAGGCTAAAAACTCACAGACCGGGCGTCCGATTGATGTGCCCTCTATTGCGTTGAGACCCCAATGACGAGGTGGAGCTTTGAGATACTACTTCAGGGGATTCCAGGACAGGTGGAGAATTGACCAGTAGCTTGTGGGGCAGATCCCCCAGGAGACAAGCAAGAATAGTGCAGAGACCTAGTAGCTGGCTGAGACCTGACGTCTGCTGACCGATTCGACCCGGAGTGATTCGAATAGCCTAGTGGGGAGCGCTTCAGTGACGTGGAAGAAACACAGTGGGGAGCGCCTTTTTGTGAGCACGGAAGACCCATGGTACTTTACATGAGGAGTTCTTCAGCCTACTATGAGGGGGAGTTCCTCTATGTGAGCACGGTAGACCCACTGTGGGGAGCGCCTCTATGTGAGCATGGAAGACCCACGGTACTCAACAGGAGGAGTACTTCAGCAGTCCAAGGTTAGTGTGAAGCGCCTCTATGTGACATGAAAGGCCCACTATACTCTATATAGGAGAAGTTTTCTAATAGCTGAGGTTTCTACAGTGTGACTGGGGATGTAAGTTGATACAACTCCTAGAATAAAATCCTTGTTTGATCTGAGTTAGTGAATTTTGTGTTTACCTCATGATTGAGTTGGATTACATGATAACATAGGTATATGTATGGTAATGTACCTAAATGGAATTATATGTTGTTTTTATACATTGTGGTTTATCCTTGTTGGATATTGTGAGACCATGAGGGTCTCGAGGTCCCTACCATGTATCACTATACTCACCCCTGCACGGGTTATGCCCGAAACTCGTTGTGTTGGATGCCAAAGATGGACAACGTTGATCGAGGCTGAGTTTACCAGTACTGGACGGTACCCGTAGGTGGACCACATGGCGTGATCGTACACAGAGGAGACGAACGGACGTGGAGTGCTGGGGAGGCAATCCATACATACCCTTCTAGTAGGATTTCCCAGTGGACGATCTGAGAGCCATTTTTCCTTTTTCAGTAATTTTAATTTCAGTTTACTTGTACTTTACAGTTGGGATTGTATTTTTCCCCCCTTTTTATTTTTCAACACTCCTTTTGTATATATTTTTACTTAGTGTATTGCATCCATATTCTACTCTGTTGTGTGTGTTTACAGTTATAAAGGCAATTCCTTCCCTATTTTAGGGATTTACACCTTTGCTACTAGTCGCCAGCCCCTGGCCTATGGAAGGCTGGCTTGGGGTAGTCACGACACGGGCCTTGGGTAAGAGGTCATTATAGTATTGGACCTGCATTAATGCTTATAGGGGGATTCACACTTGTGACTCTGGTGATCCTCAACATGATTACTACCATAGTCAGGCATATCCAAAATAAGCATCATTACAGGAACCGTTTTCATCATATACCAAAATCAAAAATAGAGGGAACAATCAAATTTGACATAGAAATACACCCAGGATATGCTACACACAGGCCAACATCTATGATCAAATGAGAGAGATACAGAGGATTTATGCTTCCTCAAAATGTGACAAGGGGAAAATGGTTTTTGAGGGGAACCACATAGTGTGTGGTCCAACTCTATAACCTAGTCATACCAATAGATGAACAAGGCCCTCAAAATATGTAAGTATACACACCATGTAAGGAAACTACATGACATGCTCATCCTATTCGGGGCCCTTTTAGTGTGATTGGTCATGATTTTGTATCCATATGTATATGTGTACATTACATATAGTCCGTGTTCTTTAGTAAAATGTTGGACTATCTATACTCGGTCCATGTACTCTTGGAGTACATTCCGAGTACCCAAGTATGAGGTCACATAGCATGTCGAGCTCCCACATGGTGTGTGATACTTGTAATATTGTAAAACCATAGTAGCCACAACTAGTTCCAATCACACCCTGTTTTCTTAGAACTACATAGTGTGTAGTTGGGATTTTTATAGAAACTCACACCTTCTCTATATATGAAATATACGATCATTTCCTTTTATTTCTTCTTTGTATCATCTATATATTTATTGATATAATTTATATTGATCATTTCCCTTAATCTGTTGTCTAGAAATTTATTTCCCACAAGCATTGAATTATCACCCCACATCCTGCATGCCTTAGGTTTATCTACCATTCATTATTGAGCCTCAAATTATTGAAACGATCACCCATCATTTGGAAAAAACCAATATTTTTATACGATTCACTTATCCATCCATCACATTAATTTTCATCATTATACCAAGGTCCAATCAGGATCACTACCACCAAAAATTGTCAAAATGGACTAGTAGGGTCCTACATGTAATGAACTTGTAGTAACGTGTGATAAATAAAAATCTTTTTTTAAAAAAATTTACACCCTAGCCCCACCGGCCACTAAAATTTTCACAAGATGGGTGGGTCACATGACCTCAAGCGTGCCTCCTCCCATGCTAGAGGCTTCCAACTAGAAGTAAGGGTTTAATGAAGTGAAAAAGGGGATACTTTGACCTCATGTTTACTATAGCACAATAGTGTATCAAGAAATAAAAAATAGACAATAGAATAATCACTAATAAATTAAAGATAGATAATCAAAATAATAATTTAAATTGAGATAATAAATGATGGAAAAAATATATATAAAAGAATGTATGTATGTCATGATGATGAGATAAAATAAAACAATACTCATAGAGGATTAAATAATATACAAGGCAATTCAAAAATAATGAAAATACAGTGAGGCCCCAAGGGTGATCTCTATGAGAATCCTAAGATCAATATTGGTACTACACTATTAAATCCCTTATACTAGAAAACAAGTATAAGAATGAATCCATGGTCCTGTGAAAATAAGGTCTACTAATGTACCCCAAAGAAATGGAGGCTTTAGTGGCGTGTGATATAGAATCATAGTAGGTCAACACCAAATATGTATAAGAAATTTAATTTTTTGTAACATAATAATAATAAGAATTGTGACAAAAAAATCCATGAAATACAAATAATTAAACAAAAACACTTAACTAGGATCCACTCAGAGACTCACCCATTCTGCTTAGTTTTCCCATAGATAGTGTGTCTGAACAGAGTGATCCTAAAATGGTAAGGTGATTAAGGTAATGTGTCATATTATAGAAATCCACAAGCTTATGATTGGGCTTAGAGGACATGTTTCTACATTTTATAAATCATGTTTCCAATTCTCACTTGATAATTTTTATTTAAATTTGAATTCAATTTAATCATCTCATTATAATATATTATGAGACACCATGAGCCCATACATATATATCTAGAGAGACATGTACAATATCACTCTAATGGATCAATATAAATACAATTCCACAAAGTCCATCCATGTGATCAAAATATGAATTCGCAGGTATCACTCTTAGAATGGTGTGCCAAATTAATCAATAACGTTCCTACGAGTCTATAACAAGTATCACAATAGAGGACTAAGTCTCTCTCAGGGCATGGTGTAACAAATCATTCAATTATGAACATATAAGGGGTCTCCCCTAGGAAACTTGTGTCAATCCTATGGAGGTAAATGTAGCTAACACATGGCAATCCCATCTCAATAATAGCTAATGTCTCCCTATATATGTTTAAAAAATATTTATAAAATTATATTTTATTGTATGAGAGTCCATAAAAGGGGTCCTTAATCAAAAACCCTTGTATGACTTCAGAAATATAGTGAAGAAGCTGAATAAGAAATACATCCATAAATACATACATTTATTAAAGGAGGGGAAACCCATTTTTTCATATCAATAAAGGACATTTTCTAATAATTCCATTACTCTAACAACAACAAAAAGGCATAGGTAAACTCTTATATTGTAAATCCCAGAAATAGTCAAAACAATAATTAGCTCTTTGTAATTTTTGAAAAAAGAACTTAAATAGAGGTGTTATATTATAAAACATGTGATTTTTTATAAACAAATTAGTTTAATCATATTTAAGAATCAAATTGAAGAGTGAAACCTCAATTTTCTATAAATATGAAAATAAAAAAAAACTACTCAAAATTGAAATTCATAATATCGGTTCACTGTGTTATTCAAGAGGTGAAATTATTAATTTTTCAAAAACAAAAAAATTAAAATGTGTGTGTAATGATGTAATTCACAAAAGAATTAGATTCCATGAAACTCATCCACATAGTAGTAAGTCCTTAGGATAAATTAAATATTCCATGTATGATTTCTTGAACCACAATGGTTGAGCCACATTCTAGCCAAATATTGGAACATATGTGACTGTGAGCCACTATTACTTCATTAATAATTAAAAGAGTATCTACATCCAAATAAGTTGTGGTACCACAAGGTCCATATATACAACATAATACATTGCTTGTGTGATTTCTGAGGATAATGCCATACCAATCTGGACATGGATTATATCTTGAAGAACCATTTGTGTTTCAATTATCCCATAAATGAAAAATAAGAGTCCCATTAAACATAACAATTAACAAGTGGATGTTAATAATTACGTATGATACAAAATAGTTTAAGAAAATAAATTAATGAATTTTTACCAAAACTAGAGAGAGATGAATTCACCCCTTTGACAGGGGTTATAATTTATGCAAGAATAGATTAGAGGCAGAACTACAAGCCTTAACAAATGTACTTGTGGAGGCTTCTGTAAATATAATGATGTATTTCCATACATGAAATATGATGTAACGTTCTATGTTTTATTTTGATATTGTAAAATTAAAACAGGATATGAAGAGATCATATATAAGTTGATATTGTGGGGACCGAACATGGAAAGGGCTAGCCATGAAAACCATAATAGAGTAGCTGTAAAACACCTAAAAATGATATGATATATGTTATATTGTGTTGGATTTATTAATAAACTCTTAACAAATGCTGATTGAAACTAATTTTAAGAAACTATTCATAAAAACATTATGTGATACACTCTATAGGAATGGGTAAAATGGGATGAAAGAATCCATGGTTTGAAGACACCTTCTTTATATCACAGTGAAATAAATTAAAATATGGGTGACCATAAATGTTCAGTAATGTATTGTATAGAGAGAAATATATCATGAATAAATAAGGTATAATTAATATTCCATTATAAATAATTTAAGATACATTTCATTTAATAAAATACTTCAAATGATGAATAATAAGGGAGGAATAAAGGATGTTGGAATAATTCCATAAAAATAATCACATGATAGTGAAAGTTATCAAGAGATATCATAAAACAGATAAAATAATTTGATAGAAATCAGGAAATAATATCATAATTATAGAAGACATAATTTTGAATATCATAAACATACCATCAATGCATTATGCCAAGACATCATACACAAATGGATAGATCATGACCAAATACCAAAAATAGTTTCTCTCATGCGACCAACCAATGTACAAAGGTGATATAATATCCCCATTGATTTCTTAATAAGTTTAATATCTTAATCATAATAATGTAGAGAATAATAATTCGTTACATACTAAACGTAAACATTTATATTGGAAATGTATCTTTTGAAATATTAAAATATAATTAGTCAAATTAATCATTAAACATCTTTAAAAAAAATAATTGTGGAATAATTACAATATACCTATATTATATTATAAAAAAATGGTCTATTTTCATTGGTTCAATGAAATACATGAAATTGTTTATTAAAAACATTTTTGATGAAATTAATCTTTTTATTTTGATAAATAAATTTTAAATATAAAATTCTATAAAATGTAATAGAATTTTTTTTCATTATAATTAATTACGGGGACTTATAAAAGATATCTCAAATCCCTAAGTGGCCATAGTGGAAGAAAATTAAATTCATGTCGAGTATGATAAAACAAGTATTCCTTTCAAATTTTAGTAAAAAGATAATATGTACCTCATTTGAAAAATGAATAAAAAATCCTTTGATTTTTTTTTAAAATTTCAACAATGAGTGAATATATATTCAGAAAATAATTTCACAATTTTATATAATAAAATATGACATTTTATGGAATATATGGAAACAGACAAAAAATATGTCCAACAAAATAGATATTATATTTTTTTCATTATAATCATTATTTCAATATTATTAGTAATAAAAGATGAAAATGACAGGAAACCATATAATTTTTTTAAAATAACCATAATAGAATAAGATATTTTTTTAATATAGAATGAACATAAAATTCCCCCATAAGATAAATAAATATAAAAAATCATGAATAATGATGAGATCTTGAAATAAACCCTTAATGATTTTGTAGTATTTGAAACATAATCCTCCCTAAAGATAAAACATAAAATGAATTTTTAAATTTTATGAATGTAAAGGGAAACATGATATATCATATGAAAGGGAAGTATATTAACCACATGAAATAATCAATTGGTGAATAAGATATTTTTCTCATTGAAACCATTTTTTATGAAACCATTACAATGATCATATTATTAAATTAAAAATTTAAAAAATGAAGTTATTACTTTTAACAAAATTATATTCATAAAAAAAGGTGAGATAAAATATAATAAAATTATATTCTATTTATAACATAATAATGGAATAATAATGTCAATTATGTATATTTACATCATGATGAATGGAAATTGAGTTATGAAATCCTTTAACACTTGGTAACTTTTGAGTTGAATATTTGTATGTAAAATAATTAGAATTTTGACATAAAGTAACATAATGTATGTTAGTTTCATGATATAAAATGAATTTAGAATTTATATACACTACATAAATGAATTTATTGCACAATATTAATGTTATGATCATGCCTTGATACCTAGATACCCTGATAACTGAGCCAACACAAAAATATCCTTAATGGAGTTCCTGATCCATGTTTTTTGGTTACTATAACCTGACATCATAAAATATAAAAGAGGAAGTTGATTTTACATCCAAACAATAGTAGATAAAGATATATATTAGTATAATAAAAAATCCTCAAGGTGATAGTGGAAAAACCAAAAAGGTATATCTAAACAGAAACAATTCATTGTTAATTTACTCAAAAAGAAGATGTCATAACTCAAATTTCACAAAGGATAAGTCACCCCAACAACCAAGGGATCAGGACCATCAAACTCCTCCAAGAGAAACTTTCCCTTTATTCAGAAATGGAATGAGATAATATAAAAACTCTTAAAGGAAATGGTAGGGTGTGAGATAAAAATCCATGTTGGTTTCTACAAAGTATTCCATAATAAGATTACATAATTAATAGAAAAATGATTATTTCAATTTTAATAAAACAAGTCATTGTGATAAAATTTCATATTTAAAAATATATATTCTTTTCATTTTGGAATTATGGAGAACATTTCAATCATAGATTGTCTAAAAACTTTATATAAAATATTTTATATAAATCACTTAGCATGAGTATTGTTGTGTCATAATCAATGGAATTTATAATCCAAATCACCACAACAAGTAACCACGGTCATATTCTTGGTGAAATGATAGTTTCTAGTTATATGATTCTCACAGATATCATATAAATGATCATGAATTATATGTGTACACATGTCCCTCTATCTCACACTGAATAGGCCTCTAAAAAATTCCATCAATGATAAGATCTTAAAAATTAGGTTTCTGTAATAATTTTCATCTTCAATCCATTTCTATGGAATTACCAACCTAGTGTGTTTATCCTAAATCACCCACTAACTACCCCTGATCACTAATTCTCAATAAATTAATTGCTAAATGGAAAACCATCTCATTTCAAATCAATAATAATTCACAAAACATTTTTCCAATTTTACTTTTAAAAATGCCAATTCAGATTCAATATGAAATCATTTTTTTCCTCATTTCATTAATTTTTAAAATAATACAAATCATAAGTTATTATTAATTAAATTTAATCTATTTTTCTCAAAATGAATTAAAAAATCAATTCCCACATTTCATGAATGTCACATTATACCCCAAATTCCAATTCCATTGGAATTTAGGGTTTTTATTAAAATTATATACTAAATAAATTTCAATCCCAATTCACATAAAATTGGGTTTTCACATATCCTTCGAATGAAATTTTAAAGACCAAAATATTTAAGGTTAAATAAATAATCATGATTAAATGGAAGAACAAACTTTTAGTCATAGAACGAATCACCAACAACCAGACTCTCCAGTGATGGATAAAGTAATATTAGATCAATGAACTCCACCAAGAATCAATATTACACAACATAATGTTTATATCCTTTAATAAAATGATGAAATATCAATTTACAAGTAGGAAAGAGAGAGTGAGAGAGAGATGGAAGATATAGAAAGACCACATACCCAGATAGTTACACCACAACAAACATGATGATCACTCACAAAATAGAAGATCGCAAAGAAGTGGCGGCCTCCAAAATAGACTAAGAAGATTATTCAGGTGATGGGAAAGAAAAATTGGTTGATGGAAATAATAATTCCATCTGATCCAGCTGTATAATGATAATACTTTGTATTTTACATGACATGTACCCCAATTAAATCTTGTTTAATTTTCTAGTACCACAAATGAATGAAAAATCATTATGTTTTACAAAAAATCATTGTTTTTATATTTACATAGTGTGTTATCAATGCACATTGTTGTAAACATTCAGGTTGTATACCCATTTTAGGATATCTTCCGAATGAGTATTACAGATCATGTAACCTGATTACAAGATGTATGAATACATGAAAAAATGAAAGACTTTAGGTTTTTATTCTAATAATTCCAACACATCGCTAACATTATCATTACATGTATCCTACTAATTCCTCCTTAAAATAACTGAACAAACAAAAAAATAAAAATAAATTAATGTTTAATAAAAACCATATAGAATCGTTATGATGCAAAACCCTCCCCACAATATAATATTTATATCCTAATAAATCCTTTCAGGATGTTTTTGTATCAAAAAGGTGAGTAAAATACTCTCTATTCAGTGCCTCATTCTCCCATGTCTCATGTGAATCAAAATGTTATGTTATAACAATCAAAATAAATCTATCATCCTCTAATGATGACTATTTATCTTAGAATTAACTATCATGGATTAATGCTTAGTCATCAAAAAATGATGCTCAAAATCAATATCGGTATAGATTGAAACATGAGTTGGGTCAGAAATATACTTTCATAGATACGATGCATAGACCATGAAATGTGTTGACTTCCACTATGGTGTAAGTGGTAAATAGTAAAAAAGATTCCCAAACTACTCCTCAAACCCATAAGGTCACAAAAAATGATGAAAAATTATCCCATTCCTCCCAATCCATTAATGGCCTTGAGGAGGTGAAAATTTCAATAACACATGGTCACCAACTAAAAACACCAATGGTAAATGATAATGATAATCTGAAGATTTACACTACGTCTATGTATTTAACATCTTCTAATGAATCAAATAAATATTTGATGACATCACTTATATGGTTCTTAGTCCAACCAAAGAACATTCACTAATCATTGGAGAACACTATTATGATTTACACAACCATCTATAAAAACATCAAAAGGATCTATTTAGGTTACAAAATTGTAACTATTTTTATATGAAAACTGACCCAGTCCCAAATGATCATACCAAGACCCACCAAAATAAATGACATCTGTATGAATAATATCCTCAAGAATATGTATATATCCCTATTTTTGTCCATCTATTTATGGATGGCATTCCATAGTCAAATAAAACCAAGATCTCAATCTCTATTTAATTCCTCTGCAAAAGAGAGATGTAAAACAAGTATCTCGATATGAGACTATAAAATATTGGAATCAATGTAACTAATAATCTCTATCACATATATATCTCCCAACTTCATGCCTTTTGTTATATCTTGAATGAGTATATGGTTATTGGATGTAGTCAACCAATCGATGAAAACCCTTATCAGAATATATTTCCTCTGGGTATATGGAAACACAACCAAAATTTCCGGAGAGATCTCATCCCACATAAATTTTATAAATAGAAGTTGATTATTTGAACCTGAAGGATTTAAAATCTTATTCATAACCTGTTGGAAACTATAATAGTGAGAAAAAAATTTCAATTATGTATTGTCTCATACCCGACCACTAGAATCATAGTGACATATCATAAAATATATTTTTTGGTTCTTTGGTTCACTCCATAATGTGAATTATGGTAATTACCCTTAACATAATTCCTCACATGTAACAACACAAAATATCAAATTTCAAAAAAATAGTACAACCTATATGATGAATGACCAATAAAAAACTATCTCCCCACCGTATAAAGAGCCTCTATTAATACTGAATTCTAAATAAAGATGACGATACTAAAGAACAATCTTGATAAGAGAATATGTCAAATGAACTCTTGATAAGACAACCTTGGGTTATTTTTCAAGAACTTCAATATGAATCTACGAAAAAGGCAAATAACGTTACACTCTTCTGATAATTCTTTCAAGGAATAGGTCCAAAGTATCTTACTCAATGTATCAGTAATTAAATTAACTTTCATTGGTTATATAAAATATTGACACAAATATTGTAACTACTCAACCCAATTCCTTTGGAATAGATTAAAATATTTTTGATAGAGGATATATATCAATAACTAATGGTCAAAATACAAGACAAAAAATATTCCAAATAGTTTATACTACAAACTCTTAATTACAAAAATCAAAATTGTGATTTCAATAGCAGGGGTTGGATAATTATTCTCATGTGGCCTATGCTTCGAAAATAAATTCAAAATGACATGATCACCCTTATTAATAACACATCCCAATACATAATCACATTCAATTAAATAATACACAGTCTTTCCTGACCTCTGGAGGAGTCAACACTAACATAGATGTCAAAAGGCATTTCATCTCAACAAAATAACACTGAAATTTATAATCCCATGAAAACATCACACAATTTTGAGTTATAGAATTCATCACAGAATTGAAAATTGAGAAGTCCTTTACAAACTAATGAGAATATCTAGCTGAACCTAGGAATCTACAAATATAAAATACAATAAACAATTTTACCAATGTCATAGTGACTTTCAACTTCTCCGGATAAATTAAAATACAATGTTCTAAGACCATGTTTACCATGAACATCACTTCTTAGATGAAGGTATCATAATTTGACAGATTGGGATAATGTAAATATTTTAAAAATACTCCCAGAACATCACTATGATGATGAAAATGATCCTCCATAGACATAGATTAAACACGGATTCCATACACAATGAACACCACGAAAATATCAAGATACACATCGAAGGCCCTTTTCATAAAATCCAAAAACATTGTAGGAGGATTTTTTTGACCATATTTCATGAAAATATACTCATAATTGACATAACTTCTCTTGATGGTAGTGTAACACCATTGAATTCGAATGTATTAACATTATATTTAATAGCACGTATGCTACACCACACCAAGCCTAGAAAGGAATATAACATACCAAGACATTATGAGGTATTTCATATTTTAAATATATTTAATATATTTTGTTTCTTTTAATTAGAGAACACTAATTTTTATTTCCTTACATGAAATAACGACCTTGTTTTATGGTATGTGTCACACTCAAGATCATGTTTTAGCGAACAAGAGTATTTTTTAAAATAATATTATTTTATATAATAATAAAAAAGTAGTTGTTAATTAGGTTGTTATGTATAAAATTAATTAACATAAGAAATTATATATACTTAAAAATAAAATTAATACATTTTTTAAAAATTAATTATATATGAAAATAAAAACCAATTGATTATAAAGGAAATGTTTTTATGAAAAAACTATTTTTATGATCCTAAAACAATTATTTCTCAATAAGTTAAATTAATTACTATTAAATAATTATATTAATGAAATAATTATATTATATATTCAATAATTTATATTTTACAATCATCAAATAGGTATGCATAACATAAAATATGAAGAAATTCAATTATATGCAAAAAACAATATATTTCTAATCGATTTTTTTCACATTTTAATGTTTAAACTATTTAAAATATACTTTTTGATAATTTTATAAAGTATTTATTTCAAAATAAAACTAATTCCTGAAATTATAAGGTCGAAATTATCTTATTTTTAATTTTTTTAATTTTTAAAAGAAGTTTATTTTCTTGATGAATAGTGAAAAATACCAAACATTAATTAAAAACTTATTATTCGTTTAATTTATTTATTATGAACATTTCATTTTTATTTAATTTCAAAGTATATTTATTTAAATTTTAAAAAAATTAAACTAAGTTATGTCATTGGGATGAATTAAAATTTTAATTTGGATATAAAAACATTCCATTATTTTGGACATTTTTTACATTAAAACCCCTCTTTCTCATCCCGTCAGCGGGATTAATTTTAAATTAAATTCTGAAAAATAAGTGATTTAAATTTGAAAAAATGGATTCATTATTTATAATAATAATATATCATAATTTATACTAATGTAAAATTTGTTTTTTTTAAAAAATGTAATTGAGTGAAATGAATATTTATTATAGCGATTATAAGGAAAACTAGCTTTACAATGGACTAAACATTAACTATAAGAGCCAAAATTACCCATAAACATGCCCAAGATCCATTTTTTAATTTTTTTGACATTAGCCTTAATTTTATGGACATCGTTTTAATGTTTTAGGAAGATGATGTAAGGGAGACCTAACAAATGTGTTTTCCTTTTAATATTTACAAGAATTCCCCTCCCCCCAACTATAATAAGGCACACACACCTAACTTATTAACACGTGTAAAGCCTTGTGGATCATCCTAAAACATCCCAAATAATAACCCAAACTCAATTCCCTCATCCCTAAATGATAACATTGGTATTATAGAAAACCAAGGAAGTTTTTTGGAATAAACGATAAAGAGTTACATGAATATGATGTAAAGTTCTTCAACAATCACTATTATTTAATTTACTTCTCCATACCATAAAACCTACTTATATATATCTTAGATAATAATATTAGTATCATAAATATACTTTTATTTTGTTATTAAAAGTTTATTACCAACACACATGTTCACTTTAATAAAAATAGAAACACAATCATCGTTCGTGTGTATAGTGGACTACCATCTCGCTAACTAATGTTGTTCATTCGCACAATACCATCTTTCAAGGTTGGTTTTAATGATGTTTTTATAATTTATATATGATATATATGATATTAATATTTTTTTTAACATTCTGTAGTTATTTTATAAAACATACCGTTATGTTATACATTTTTTGGTAATACAATAACATCGTTTGTAGAGGTGTAGACTAACACCTCCTCAAAATGATGTAATTGGCTCGGACTATAATGGAATGTATAAATGATGTTTTTAACAAACATATGTTATAAATAAGATAAAATTATTATATTTTAATTATAATATGAATATGTACTATTTAATAATTATTCTTTTAATAGAAAAAGATAATGAAAACATTGTTCATGCGTAAGTGTGACATATTGTTTCCATGAATAGTGCATTAAATTTATATTTAAAAATATAATGGATTATCATATATAAATAAATACTGAATAAATATGATATTAATGTTATTATATATATAAAATATATTTTTAAATAATTATTTACATATAAATAACATGAATAAAAATTGAAAACATACTCCAAAAAGTTGATAATTAACTCAAAAAATGAGAAAAATTATATAAGATTGTTAGAAAATGGGAAATAAGTTATTATAACAAGAATATATTAAATTAAAATTTTGGTTATAGTAATTTTATATAATAATAATTACTTAAAACTATTATATAGGCGGTCAATGAACATTCACCAAAATGAAAATGCATGGTACGTGATTTCGTTTAAATTTAATTTCACTGAGGAATATTGTAATTTTATGAACCTTGTTTCTTTTATATGGTTTATATAATTCCCCTATAACATTTAAAATCAAGAATATTTAATTACTAATGGAATTTTGAGTTAAAATTTTATTTATTTCATCTCATGGGATTTGAACTTAATATTACTAAGTGGTAAATAAATTTCATAACTCAATTACTTTTCATTTGGATATATAACTTCCTTGTTTTCATAAATATTCTATAATTTTGTGTATAATAACATTAAAATGTTTATTTTTGAAATTTAAACTTATTTTATTTTGATTTACAATTTATACACATAGCCTATTCATTTATTAATTGTTAGATTTTTGTATTAAGGGTTTATTTGACAATCTAATTCTAATCGGCATTCCTTATTCATGAAATTAAAATACAGGAATTTAAACCTAATTTTCTCAATAAAACCATTAGTTTATATTTAATCTGTTTATTAATGAACTTTTTCAAGTAATAGTACAAAATTTACACTCTTCGGTTTTCAAAATGTTATAGAAATGTTTTTTTTATGAAAACCTGATTTCATTTCCCTCTTCAGTCTGAAATCTGTTCTTTCTCAAAACCACGTTTTATAGAAAAAATCAAAAAGGCTTTTAAACATTAAAATATATGTTTGCTTATAAATTTTTAACTCCTTAATCAATTAAAATAATCAAATTAGATGTTTTTATCTTTATGAAAAATTCACTTTTTAATCATTTTTACCATGAAAAATGGAATGTTCCATTAGATTGTACGACAAGTAAGGAATTTCCTACCATAATTTTATGAAAGATTACATTTAAATGATTGAAATATAATTTTAAATAAAATAATTTTATTTTTTAAAAAACCAAATATATTTTCAAGATGTTCTTAAAAATGAAAATACTTTTTTATTATATTTATATTAATTAATGTAAACAATAACTTATCCATACACCACATGTGATATATTGTATTGATAACGTTATTTTTATTATTATGGATGGTTTATGGTTGTTATGTACAATGATAATATTGAAATTCACTAACGTAAATATTTTTTAGGACCCTTGAAATATTCAATTCCCTATGATCATTAGACATTAACTTTCCCCTATGTATACCTATCATTTATCATGTATATGACTATTCCTAAAAACAATTTTTTTTTCATACATTGTCTACGTGACAATAATTTGTATAACTAGGGATATATTGAGAAATATGTATCTTTTATTTGAAACTAATATTATATAAGGAATATTGTTTAATAATTAAATAAATTATTCAATATATGAGTAATTCTTTGGGAAAGTATGACATTGGTGGGGCCTAGTTTTAGATAGTCATTCAATACATCAGTATTATCATGGAATGATTCAATTGGAAAGACATGGTTTGATTTTAATTGATTATGTTTTAATATATATAGAAAATTTTCATTATAATAAAGGTGTTATGTACATTGGAAACATGGAATCCCAAAATTAAAAATTTCCTTAATTCATATTCAGTTATCTTTATCCAAGATATTTTCACTATGAAAAAATATATTGATGTATTATAATATTAGTGTTTGGATTTAATAGAATTTTTTTATTAATTAACCTTGAAATATTATTTAACCACTCCCACTATGTTTATTTATTTTATTGAATGTGTATTTAGTTATTTAGCATGAAATATTAATTATTCTCATTGATTCGTTATTGTTTCCACTATACTCAACCCTTACTAAGAACATTAGGTCTCCCTTATGTTGTGTCCATTCTACAGGAGTCCATGAAGTGTGCTATAAAATATATAAAAGTATTTTCATTATTTAAAAAATTTATACTTGAATGAAAAAATTATGTTTTAATTAGTGTATTCAAATGTATTATAAGACTCATGTTTGTATCTGGTTTTCGAGGAATACTTAAATCTTTGTTCCATTGGGATTTGATTCCTTGGAAACATGAAAATATAATAGTGTAAGGCACTGAATCTGGGATTCAGGGGTCGGGGTGATACAATTGGTATAAAAAGATGTTTATTAGCATATTTGGAAACTAGATTTAGGAAAATATTTAATAGGGAACACAACCCTAAGATAGATATTGACGATAAACATTGAAGTGAATTTTTATTCATTAACTAATGAGTTATGGATACCATAATTGGATTATGATATTAGGTTTGATAAAGTTTTTAATTTCTTAAACATTTATTTTTAGGTTTTATATAATCAGAGTCTACCAAGATTAAAGACATTTTGGGAGAAATTTTATGCAAGTACATATATTAGTGGAAAAGATATTTTATGAAGAATGAGTTTAAAAATTATAGATGTATGTTCAATTTTATTTATAACATTTATGGTTAATATTATTTTTAATTAAATATTAATGATAGTCAAATAAGATAATTAGACTTAGAAAAATGAATATATTGAATATAAAACCCTCGATTAATGTTTCTTAATGATTAAATATCATGGATTTCCATTAAATTTATTTTTCAAATTATATTAATATGGTTTTACAAAAAAGGAAAAACATTATATGGGGTGGAAACCCACATATCCTATCATGGTAGTGTGTCTTGAACACATGAAATAAGGATGATAAGTGTCTTAGGCATACCACTAGCCTTTGTGATATCCAGTTTAATGTTTCATTTATTATAAAAAATTTGAGGAATAAATGTCAATGATGAACCCATTGTATCAATTTTGAGGATTAGATAATAGTTTATTAACCATATTAATTTTTGAAATTAGTTTTAGACAAACATAAATGCATTTTAATGGATCTTAGAATTCATAGAAAGTGAATTTTATTGATTTATGGATCCAACTAAATTTATGGATATCCATTTAATGGAGTAAAATGACAAATTTAAAATTGTTTTATGAAAAAATAAAGGATGAAATTTTTCTTATATAAATATTTCAAGTAAATATATTTCCTTAAATTCTAATGAAAAAAATAATTCCTAAAAATTTGGAAAAGGATCTTAAAATATAAATGTTTCAAAAATACATTTATTTTTTAATTTATGTTTTTTAAATCATCATAGATTTATGGCTTTGAGGCCCTCATAATTTCATTTTTTATTCACTTTTTTACAATCGATGACCTCAGTCAATCCCTATAATTATTCACACTATTATTCCAAGAAAATATGTTCACTTTACTGTAATGTTTTCCCACGTAAAATCTTAGTTATATGTTCTTCCATGGGAGTTTTGTAGTTCTGATTCATTATTATTAAGAGAAATTTTCTTAATCTCTTTTACTATGTGGGATTCTCAATAAAGTAATTTAAAAAATAAAACCCTAGATTTTTGAGATCACAATTAAATTGTGAGTACATAATTTAATTATAAAGGGTAGGATGTAATAACAAGAATTTCTATTGTAAGAACATCATATTCAATAGCGTTTATGACACATAACACTAAGTGTAGAATAGAATATAAAATCTTGAGAGTGTACAAAATAGTTAATAATTTAAATTAATTTTATATATTATATTTCTTCAAATGCATAAAACACTTAGATTTATTTCTTTATATGAATGAATGAATTTTTTCGATAGCATGCATTATACACAATACAATGTATTATCGAACAACATTATATTATTAAAATATTAAAATTTAATATAATAAGATACACAAAAGACTTTAATTTGGAGGTTATGAATAGGATTGGATAAATTATTAAAATATATATTTCAAGAAAATATATAATGAATTAAATGGTTACAATTGATTATAAATGAAAATAAAAACCACTTGATTACAAATGAATTATTTATATAAGGAAATAATTTTTATTCTCCCGAATGTGTTTTGTATTATTAATTTTAATAAATTACTATTATAGAAAAATAATAATGAAATATGTATATTATATATCTAACAATTTTTTTGACATTCATTTTATAGGTTTTAATAGTAAACGATAAGAAAAAAACTTTAATTTTATTGATGAAAACTATAATTTTAAAATAAATTTTTTGCAGCCTTTTAGTAGTCAACATATTTTAAATAAATATTTTGAAAATTTTATAAATTTTATATGTTTAAAAAAAATATTTGAAATATGATAATACGGATTATATTTGGGTATATTTTTTTATTTTTGGGAGATTTTCATGTTTTTCATTATTAGTGAAGAATAAAAAATTTTAATTGAGAACATATATTTTGGGTAACATATTCATATAGTAAAATATATATTTTAATTTTGTTATAAAGTATAAATTAATAAATTATAAATTATTTTAACATATATGGGTCATTGTGATCAATTTTATATTTAATTTTTATATAATAACATTCCGATCATTCTATCATTTTTTACTTTAAAAACTCTCATTCTCATCCCTTTTTTAAGATTAATTTTATATTAAATTCTACCACTTTAGTGATTGAAATTTTGAAAACTGAATTGAATATTTTGAAAAATAATATTTTTTAATTTTTATTATATTAAAAACATTTTTTAACCAAGAATATTAGTGAGATAAATTAAATTAAATATGACCAATTGAGAGGAAAACTATCTTAACAAGGGACAAAACACTAATATTAATAGAAAAAATCACCTAGCCATAAGTCCAAAATAACTTTTATCAAAATATGTATACCATATTTTCAATTTTAAATAAATTTTATCATTATTTTAGGAACATTATTTATGCGAGACCTCCCAATAGTGTTTACCTATTTATGTTTACAAGAATGCCACTCCTCATCCACTATAAAAAGGCACTCACCCCTCACTAATTTACACTTATCAAGAAATTTTTACCATCCTAAATCTGAAAAATTAATATACCAGAATCCCTAAAATCCTTACGTAATCCTCACATGGGGAATGAAGAAATACAAATATGTGTTTATGTATAACACAACTGGAGTTACCTGAATCAGAAGTAACAATCTTCAATGATCACTTTAGTTTAATTTGGTTTTGCACCCATGAAATAATTATTATATATTTATCATATAATATCATGATTATATTAAATATAATGAGTCTTTTTCAATCAAGGTTATGAACTACCCTCACAAACACTTCCCTGAAATGGGTTACCAAAGCATTGTTTTTGTGTATAGAAAATTCACGCATCGTGAATTGATATTGTTTGTTATTCCATTAAAAAAATTCATAGTTGAGAATAATGATGGATTTATAGTTTATATATGATATATATGATATTTATAATTACATTATTCTTATTTAATTCTTTTATAACACATACCTTCACAATTTCAATTTTGTGGGAATATCACAACATCATTTGTGGATGTGTGGACTAACACCTCCAAAAAGCGATGCGGTTCTTCCAGACTATACATTGAATGTATAAAAGTTGGATTTAATTAAAATATCTAATATATATGAGAAAAGTATTATTTTTTAATTATTATATACATATTTACTATTTAATTATCAATATTTTAATATGATAGGAAAATGAAAACATCGTTCTCGCATAAGTGCGACCAACCGTCTACATGAATGGTGCATTTCATTTGTACCTTCTAATTTGTTTGAATATTAATTGTACATATATAATGAATATAAAAATTAAATTTAAATAATGTTTTAAATCTTTCATATGACTAAATCAGGATCAAAATAAGATGAAAACTAACTAGTTAAACCATACTCAAAAAACATGACGATTAACACATGAATTGATGAAAATAATAAATCATTATTAACAAATAGTTAGTAAGATATTATAAAAAGATTATATATGATATTATAAATATTATTATAGTTATATTATAAATTAATAACAAGTTTAAATAAGTTATATATTATTTTATAATACATTTAACAAAATTAAACACAAAGTATTAGATTTGACCTCAATTTCATTTCATTGAGAAATATTGTATTATTATGCACCCCGTTTCATTTATATGGTGTATATACCTCCCATTTCACATTAAATGCATTGAATAATTCATTATTCATATTTTTTTATTTTAAATTATAACTATTTTATATAAGTTTATTTTAATATTAAGTTACCAAGTAGTAATGAAATTTCATAATTCATTTCCATTTCATTGGGTTATATAACATTATTATTATCGTTAATATTCTATGATAATAAGTGTAATAAAATTATACTACATATTTCTATATTTATCCTTTAATATTTGGATTTAAATTTTATACATATAATATATTTATTGATCGATTATCACTTCAATGTTATGGTATTTTTTACATTTTATTTCACAATACCAATCTAAATGAGATTTCTTATTCATGGAATTCCCTTAAATAAATTCATATGATACTTTTTCAATAAAATTTTTATTCTATTCTCGAATTGTTATTAATAATCATTTTCATGTGATAGTACAATTTTTACCCTCTTTGGTACTCAAAATGTAAAAGAATTTATTTTAAGAAAACCCAACTTCATTTCACTCTTCTGTCCAAAATCTAATTTCTATAAAATAAAATTTTAAAAAAAAATGATTTCATAAATGATTTTAAAATTTTCAAAATAATTTATTAATGTCATATTTACAACTTTTTTATATTTAATAATGTTTTGAATGATTTTTTTTATTTTTATGATCAATTAACATTTTAAACCTTTTTACAGTATAAATGGAATGTAATTTTTTCATTGTATGACAAGTAGATAATTACCTTCCATCATTTCATTAAATATTCCTATGGTAATTTTAAAATTTTTTATTAATAAACTTTTTTAAAAAAATGTGTTCAATAAAATGATATTTCAATAAAAATATAAATAAAAATGATATTTTTTTTTCTTTTCATGGTATTTATATTCATCTATTAGAAAAGCCATTTATCAATAGACTACATGAGATAAATTCTATTGATACCATCCAAATTCTTACACTATATGGTTGTTTATTTCTGTAACAAAGGATGGTATTAAAATTCACTACCTTAATTTATTTTGGGAGCCCTTTAAATGAATAATCTCCTATTCTAATTAAACATTAAATTTCTCATAAATATATATATTATTTATCATGGATATGATTATTGACTAAACTGTATAACATTTTTTATATATGGTTTGTACTTGAAATTTATATGTTTAAATGTGTAAATATTGAAAAATAAATATATTTTATTCAATATAGATATTTTATAAGGAACATTTTACATGAATTAAACCGATTATATGATATATGACGAATAAATTAGTTAGAAAAGAATTGGGTAGGGTCGATTATAGATAGCCCCGTAATGCATCAGTAGTCTCCTGGGATGAATGAGTTGGATAACCTTAGTAAGGTTTTCAACTTGAATGTTTTCAACTATTTTTTTAAATTATATTAATGGTAAAGGTATCATGTACATAAGAATGTTGGAATCTAAAAATTAATCATTCACATCATTCATATT
Source organism: Viscum album (assembly GCA_963277665.1). Taxonomy (NCBI): domain Eukaryota; kingdom Viridiplantae; phylum Streptophyta; class Magnoliopsida; order Santalales; family Viscaceae; genus Viscum; species Viscum album. The sequence continues at coordinate 1,004,667,397 of OY728157.1, forward strand.
AGTTTATGATTATCCATGAGATTTCTACTAAGGAAAAAATATATGGATGTATTTCATTTTCATTTTTTTGATTTAATAACTTGGTTTTATGTTGTTTAAATTTCTATATTTTTTATAATTTTCCTCCCCAATTATCGAATACATGGAATGTGTGTTTAGTAATTTATGATTCCATATTGATTATTCTCATTGATTTATTATTGTTTTCAATGTACATAACCATTACTAAGCATTTGATCTCCCCATTTTTTTATTTTACAAAAAAAATCCATGTGTACTAAGAATGACATAAAACTATATAATAGAAGTAATAAAGTTATCATTGAATAAAAAATATTTTTTAAATTAGTGTATTAATTTATAATACATGACACTTTTATGTATCTAGTTTACCAAAAAAACCAAACTCATTGGTCCTTTGGGATTTGATTCCATATAATCATGAAAATATAATTATGTATGGTACCAACAATGATATTCAATGGTTGGTATTCTAAAACAGTTTTTCTTAATGTTAGATATTTTTATTCGCGACTGGTGATAACGCAGGGGAATATCAATCCTCTGGAAACAATATTCTTATTTCAACTGGTAAAACAGAACTTCAATATCTAGAAAATGTTATTTTCCCATAACCATTACATAGTTATGTTTTTAATAATTAATACATAGGAAAAGTGCTCCACCAATATTCTTAGAAAATAAAATAGACACAACCCAGGGTGATCCACACATGCATATAAACCATATCTCTAATAGATCATCCTACTATGTATTCCACTCTTTCATTTAACCTATTTTAATGTGTCAAGAAGGAATAGATACTAGTTGAGTACCCAAAAATAAATCAATAGGAAACTCTACCAACCATTACGTTGTTAAACCATATAATTTAGAAGAAAAAACATTAATAAAATCAATAACCACTAGAGAGAGATCGTTACTAAAATATTATTTCACTAAATGAAAAAGAAAACACCAATATTACTTTCCCCAAATCTAGATATGAAGGTCCATAACAACCCAACCTCATGTATAAATCTCCCTAAAAGATATGACACATCATATCTAGAATCGTAATACAATCCTATTGAAGATAACAATCAATTAAATATTTATTATAAATGATCATATCAATCTCAAAAATTTTATAAAGAGAATTCATATTGATAACTTTAAAATACCCAGATAGATCAATATATGACAAAGATAACAAAAAATTAGCAAAATAGAGACCCTATTCTCTCTTAGTTTTGCAGGTATTGCAATACCCTAACAAAATACAAAATCACTATAGGAATATTTAATAGGTTTATAATAAAAGTTGATATAAATGAGTGAAATTCACAAGAATCATGTAATTTAGTCATGAAATATGAATATATAATGATGGTACCTTTCACAGTTGAGGAACCTGTATTCACTTCTGCCAAAGACACTTCTACTACATAAAAGAGCACTATTATGGATTCTTTTGTATGAAACCTTTTTTACCACGAATCATATGATTTCACTACATTAATTTTAGGTTTGATGAGCCTATGTGACAATGTGTTATATAGTTTATATAAGATAATTTCTACAAGTCTAATAAAATACCACATGAACCACATATATTTGGTGCCTTATTGAAAAAATGTTTTGAATTTAAAGGATTTCCTCACCGGTAGAAAGTCAAAGGGACTTGAATAAAGTAAATATAGGGACTAGAATAACCCTTTTATTGAGATCCACTATTAGTCTCATAATAATTTCTATGAATGTTATTGAAACTACAATAAATTCCTCTAGAATAAAATGAATATCCCATCAACCCTTACCGACCAGCTAGATTTTTTACCATCAAAAGATATCTAAAATGTTAGTATAAGAGGAGAGTACGAATAAAAAAATTGAATAAATATTACATCAAAGTCCCATATTCATCTATGAAGTCATTAGATTCTCATATGACACAATCATAGTTGATAAATCATCACGATTAGAGAATAAGTTTTCATATTCCATCATGGTCCTATCATTCAAATCGATTACAAAACCACCAAGTGATTTTGAATTTTTTTCCACATTAATTTATCTTTTTGATATTTTCCATTTCACGTGACGTTGGAAATTATTCATTATATATATATACATAAATAAATAAATAAATAAATATATATATTAAAACACAAATTCAGATATTCTTTTCAAAAATAACCAACCTATCTTGAGCTACATGCATTACCAACTAGGCTTGCAGTACATGAAATACCGAGATGGCTTGCACAAACTACACCACTATCATCGTGTACGTTACACTCAAGACTATTGATTCTACAAAACATCATTTTATTATTATAATTATTTTAATGACGTAATTATAACCTATCCATTAAAAATAGTTATTTGAACAATAATTACTATTTTTCATATATTATTTATAATATATATATATATATATATATCATATTTTTAATGAATGATATGATTTTTTGTAAAGTCCTTTTTTTTGTTTAAAAATACCATTTTCTCAATTGAATAACTTTTAATAATAAATTTAATTTTAGAAATAGTTATAAATTTAATTGAATAAAATAAAAATTATTTTTGAATTTAGAATGTCAAAATTATCATAGGCTTAATTTTTTTTGGATTTTCTAAAAAACTACATATTTTAATGGATAGTGAAAAATACTATTTTTAGTTAAAAACTAGAATTTCATTTTAATAATTATTAATATTAAATTATATTTTAAATTTTTCTAAACTTCTGTTAGATCAATTATACATATATTAATACAATTCTTTTTCATTAGAATAAATTTCATATTGAAATATAATATTAATAAGATAACAAACTTTTGAACATATTTCTACTTTAAAACCTATTATTTCAGAATGCCTACGATATTAGCATTAATATTTATTTTTCCTCTTAGATGAATTAAATATTGAAAAACTCATATACAACATTATATTCAATATAATAATTATATTATAATAAGATCAACTTAATTTTTTTACCAATAATATTACTGAAGGTGATTAATATTAATCACAACTATTAAGGCCAAGGGACTAAAAATTAATCTTAGGTGCCCAAATGACCTAGAAACTTATCCAAAACCGATTAGATGGAAATTATTTAGAAATAAACAATACATTATTGATCTAGGTTTTTTTAGTATGAATTTTGTTATGTATGAACATGTGTACACCTAAATTGCTTTCTAAAATTCCAAGTGACTCATTTTCCATCCTTATAATAGACCACCACCACTCCTACATCATTACACATTTTAAAGATCTTAGTTTTGGAAATGATCTGAAAAATACACTTCTAAAAATCACTCCCTTCCTCGAAAAATCCTTACATTGGGTAGAAGAAAAAAAGGAATACAATTGGGACAAAACAAAATGATTTAACCAATTATGTGGTGGTATGAACGAGTATGATGAGAGTCAATACACAAGGTAAGGTGATTTCGTCTAAATTTTTATTTCCATGAGATACATAATATGTTATCCACTATATTCTTTTGGGGTGCTGTATCCAATACCCATGATTTTATTATATGTATATTATTCCTCAATTAATGGGTATTCAGAAGTCTATTTTAGGATCTTTCATTCATAGGGATTATATTTCAATAGATTCTAAATTGGTGAAATAGTTTTGTCTCAATTTTTCTTCTTTGAGAATCATGTTTTAATAAGAACCAAAATTATATTATGAGTTGCATATGCTTCTATTTTATATGTAATATTATTATTTTTCTTCTATTCATGATATTTTAGGTTTTGAGTATTTTTATTTTCTTACATTGAGAGTATGACCTGAAGTAACCATGTTATAATTCTTTCTTGAGATAATCTTATCACATTTTGAGATTTTTATGTTTGTTCTTCCTTTCCTAAAATCTTATCATACATATCTCAGGAAACATTATTCTTCATTTTTTATTAATTATTTATTAATGTATTGGTTACATTTTTCTACTCATTGGTAAATTGGATATATATGATTTTTTTATGAAATCATGTCTTTACCCTATCTTCAGTCGGAAATCTGTATTCTTTCAAAACCATGATTTTTTAAATCATTTTAATAAATCATGTACTATTATCCTATGTTGTTAAAAATTATTTTTATCCATGGTTTACCTTAAAAAGTATTATTAAAATGGAATTATCTTGTCATTTTTCGATCAATTCACTTTTCTACCCTTTTTATTATTTTAAAGGAATGTTCGATATATATAGATTTAACTAGTGTAATGACTAGAATTCCATCGATGCTTCCTATATAAGAATCAAATGTTATTATTCCATTTTAATAAAAATTAGTTTCTAATATTCTTGATATTCATTATTGTGGGTTTAAATAAAAAAATTCAAGAATTATTAATAAATTTGTTTCAATGAATTTAAAACATTTTCACGATTTATTAATAAGTTTTAAAATTTATTTTCAAATAAATGATTTGCAAAATGTTTTCATTATTTCGTCATAGTTTGTCAAATTATTTTCAAAGAAATGGTTCTCAAAATGTTTTAATTCTTTACTTAATGGTTATCAATTCTATTTTCAATGAAATGTTTTTCATAACATCTTCAAGAATACTGTATATGTTTTTAGAAAAAATTCAAAGATAATGGTTTTTATAATGTTTTTACGATTCCATGATAAAATTTTATGGAAAAATGTTTTGGAAAATTATTTCAAGTCATATTTATATGCTATCAAAGTATTTTTTAGAAAATGATATTGAAATGCATTTATATATTAAAAATTCCATTTCAAATAAGAAATGATATTTTCCTCAAGAAATATTTTTGGAAGATATTTTGAAATTGAATTCCATTTAAGATGACAATTCATGATGTCACTAATTTGAACATATGTAATGATCTAATGGTTAAATTAATACTCTTTCAAGGAATGGGTAATGCTTAATGTTATGGTTTTAGGAGTCATTTTTCTCTCTCATGAGTATATATTTATGAAATCTGTGAGGGAGAAAAAAAATTTATAAACATATATTGCAAGAAAGAGAAATAGATTTCATAAAAATATAACCTATGAGAGAGAAAAAGGTCTAATATAGAAAATGACTTTAAGAATTCCCCATTAAAAGAATGAATATGGATAGATCATTTATATAATTTTCAAGAATGGCATGAGAACCATAAATTCATTTCATATTAGATGGAAAATAATTTTAAAATATCATTCACAAATTATTATTGTGGAATATATCATTACATATTTGAAAAATTATTTTTTAATACATAAAACCATTCCAATATCATTTTCATATAAAATAACATGAAAAAAATATTACAAATACTTAAAATAATTTTGAAAAATTATTCCCTGAAAAACATATAAAAGAAACTTGAAAACATTTTAAAAACCTTTTTCGTTTAAAAAAATGTCAAATACTTATAATGAATTCGTGAAAATGTTTGGAATACCTTTTATTTAAAGCTAACATTGAAAAACATTAAATAATGAATTAAATAATTTTGAATTTTTTTTTGAAAATAAATAACAACATGATAGTAAATCATGAAATTGTTTTGAATAAAATTTCTTTAAAAAAACTTTTAAAACATATAAATAAATGTTTTAAATGTTTTAAATGTTTTAAATATTATTAAAAAAACATTAACCAATTTTGAAAACATTTTTTATTGAATCCCACAATAATGAATATCCACAATAATTGGAAATGATTTTAATTTCAAAAAAAATAATTAATATATAATCTTTTAGAGAAATATTCATGGGAATGTGAGTCATGATGGTAGATAAATCCATACATGTCAAACATGTCTTTTGTACAGTAAAAAGCGTGGAAAAAGTCCTCAATAAGAATATGAAATGAATATCACTTTTTAAGACCTATTTTTAGGTAATATATGGGAATAAAATTCATTTAACTTCATAGGATAATAGTACAACTTTTTTTAAAATAGTTTTTGAAATCATCGTTTTCAAAGAAAATAGATTTCCGACTTAAAAGAGGGTTAAATCAGTAATTCTTAAAAACACATTCTTAACATTCCTTTATATCAAAGAGTGGGAAAATTGTAACAATACATGCATAAATAATTAATAATAATATGAGAATGATTTTTATTGAATGATGGATCACAAAATTTAATTAATGGAATCATAAAAAGAAATAATCTCGAAAATCATTGAGATTTTCTCAATAAAATCATATAACATTGTTTCCTGGGGTCATACTCACAATGTAAGAAAATAAGATTTATTAATACTTTAAATATCATGAAAATAATTAAATTCATGATATAATATTTAATATGTAAGTATATACATGTTGTGATATAATTAATATTCATGAAAAACCTACATCTCAAAGAAGGCATATTGTGAAAAAACTATTTCACCAATTTGGTAACTATTGATACTAAATCCTGATGAAAGAAAGATCATTAAATAGAAATGTGAACAACCATAAATTTAGGTTTATGATACATATAAATCAATCATGGAAATTATATACACTATACAAAAGGAATGAGTGGATAACATAGAATGTATCTCATGGAAATAAAAATTGAGAGGAAATCTCCTTACCTTTTGTCTTCACTCTCATTGTACTCGTTCAAACCACCACTTTCTCATGTAACTCCTTTTTGGTTTGTGTTGAATAACTTACATGGACTGCTTTAATCCCAAGTGATGTAATCTAGGAGTAACTGAGGTATGTTGTGAAATGTATTGGGAAAGGTTTGAAATAACATATGTGGTTTGAGAGTTATGATGATGTGGTATAGGTGTGGCCTTTTTTAGGGAAGGAAAAGAAGTCACTTGGAATTTTGGAATACAAGTTATGAGTATACATGTTCATAACTAAAAAAACTCATAATAAACCAAAATAAAAAAAATTAATAGATGTTTTATGGTGGATGTTTGGCCATATAATGGGTTTGGTATATGTGGCTAGGTCATTTGGGTCCCTAGGATTATGGTTTAGTTTATAATTAATCTTTATTTGACCTTAATCGCTGTGATTAATTTTAATCAATTTTAATAATATTTTTTAGAAAATATTATGTTGATCTTGATAGAATCTATATATTAATACAATTATAATAGGTTATTTTAGGTTTTTGAAATTTAATTCATAGAAGTAGAAAATTATAAATAATGATAATCTCATAGAAGGGAAGAAATAAAAGGGTTTTGATGTAGATAAATGATAAGAAGGTAGTTATGTTTTTCAAATTCAATCTCAAATTGAAATTTATTTTAACGACCTAATTGTATTAATAAATTTATAAATTATATTAATGTTACATTAATAATAATTTATAATATGATTTAACATTAAAAATTATTTAAATAAAATTGCAATATTTATGTAAAAAGCAGTATTATTCACTATCAATCAGAAAGTGATGTTTCTCAAAAAAATCCAAAAAGTTAACCCCAAGATAATTTCAACATTATAAATTAAATTATACTTCTTATTTTATCAAATAAAATTTATAAATTCTTCTTAAATTCATTTTATTATTAAAATCTCTTAATTTCAGAAAATGGTATTTTTAATCATAAAAGTATTTTACCAAAAATAATGTCTTTCACTGAAAATATATTTTATCTATATAAAACAATTATAAATAATATTTGAAAATAATTTATTTCTATTAATGTAACTATTATTACCATATAGGTTAAAATTATCTTATTAATATAATTATACCACTGAAATGATGTTTCGTATAAAAATCAGTGTTGCCTATAACATACACAAATCAATGATCCAGGTAATGCAAGACAAGTCAGTACTTCATGTAGTGAAATCGATATTGATAATTCATGTAGTGCAAGCTATGTCAATGCTGTGTGAATGGGTTATTTTTCATACTATTTTAATATATATATATATAAACTATTTACTGTGTCACGTTAAATGAAAAATATCAACACAATAAATTAATTTGAAAAAAATAATTCAGATTATCTTGGGGTGCTATAATTATGTGGAGGTCAACAGATTTAGCCTCCACTATAGAAGATAGATATGAAAATTCAATATAGATAACCTTGTTTTTATTACACTCAAAACCCTAATTTTTCATTTCTTTCACCACTAACTCCCACCAAATCCTTTTAGGTTTCTACAGCTTGAAGGTATCACATTTAAACTTAACAGATTTATGAGTTTCTATGAAATCAAAAACAATATCAATATTTTAAAACCAATCCTCAAACACTTGGGGATTTGTAGAGCCATAGAATGTAGGTGTCTTCAAGGAACATAACTAATGAGGATGATTCCAATATTAATCCATTTGAGGTTCCATGTCTAAATACAGAATGTGGATGTGTGTCAGTGCATGTATTAGAGATTTAATAGCATGATTATCAACCTCAACTAGATTCTAGTCCATGGGAGGAGTTTATTATTGTGGTTTATTATAATATTTCCCTTAGATTATATTCCCATGCTTTTTTGGAGGCATGATGCTACACAACAACAAAAAAACATTGAAAAAATTATAATATTACTTAGGTCAACATCCCCAACAAGATAAATAAGGAAAATTAATGCCATCAGACAAAAAAATAAGATTTGAAAATATACAAAAAAACACTAAAATAGGTAAATGACTTTAACAAATCCTCTTGATTACATTACCAAATCACCCATAGGTATATAATACTCATTGTGATGATAAATGGCAATGAAAGTACATAAAACTACCTCATAAACACCTAAAATATCCCAATCATCATATTGAAATCAAGGAAATATGTTGACTGTGCGCCTTTAATACCGTTTTTATTAGCCATATCTGATAACCTAGATTCCTGATAACCAATCTAGTATCGACATAGCGTGTTGGGTATTCCCGATCCCCCTAGGTGGGAATCTAGAAAATCACATCATAAAATATAATATCTGTAACTTTTTTTACACAAAAACTATTTATGATAAAGGTAGTTATTTAGTATACTCAAAACTCAAAAAAGACATATTAATAGATGGAAAAAGGTATACCAAAACCCAAGTAGTACATTATCAATGTAATCATAGGGAATAAAATATTATTATAACATCCCAAATGATATATCACTGTAATCCCAATGGGATCATGAATATCCAACACCCCAAGTGGTTCTTTCCCATTACTCAGACCTGACAGGAGACCATTCACTAACTCAAAAGGAAATGGTATGGTGTGAGCTATAATTCCTTGTACAATATGACCAAGTGTTCCATAACAATACTCCTTAATAATTAACCAATAAAATCATTCAAATGTAATAAAATAGTACATGGGGATAAAATTTCATATTTAAAACATTAAATGATTTTCATATCAAAAATTTGTATAATCATTTCAAACATTGATTAAATAAAAACATGAAATAAAATTGTTTATATAAATCACTATATATGTGAAAATTTATTTCACAATAAAGGCAATTTATTATAAAAATCATCACAATGAATACATGTTGTCATATTCTCTATGGTATGATTATTTATAATGATAGGGTCCTTACACATCCCATATTAGTGGTCACTGCTAATACGTGTACACACATCCCTCAAGAACACACCGAATATGATTGATCGAAATCTCATCTGGGATAAGATCATCCAAACTTGGGTTTTTTATTTTTTCTTCCTCAATGAATTGTGAGGGAATTAAAATCCTCGAATTAGATTCCAAGATAACACACTAACTAACAGTGATCATATGTTCTCAATAACTTAATTAGAAAATGGAACATCATCTCATTCTAAATCATTCATACCAACCTAATTTAATACATTTTATTTTGTGAAAATCAATTATTGAATCATATCAAAAATTCCATAAATTTCAAATTTAGGCCAAAATACCATTTCCATTAGTATGAAGGTTTTTTCCAAAAATTCTACTCCCAATATATTTAAATAACAATTAACATAATATTAGGTTATCATGAATCAATTGATATCTATATCATACAACAAGTAATTAAAGGTTAAATTTATTGGCCAAGAAGAAACAGAACCACCTACCTATAATCACAGAACATACCACATGGAACAAAACTCACCATCAAAGGTGGATGGGAAATATGATGTTGGAACCTAACCTAGAATCATGATTAAACAAGAATTATTTTAGATAGATTAATCCCATTGTGACATATCAATCTCCAAGGAAGAAGGAGAGAGATGGAAGAGACATGATGACAATTTTCCCATATTTATGCATTGAAACCAACAAGATGATCACTCAACGAATATATTATTTATATGAAGTATAAGAATCATTTATATCTTATTATGAGTCTCTAGTTTGAGGGAAGAGAAGCCTATTTGATGTAAATCCTAATTTCATTTGATCCATGTTCTGAAATCCAATACAAGAAATTTTACATGGTGTGTAACCCAATTACACGTCACGAAATTATGAAGCGAAACATACATAGATAAAGAAACATCCTTTTATTAAAAATAAATTTTTTAATATTGAAATGGAATTTAAAATTTTAATAAATGAACCCCTTTCATTAATTATTCCATGTATCAATTTCTTATCATTTAACCCCATTACCCAACATGTAACTCCTATACAGATTGAAAAACAACAGGTTTTTTCGCTAAAAATTTCAAAAAATCCTTGAAATCTTGAATACAAGTATCCTATATATTCTATATTGTAATTACAAAACCAAAAAAAGGAATAAAAACAAATGTTAAAACATACCAGATAATAAGTTAATGGGATTGTTCAATTAAAATATGCCTCTATAGAAGGAAATTGAGGAAAATCCCTCACTGAAGTTTAGAATCATCATATATAATTTTAGCATCATGAATATAAATATTTATCAAAACATTAGATTAATTATAACCCATATAAAACATATTATTAATATTATTTTATTTATAATAATTTATATATATTTACTTGGTAAGTAAATATTACAATTGATTTTTTCATGAGATTCAATTCATATGTCCAACATGACATCAATATATTGACTATGGTAAAATATTTCATTTTCTACATCATAAATGGATTAATAATAAATAAATAATTATATTTTTTAAGCATAAATTATATTTTAGAAACCATCCATAAGATATTAATATGAATAAATGAACTAAAATAGAATCAATGATACAAAAATCCATACAAACACAAGAGTAATGTTTCCACTTTTCAATGATCTAAATGGAATTAAAGAGCAATTATTTTATAGTTTTAGAATTATAATTATGTCATAAATAAAATATCTCATTATATATTATTATATGTATCATCCATGTTATGTGGTGAAGGAAAACGACTCACATCGATCTATGGAAGAGGTAGTCCACATGTAAACATGAATGAACTTATAAAATTTCAATGGAGGGGACGGTATATAATTAGATAATATAATATCATTAAATAATGAAATTTTTTTCAATAATATCTTATTTAATTATTACATCCATCATTTTTACCATGTCTTAGAGGTATTTATGGAAAATTAATTACACCAGTTCATGAGGTTATAGTATATTATACACATAAACAATAGTTTCCATTCCCATTTAAGGGGAGAGGAAATGTATGCATGGTTACATAGTAACATGAAACATATTATTATATTGATGAAAATTTTAATATTATTTCAGCATGTTTAGTGGTGATTGGAAACATTTATATGTATTAATAAAACTCAAACATTCGATTAAAAACAATACCACTTCTTCTAAAAAACACCTTTTACTAACAAATAAATCCCTCAAAGGATATTTTTTCCTAAATAAATGAACTCATGATTGTGTAATGGGATATTAAGAATGGATTTGGATAGGTATAAGCTGGTATAAAAGTTGTTTGATGTGTGAATATAATAGAAGTGGGGGGGTCCATTTTATAACTTAGGCGATGTGAATTCATAGAATTACATTAAATATTATGTAAATAAAAATTCATTTTCTATCCATATTTGTTAAAATGTCAATATATTTGAAGTTATGTTAGTATGAATTTTTGAATACCGTCATCCAATAAAAAATTTATAGGTTTATGTTGTATTTTAAAACATATCATTTGGTTTAACCCATTAGTTATCCAATTTTGAACCATAATTGTGGTAACATGTTTTTCACTCATAAAGAGTTTAATTATTACATAAAAGAAGACAATTGGATTATAAATGTACTTGGTATAAAATTTTATAAAATAAATTATCATCAATATCCACTATCATTATATGAATAATATTTTTTGTAATAGGATGAATTATTTAATTTAGATAAAATGTAACCAAGGTAGTGAAATAATTAAAATATCACATTTTTATAAAAAAAATAATATATATTAATCAATAAGGTTCATGAAAAAATATAAATATCTCAAATTATATTAATTCAATTTTTTCTAAAATCTTTTATTTTATTTTTCTATTTATTGATGAATTATTACATCGGTATTATTTAAGAATTTAATATAACCTTATAATAATTAAAATATTTAAATAAATTTACATCATGTAAATAATATCATTATGATAATAAATAATATTAATACTCATTCCATACTTATTTTTATGGCTATCTCAATATATAAGAGAAATATAAAAGAAATAGTGACATTTTGTGTGTTTCATTACATAAAATATTATATAGACCACTTTATAGGATTCCAGCCCAGAAAGAAATGAAAATAATACGGTTTATGAATCAAAAAAACTTATTTTAGTAATATTAAAGATATAAAATGTTTTCCTTATCACATAGATTAGACCAAGGGTAACCTGATTTACCCTTTTACAATGATGATGATTTTTTTTATTTTTAAAATTTTGTATAAGAAATAATAATGTTAAAATTAATAATTTAAATTAATTTTTTTGAAAATAAATAATCACTTTTAATATATTAATTCTATACAAGTTTTGTAAATTCATCATATATGTATCCCATAATGGGGAACAAAAATCTATTTTAAAAAACATTAATTAATTTTTATGTCAAAATGTTTTTATAAAGATATTAAATATATTATATATTCAAAAGAAATTAATTTTATTATTTATATATAAATGTTTCTTATATTAAGTTAGTATCCAATTACAATTATTTTGTAGATTTTTCAATGAATATAAATGAAATTTTTAAGAAATTATTAATTTAACTATTCACTAAAAAATGAGTTTCAGAAAAATCCAATAATTTCTGTCAAAAATAATTTTAAATTTATTAATTGAATAATTAATTATATTTTTTGACATTAAAATTTTAATTTCTTTAATTATTTATAATTATTATCGAAAAAATTAATAAAATTTATTTTTGAGGAAATTGAATTTTTGAAGCATAAAATGACTTCATAAAGAATACAATACATTTTTCTTATATACAAGTTGGAAAATTGCTATTAATTATGAACATTATATTTAATTTTATATATATATATATATATATTTCTTTATTAAGTTATTTTGATTTGTAACTCCAAATTTAATGGCTGGGTTATAATACTCATGTTTGGAAAATATTATATATATTGTATATTTTAGGTTTTTAAAACATGATTTTGTATGTAATTTAATCTATAAAATAAGTAAAATCTCTTTACATAGAAATATATTCTTAAAAACATAACTTAAAAAAATTATTTTCATTAAAAAATTCATTAAATTTTAATATAAAGAGTGATTTGAAAAATTTTATGTTCTTCTAAGATGTTGTTAGAGTCTGGAGGAATAATTATCAAGGTTAAATAGATGGTAAATAGTTATAAATTAGATAGAGTTCCTTATTATTTCATTAGACATGTCGTGGACAAAATTTACTCAAATTAATGATAATTATTCATCTTACATTACAAAATATGAATCAAGTGTTCTTTGTTAATTATTTTTTAATATAATTAATGAAATTTTACTACAATAATATTTATCAATGTTTTTTGAAATTTTATCTATAGTAAATTTTGACTAAACTTGTAGGCTTACTAAGTAATATAACATAAGTTTTATTGGACATTAATAATGTAGATATCATTTTTAAAGAATCTTAGTCTTATTATAAATTTCTATTATGAACACTAAAACATAAAAGTGTAGAACATAAACAAAATGACATAGTCATAAAAAATGGAATTAAATAATGAAGGGGTCATCGTGATCTTAAATTAATTAGGTAGTCTAATTATCATGTACAAAAAAAATGATTTTTTATAGGTGTTGGACTCCTCATGTATTAATCATGTTTTAATGATCACAAATTCTATTCCTACTAATTAATCTCAATCTTAATTGCAAATATTTTTAATGCTCTTCAGTCTCAATAATAACTACACATAATGTTTTAATGATAACAAATCATATTGATGTTAATTACTCTATTTATTATTTACAAGTCTTATGCATGATCACAAATCTCACTTATATTATCAATTCTTTATATTTATGATTCAAGTTCTCTTACTCTCTAATGATTAAACTTATTCCATATTCATAATATTACTATCTAAGTCTAAATACAGATATTTGTCTAAGAATAGAGTCATCGTGATGTTTGATAGAGTAAGACAGACTGTGTACAAGACACAGTCAGAGTGACCCAGACACCGTGAAGGACACACCTTGAAGGACACACCGTGAAGGACACACCGTGAATGACAAACCATGAAGGACACACCATGAAGGACACACCATGAAGGACACACCGTGAGCTACTCACCGTGACAGAGAGACCGTGAAGCACTTACCGTGAAGCACTTACCGTGAACCACATACCGTGAAGACTATACCGTGAAGAAGACACCATTTACATAATCATTGTGACACTATTTTTTAACTTTTTTTCAATATTATTTAAATAATGTTAACGGTCATATTTGATGTTTTTAATGTAATTAATGTTATTTAATGATAGTTGTTGGAATGTCAGGAAACCATATCTTGTACCTATAAAAAGGGAATCATTCCTACTGCCAGAATGAGTGGAATATAAGGAAGATTGTGATGCAGTACATGTAACAAGTGTATGCAGTGGTGTGCAAGTGTGACGATACAACAAGAAGAACCTGCATACACCCGAGAGCACTGCAATGAACCAAAAGAACAATCCTGAGAAATAAGGAGATTGCAAGACTTTCAAAGAACTCTCATGAGTGCAATCCAACACCACGGAAGAACACATGATGAATCAAGAGATAATTTTCACTCCTGTAGAACACAAGCTGAACTACGACACTCTGTTTTTTAATAGAAAAACTAGAGTAGGACTAAGAAGAAATTCTACTGAATCCAACGAGTCCAGAGCCGTATTGCTAATCAATAGAGCTTTATAAACTTCTATCTATTATCTCTATGTGATTTTTATATTTACTTTCGAGCAGTGTGGTGTACTCTGTATATCTCACACACACACTGTCTCCTACACTGAACTGGAGGATATAAAAATCCTCACTATAAAACTCTTCACTCTTGCATACCCACGTAAACTATGGAAGTGGTCCTTGTGTGGACTGATCTCTGTTTTTTCCCACGAAGAACAATGGTAGAGGTCCCTGTGTGGCCTGGACAGTTGTGTAAACTGCTATTAACCCCGATCCAGGTTTTGTATCAAATTTATATAAATTTGAGAGGACTAATTCTCGGCTTGGGACTGAACCTCTTGTTACATCTGCTATGCATATTAAGTTTATGTTTAAAGTATACTGCATATATCTTTTATACTCCGCTGTTATTACGTTGAAATAAAAAACTATTTTAAAGCTACTTTGATAGTTAAATTAGAAAGTGTTTACACTTATTGTAAATTAGTAGGTTAGTTTCAAAAGTTAGTTTGATCTTGTGGTTAAATTAACAGAGACCTAATCAATCTTTGAGAAGCTAAGTGAACATTTACAATCTGTATAAATTCACTAAAGTTTAACTTGTTTTAAAAATTGGGGGATTTTAAATAGACGATATTTTAACAGAAATTTTAATTGGAACTCAATTCACCCCCCTCTTGAGTATCTACTCTGACCAACAATAGGGTAGCTCAAGATTACTCACCTTTTTTATGAAAATAGGATTGTCCAATATACATTTAAATTTATGCAGATTTTTTTTCATTTATGGTCAACAAATTATTTAAGGGAAATTAGACAAAAAATAAACTCTCAAATATCCCCCAGGTAAAATATCAAACTTTTTATGGATTTTATGTTTTTAAAGGGTTTATAACACTATATTTGGGCCACTTGTCCCTTCATGAAGACTATTTTATTGTAAATGTACACTAAAGACTATTGGGAAATGTTTTATTGGAATTTGTGTAATGTAGTATGTTATAGAAAGGGTAATGTATGATTGAATGGGATTTTTTCATGACCTGACCCATGTCAGGGCTTAGGTTGAAACTAACATAGGACAACATCTAAAGGCTAGGGGCTGTAGACCAGTGTCGAAGGAATAACTATCAAAGGGATGCATTTTCCTAACTACCTGTATGCAAAAACATATCCATCATAATGAAAAAGAGCAGATGAAGTAAAAGTGAAGGAATCACAATGATAAGGTAAAACCATGAATGAAAAACCTCTGGATCATATAGGATTTCGGTAGTGTAAACATAAATGTAAAAGGGAAAAATATACTCCCAATAAGAAATACATCCCCAACTATAAAAATAAAAATTTAAACTAATAAGAGATCCTAGATCTTAATATCTAGGCCGAATCCACCATACATGGTCCAATGTAATAGGTATCTCTAAACTCCTATAAATTCACCACTGACATGTCTTTCGTCTGTATAATTCATTAAATTTTTGGAAAAATCCAATACATGGGTGAGTATATACATACACGGTAGGATTCCCTGAATGCTAAAGGTGGTAGAAAAGGATAGAATAGGAATAAAAACAATGCAGATATATTAAAGTTATAGAAAACAATGAATCATAATAGATCAACCCAAAAGGGGGAAATTAAACTAAAACAAACATAGGGGTCTCAACCAGGAGTGTAGATTAACTATAATCCAACCCATTTCCACATATAGAAGGTGATTAGACTCATCCAAAAATGAGAAGTTAACCCCCAATATTATGTGGCATACCCCACTCATCTTCTCATATCATGTAATGAGAGTATCCAATTCCAAGGTATATATATATATATGATCAATCAAAGGAAGATAAAATTGGAGAGAAAGGTAATAACTATCTTGTATCTTAGCTAAATAATAAAATTAACCAGTATGTAAAAAATTCTATCAATGATGTCCAACATCTCACATGTCTTCCCATATGTAATCGTCCAAGTCAAGACACACCTCGTCACTGTGTCAACTAGTCAATGAGAAAGAGTCTCTAGGTAGAGGACACATGCACCGGTTCTAGAATAGGGTTCCACTATGATGTTTAATGGTGGAACCATTCCCTACCTACTATGTGCTTTCCACTCTAGTTGTAGAGGACTCATGCTTGGACCAGCTAGAGGTTTCAACTATAGATGTCACCAAGGACCCATACCCATCTAGACATGTGTGTTCCCCTTGGGAATCCATTTAGTACCCATTCCCTGATTGATTAGAGGGTTCCGCATTAGAAATATCTAGAAGACACATTCCCTATGAAGAAAGGAGGGATACCCTCTAGTCAATTAGAACCAATTATCAACTTGAAAATAAGGTTCTACTCGAGAATCCATTGAGGACCCATGCACAATTCGAATGGAGATTTCGATATAGGATGTCGATAGAGGACCCATGACCTATGCTGATTGGAAGATTCCAGCATAATAGTTGGTAGGGAACTCATTCCAGGCTTGAAGAGAGGGTTCAAATATAAATTCCATCAATTAACCAAGCCCAACCCAGCTATAAGGTTGCACTCGGGAATCCACTACTGATCATTTGTTAGCACTACTATCGTTGAGTGTATCTTAACCATGATTCATGCTCAAAACATTCCAAATCCTATCAAAAAATACTCAAATATGGGACCCATGTGATTAAATGTTCAAAAAAACTCTTGATAGGTTACTTTTAGCCAAAAATCCTAGTCCAAACAATCGAGATATTGAATATAGATGTTTCCTCCAATGAAACTATGTAGAATTGGAAGTATGAGGGGACCCATTCAACCAGTGGTTCGTCTCCACAACCTATACATGTCCTTGGAAAACATAATTATCCCAATATATGTATATGTACATACTGTGTAGGTTGACTACATGACAAGTCCAAACTATTTGGAACCCTTATATGTTTTTCTAGTTGCGTCTATGTACTTAAGCTATGGATAAGTACTTTATTACACAATTTTTTGATTCACATGGTGTGCAACCCATGGGATCTGGTTTTATATCTGTACTCAGGAACATGGTTTGTGACTGACCGTGTGCTACATCACATAGATCATCTACATGGAGAAAGTGGTGCATGAAATATAGGATGTCTACACGCCTTTCCATCCTAATATTTCCCAAAACTCAAGTCACTAAAACCTAGTGGCTACACACTATGTGTTCATCGTGATACAAAAAGTGTAGTATACATTTTCACTATTTTACATAATTTTTTCCCACACTCCTAATATAATCATTTCATCTAATATTTTCTCCATTTCTTCTTGTAATAATCTGATCTAGGATGGATCTATAATTTCTAGCCCTCCAGTGGCCGTAACAAAAAATTCATTGATCCTTATGGGTTTGATTCTCAACCTCCCTGATACATATTCTTAAACCACCAATGATTTTAATATCGATCATTAAAAACCACCAACGGTTCCTGATATATGAATAATTTATCAATGCACACCCCTCTTGTGAATCAGTCATGATTCAAAGGGTCTGATCAGGCTCGGTAACACCTGACACTATTGAACCCATATTTTAGGGTGCAACTAGTGAATAATTAGAATACATTTTTTTGGGATCAAAACATGAACACTAATTTTACTATCATGGGCCATGACTTCTTGTCCAACAATCAAGAACTTAGATAATCTGGGTGGGAAAATTGAAAAAACAATTAATTTTAAATACATGGGTTCATGAAATTTTCTTTAATTGGTACATATACAAGAAAGGGATTGACCTATTAAATAAATTAAACAATATAGGGATTAAAACAAAAATTCAATAGCCTTTCTGGGATATTATATTTTTCATCATTGATGAAAATTCCTAGAAATTATTTATGGACCCTGTGGAATTAACTATCCATAGATATTCTATGATCCATTGTTTCATCGTCTTCTAATCTGATTCCCTAATGGAAGGAGGAAAAAAAGCTATAGAATCATCCCATGGTTTAGATGGCTATCCCTGAAGGAATATCCATTCACCTATACTTATAAAATATTATCTTGGTCAAATAAATCAATCAATTATATTAATAAATCAATTAATGCACTGAACATACAACCATTGGGCGAGTTTTCCTAATTTACATTGATGACCTATATGCCTTCTTATAGTGGGTGAATAATGCTTTCAAATTACAAACATGGTCTCAAATTTTTGATACCTGATTTATGATATGATTTATACCATTTTCTTTTATAACGAAATGGGTGTAATAAAAAAATATTCAATATTTTAATGAAATTATTTCTTGGAACTTTGGGCCTTGGGATCACAAAGAATCTCAGTGCCTAGCTCTAAAAAATATATTGAAATATTTGAATGAATTATGTGGATAAAATTGAGATTCAACATCATTCAATCCTTCATGAATTTATTCTATAAAAAGAAAAAAATAAATAATCAACTCATGATACTAATCCTATATCTTTCTCTCCCACTCCTAGAGGCTCTCTTGTATATTCTTATGATGCCACATCATGAAAAATAAGGGGATGTTCTATGTACACAATTTCTCCCCTATCAACCCCTGATTTCCATTGGGTTCTCCAAAAAATTGGCTCTGTCCTCGAGGTTTATCTCACACCAATCAAGGAAATGTGTGGGGTTATGTATGTATCTTCTCATCTATGACACATGAAATATGTAGGGCACCCATTCCAGTTTTGGGGCTGGGTGAGGCGATATGAAACATGACCTACCCTCTACCAAATTCCAAATATATTGATGAAACCCCAAAATATCATACCTCTTGGTCAAACATAACAAATCCTCATCATGGGTAGACTCTCAAAAAAATGTAGTATCCTTGATTGAAGTACATGTTTCAACAATAGTGATCTTCATATGATTTTTGTCTTCTCTGATCCACCCTCATCTCCTCACATATGACCGGGACCTTCTCTGTCATCACCTATACTATCCTTGGAATGATAAGGAACATCTCAATAATATTTTTCAGTATAATATTTACCTACATGTTCTCCATTATAGGGACTAAAATGTTTCCATGCCAATGGTAGAGTGATATCTATTTTTAAGAAAAAACTACCAAGGGAATTTGATCCTCCAAGCTATGACCAAACTCTAACACAATATCCCTCGACATATCCTCCTACAATTTTATAGTGTGCTCAGTTAACACATTGTTTTGGGGGTGAATGAATGTAATCGCCATAAATTTTCCTCTAATGCCTCATATATGACTTTCCACAATCATGATTTAAATCCCACATCACGATCAGAGGCAATCTTTGTGGGAAACCCATGATGGGAAACAATATAATGTATGTAAATTATTCTCAAACACTAAACCCAACACTACTCCTTGATATCAATGATATTTTTTGAAATTGTATATCAGTCAAAAGTAACTGAAATAGAATCATGGAACTTCTCTATGAGTGAAATCCATACAAAAAATCCATGGATTTGTCATCCCACATCCATTACGAGATCTCAGGGTGATGAAACAAATCTATAGGAACATGGTTATCACCAACCACATGTTTACATGTGAGTCCTAAGAGAAAAAATTTGTTTTGACACATCTCATAATGGAATAAAAAAATTGCTACCGAGGGCCTCTATACATTTTCCCCACATCGAGATGTAAAACAAGGTTATAAGTGTGGAACTATCACATAAACTCCTCATGCATCTTGACTGGAAGCACCATTCATCCATTGAAAAGTATGATATTTGTCTATCATTAAAAATATATTTTTTAAAATCACAAGTAGATATTTGGACATATAATACCTTACAGTCGATGTAATTCAGTTTGGAATATCTCATGTTATAAAGAAGCAGAGGAGTCAATACCATTTACTGTAAAAAATAAGTACCATTATTCTCCACTAGGGTTAACTGTAGGGAGAAAAAATTCTATGCAGACACCTTCCCCAATAATCCTAGTAATTCATGATAAGGTAATATACTACTATTTTTCCCTTACATGGAATAGATAATATCTCAAATCCATAGTCATGTATGAAATCTATGTAGCACCACTAACTCAGGTTCAATTCATTCGTTGTGAAGACATACCCAAGAAATTGATTGTATATGTAAACCAAAATTCACTCCCCCTAAAGATAGTGTTGCAATATCCTTAGGGTGAATACTACCACTAATACCTTGAGGTCATAATTTGTGTAGTTCTTCTCATGGGGTATAAAATTCCTCAACACTTATTTTATAAATTCCCAAAAATGCATCGCCATGAATGGGATACCATCTCCTAAAGTATAAATAATCACTATACTAGATAACCTATATTATAATTGTCAACACTGGAGCACTCATATTCTATAACCTCAACTTCTCAAAGGCCTTTTGGAAATTCAAAAACTAGGTGAACTACGACCCCTTCCGTTGTAGGGTGATCAATGAGGTTTAAATTTGTAGAATTCTACCAAAAACGTCTAATAGTACCAAACCTATCCAAGAAATATATTCACCCCTAACACACTATTGTGTGGCCATAGTGAAATTAGTGCATCAAAATTATATGGGTCTATATCTAAAGGATGGTAATTAATAACATACATACGAAAGTGAACCTCATGAATCAAAATCTAGAACATCGAGATATTCCCTAAAAAATGTTATTTTAGATGAAAATATAGAACTATCATCAAATTCCCTGCATGTTTCTCCTCTGATGCATATAATATTTGTATTTCATTAATTAATATGAACACATTTATTTGTATGTATGGTTGGATGACCTGGTTTTTCAAGGTCAAAAAACACGATGGGTATGTTCATTAATCAAAATGGAATAACTAGGAACTCATATTTTCTGTAGAGACATTGGAATTACAATTTTTGAATATTTTCCTTGTTAAACCTCAATTGGTGGTATTTATATTAGTAATCATTTTTTAGAACCATATAATTCCTCAAAATTGGTTGAACTGTCATCAATACATAGAAAGGGCAAATTGTTCTTTTTATGTCATGGTTCACACAACAAAAATTTGTGAAAATCTACAATCCCCCTTCCACCTTTTTTAATGAACAATAATGAAGCAACCCATGGGAATAGATTGAGCCAGACAAAGACCTTCACTCAAAGATGATCCAATTAAAACCATAGTTCATAGAACTTGAAAGGGACCATATAAAATTGCACATAAGGTATTGGGGTGGTCCCATGATGTATGTGATTTCAAAACTGCATCTCCAGCTTTGGAGGATATCCCAAAACATCATATAGGAAAACGTCCCTATAATCCTCCACCAATTAAATATTACAAATCATTGAATAGCCAACTATATAGAAGAATATACCCACCAACTATTTTGGAATGGGATACAACTTCCTGCTTTCAAAACCAATTCACCATTCTATGAAATCTCTTTAACACCCACAAAGGTGAATATCATCCCATTAGTGCATAGGCATCCAATATTTCTATGGTGATAGTTAATCTGGGTCCTAAAAAGAAAAGTAAATACATACAAAGATTACATCATAGTTTTTCATCATGATGAAAAAAAGTTCCCATGATAACCTCTCTCCACCAAGTTATATATTGTACGCCTGGTAGATGAATGATACATAATATGTGTTCCCTATTGGAACCTCAAGATGGAGTTTTTAGGATATCACCTCCACTAGGAGCTCCATCTCTCACAAAAATATTAGTGAGAAGAAGGAATCGATGGAACTAATGTATAATAAAATTTTAATATGAGAATAATTAAAATAGTTTATATATTTATTCATCTTGTGTGTTGTTGGGTTATAAGTATGTGAAAAATGAAGCGTTCTGCGGCCATGATTTCCAGGTCTCAAAACCCAAAATGGGCCACCTTATGGTGGTGGTTGATGGATCTCATAGTTTATTAAAAAAACCATAAATTAGACTGCTCCTATGTGATCTCCACCTTTTTGGCAGCCACACTACCCTCCCATGTGATATCCCTAATCACGAAACTACCTATTCCATTGTGTTAGATCAGCTATTTTATTGCTATCTTGATAATGTTTTGTTAGGAAGACTCATTCTATTTGGCTTCTCAAATCCCAATAATTTCACTACCCCTCTCTAGGATATTGGAACAATGAATGGTATTTTTTGGAAATGAAGATTGGATTGTGTTGATAAAATCCTTACAAGGAAGATCATTCAGTTTTTAAGGAAATAAATATTATAGTATAATCTAGATACAATATTGAAGGTAGTGTTATTTACCTATTTTTTCCACATATTAGTGGTTAAAAAATCTGGGGAAGTACTAGAACCCTGAATGGTTGTTTTCTAAAATTAACTCTTCTGATATATAGCAATTTAATGGGTGTTATGAAGACAAGGTTTAGGATCAAGAATTTGTGGACCATAGAATATAGTGATGGTGATATCTACAAATACAAGAAGTGGAGAATCCTAAATACATGGTGTGTTGATGATGATATCCATAAATATGTCAAATTTGAGTTGAGAATCATGATGTTATGAGTGCCATGGAGATTTTTTTTGAAATGTATGAAATATCTATGAGAGGAGGTGGAGCATCGTGAACGACTGATCCAATAAATATAAGGATAATCTCTTCATTTTATAATGAAATTATTCAATGAAAATATGAAATTTATAGGATTTTTCATAGCATGGAGATCTCTATAAAACTGGATTTCTATGAAATATTTAGCATTGATAAAATAATAATTAAGTATTGACTGATGAAAATGCTTTTATGTAATGGGGTTCTTCATGATAATGGGTTATTTGACATTTAATCAGTGAGATTCACAATAGAGGTTTGTTCTATGAAGTCAATTTCCTTTGTGATGGTAGTGAGTTTTAATAAGGATCTTCCTTAAAGATAATATTAAAAAACAGGATTAAGTGAACATGGCTTTAAAAGGGAATCAAATCAGGTACACAATGAATGAATAGACTAGTTATATGTCGTGTAAAAATAATTTAATGACAACCCAATGAAGAAAACATCAAATTGATAAACTGAGTTATAATTCTCTCAGAAAAGTGAGCTAGGGGACCAATAGAAGTGTTCTATGGGAGGTAGAGTTATATCCCTAAAATCATGTAATGGCAGTGCGCCTAGAATATAGAGATTATGTATGATGGTTTTTATTCCACATCTAGTGAATATTGTTGGATTAATGTATGAGCGAAACACAATCAGTGTATGCTACTTGGACTATCCCTCATTGACGAACCAAGTAAAACTGATGTGTTGCCTTTCTATAGGTGATTGTATGATTGTTGATAAAATCCCTCATATTAGTTTAATGAATTATAACCAATGTGTGACCATGTTTTTTCAGACTAAAATAACATTATCAAACACCGATTTACCCCCACCCCCCCCCCTCGGGGCGTTCTCAGCCCAAACACAAGCTTCTCTAGTGCTCTGTGATGTCCCAATTCTGCTTAACTGTACCACTGATTCAAATCATGAAAGTATATCTTGTGATTAGATCATGTTGGTTGGTTCCTGGTAGCTATTTCCAGATTACTAATCCCCCTGATTAAAAATTATATATCCATATATATGGAATCCTTATAAAAAATTCTATCTATAACTAGTTCCTACTATAGCACCCTGATAGAGGGGGAAACAATAAGGGAACTACAATGACACTGATCTATTTAAAGAGTTCATACTTAAACTTATATTCTCAACAGTCTCCATAAATAATCATGTCAAGGTCGTATTGGGTAAGGCCAGTAAATCTCACTATTTACTCTGACTTCATCATCCCTCCCTACTATAGCTCAAAAGCTCCTAAATCTAAATAGATTAAAAAAAAGAGGGTTGTACTTTTCAAAAAATATATGAAGGATGTCTAGTACGGTTTGTGTAGAATAATCATGAGCATGGTTATCAAAAATACTCTAGCTCTAAACTACTCCATAGAAAAGGAGAGATTACAATGAAACAACCTGATATGTCATGCCCTAGATGAGCCTGAAAACACAGACCATTAACACTATCCAATCCTTTTCTACCTAAGGATCTGGCTCACAAAAAAACATAAGCTACCACTAGTGCATGAAATTTTGGAGAACTTTAAGCATGAATTAATCCTCATCCTACTATTATTGGTGATTATATTTTCTATTGGGGGGCATGATGTTACCTACCCACATGGTGCACGGATCTTGTGAGATGGACCCTGAACTAAGGCATGATCAGTTATCAGATCATTGTCATGATCTGAAACTGGTATCATGGCTAGCTGTAGTTCTGGATGAATCCTAAAATTTAAATCAAGAGGTACCTCATTTATAAAATTATATATATATATATATAACTTTGGGAAGCTGAATATAGAATAAAAATCAAGGACTCAATCATATATGATGCACAAACAATTGATCCCTACAACTAATCTCTCAGAATTTGGAGTCAACAAACAAGTAGTCAATGTCATGGGGAATGAATATGTTAGCTGCCCATACTATAACTAGATTCACTATCTTAAGGGTTTCACATGAGACACGTGAATGTCTCCAACACAATCCTTACATTTTATTCATGTTATTTTGGGCTATTAGAGTATATGAGAATATCATTGATAAACACTACACAAAATTTTTCAAGGTAATGTATAAAGACTATATTCATCAAATCCATGAGGATTTCAAGGGAATTTTAATGTCCAAAGGAATAACTAGAAACTCATCAAAACCATACCTTGTATGAAAGATAGTATTCTAAATATATTACTTCTTCACCTTTAGTAGATTATATTTAGAATGGAGATCCAAATTTGAGAATTAATGAGCTCCTCATAACTGATCGAACAAGTAATCAATAATTCTAAGGTAATAATTTTTCTTTATGGTGATCTTATTGATTTCATGACAATCAATACACAACCACATTAATATAACTGTCTTATTAGAAAATATCACTAAACACCCAAATGTGATGCAATAGGGTCTATAGACCATGTGTTTGACTTTTCATTTAGATTCTTCTTTAGCTCCTGCAGTTTGATAGGTTCTACCCTATAGGGACATTTAGAGACATGTTTATCTCCATGTATGAGTTCTATTGATAAACCTACCTCAGTATATATGGGATGTCTAGGTAACTCTTCAAGAAAAAAATCACTATATTCCCTCATAATGGTAATTTAACCTAGATTTTTTCATTCTATTGACTAGGCCATTTTAGAGAGGTATTCTTCTCTATAGAGAAAGAACACCAACCCCATTGAATGATTTTACAAAATAGAATCATGATCTTTTTTTACATTTTTTAGAGGATAATAGGATGGTAATGAATATTAAAATATAATTCCTTTTCCCAATAGTTTGTATGTGCTCTATATAATGTGAGAAAATACATTCCCATTACAACATTAAGTTCCACCATGGTAAATATCACGAGATTTGATGGAACAATCTTCCCAAATATTCCAATAGGAGAGGAGTCCAATACCATGGTTATAATGACTACACTAATTGTTGTTTTTATATATATCACTACTGTAGTGATTCAGGGATTTGATTCAGTAGTTATATAAAAAAAGAATGATATAAATGAATTTGTAAAACCAGAATCAAATAATCATTTTTTCATTATTTGGACAATAGTAAGTGTAAATTATATGACTTTGGTTTCTCAATCCACATCAGTTTCAGTGAATGCATAAGCCTGATCTTTATCCTTTTGATTTGGTGTTTTCTAGTGCTGATTACCATTGATGACTCGAGGTTTAGTTAACAAGATATCATAGTTCCCCTTCTCTATATAGTTGTAACATTATACAATTGGTGGTGCTCTACATTACTCCACCACATTTTCCTACTTAATCATATATTTTTAATATTAATGAACTTGCTTTTCTTATCTACCTTAGTTGAAAAATATTCCCCATCCATTTGAGGCAGTTCCCATGATGTTTCATCCCACTTTTTTTCATGATAGTGGTTTTGTTTTCATTACATCTTTCTCATTAGGTCATTCCTATTGAAACATCATCGTTCATTTCTTATCATCGTAGCCATGATAACATTCTCCAAACACCATATCCACTTTGAGAGCACATAGAACAACTTATTTATGACAACCAATGTCTCACTAAATCCTTTATAATGTGTGTTTTAATCAATAAACAATCACTTAATTTGTCTATCATTATTCATAATAAAACTCGAAGTGTACCTTAAAATCCTTGTTAAATTTGCTTCATAGGTCATGATAGATTCTTATTCCTATTACATCAGCACTGCGAGTTATCTCTCTATATTTTTTTGAAGAGTTAGAGGTAAATAGTTGTTATGAAACTTTATCTTAACGTCTTCCAACTCAACATATTCAATTTTTTCTTTTGTCTTGGTGTTCTTAACCAATGCTCACCATTGATCATCCCCTTCATCTATATAGTAAACTTTAAGATACACCTTCTCTATCTTAGGATAGTGAGGCATATAAAATATCTTCTCCATGGAGTTGACGCATTATTATGATACTAGTTGATCAAAAGATCCACTAAACATCAGTGTTCGATGCCGAATAAAACAATCGATAGTCAGTTTCTCCTTCTTAATTGAATGTGAATGTTCCACAATAGAATGATAATATTCATAACTTCAGAAAGTTTGGTAATTATTTACATGAATTTTTGAACTCCACCTCCAAAATAATTGGGGATGCTATTTGGGAAATCACTACATTATCCCTCTCGTGGGTTGTTGGCCTTGTTTCCACTAGTCCTCCCATATTCTAAAATAGAAAATGTTATAAACACAAATAATTCAACAAGTCATCTATAATTTATTACTTTTTGAAAATAAATATAATGGAATATATTATGGGATATATATATTTTGATAATATTCTTGTGTGCTTATATATACTTAGTCTCATACAAGTGTTTTCAATATTGTTCAATAATCCGAATTCCATAATTAATTAAACTATGTTCTGATACCATCTATAGAAACCATAATTTTTCATACATTACTGTTACATCATTTTAATAATAAACTTCATAAAATTATTACATGACCAATATACAATTGTTTATTGTCTTGAATAAAATTGTTCCAAACATAAAATTTTCAAAATTAAAGATAATGATTTATTTAATTTTGTACTATCTAGTTTCTTATTAGACCTCGAATTCTCCTTAGTAAATATAATCACTTAAAGATATACATCAAATATTAGGGTGAGAAATAATCCCATTAAGAGGATAAATAATAACTTGAAAAAATATAATATGGGGTGAGAATAATCATAATATAATCATCATAATCATTAAAGGATGCATTAGATACAGTAAATGAATGAGGAAATGCTCAAAAATGGAACATAATGTCGTAGTGGTCAACTACCACACATAGTTTTGAACAAGGATAGGTTCATGTTTATTCATATTTCAATTTTTTTTGTGAGAAAAATCACATTACCTAATGAATTAGACTGCTATTTAATTTAGGGTGCACCCACCAAATTATAACATTCAGATTGTGCTATATAATTCTGGGTTCACCCATCACATCATTAAATTTACATTATTATATTTTACAAATATAAAATATATCAATGATGGAAATAAATTATCCAACGGAAAGGAATGTATTTCATTTAATAGTGTTTAACTTCATAAAATCTAGGATCCCAAATGAATGTTTCAATATCATAGTTGATATAATAATCATCAAAGTTCAATGAAGAAGAAACAATCTCGAGAGGTAAAAAGAGTTTTTTTAAAGAATAGTTCTTCTATAAAACATTTTTTTATTATAAACTGATGTATAAAACATTTATATTCTATTAAAGGTGATATAATTATGAATAAATTATAATCATGGAATATCCTTAATGATAATGGGGTGCATGATGGAAATCACAAAGAATGAGTGTTGGGTTTGGGAATTCCCCTTACTTTAAGTATGAAGGCTTTATTCACTATAATATATTATATAATCACAAAAAATTCATTAGTTAACATATATAGAACATTTCATACATTAATTTATTTTATTTTTGTTTATCATGTTCATTTATGGTATTTTCAATGTGTTATATATTTTAATTTTATTGTTCATAAGCATTCACTTTCATGGGTCTCATGATTAATAAAATTTAATATATGAATTGATGTTCATGTAAAATGATGATAAATATAACCAATATTTACTATACATTATTAATTATCTTCCAAAAGGTTAAATAATCTTATAAAAAATTTGTTTATATTTTATGAGGATGAATCATTTGATAAAAGTTAATGATGATAGTTGTAGGTAAATTTTGGCGGTTTTTTGATCACACCAAACACATTTTGATTTAACAATTACTATTATGTGTAGTTGTTAGATCCAAAAAATAAATAGAGATGTGACACATATTTAAAAAAAATTAAACTATTACAATGGTTTTATTAACATCTTTTAAGGAGTTAGATTAAAATAAATGTTCATCTCCCCTAATGTTGGTATTTGACACATCCCAGGAGAAGATGTTATTTTTATAATAAAAGGGAGAGGGAGTAGTTAAATGTGATGACCCGGACCAAGATGTCACTTAATGGGTTCCCCATGCCCAGTGGGCCACATAGCCTAAGGTACATCTTCTGAAATTCTAGAGGTTACAGACTAACAGTGAGGGCCTATGGTGTATCCTTGGGAAGACAATGCCCCCATTAGCAGAGTGTATCGCAACAAATGAGATATAAATGAACAGTAAATAGTGGAATCAATGTGAATAAATAGTTGATGAAAACTAATTCAACAGATAAATAATAATAATAATAACTGTATCAACTAAACAATGATAATGTCATGTCATGTCACTAGAAAACTAGAAAGCATAGATACAAAGCAATATGCAAAACATGTTCCACAAAGTAAAGTAAAACAATGACTACTACAAGCTTCCTGATATCCAACACCATCATCTTCTATCATGATACATCCAATCATCATGAAATAATGTATTAAATGCTATATGCTTCCCTTTTTCAATACCCACAAACAGTGTCTATAACATCCGGCCCGTGTAATGGAATATAATAGTGTACAGTCATGAATATATATATATTGTAAAGAATCTAGTACAAAATGACTAAAAACCCCATGTACCTGCTTCAGCCCTCCTCTGGTGTCTGAACATGTAACCAGTTCATTAATTGATCAATTACCATTTAATGAAAACATGTCACACAATTCATATCCAACACAGAAAACATATCCTGATAATCTATGTAGTGAATGTCCCAAGACATTACAAGAAAACCATTCAATGTTATCTAGTGAGGCTTTCCCAGGGAAAAAATCAAGTTAACAGAGACTCAAAGAAAGACAACGTAGTAGCATCTAAGCATAGATAAGGGGTAATAGTGTAATCCAAGGATCATAATTCAAGGAATTACCCAACAAGATGCCTACTATGCCCTAGGAGTGAATCCAAGGTAAAATATGTCTAAGAAAGTATTGGGTATACGGAGTGTATCGAAGGAAAAAACTTGTCAATTCTGGATCCAACGAGTGTATCTGAGGTATTATAGAATAAGAAGGTACCCAATGATAGCATACTGGGAATCCAAGGAATAGACAAGATCTGAAATTTCTGTGGGTATCAACTTATGAAAACTGTATGCTTGAATCAGAATGGGGTTCCTAATACACAAGGTATTCTCCTCTCAGAATCCAAGGTGAGCACGAGTGACTTTATTCTTATTTGATAAAGAAGTCATGTAGTAATTTATTTGGTTGAATTATTTCCTTTCATTAGTGTGGGCAGGTCAAGTAGATTTGAAATCATTGGTCCAAGCCTTTTTTTCATTATTGTGGATAGGTAAAGTATTGTTGCAACCATTTAATTATATATTAGATAAAAATTATGTCTTATTCAATTTTTGAGGTTCACTTTTCATAGTGTACTTTCCATTTTACATTTCATATTTCACATTTAATAAACATTTTTAAGAACATAACATAGGTAGGTAAAGTGTTGAGAATACATGGTACATGCCATTATGAAATTATAATTAACAAGAATCCATTGATTATAAGAGTCTCACCTTTAGAATGGTCATGAAAAGACACACCCGAAAAGTGGCTCAAATGTGTCAAAACACTGAAAACCCAATTATGACATAACCTTCGACATGAGGCAGATTGAGTTGTGGGAGAAACCATGAACAACTAATATCATATTTTGAAAGAGTTTAATCATATCATTCTAACATGTATAATCATGAATTGTTAATTTAAGATACAATTTCCAATGAAACTGTTGGACCCCACATGAATATCCCAAAATCAATGAAATTTAGGGATGAGTTATAGACCACCCACCTTAGGGTTGAAAAATTATCCTTTTCCATTATTATCCCTTTATTTCCCTTGGATTAGATTAGATATATGAAAAGGTGAAAAACTCACACATGGTGATATCTAGGTTGAGAGTGAAAGGTAAGTCGAAAGACTAAAGGGAACTCTAATACTTATCATTGTTCATCCAACATGATGAAAGAAAGCCCGATCAAATGTTAGATGAAGAAGATCTTTTGATTCCAAGATTTAATCTTCAAAACCCCCAAAAATGTAAGAGAACTAGGTCAATCCCACATAAACCCATATTAGGGAGGAAGGGTGATGATTAATAGATCATTAAATCCATTTTAGACATTTTACATAGGTTTTTAGCCTGCGAATGGTTTGTCTGCATGGTTTAGCCTGTGCACGGTTTGTAGGGTTAGCCTGCATGGCCGTTCTCAAACCATGCAAGATGTCATTGTCCAAAAAACACAAACCACATGGTTAGTAAAACTATGTGAAAACCATGCGCAAACCATGCGACATAGATTTATTTTCTAAAAATATGTGTTCTGAGCTCCAAACAAGCCCTAACCACTCTCATATATTTTTCAAACTAATTAGGCATATATATTAGGTCCAATGTAAAGATTAAGACCGAAAATTAATGGATCCAAACCTCAGTTCAAAACCAGGTTCGTACAGCCTTACCCCCTTAAAAGAACTCAACCCCGAGTTATCCTTCCAATGGTAAGGAAACATTTTCTGAGAACAACTCTAGCCACTAAACACGTATATTGTCTTCCCTCTTTCAAGTCTCATCCAGTTCTCGGCCATGCTGCCAAAGCACCCATATGAATTGGACATACTTGCCTCGGAGAGCCTTTGTGCTCCAGTCAACGATGAGTACTGGATACACCTCAAATTTAGCATCAACATCTAAATCAACATCATCGGGATCAAAGGTATAAGATGGTTTAGGATGATATTGGCAATGATGTGAGACATGAAAGATGTCGTGTACAACAAGGTACCTCTAAGGTAGCAGCAATCGATAAGCCTACCAGCTCGAATCTCTCTAGAATCTCGAACGACCCAACTTAACAAGGTGACTACTTACCCTGCTTATGTAACCGTCTATGTCCCATACTGAGTGATACCTGAAGAAAAACGTGATCCTCAACCTCGAACTCAGGAGATCTTCAACAAAAATCGGCAATAGATTTCTATCTAGACTGAGCAGTATTCATATGCTTCCTGATCAACCGGACCTATTCTGAAGTCTCCTGAATGAGACTATGACCTATTAAGGCATCCTCACTATCCTCTATCCAGCACAAGGTTGAATAGCATGACCTACTATATAATTCCTCAAAATGAGCCGTATGAATCGTCGCTTGGAAACAGTTATTATAGAGAAAATCAACGAGAGGGATATGTTTATCCCAAGAACCGTTGAAATC
The DNA here is from genome assembly GCA_963277665.1 of Viscum album. Classification (NCBI taxonomy): domain Eukaryota; kingdom Viridiplantae; phylum Streptophyta; class Magnoliopsida; order Santalales; family Viscaceae; genus Viscum; species Viscum album. The sequence goes on from OY728157.1 coordinate 1,004,700,461, forward strand.
AAGGATGCATGGTTGGAGCATATCCTCTAAAAACTGTATTCTCCATTATGATTGTCCATCGGTCTGAGGGTGAAAAGTTATTGTTTGTAGAACCTGATTTCCCATATATTTCTTCAAAACCTTCCTGAACCATGAAGTGAAATGATCATCCCTATATGAAAATATAGTACGTGGAACCCCTTGTAGTCATATGATCTCACAGACATAAATTCTTTCCATCTCATCAACTAATAAAGGCTCTTGAATATGATTGAAGTGGGATGATTTCGTTAGTCGTTCAATGACTACCCAGATAACATCACTACCCCTTGACGACCTAGGTAATCTAACTATGAAATCCATAACAACATCTACTGATTTCCCGTTCAAGACTGCAAGTGGATGTAACAAGCCTAAAGGTATCTGGTTCTCTTCCTTCACCTATTGATAGGTGTAACACCTAGTGCTGAGGCCAAAAAACTGATGTTTCATTCCATACCACCTATACTAGCGTCACATATCTCGATACATCTTTGAGATGCCTGGATGAACTGCCCACTAGGAAGCGTGGGACTCATTCATCAACTCCTCTCTCACATATATATAAAATTAGATATGTCTAGGTGGATTCAAGATGTAATATCCATCCATAGACGAATCTGGAGGTGGGTCACGTAGAACTAAACCTTCAGGATCTGAAAACATCCTACAATTCAACATCTTAAGGAGAAAAGAGGTAGATGTTATAGATGAGAGGTAATATTTCTAATAACTATCTTGAAAATCTAGATGACGCTCAGAAATGAGGGCCATTAACTTCCATTCATCACTAGCTTCCTGTATGGTCTGCGCTTGAGTTTTCTGACTCAGTGCATCTGCAACCACATTGAATTTTTCAGGTGTATAGGCATGCTCAAAATCAAAGGATTGTAGATATTTGACCCGTCTTCCCTGTCAAAGGTTCAAGTCATGCTGAGAAAATATATACTTGAGGATTTTTTGAACTGTAGAGACCACAATGCGCTCACCCAAGAGATAATGTCTTCAATAAAATAAGGAATGCACAACTTCTACTATCTTGAGGTCATGAGTCAGGTAATTTAAATCACGAGGACTCAAATTATGATATCCGTATGCAACTAATTTGTATTTTAGCATCAAAACTACTCCAAGGCCAAATATTGATGCATCATAGAAGACGATATAACCATCACTAGGTTCTGGAATAATAAGAATAGGTGAGGAGGAAAGCCTCCCTTTTACCTCCTAAAAGGATTTTCCACATGCTTTTGACCACAAGAACATAGCACCATTCTTTGTAAGTCTAGTAATAGGTGAAGAAAGATGTAAGAAGTCCTATATTAAATTCCGTTAAGATCCAACTATCCCCAAGAAACACCTAATATCAAAAACGTTCATGGGATGCTCCTAGAAAACTACAACACTAACCTTTTTAGGGTCAACAGATACTTCTAATAATGAAATAATATTACACATGAAGGGGAATTTTTTGATCCAGAAGTCACATTTAGAAATATTTAAATAAAGCCGATTCTCCCTCAATGTACTCAAAATGATCTCAAGATGATCGATATGGACGTTACAAGAGTGTGAATACACCAAGATTTCATCCACAGAGACCACGACAAAAGAGTGCATGTTGGGGGTGAAAAACACTATTCATCAAAGCTAGGAAAATAGCCAGTGCATTCGAAAGACTGAACGGTATAACAAGATACTCATATAGGCTATACATTCTATAAAAATTTATACAAGGTATGTTTGACGGTCTGACTCGCACCTGATGATAACCCGATATCAGGTCGATCACAGATAATTCCTTTCCTACTTAGAGCTGGTCAACGAGATCATCTATTCGAGTAAGTGGATACTAATTCTTGACCATAATCTAGTTAAACATTATGTAATATACGTAAATACATAAGGTTACATCCAAATTCATGGATAAAATCATGGGTGAACCCCAAGAATATATACTAGTCCGTATAAAACCATTGGCCTCTAGGTCTTTTGTCTGCCTCTTGACCAACTGTAGCTCAGAAGGTTCCATCATGTAGGGAGGAATGGACATAGGATCTACTCCTGGAACAAGCTCAATTTTGAACTCTACCTCTCTCTTAGGTGGTAAGACATAATATTAATTCTGAAATATTTCCATGAAATTGTCAACTACTGGAGGGAAATTAATTTGAAGTTAACCTGGATCCTCAATGAAAAGATTTTCAACCTGGGTAGTCACTCCACCTAGACCATGATGCCTCAGTCCCTCTCTCCCATACTGGACATCCCAATCACCTTTGAAAATATAACTTCTTCTTTCTGGTGATGTAAAAGAAACCCTTCAATGATAAAAGTCAACATAGGCATGATAGTGGACCAACTAGTTTATCCTGAGAATTACATTGAAGCCTGTTATCTCAAGAACAAAGAGATTTCACAAGAAAGGGTAACTGCCAACTTCAAGGGGACAATTCCTGCATTGGGGTATGCCCACCGTCTGTATTCTCAATGGTGTATTGAGGTTCATTAAACCACAGTGATACTGTATCTCTAGTCTAAGAACTTCTAAAATATATACAAAAATACAAGAGTTTGAAGGTGGTAATTCAAGTGGCACTTATTGGGTATAGAAAGTGGTGCCTCATGTTGCACCCCACGGAGTAAGAATGGTAGCTCCAACCCCACCATATCTGGATCATGGTCATCACCACTCTCTTTGAGAACGACACAAGGAGGTCATGGCCAAATTGGCCTACAATTACCAAGCCCACAATATAGAAAAAGCTTAGAAGTAAGGAAATAGAATAAATAATGGAAGATAAGTGTAAGAAAACTCACTTCATAAGACATACTACCCATACTACATGCTTAGATGGCCATGTCACGGTAAGTGATAATGTATAAGTTTTATGTCATTTTGTAGATATTTTCAATGTTAACTCCTTTAACTTTCATAAACATGATAAGGTAGGATAATAATGTGAAACCAATTTATTTTTTATTTCTAAATTCACTTGATAATGGATAGTCATTTCCAATGAATCAGTTACCACACACCTATCATAAAAAATGACACCCAATTACTTATAGTATAATGGCTTGACTCAGAAAATTACTCATTCCCACCCATGAGGGCCCATAAACCTCATGAATTGAGACATGAAATCACTCAATTGAATCCAATGTAATATAAGTACAAGCAACTATCACATCATCACTCAATAATCACTGGCATATTAAGTAATGGAAAGAAGTGAAATGCACCTATATGGAATGATAATATAAAAGACTTGTTAATTATAGGTGCTGATAATGATTCATGTATCATTACTCATTTCCATCATATCATTGGGCCAAGGATGAAATAAATTCCCAATGAGTAATAATCAAAAAAACCACACAACATGTGAGTCACCCAATGGTGAAATAAAATCGACTTTAATAGGAAAAATAGATCAATAATTGCATTTTGGGTAACTTGGATTTTACCCAGAACATGGGTTCACGATGCCAAACCACGACTTATGACCATGTCCCAAGCATTCCTATTCTCCATTATATTGTCTCCAAATAGTCTAGAATGAAAATAAACCTCCTCTGATTCCACTTTGTGATGACCCAGACCCAGATGCCACTTAACAGGTTCCCTGATTTTAGTGGGCCACCTGGCTTCAAGCGCATGTTCCCAATTTCCAGAGGCTAACGACTTGAAGTGGGGGCCTAGGGTGTCTCTGTGGGAAGACTATGCCCAAATTTGCCGAGTGTATCACAAAAAAAAAGAAATAAATGAATAGTATAATGTGGAAGTAAATTGAATAAATAGCTAAGAAAATTGATTCAATAGATAAACAAGAATAATAATAACTATACCACCCGAACAATGATAATGTAATGTCATGTCACTAAAAAACTAGAAAACATAGATAAAAAGTAACAGGTTAAACATGTTTCACAACGTAATGTAAAACAAAGACTACTCCAAGCTACCTGAGATCGAACTTATTCATCTGCTATCAAGATCTATCCTATCAGCATGCAATCAAATATTGGAAGATACATGCTTCCCATTTTCAATACCTTCATCCATGTAATCTACTCTAGGTACCAAATGGAACCCAGAGTGGGTGTGAGATAAATCTCAGTGGGCCACCACCAATGGTGTCTATAACATCCATCTCGTGTAATGGAATGTAACAATGTGCAGTCATATATATATATATATATATATATATATAAATTAAAGCAAGCTGTAAAAAATGACTAAATAACAATGTAGGTGCTTCAGCCCTCTGTTGGTGTCTAAACATGTAACCAATTCATTAATTAATCAATTACCATTTAATGTTAATAGGTCACATGATGCATAGACAACACTGACATCATCTCTTTATAGTATAAATAGAGAATGTCCCAAGATATAACAAAGAAACTAGTCAATTATATCCAATGAGGGAGTTCTACGGTAAAAACCAAGGTAACATAGACTCATGGAAAGCTATCTCAATAGTATCTGATTCTAGCTAAGGGGATAGAGTGTAATCTAAGGAATTCCCCAATAAGTAATCTACTGAGTCTAGGGAGTGCATCCAAGGTAAAACATGGCTAAGCAAGGACTAGGTCCACGGAGTGTATCCAAGGCACCTACTCGTCAATGATGGATCCAAGGAGTGTATCTGAGGTATCCAGGAATAAAAAGGGACCCAACGATAGTATATTGGGAATCCAAGGAATAAAGAAGAACCAAAATCTAGGTTGGTATCATCCTAAGAAAACTGTATCCTCGAATCAGAATGGGGTTTCTAAGAACCTAGATATTCTCCTCTCAGAATCCAAGGCAAGCACGAGTCATTCCATTCCTATTTGAAGAATAAGTCATGTAATAATTTATTTGGTTCAAATCTTGCCTTCCACTAATGTGGATAGGTCCTGTAGAGTTGAAACCATTGGTCCAAGACCTGTCTCCCATTAGTGTGGATAGTCCAAGTAGCGTTTCAACCATTTAGTTATGTCATAGTTAATCATTAAGGATTATTCCATTATTGAGGTTCACTGAGCTATCTTCCATCAACATGGAAAGGGGTGATACATAAATGAAACTTTTTTTAAATCTGATTAAATAAGGCCAAGATATATACTTAGTTTACATTTCATTTTACAATTCATATTTCAAATATAATAAAAATTTGTAATCACATACCTTAGGTGGGTCAAGTAGTGAGTATACATGGTACATGCCATTATGAGATTATCACTAACCACAATATATTTATTATAAGAGTATCACATTTAGAAAGGTCAAGAAAAGAAACACCAAAACTGTGGCACAAATGTGTCAAAAAAGTAAAAACCCAATTATGGAGAAACCAACGACATGAGACGGATTGAGGTGTGGGTGAAACCCCTGAAAACTAATCACATATTTGGAAAGAGAATAATCATACGATTATAACGAGTATAATCATGACATGTTAATTTAAGAAATAGTTTCCAACGAAACTGGTGGACCCCACATGAATATCCCAAAATCAACGAACATTAGGGATAAGATATATAACACCCACCTTAGGGTTATAAGAGCCTCATCCTCTAGTGTCAGTCCTTGATTTACCTTGGATCGGAGAAGATCTATGAAAAGGTGAAAAACACTCACATGGACATATCGTGGTTTAGATTGAAAGAGAAGAAGAATATCTAAAAAATGTGATGAACAGAAACTCGATTAGATACCGAATGAAGAAGATTTATTGATTACAAGTCTTGATCTTCAAAAACCAAAAAATTAGAGAGAACTAGGTCAATCCAGAATAAATATAGATTAGGGAGGAAGAGGGAGGATTAATAGATCATTAAGGTCATTTAGACATTTTAAACTGGTTTTTAGACTACACACAGTTTGAGCGCACATTTTTTCAAACCGTGTGCATACCATGCGAGATGGTTCTGCTCGAATCTGGGAAAAATGGGTGGTTGACATGGCTAGGCCACATGGTCGAGCGCAAAAAATGCGAGATGCCACTATCCAAAAAAACACAAACCACATGTCCAGTAAAACCATGCACAAACCATGCGACATAGCTAGTTTTCTTAAAAAGAGGGCTTTGAAGCTCCAAATAAGCCTCTGACACCCTCAAAACCATTGCTTACTCATTAGGAATATATATTAGGTCCAATGTAAATATTTAGACTGAAAATTAAAGGATCTAAACCTATGTGAAAAACTAGGTTCATACATTTAATTATTGATATTCTATTAAAATTATATATTTATAATATATGATTATTATTTTAGTTACCATTCCATTTGGATTAGGGGCATTGGGGAAAGAATTAGAAAATAAAAATAAACAAAAAGAAATTAAAATAAAAAGATATAATATTTGACCTTTTTAATTTCTCCTCCTTGAAAACATCCTTTGGGAAAAGGTGTTGTTATTTTGATATGACAAAGGGATCTTCAATGTGGGGAAGGTGATAGGGAAGTTTATTGGATTGAATATGGGTATATCTCAATTCTTGATAGGTGTGAGGAGAAGTGGAAGTGAGGGGTACTATTTATAGCAGAAGAGAGTGGTGTTTTATCATTATTATATTTATTATTTTATTATGTTGGTGCAAGAAAATTAATTGACTTATCATTTTGAAGATAAATATTATATTATTATAGGGGAGTTCGATATTTTTGGCTTACATCGTCCATGCATCATGTATGACTCCATAATTTATGTATTTATATTTTTCCATAAATTCATTATTTATAAAAAATTCTTGCTTTTCAAAAAATCCCAAAATAATTCACCACTGCCATTTTTGGATGTTTAATATTAAATAATTAACCCCATTTTATGAAAATAAATTTCTAAATTTAATTAATTTATATTTTAATTAAAATCATCATTTTCATAGAACATACATTTTATTAAATTAGTAAATGAATTTATAACACGTTGAAATATTATTTAAGACCTCATAAAATTTTCTTCAAATCATAAAACTTAAAAACATAAATTTGTGAATAAATTTCAGGAAAATAAATTTTCATTTAAAAATTACAAATTTTTGATAAAATATTAATTAAATATTTATGCCTTAAAAAAATTTCTACACTTAATTAATAACTTTTAAAAAATTTATTTACTTATAAAATTATATAAATAAAACATACTATCATTTATAAGTTTCTTAAATTTTATTCATTCATTCGTTGGTGTAATAAACACGATTTTACTTAGACATTCCATTATGAAAATAGAGTGGTCATAGTGTTCATTGGGGGGGGGATGGTTTCTTTCCCAATAGTTTTACAAAAACTCGGTTCACCCAAATAGTTCCACAAACATGGTGGAACCTTTTACGGTGGAACCGTCACAGTTGCATCATTACGGTCGCACTGTTATGGTCGCACCATCACAGTTGCACCATCAAGGTCACACCAATTATGATGGAACCATTACGGTGTCTCACAAAATAGTTTCACATCCCCTTACCAGTTTATTGTGTCTCCCTAGTTTTTCAACTGTTATATGTTTTTTATCCGTTTAATGTTAATATATCCAATAATAGCTGTCTGCTAGTATATATCCACTATTTATGAGGGGAATTGTTATATATCAATTTATTCCAACATGTGAAACCACCACGCCATGTGGTCAATCCAAAATATGAATTTCAAGTACATCTAAATGGTCTGCCTGATTTTAGGATCTGGCCTCTTCTTATGCGAAGATCCTATCATCCTGTTTCCATTTTGTTTCTCTTGGTGCGCCTAGAGACTTCCTACCAAGATGAGTCATGAACATGTGTTTGAGACCTCCCCTCTCAACCTTTATGGAGTTCTTACTGTAATTCACACCATTCTTTGTTCTTATTGGAAGAAGGAACTTTTTTCTTTCATCATCCTATTTGTGATTTTCTTTTTCTTCTTTTAATTTTTCATCATGCAGGGTGGGAATATAAAAGGTTGCTTATAAGGAATAGCTAGATACTCTTCTAGAAACAAAAATTACACAAGAATTTAATATGTTAAAAAGATAAATTTCATAAATAAAATAATGCACAGGGTCTGGTTTTATGCTGGTCACCTATTTTATTCTTATTATCTTTGATTTATCTTATGGATGTCGTGTCGGTATTCCTTATGATAATCAAGAACATCGGTGGTGTTACCATGTTCACTAGTATTCAGATTCATTGTGATGTTTTGATTCATATATGAAACATTAAATCTGATTAATCATGTACAATCAGTTTAATAAAATGATTCCCCCAAATCAAACCAGTTCTATGATCACCCCGGTTATATTAAATTAGAAATTAATAAACCTATTTCGGTTAAATTTGAACACTCTAGGAATGAAGGTTGTGGTTATGTGTTGTGTGTTCCGGTATGAGTTCTATGGGCTTGGTATATGGGGTGGAATAGGGGGGAGTGTGTTTGTGGCTCAGTCATAGAGATTGATTTACTGTGGATGTATAAACTTGTAGGCAGCCGAACTGCCATCCTGTTGTGTTTTGGTTGTTAGGAGACATTGAGTAGTGGGACTATTGTGTGGTTACGAACTAGTAATGTAGTGGGACTATAATTTGGATTTTTTGTGATGCAGGGATATGGGGTTGGGTTGTGAGAGACGGAAAGTGTTCTATTACGTAGAAGAATGATATTTGGCATTAGTTTAACCATGATGTGCTGTGGGACCACAAGTGTAGTCTTTTACTGTTATGTACTAGGAATGCAATATAGTTTTGTTCATTGTTTGGTATGGTTATGATTATAAGTTTCCTAAAGTGATGGAACAATTGAAACATAATCCTGTTAAATAAATAAATTGAAATTTAAAAAAGGGTTTCAGATTATTCTTGACTATGGTTGTCATATAGTTGTTCATATAGGGATAACAGCAAATGAGCTGCTGGTATGGGCTTATAATATGTTCATGTGAAACCTGTAGATTGGGGTTGAGTGTTTTATTACCTATATATATTGTATTTCTTTATGATTTATACACACAACCCACCCTTTTTATCACTATATGCTGAACACCCCCATTTCATGGGGGATGGTGTCTTTCCCAACATCCGGGTCAGAGGATGGATGGATAGTTACTAGACTTCGTCCTCCCACCCTCTTCGGAATCTTTCCTCTCTGGCATATTCAGGTAGGTTGTAATGGCTTGAGGCTCACCATGTCCCAATATTTTTCAGGAAAGGGGTTGTTTTGGAAGAGGGTCCTAGGTGTTTTTTGGATACGTTTTCATTCCCCAAGTGTCTTCATGATGATACCTAGGTGTCTTTGGGTGAGCGGTATAGTTGTTGAGGCCCAGGTGTCTATGGGAGTGGTTTTGGTCCAGTTTGAGGCCCAGGTGTTTGTGGGTGGATTGTGTTAGTGGGACTACTTGTGGGAAGAGTGGTAAGATCTAGACATCAATTTATTAGTAATGAACAGTTAACCAGTGTGAAAATGGTGTGGGGTACCCAAATGTAAATTTTCTCATATCATTATTTTACTTGACTTGCATTACATGGGTGAGTGTGCCTTCGTGAGGTTGGGATTGTTAGTGTTTCCTAATAGGTTCATGAGGTTCTAATGTCTTCTCATAGGGGCATTAGTATGTCCCCTCCCTTGTTCATGAGTAGCTTCAATTTCCCTACTGATTATACATGTATGCTTACCCTCCGTATATAAAACTGTTTCAAGTTTTTAGGAGGACATGGAGGACCATGATGGACTTTACTAGCTCGGGCATTGGCGTAGTTGTTGATTCATCATTATTTCCATTTTGTAGGTACATTATTTGAAAATTTCCCTCATAAATTCTGTTAGTTTTACTTTTGAATACTCATGTTTGAATATATACATGCAGTTAAATTTACCTTTAGTTCTTTGTGTTGTTGTGATTTACCATATTATATCTCAATCATATTTAAAAAATTGTTATTCCTTCCATATGAGTGTGATTCTATAGCCTTAGTGATAGTCACCACTTTGGGGAATACAGAAGGTGGGGCCCGTGGGGTCATTATCTCTCCTTCATCATGAATAAGGCGAGTCATGATAGAATTGTATCATAGGTGATGGTTGAGAGAATGAATGGAGTTCGGGGTTAGGCATAGTGAAGACTGCATGAGACAGTTGGGAAATAGTGTTATGCAATCATGGTGCACAAAATAGGCCAGGGAAGACCAGCTAGGACACGTGATTTTAGGGACCCTGTGATCTAATGCAATTAATCTAGAACTACTGAATAACCAGGTGAGTCTACATTGATTTCATGGTAGAGACCCTAAGAAAGGTACAAGCATCATAATGACTTGTGTACTTCTGTGTGTTGGGTTCTTTGGGAATTAAAATAAATAAAAATTTCAAACAAAATTTAAATTGGAATTTCCACACTACCTAGGAATAGAAGTTTCTTGTTTTCCTTCGCAGCTATGGAACCCGGACATCTTCAATGAGTTGTACGAGCAATCGAGGCCTAGCAGGTTGATCTGTTTTATCAAAAGTGAGCCGATTGGGTGGGGGGGACAACCAGTGGTAGAAGGCACTTCATGAATTCCATTTGCAGACTCCAGCGAAGTGAGAGGGTAGAATCTCAGACATAGATATATAGAGCTGTCATGAGGTGCTGGTGATCACATTCATCTTGATCCAGGCTCTGACAATGTACTATGATTCTATGACTGCGATCTAGATGCGAGGAGTGGTGAATAAATGGTGGATGCTTTACCTCAAGGAGAAGAAGGAAACTTAGGTTTCTTGGGATGAATTTGAGAGTGAGTTTTGGGTGTAATTCCATTCATCCAAGATGAAGGGTGAGAATAGGCTAGAGATGCTCTCCTTACAGCAAGTTAGTATATCGGTGAGGGAACTGGGGATCAAGTTCAATGATATCTTTCATTTTTCCCTATAAATCATCCCAAATGATGATTCATAAGTATGAATCATAGAGGGGCCAATCTGATCTTCTATTCAATAAGTTTTTACTCCCATCACTCTACAAATGTACCTATAGGTTAAGAAGAAGGATGAAGTAGTGGACAAGATTCACACATTGGGAGGTGTGCTATGGGAGGGGATCTAGCCGAGTTCATAAATGTGGACAACTGTCAGTAGTAGGTCTCTAGAATTAGGGCCTTCTATTTTTTGTCATGTAGGGAGTAGGACTTAACATTTCTAGTTTAGATCTCCCAATCCTTTCCCTTTCCCCATGGGCCCAGGTCGGAGGAGGTTTGTATATTACAATAGTGGGTATCTTCAGAATTTGTTCTCTATGGGAGTCTCGTAAAATGTGGGTGGTCATGTTTAGAACCCACTTTATCAGTATCAGTTTCCAGCCAGGTCTTTTCGGCAGTAGTGGCAGATAACTCCCGCTCCATTGAGGGAAGACGGTGCTGGAGGAGTCCAGCCACAGAGAACTTCTCAACGACCTCAACTAGGGAATTTTTGGGGAGGTGGTCGAGATCCGAGGGGTAGAAGATCTAAGCATGGGATGTTGTACACCACCGAGGTAGTAGTTTTAGTGGGTTTTTTAGAGGTATTATTAGTCTATTTAGTATTATTCTATGTGCCCTGATTGATTCAGGAGCTTCACACCGCTTTGTTGCACCTTGTCTAACCCATGTCCTAGGTCTAGATATAGAGATACATTCCATTCCCCTGGTGTTAAGTACGCCATTTGGTGGGTAGACCAGCATGTTTGGTGTTTTTGAATGATTTAGACTGTTATTGGAGCCACATCAGTCCACTAGGGATCCACTTATACTACAAATGTAGCCATACAGTTTCATCCTAGGCATCAACTAGATGTTTTCTATGCATTCGATTATCGACTGATTACAGAGATGATCTGTGTTCTCAGATATGGACAGCCATCATGTAGATTTTTTTGGAGAGTTGAGTTTCCATGAGGGCATCCGACATGTGAAGCCCCTTCTTTCTTTGTTTGCTAAGTTGTCAGTGGAAGTAGCAGGATTAGAGATGGTGGATTTTTTGGAAATTTTCAATGAGTTCCTAGACATCTTCCCTAAAGAGGTTATGACTCAACCCCCTCAACCTGATGTTGAGTTCGGGATAGACTTAAAACACGGTGCCTGTGCAATTTCACTGAGTCCCTATTAGATGACACCTTTTTAGTTTCAAGAGTTATGGATTTATGTTGATGACATGATAAAGTAGGGTTTTATCCTACCAAGTTTTTCTCCATGGGGTGCTCCAATCCTGCTTGTGAAGTGGGAAGATGGTGGTCTCAGGCTGTGCATAGGATATGAGAGACTGAATCATGTAAATTTTAAGAACTATTACCCCCTCCCAAGGATCGATGAAGTTTTTTAATATTTTAAGAGACCATGTAGGTTCTCCAAGATCTACCAATGGTCTGGCTATCACAGGTCGAGAGTGAAGTTGGGTTACATCCCAAATAATACTTTTAGGTGATGGTATGGGAAATTTGAGTTCGTTGCCATGCCGTTCGACCTTATGAATGCACCATCTATGTTCATGGGACTCATGAAATCTGTTGTCTATGAGTATCTGGACTATTTCATGGTATTTTTCATCGAAGACATTATGATCTACTCATGATCAGAGGAGGGTCACATTGAGAATATGAGGATAGTGTTGGAGGTCCTCTCACACCACTAGATCTACAAGAAGTTTTCAAATTGAATGTTCTGGACATGAGAGGTTCACTTACATGGGAATATGGTGTCCCATTAGGGAATAGTAGTGGACCCGTAAGAAGTCTAAGAGGTTGTTTTATGGGAAGAACCAAAGAATGTGGTTGAGGATCGTAGTATCCTTAGTAAGAAAGGTTATTACCAGAGGTTCCTACAAGATTTCTCTTCAGTTGTAGCACCTTTGACAGATTATACCAGAAAAGACTAGGATTTTGTATGAGGTGCACAGTTCTAGATAGAATTATGTTATCTTAATGGGAAGCTGGTCACTGCCTCAGTGTTGTGGTTTCCAGAGGAATGGGTAATATTCAAAGTGTTCTTTGATGTTTCCGGCCTAGGCTTGGGGTGTGTATTAGTGCATTAGTAGGGATCGATCCTTAATGGTTCTAAGAAGTTACATCCTCAAGTATGTAACAATTCTACCCATTACATGAAACATGTAGCAGTTGTGTTCAAACTAATGGTTTGGCTGTATTACATCATTGGGGAAAGATTTGTGGTCTTCACAAACCACACGAGATTGACGTATATCTTATACCAGCGAGACATGAACTTGCAATAGTGGAGGTGGATGGAGTTACTTCTAGAATGTGACTTTAACAACCCCTACACCTCAGGAAAGGGGAATATGGTTTCCGATTACATGATCAGGATGTCACAGAAGGATGTATTTCAGGATTTTGCAGACACTTGGAAGGAAATGGAGGAGTTTTCTTCTTGGAACCATGTAATGATAGTGGAGGACGGTTGAGGTTGTCTATTTTAGAAGATAGTGAATTATTCCTTGGAATGGCAGGTGGAAAGGTGTCAGTGAGAAGACTAAGAGGCTGATGTGTTTCATCATCAAGTTAGCCTAGGTGATACACCAAAAGGGTGGTTGGAGGACAATCAAAATTAGATGTTGTTCCATGGGAAGCTATTTGTCTCAATGGAGATGCATGAGGGAGTTATTGGTGAGTTCTATAACTCAACTATGGTAGTAAATTCACGAGTCTTTAAGATTTAACGAGGCTTGAGAGGCCTGTTTTAGGGTCTATGAGTAAAATGGGTAGTGGAAGAGTTTGTTATAAGGTGCCTCGTGTGTCTTCCGGTGAAGGTTGAGCACTGTGTTCCAGGAGTATTGTTGAATCCCATAGACATTATTGAGTGGATGTGGGATGATGCCTCTATATATAAAATCATAGGACTACCTAGGGATGAGGAATTATCCATTTCCATCTGGTTAGTGGTTGACTGATTGATGAAATTAGATCACTTCTTGATGATTAAGGAGTTGAGAGCAATGGATGACTTAGTATAAAAGCACGTGGGTGAAGTGGTGGAGATGCACAAAGTTCAAAGATCCATAATTTCACATCGTGAGACCATATTTACTTAAAAAGTATGGAAGGGATTAAGAAATGAATTTGGCACCTGGTTACCCCTCGACACTTCTTCCCACCCTCAGACAGATTGGAATACAGAGAGGACCATCCAGACATTGGAGGATAAGATGCGAGCGTGTGTTCTGAAATTCATAGGATTGTGGGTATGACACTTTCCCCTAATAGAGTTTTCTTAAATAATAGCTATCACTCTACCATTGGTATGGATCCATTATAATCCTTGTATAGAATACTGTGTTGTTCACACATGTTCTAAACAGAGGTTGGGGAGGTAGGTTTTCTTGGCCCCAAGGTACTATAGGTAATGACAGAGAAGGTTCAGCTTTTGTATGAAAGGATGATGGTAGATTTGGACCGGTAGAGGTTATATTGCGATCACAGTATGATAACCTTGGAGTTATTGTTTGGGTACCATGTTTTCTAAATGGTATCCCCTAGGTGTGGACAATGGAGGATTGGTAGGGGGAGCACGATTTCTCCCATGTTCATTAGACATTTCGAGGTGTTGGGATGAGTAGGTGAGGTGTCATAACAGCGAGAATTTCCACTATAGTTGGAGAGGATCCACAATTTATTTTATGTTTATATGATTAATTGATATATACGCAATGACTCCCACATCCTAGATTCGAGAGAGTTGGATATTGAGGATGATTCACCGTTCGTGGAGTGACCAATAAGAATTGTGGACCGTAAGAAGAAGGTGTTGCGTGGACGAACAATTACCTTGGTTCCTGTGCTCTAGACGAATGATGGCCTCAATGAGAGTAAATGGGAGTGAGAGGTGCAAATTCAAGCCCAATAACCAAATATGTTTTTAGTTTTTCCCTTATGTTTTTCTTTTGTGCCTTGTTTGTGGTGGATTCATGACCTTGTTTGCACTGAGATAAGATATTTATGTTGTTTTATGAATGTGAGTGAAAATTCCATACATGTGGGAAGGGGGAACCTGATACCAATTCAAAAAGTATTAATTTGAATTTTATTAAACCCATGTGGGAGAGTCAATGACGCCCCAAGAGGATAGTATCATCACAAGGGGAAGGAGATCCCTGATCCATGTGTCTTGACAGAGTGACCATTGTTGTTTGTGTGTTTTTTTGAGGAATTGGAGCCTTATTGTATCGCCAGTTTTTCAAGAGATATATATGAAATAGGTGTTCCTAGATGTTTATTTTTTCGCTCTTAATTTATAACATCACAAGTTGGTTTACTCTTGATAGGAATCTTAAGGGATCGTTTTTTGGAACTCTTTCCTTCTATGTTAGTTTTGAAATTTCTTGGGATGAGAATAGTTTTAGAGGTATCTAACGTAATAACACGGATGTTACCAATGCCATTCCTTTTTGAAAATCCTGTGGTAACAGTGTTACTGGAGGGCACATGGCTTTTTTTTCTTGGGAGATTTCCAAAAAGACAGTTCCACCAAAAGGTTCTTCTGAAAAGGTAGCACCGGTTATGGTGGCATCCTCACAGAATGAAATGGTGGCACCTTTACGGTGGAAATATTATAGAAAAACTGTCACAGTTTCACCACCCTGTGCTCACTATTTACAGTGGCACTTTTACGGTGTCTCACCAAATGGTGTCCCACCCCCATGATGAGTTTTCTGAGTTTTCCCAGTTTATCCGCTATTACTTGTTTTTATCAATTTGAAGTTAATCTATCTACACACTTCCATCCACTAGTCTATCTCTAGAATTTCCGAGGGGAATTCTTAAATCTGAATTTATTCAAACATATAAAACTTCCAAGCCGCATGCTCAATACACAATCCTTCATTCAAGTATATAGAAATGATCTCCATAATTTTAGGATCCGACCACTTCTTAAGACAAGATCCTCTCATCCATCATACATTATATTCATTGTGGTCCTAGAGACTTCCTTCAGAGATGGTTCATGGGCCAATGATGGAGCCATTCCCACTCATCCTTTGTGGAGTTTTTCTATGTTTTCGTGCCATCCCATTTTCTTGGTGTGAGAACGAACTTCAATATTTTATCATTATAAGGAACAACTGGATACTCTTATTGAAATAATAATTACAAAATAATTCAATATGATTAAAAGATAGCTCGCATAAATAAAATAATAGACAGGGTGTGGTTTGATGTTGGTCACCTCTTTTACTTTTTTTACCTTTGATTTCTTTGCGGTCTATCGGTAATTATGCATTTTGAAAATCATGATCATTGGTGGTGTTTTCTTATGCACTAGATTTTTCTCCATTGTGATGTTTTAATGCACATATTTAACATGAAATATGATTAATAATGTATACTCAGTTAAATAAAAGGATACCCAAGGATCAAACCTGTTATTTGATCACCCCAGTTATATTAATGTGTAAATTAATGAACCCTTGTCACTTAAATTTGAACATGATTTGTTCGATGGTTGTGGTTATGTGTTGTGTGTTCTAGTCTGGGTTCGGTGGGATTGGTATGTTGGGTGGTACATGGGGGAGTTTCTTGGTGTCTCATTTATAGAGATTGATTTAATGTGGAATGGATTAACGTTTAGGAATCTAAACATTCTTTGTTGTGTTGTTGTCACGAAGTGACATCGAGCAATGAGACTGTGGTCTAGTTACAAAATCCTTATGTAGTGGGAGTACAACGTGGAATTATTTGGATAGAGGGGTTGTATGGATAGGATTTGATATAAGTAACAGGTGGTATTACATTGAAGAATGATAGTGGAAAGTAGTTGAATGGGGATGTGCAGTGGGATTGCACATCTAGTTTTTTTTCTATAGTGCAGTGGGATGCCAGTTCAGTTTTGTTCATTGTTTGGTATGGTTATGGTTGTCATTTTCTCAGAAGTGTTGGAATAATAAAATGTGAATCCTTTAAAATAAACAAATGAAAATTGAACAAAAAAGGGTTTTAGATTATGCTAGGTAGTAGTTTTTGCATGGTTGTGTATATAGGGGTAGTAGAAACAGTAGTGATGGTATGGGATTGTCATGTGTTCGTGTGAAATCTGTAGGTTGGAGTTGAGTTTTTTATTACCAATATATATAGATTTTATTTCCTTGTAATTTCTATATGCACTCCACCCTTTTTGACCACTATGTACCGAACACACCCATTTCATGGGGGAGGCTGTCTTTTCCAACATCCTTGTGGGAGGATGGATAGCTGGTTACTAACATTATTCCTCACACCATAATTGGGATCCTACCACTCAGGCGTATCCGAGTAAGCTGTAATGGCTTGAGGGTAAACATAGTCCAATATTCTTTGGGAAATAGGTTGTTTTGGATGAGGGGCCAAGGTGTTTCTGAGATACGTTTTCTTTTCCAAGTGTTTTTGGTATGATGGCTTGGTGTCTTCGGGTGAGTAGTATGGTTGTTGATACCCAGGTTTCTATGGGTGTGGTTGTGTACGATTTCAGGTCCAGGTGTGTGTAGGTGGGTTTTGATAGTGTGGCCGAGTGTGGGAAGAGTGGCTGCATCAAGACATTAGTTCATTTGTAATGAGTAGTTAACTAGTGGGAAAGTGGTGAGGGGTATCCAAATGTTGATGTTCTAATATAATTACATTGCTAGCCTTTCATTAATTGGGAGAGTTTGCCTTTGTGAGGTTGGGTTGGTTAGTATTTCCCTGTTAGGTTCTCAAAGTTCTACTATTTCTCACAAGGGCATTAGTATGTCCCCTCACGTGTGCAGGAGTAGCTTTAGATTCTTTATTGAGTATACTTTTATGCTCACCCAACATAAATTAAACTTTTTTTTGGTTTCTCATAGGACTTCGAGGACCATGCTAGACATTACATGCTCAGACATCAGGATCGTTTTTTTGCTTCTTAGTTTCCTTTATTTTGGTAAATTATTTGGGAATTTTCATCATACATTGTATCTATTTTACTATTGAACATGCTTGTGGTTATTGATTCTTGTATTTTATTTTACCTTTAGTCCTTGGTTTTTCTGTGATTTACCATCTTATCTTTCTATATTGTTTTAAAAAAAGGGTAAGGACTTCCATATGTGTGAGATTCTATACCCTTGGTGCTAGTCCCCACTTCGTGGCCCATAAAAGGCAGGAACTGAGGTTTATTATCTCTCATTCATCATGAAGAAGGTGGTTCATCACAATTGGTGAACACACTATTCGTTTTTCTGGTTTACTATTCATTATGGCTATATTACTATTCCATAGGACTTGCTACTATTTACTCGTTATTGGTTCATTAACTTACCTAAATATATTTTATATCAATAATTATTAATTTATAATGTTTTTATTATTGTCTATATGTGATTATATCTGATTTATATCATATGAAATTATAATTAGAAAGAGAATATTCTATTGAAAAATATTTGAGTCTATACAAATAATGATTTCTAAAATATAATTTGAAATTAATAAAAATTTTATGAACCATAAAATGTATTTAATTTGTTATATTAGTATCATCCTTAGATAAAAATGTGTCAATTAAGTTATTCTCATGTTCACTGTACTGGATCATAATTCATAGAAAAAAATAATCTGAAAGAATTTTTTATTAACCACTATATTGAAATTTAAATGGTTCTTTGACTTATTTGGCCTAAACTCACTACAAGGTACTGGACTATATGGCATGCCCAAAACAACATGCGCCATAGTAAAGGCTCGGTATCTCAGGTCAGTATACACTTTAGACTGAAAAATACTATTCTGGATCTACTTAAACTGTGCTCGGACTTCAATTATGCTCCCTCCATGCGCGCCATTTCTTCTAGTAGCAGTGCAGAACATCTGGACATCCCTCATGGTCATGGGAAGTGGGTGGGATGGCGGCCACCAATACATGTGCTAAAACTTAATAACGATGGTTCACTGATCAGAGGGGAGATGTGAGGAGAGGGCATCATGCATGACCAAACCAGATCTCTCTATGCAACATTTGCTGACTCGTTTAGGGGAGGCGATACACTTCAGGCAGAATCTTGGGCCATGGCAGCAGGTTTTCATATGTGTGTGTACAAGAATCTGGTGTTGTATTCGGTGGAAACTGATTCCCTGGTGCTGTTCAATGCGCTGCAAAATAAAGGGAAGAGTCCATGGAGAATAATTTATACAGTCAGGCGATGTAAGGCTTTAATGGGGGCATGCATGGAGATCTCTCATACCTGGAGGGAGGGTAACATGGTGGCAGACTTTATGGCTTCTTCAGAAACACCAAATATCACTATTTCATCCTTCTCATCTTCGGGGTATTTTCCCACTGAAGGTTTGATGTTTGTCAAAAATGATGCTTTGGGGTTGCAATACATAAGACCCTGTGAATATTCTCTTTGTATTGGGATTACGGATTTTTAATAAAAATGATAACCTTCATGTCAATTGATATATGCAGCATATTTCTATTTTATGTATCCAAAACACTGAATAGTAAAGATTTTATTTTTCATTGATCATGGATACTAATTTTATTTTTTGGGATCATATATACAATTGCGTATATTTATTTTATATGATCTTGGTGAGCTATTTTAGAGGATGATATGGGTGTGTCTCATAACATTGACTATACTATACCAAATTTCCTTATCCTGTGGGATGGAAAATAGCAGGCTATCCTGAATCTTTTAATAACCAATGCTTTTATCACATAGTAGGATTGATCCTTTATTAAATTTGAGAAATAATTTACATGGATTTTTGGAATAGATCCATAGACTAGTAAACCTATATCTATGAACTAGGATAATAATGGTATGAAATTTTTAGACCCATTTTAAATAATATTTTAATAGTGAAGTGTATTTATATACCTTGTTCTATTTTTTATTCCATTGATTTCATATCATTTTCTGCATTAGCATTATTTTATAGATGTATGTAAATATGAGTATTGATTTGATGCATTCACTATAGTTTATTGTATATTCCTTAAAATAATGGAAATCTACAATTGAGTATTATATTTTGACACATTTCTTATTAATATCAATGGAAATTTTATTCCAGGGTTAATTTTAGAGGTATCTATCAATACTATTAGACGAATAGATTCAATATTATGACTGTATTTGACCAATTATTGTATGGATCTCATTATAATTGGTGGGGATATTTTTTTCTAGAGAATGAAATTTGAATATATATATATATAAATACATAATCATCTTATATTTTATTGTTACCATCCCTGTTTGGGCATGTGCATATTTCCTTTAATTTTATTTCATGTGATTTTGTTTGATTACTTTTCCTCTGTATTTTGATGATATCCTAATTTATGTTATTTGGATTTTTGTGATTATTATCACATTAGAAATATAAGATATTTGTTTATATTTTATTATTTAATGATGAAGTTTTAAAATTATTATCTATTTCTCAACAAAATCAACGATGTTGCAACTATGGTTTTAAAAACTCTGTATTTCACTTTTTTAGAACATTTCTGTATTTATTTTACTGCAACTTCTACAGTTATCCAATTTACATGAAACATGATTCTATGGGAAGATAAAATTAGTATATTGATTTTTTTAGTTAACATCAATGTCTAAACATATTTTTGAATTGACTTTTATTTAATTGAAGTTATGCTATGCTATTTTGTAGTAGCAGTTTTTCCAAAATTGT
The DNA here is from genome assembly GCA_963277665.1 of Viscum album. Lineage (NCBI taxonomy): Eukaryota > Viridiplantae > Streptophyta > Magnoliopsida > Santalales > Viscaceae > Viscum > Viscum album. Next base: position 1,004,721,112 of record OY728157.1, read on the forward strand.
TTTTCTTATTTTTTAATTTATTTAGGATCTATAATATTAGTTTTAATTTGTTATTTTTTTGTAAAGATAATATGTTTTTCTACAAATCATTAGTTTTTACCAAAGTATGAATCTACTTTTAAGAGCCCTTAAAAATTCGTTGAAGTTTATTAATTTATTCCATCCAGATTTCTAACAAAAGTATAGTTCATTTTTTCTTACAAAAGTATGGTTCATTTTTTCTTACAAAAGTATGGTTAATTATTTATATCTCAAAAGTATAGTTCATTTTTTATCTATCAAAAGTATGGTTCATTGTTTATCTCACAACACTATGGTTTATTTTTATCTCACAAAAGTACGGTTCATTTTTATCTCATAAAAGTATGGTTCATTTTTTTCTCACAAAATTATGATTCATTTTTATCTCACAAAAGTATGGTTCATTTTTATCTCAAAAGTTTGGTTCATTGTTTATCTATAAAATTTATTGTTCATTGTTTATCTCTCAAAAGTATGGTTCATTGTTAATCTCAAAATTATGGTTCATTGTTTCTCTCACAAAAGTGTGTTTCATTGTTTATCTCACAAAAGTATAGTTTATAGTTTATCTTACAAAAGTATGGTTTGTTGTTCATACCCTATGATACTGTTCATACCCTACATTAGTTTACTATTCATAACTTATGTTACATTACTTTTAAAACCTTACCTTACATTACTGTTCACTCTAAAGTTACTATTCACTTCGAAGTTACTGTTAATTTTGAAGTTACTATTCATTCCATGAAATTATTTAAAAACTGATTTTATGAAAATATACGGATTATTTTTTAACCATTTTTTTTTCTGAAAAATCATCATTAAATATAAGGATTGTAATAAAAGCATATTTAATATTTTTGGTGATATATTTAGAGAGAAAATTTAATAATGTTTTTCAACGTCTTTTACAAATAAATTTGGACGTTTCAAGATTGTTTAAATTCAAATGTTTGAATTTAATTTCAGAATATGATTCTAGTTTTCAGGAACAATATTGAATATGATTAAATCATTTTAAATTGATTTAAAATTATTTTTTTAATAATTCAATGCTTTTATTATTCTAGATATTTTATTGGAAGACTTATTCAAAATATTTTTAATTCCTTAATAAGATATTTATTCTATGGAAATAAAGAAGCAACGATGCTTCTATTTTCATGGAGATATTTATGGGAGCTATTGACTCAATTAATTTTGAATATCCTAAGGAAGTGGGGATACTGCACCAGCAATATATTTTTATACTCAATATCTATAATTCTCTTATGCAGAAAAAAATAACAACACAATAAAAAGGGAAAGTGTTGTGAACTTTGAACCTGCTGTGGGTTTGCAACGTCCTATGACTCTCTTCTTCACCACATGTTATTCTATCAAGTGATGAAATAATTATACTTCGACTACAGTTGCATTGACGAGACGTGTTGATCTATACATCATGAAACAGTACATGTACTTTAATTTTTACTATTTCAACTGGTTCTGAGTCTGTAACACTACTTCCCATCTATCACACACACTCTATTTTTCTGTTTATGCTTTTGAACAGAAATAATTATTTATTATTATTTTTCCTTTGGTTGTGACTCCCAGATTCTAAATTCATAATCTTAGGGTTGTGACTCCCTGTATCTGAATTCAATACTAATTGGGTGGTGACTCTTGGTATCTAAGTTCAGGTTGTAAGGGTTGTGACTCCCCACACAGAAGTTAGTGTCGTGGTTATCCCTCCACTATAAAAGGATATTGTAATTGGGATATGATTCCCCTTTAAAAATCATTTTTAGTGCACACATATCTCTCACCGAGTAGAGATGTATAATATTAGAGTATGCCCACTTCAGATTGAACTACTATAAAAAATATCATTGCGTTATTTACTTTTTCTACTGCTAATTAACCATAATAATTAACTATGATAATTAATCAATTAATTTGATTAAAATTTTTAATCTGGTCTATTCACCCCCCTGTATACCATCTACCATTACCCTATCTGACCTTACAATTGGTATGAAAGAGTAAACTTCTTAATAATAGTTTTTCTCTATCTTTATATTTCATTATACCAACGATAGACACCATTGGTTATTCCTTCAATAATTTATCCAATTATATTTTTGTTTGCTTTTATATTTTTTTTTGTGATAACCTATTCCTAGACCTCACAGTGTAAGGATATAGATCTTGTAATATGGAAGGATTAAAACCAAATGATTCTTGGATTCCTCCGTAGCCACCATATTTTGATGGAAATGATTATGGATACTGGAGATCCAAAATGGAGGTATACCTCAAACAGTTGAGCATTGACCACTAGTCTATCATGTAAAAACAATACGCACTTCCTGAAGCTGATCCATATAATCTTACAGGAATTGATTCTACAAGATATTTCTTAAATTACAAAGTTGTTAATATTTTATATTGTTCTATTAATATACGTGTTTTTCGTCATGTGTCTGCATGGAAGACAACTCATGAGATTTCGATGATTTTGGATGTTACTCACCTTGGATCTAACAAATTGATCTGAACCAAGCTTGGAATGATTTGTGCTGAGTAACAAGACTTCATGTTGGGTGAAGATGAAATTTTAAAACAAGTGTTCCATAGATTCAAAAGCATTGTGATGGGAATGAATTTAATTGGAGAAGCTCTGGAAAATCCTATACTTGTGGAAATATTCCTATGAGAATTAACAATGAAATGGGATGCAATGAAGGTTTCCATTAATGAATGCAAGAACTTCAAAGAGTACACACTTAATGAATTTATTGGATCACTACTCCAATATGAACTGGAACTGAAGAACATAACTGATGAAGAGAATTCTAAAAGAAAAGGTTTAGCATTTAAGTCTGTAAATGTTATTTCTAATGAATATTATGATTATGATCTATATGATATTGAAAATGAATACATGGCTCAGATTGTAAATGGGGTGTACAAAAGAATAAAAAAGAAAGGTTTCATAAACCAGTTTAGTAGAAACCCCCAAAAAGAAAAACATAAGGGAGATATGAAAGGTGGTAAAAATTACAATACTCCATATGTAACTTGTTATGAGAGTAGGAAGAAAGGTCATATCAAACCCTATTTCCCTAAACTAATTAATATAGACAAATTCAAAAAGAAGGATAAAATGGCATTGACAACCAATGGGAGTTGTACTGGAGAATCTGATTCTAGTGAACAATCTAGAAATGACAAAGAATATGCTAACTTGTGTTTCATGGCATCACTGTATAAGGTTTGTAATTCTAGTTATTATTTTGAATGTTCTGTATTCTGAATATGAATCTGATATCCCAAATGTTTTTTAATTAATTAAAGAAATTAAAAGATAAAGAAAATATATTTTCAAAGAATCTGATTTATATAATAAACATAATGAAGATAATGAAAAAATTATTTATGAAAATAAATTAATTTTGAAAGAAAATAAAAATTTAACAAACACTACCCCTGCTTCTCATTCAAATGTTTATGATAATTTGAAAACATCTCAGGATTTGAATGAGAAATTGTAAAAGGAAGTTGAATGTCTTAAACAAAAATTATCTTCTTTTATTCAAGGTTGTGAAACATATAATGAGATGATGTCATTAACTAAAACTGATAAAAATAAAAATGTTCTTGGTTATGATAAAATATTACCTCAAATGTATGAAACCTATTTTGTTAAAAGTAAAAATGTTTTTACTTCAACTTTTACTTGTTTTAAATGTGGAAAGAATGGTTACTATGTCAATGACTGCTCACTTAGATTTAAAAAATCTTTGGGATTTACAAAAACTAAAATTTCTAAGTCAATGTTATTAAGAGTATCATACAATACATGTTTAAATTCTGTATGGGTACCTAAAATTGTTATTACTAATCCTAATGTACCCAAAGTAGATTGGGTACCAAAATTGTCAATTAGTTGATTTTTGTAGGAAAAATGCCATTTATGTCTCAAGAATAACATATAGTACATGGACAGTGGATGCTCTAGGAATATGACTAGAGACCCATCAAATATTACCTCATACAACACATGTGATGGATTCACTGTTATGTTTGGAGACAATTCCAAAGGCAAAGTAAAAGGTTTTCATAAAGCTGGTATTTCAAATTCTACATTTATTTCCAAAGTTTTATATGTTTAATTTTTTTAAAAAAATGTAATTAGTATATCAAAATTATGTGATGATGGAATGGAATGTTAAATTTCAAAATGATAAATGTTTAGTTTTTAAAGATGATTATTTATTATTTTATGCTAATCGAAAAGATAATATTTATACTATTGATTTTTCTGAACAAACTTTTCAACATGTAATGTGTTTGAATGCTGTACAGAATGACTGCATCTTTTGGTAACGACGTTTAAGACATGTTAATTTCAGATTGTTGCATAATATCTCAAAGCATGAGAATGTTTTACAGCTCCCTTCTTTGAAGTAAGAACAAATTCATGTTTCTGACGCCTGAATGAAAGGGAAGCAATACAAAATTTCTTTTAGACCTATCTATCAAATAAGTTATATTATGCCTTTACATTTAGTACATATTGATTTTTTTGGTCCAACTCAAATTTATAGCCTTGGTAGAAAGAAATATACTTTAGTTATTGTTGATGGTTATAGTATATTTACTTGGGTATATTTTCTAGCTCATAAAAAAGATACTTTATCTAAATTCACTACTTTCTATAAATTAGTACAAAATGAAAAAGGTTGTATGATTATTTCTATTCATAGTGATAAATGAAGTGAATTTCATAATTTAGATTTTGAAAAACTCTACGAAAAATAATGGATATTTTCATAATTTCTATGCTCATAGAACACCACAACAAATTGGTGTTGTAGATTGAAAAAATAAAACACTCTTTGAAACTCCTCGAACAATGTTAAGTGAATATAATCTGCCTAGATATTTTTGGGATGAGGCTAGTTTTCCTACATGTAATGTTTCATATAGAATTATTATTAGACCATTTCTAAAGAAAATTCTGTATGAAAAAAGTGATGAGAGTATTTTTCATGGTTATTCTAGTAATAGTAAATCTTATAGTGTTTATAATTAAAGAACGATGATTATTGAAGAATTTGTTCATGTTTTATTTGATGAAAATAATGTTAAAATAAATTCTCATTCTAATGTTATTGATGATGAGTTTGGAGATTTTAATTTTGGTAAACATATTCCTAAAGATAATAATAAACTAATTGACGGGGAGCATAATCCTTCTCAACCTGATCAATGATCATGGAAGATTCAAAAAGATAATCCAGATGAAAATGTAAATGGAAATGTTGATTCTGATTTCAAAACAAGAAACTCTATTTTAAATTATTGGGCCAATTCTGCTTCTATTTTTGAATTTGTTGCTATTAATATTAATTATGCTTTAAAATATGAAAACTGGATTGTTTATATGCAAGATTAACTAAATCTGTTTGTCAGAAATAATTTTTGGACTTTAGTATAATTTCCTGATTATATGAAGTTAAATGGAACTAAGAGGATCTTTAGAAACAAGCTGGATGAATTTGGACAGATTGTCAAAAAAGACAGACTTTTTTCTCAAGGATACTCTCAAGAAGAAGGTATAGACTTTGGAGATTAATTATCACCTATTGCAAGGTTAGAGGCAATTTGAATTTTATTGCATTTTTCATGTTTTCATGGTTTTAAATTGTATCAAATGGATTTAAAAAGTTCTTTCTTAAATGGGTTTATTACTGAAGAGGTTTATGTTTCTCAACATCCTAGTTTCAAAAATGAAAAATTTCCTAACCATGCTTTTAAATTATCTAATTCTTTATACGGTCTCAAACAAGAACCTCATTATTGGTATGAAAGACTATCATTATTTTTATTAAAAAATGGTTTCAAGAAAGGCAATGTTGATCCCACCCTTTTTATTAAAAGATCTTATGATGGTATTTTAATTGTTCAGAACTATGTTGAAGATATTGTTTTTGGATAATTTGTTGAAATACTTTGTAATTATTTCTCTTTATTGATGTCTTCTGAATTTGACAAGAGTTTAATGGGAGAATTGAAGTTCTTTCTTGTAATTAAAATTTCTCAAAGGAAAGATGTAGTTTTCATTTATCAATCTATGTTTACTAATTATTTTGTTAAAGGATTTGGTCTTGATTCCTCTAAATTTATAAAAAATCTTCTGTGTACTAAATATAATTTAGATAGTGATGCATGTGGTAAATCAGTTGATTTTACAGTTTATAGAGGTATGATATGTATCTTGACTTATTTAACTAAATCTAGGAATAATATCATTTTTAGTATTTTTTTATGTGATAGATTTCAAGATAATACTAAAGAAAGTCATATTAAACTGTTAAAAGAATAATTATATTTTTTAAAGTATATTTTTATTCTGGTTTATTTTATCCAAATTATAAATGTATTGATTTAAAATCTTATTCTGAATCTAATTTTGGAGGTTGTATAATTGACCGAAAAAGCACATCAGGTATGTGTCAATTTTTGGTAAAATGTTTAATATCTTGGTCATATAAGAAACAATTGTCTATTTCTTTATCTACTAAAGAAGTTGTGTATATCTATGTTGTTAGTAGTTTTTCTCAATGTTTATGGAGTAAGATTTTTTTTTTGATTTTGGTGTTTATATTGATAAACTACATGTTTGTTGTGATAATACATATGCAATTTCTATTCCTAAAACCCCTTACAACATTCTAGAACAAAACATATTGATCTTAGATTTAATTTTATTCGAGATCATGCGAATAAGGGTGATATTGTATTATAATTTATCCCTTATGAAAATCATCTTGAAGATATTTTTAAAATTATTTTAGACTCTTCAAAATTTGAGAAAATTAAATTTTCTCTTGGTATGTTGGTATTGTAAATATTTTTACTGCATTTGTTTAGGAGAGCATGTTTTCACATTTTATTTATTTAAAAAAAGGGGAGAAGTTTTGGAGAGAAGTTTTGAGGAGAAATTTTTTTGTTTTAATAATTTTAAAACTTCAATTATGGTTTAAATGTTTTGGTTTTGTAATTAAACAAAAAGTGGGAGATTGTTTGTTCATGTGCATATTTCCTTTAATTTGATTTCATGTGATTTTGTTGGATTACTTTTCCTCTGTATTTTGATTATATCCTAATTTATGTTATTTATATTTTTGTAATTTTTATCACATTTGAATGATAAGATATTTATCAATATTTTATTAGTTAATGAGGATGTTTGAAAATTCTCAACTATTTCTCAAAAAAATCAATGAATTTGCTACTATGGTTTTAAAAACATTTCATTTCACTTTCTAAAAACATTTCTTTATTTTTTTTACTGAAAATTATAAAGTTATCTGATTTACATAAAAATTAATTATATGGAAAGATAAAATGATTATCATTATTTTATTACTCTACATCAACATCTAAAAATATAGTTTGAATATACTTTTAATTACTTGTTGTTATGATATGCAGTTTTGTAATAATAGTTTTTCCCGAATTGTTTTGCTTAGGGTTTTTATTGATTTTACGATCTGTAGATGTCGGTTTTAATAGGTTATTTTTTGGAAAGATAATAATTTTTTCTAAAAATCATTAGTTTTTATCAATGTCTGAATCTACTATTAGGGACCCTTACAAATTCTTTAATGATTGTCAAAATATTCTGTCCAGATTTCTCACAAAAGTATGGTTCACTTTTTCTTACAAAAGTATGGTTCATTTTTTATTACAAATTTATAGTTTATTGATTATATCTAAAAATTATGGTTCATTTTTTTATCCCTAAAAATTATGGCTCATTATTTCTCTCACAAAATTGTTGTTCATTTTTATCTCACAAAAGTATGGTTCAATTTTATCTCACAAAAGTATGGTTCATTTTTATCTCACAAAGGTTTGGTTCATTATTATCTCACAAAAGGACGAATCATTTTTATCTCAAAAGTATGGTTCATTTTTTATCTCTCAAAAGTATTGTTCATTTCTTATCTCAAAAGTATGGTTCAGTGTTTATCTCACAAAACTGTGGTTCATTGTTTATCTCACAAAAGTATGGTTTATTGGTTATCTTACAAAACTTTGGTTAACTGTTCATACCCTTCATTACTGTTCATACCCTTTGTTACTTTAATGTTCATAGATTATGTTACATTACTATTCATACATTACGTTATGTTATTTTTCACTCCTAAGTTACTATTCACTTTTATGTTATTGTTCATTCTGAAGTTACTGTTCATTCCGTGCAATTTTTTAAAAATTTATTTTCTCCAAATATATGGAATATTTTTTAACAATTTTCTGTTATGAAAAATTATCATTAAATATAAGGATCGTAATCAAAGTGTTTTTAATATTATTGGTTATACATTTAAAAAGAAAAATTAATAAAGTTTTTCAACGTCTTTTACAAATAAATTTGGACTTTTCAAGATTGATTGAATTCAAATGTTTGAATTTAATATCAGAATATACTGCTAGTTTTCAAGAACTGTTTTGACTCTATTTATGTAATTTTAATTGTATTTAAAATTATATTTTGAGTCATTCAATGATTTTATTTTTCTATAGATTTTATTGGTAGACTTATTCAAAATATTTTGAATTCATTTATTAGATATTTATTCTACGGGAATAAACAAGCAACGATGCTGCTATTTTAATGGAGATATTTATACGAGCTCTTAACTAAATTAATTTTGAATATCCTAAGGAAGCATAGCTTCTCCACCTACTATATATATTTATCCTCTATATATATAATTCTCTGTTGCAGAACAAAATGTAAAACACAATAAGAAGGGAAAGGGTTGTGATCTTTGAACCTACTATGCATTTGCAACGTCCTATGACACTCTACTTCACCACCTTCTTGTTCTCTCAACTTTTGAATTAATTCTGCTTCAAAAAAAACTGCATTGATTAGACGTGATGATCTAACCCTCAAGAACCAATACTTGTGCCTTAATTTTTATCTTCTCTTTCATCTGGTTCTGTTTTTGTAACACTACTTCCCATCTCTCACACGCACTCTATTTTTCTGATTATGATTTTTCACACAAAAGCATTATTTGTTATTCTTTTTCCTCTAGTTATGACTCCTTAATTCTATAGTCAGGATCTTAGTGGTGTGACTCATTGTATCTAAAGTCAAGACTAATTGGGTTGTGACTCCCGGTATCTTAAGTTAGGTTGTAAGGATTTTGACTCCCCACACAAAAGTCAATGTCGTGGTTATACCCCACTAGAAATTGATATTGTAATTGGGTTATGATTCCCCTTTAAAAATCATTTTTAGTGCACACGTATCTCTCACCATGTGGAGAGGTATAAGATTATAGTAGGCCCACTTTGGACTAAACTAGTATAAAAAACATCCTTGTGTTATTTACTTTTTCCGCTACTAATTTACCTAAATAAATAGCTTTGATAATTAATCGATGCATTTGATTAAAATTTTAAATCTGATCTATTCATCCCCCTCTAGAACATATACTGTTACCCTGTCTGACCTAACTGTCCCTTGGATGTATATATTTCTATATGAGATAAAATATATTATTGTATAACACATATATCTTTTTTTTTTATTTTTTTGATCTATAGTGGGTAAATCTCTCCATAACCCATGTCAATCCCAATGGTGATATTATCTATCCCAAGGGGATTTGGGAGTTCTCTAGGGGTCATGTAAAATCCCAACCTCACAATTTTTTTGTTATTGATATATGTTCATTGAAAAATGTTATCAGATATGCCTAATGATATCATTTATCACTCAGTACCATCAAAATAGTCCATATTGACTGTATATTGGATTATGAATAGTCATGTATTGAGAATTAAACCATAAAATTGAATCACATAAATCATTATAGTGGAAACACAAGTTAACAAAGATATTCAGGTATTTTACTATGCACATCCAATGTCGATGATATTTTAACTTGGGTACATTTGTTGTTGGTAAGTATAAATCTATAGGGTGTTCTAGGTCCATACTAGGAACCATATATTACCAGTATTAATTTATTGTACAAACTATATGGATACTAGTACATGTTCAATTTATATGTTATAGAAAAAATATGTGAATGGATTTAATTAAATAAATAATATCTCGTAATATTGAAAGTATCTTCTTCTATTCCTAATTAGATAATATCAATTTAATTAATGCCACTAAATTACATGCTCATATTAATATTTGTCACATATTCATTATTTCTTATTATGTGTTGAAATCAATATGATTTATATTCCTTTGAGTGATAATTATTTCCAATCTAGTATTCTTTAATGTGTATTCTATCAGATGATTTTTTAATATTTCATTGTATAAACTATTGATGTCTAAATAATAAAGAATATTATATATTCCTACATTATTACTATGCATAACCTATGAAATATAGAATTATTCTATGACATTTTTGACTTATAATTTTCATATTAAGGATCGATATTGGGGAAATCATACCATCCAAAATTATTATCACACAATTATAATGCCACAAGTTACTGTCTACTTGAGAATGTTTAGACAATTATTATTGACCTATTACATGGTGAATACTATGATATATATGAGAATTACTCTAATTATATATATATATATTAATACAAATGTACTTAATTATTTTAAATGTTTTAAAGAGGATAAAATACAATAGATTACTAGTTTCACAAAGAATATTATTTAAAAAGTGGTGGGTGATTTCAACAGTGGAAAAGATAATTTAATTTCTAATAAGGTGTTTTATATGATAGTTGAGAGTTAAATTTCATATATAATTAAAAATATTTAAAATTAAAGTGATGATAAAATGAATTTATTTTTTAAAGAAACATTTTCATAAATTGAGTTTTGAAATGGATCATGAAATAGATATTGAAATATATAGTTTTATGTAAATTGTTTAAATATAACCATAAAGGGTGGATGATGATAAAAAATAGATTACAGATGTGTCTTATATTTGGGGGAAATATTATATAATTGTTAATTTTCATTATTAAAATTTGGGAAATTTGATAATGGATAGACCATCAGGGTGTTTTATTTAATGTGTGTTACTAGTGATCATGTATAATTTTATAATATAGATGATTATTAAACTATGTGGAAATCCCTTGGTTATCTCTTATTGAGAATTTAAAAGATGGATTTTTTTTTCTGTATACTATAGTTCAAAAACAACCCATCATCAGGTTTTTTAACAAGGTTCACATAAGGTGTAGATAAATTCATTACTATTGGAACGGTGTGCTCAATATCGAGTATCATTAAAACACAACCACAATCCTCTACCATGTACTATCTGAGACTCTCATACACTAATTATATATATCCCATGTTCGTTAAGTAATAAATAAATTGATAAAAAAAATAAAACATATGAGGATTAATGTTGTAAAAATGAACTCATAGTCCATGGTAAACAAAAAAAAGTTATAATATAAAACAAGAGATTATAATGTAAACAATAACTCTAAAGAAATATCTAACATAATCATAGGAATAATACAAAACCTTTACAACATACAAATTATCCCCAAAAAAATTTCTACTAGACAAATTGTCTAATTTTTTATCAACCACCATTTCAAATAAATGAAGAAAATGCAACCTAGATCCAATGTTCACATGAATCCCTGTTCAAGGTCAGAGGTAACAACCACTTGAACGAGTGATTTAAATGAATAGTGCATGCTATAAAAAATCTACATGTTTACCTTTATGTATCATCCTAGAAAACCTTATGTATCAAGAAACAAATCTCTTACAAAACTTCATTGAATCTCTAAATATTCACATCAATTCTAAGATTCTTGAACATACCATATATATTTAATACATGAACATGCATCTAGGAACACCTTTGTTTCTACTTCGAGTTCCAGAAATTAGGTTTAATATCCACCAGGAATCTGATACTAGAACTATGTTCTAAAACATTATCTTTTAAAAGTCATGATTTATTATGTGGAAAATTTCTTTACTCGCCAAGACTAATAGTCACTAGAAGAGAATCACTATATATGATTCAACACAACTCCCTTTGGGTTAGAAGTACTCTATTTCATAATTACCTTTGTATATTTTATCCTTATACACTTTAAATTTTTTTTATATCTTCTCACCTTATAGTTATTCAATCCATACTAAATCACAATAATAATTTAAATTTACCTAAAATATAAGTTTAGTGAGCATATTGGTTGGATTCTGATCCCATTAACTTTCAATAGTTCTAGCACCCCATATTACATAATATTTGAGATGAAGTGGAATTTAGTGAAATTTGATTCATGGAGTGTAAATTGAATAACCAAGAACACCTTGATAGGGGAGGGGTGAATTAGGGTGTCAACATTTTCTTTTTAACAGACTGATATCATTACCATAATGGTAGGAACATGTTAAACATGTAAAACTAAATAATGTAAATAAATGACAAAGTAAGTTTACTTGGTTCACCATAAATGGAAGCATCCAAGGAGAATACACTCACAATGTGCCAGTTGTACCAAATTCCACTAATCATCACTAGATGTGATATACAAAGGTTCGTTCAGAGTCACTATGTTCTAGGTGCATTGACTTTATAATGGTGTAAGGATATTTCATTGATTGCATTATATCACTTATTTCGACTCCCCCTAGATCACTTCCTTAGGAGAAAAATAACTTATTTTATCGAATTGAAGGTCACTTCAATAGATTAGAATTGATGTCTTTGTCTATATTCATCACCAGACACTTTCATTATATGCCTGACTATAATGACATTAAATTCCTTATACACTTAATCAAAATATCCAATAATGTCCTTTGTGTCCCCTTTCAGGAAGCTCAGCCATTCGCTGAGCACGACACTTCACATAGCCCACACATTTGAAGAGCACACTGCTTTTTAGAGCTCAACCCTTCACAGAACAGACTACTTCATAGAGCTCAAACCTTGGCAGTGCTCCATTGTTCATGAAGAAAAAAACTTCACAAAGAACAATTTCTTTCGCAGAACCCACTATCGTTGTGAATCACATTGCCTTCGCAAAACAACTTCCTTTGAGAAGATTATTCATCTTACATGTAATGTCATATCATTTCGATGAACTAAATACGTAGAAACATTGAATTAATTGATGACTAATGTTTTAATGACATGTGTATTTATTGAAAAATAATCTTTTATTTCTATTAATACTTATGAATAAGATATTAATATTAAGTAAAAAGGGGGATATTTTTTTGATGGTGTACTCGATACGCAACAATGGGATTCTTTGAAATCTTACATTTCAAACAACATTGAGTTATACTAAAAAAATACGATAATAATATTATAATTTTAAATTTTATTTAACATATATAAATTGGAATAGAGGGAATGAATATTAACTAATTAATTTTGAAATATGGTTTACACGTGGTTAAGTGATGAATCCATGGTTTCCAAATTTATTAGAAATGGAAATAAAAACCAACTGAATATAATGGATGTGTTTTTTAAATACATATTTAAAAAAAGAATAATTGTTTTTTCATATCACTATTTATGGATCTATATTTAATGATAAATATATGATATATATTCAATGTAATGTTTTAAATACATTATATATATTTTATAGATATGATATAATAATAAATTCATTTTTTCAGATAAAAGAAGCATGTTTCTAAAAATGCAGTTTTACCACCTTTTGATAGTAGTCCTTTTTTAAATCATGTTTTGGACATCTTTATATTTTTTTATGAAATCATAAAATCATTATATAGAAGCGGAACATCAAAATTTAATTTGGATGAAAATATTCTATTTCTCTGTTAAAATTTATTTTTTAATGAATAGTGAAAAATAATGCATTTTAATTCAAAAATTCCTTTTAATATTATTTATTTATATTGATATATTATCTTATTAAATGGTTTTAAATTTTAATTAGATTATTTTTTACCATTTAATCCAATTATGGTCATTGGATGTAATTTAACTTTTTCATTAGACATAAACACTTGTCAATCTTTTGATAGTTATTATTTCATAAAAACATGCTTTACGGTTTTGACAATAGAAATTAATTTTAAATTAATTTTTGAATCTTTTAATTTTTTAATTTTTTAAAACGATTTCCATATTTAAAATCATGACATAAAATTGTTTAAATAGGTATATTTTATATTTTGCATTTAAAATAGTAAAGTCAGTGAATAATTTATTTACCATGGTTAAAAGTATATCTGGCAAGTAAAGGTAAAAAATTATATTCTAATAATATTAAATTACCCTACCATAGGTCTTAACGTTATGGGATGAATTATTACCAATGATGGGAATCCTTGGGTTGATTTTAGGACCCTGTGGATCCACTTTTCTTTGAAAATTTCATTTAATTATTTTTAATTTAAAGTAAAAAAATATAACCTAAACATGTTTATTTTTCTAGAAAAATTATTATATGGGGATATATAAACGATATTATCAACTATAATAAATAATTATAAATATAAAAAGTTGTCCTACATTTTGTTATTTTATTTATAATTTTAGGCATTAAATAAATAAATTTATTTATGACACAATTGTGATGTTATGATTACCATATTAATGAATGATTTAAATAAAATAGATTATAAATATTAAAATAAATTTATTTTGAAACTTTTTATGCCAACCATGAAATTTTATGGATGATTATGAATTGTTATATTTTAATAAATGATGTCTTTTCTAAATAATCAAGTTTTTATGTATTGTTAAAAATGTCATGATATGAATAGTATAAAAATTGACATAAATGAGTTGTTAAATCAATAAATAATTTCTTAAATGATATAATAGTTCTAAAAATATAAGATTCAACAAACATACATATTTTATGTTTCAAATATAATTAATTATCCATTTTTAGTCTCTTCACATGTTATAGTAACTATGGTGACCATATATTTTGAATAAACAAGAAGACATGCTAAAAGTTAAATTAGATTACTCATGGATAAAGCTAAAGGAAAATGATAATTTTATAACATAAACATACTTAAAATAAACTATCTCAGAGTTTTTTTGACACATCCTCATATAATATTCTAAATATATCACTTTTTGGTTATGATAATTTGAAAATAAATTAATAATAAAATACTATTTTCAATCTTTCTTAAAGTGCCCCTCCACCCTCTTATAAAAGGACACCACCTCTAATCCTTAATCACACCTCTCTAGCCCCCTTGGATCATAAAAAAACTGACCAAATAAGCTCCCAAAAT
Source organism: Viscum album (assembly GCA_963277665.1). Classification (NCBI taxonomy): domain Eukaryota; kingdom Viridiplantae; phylum Streptophyta; class Magnoliopsida; order Santalales; family Viscaceae; genus Viscum; species Viscum album. The sequence continues at coordinate 1,004,736,425 of OY728157.1, forward strand.
CTCTCTATTATTTATATAAGCCTTCATTTGGGCATAACTCAATTAAATAAGTCATTTTATCTTATATCAAAAGGAGTTACCAGATTTGAGGTAATGTATTCTCTAAAGACTCCTTCATTTATTTTCCTTATCCATCCCCGTAAATAATCTTCATTAAATTATTGTATAAAAAACATATAGTATTAAATATACTAGGTTGTCATTATGAGAATTATTCAAACTAAACTTACAAACACCTCCATCTAATGGGTATACAAGATAATGTTTATATGGACGACAGATTACAGTCTCACAAAATGATGAATGCTCAATCTTTTCATACCACCTCTTATGGTGTCCATTATGATGGAACTATAATTATATATGATATATATGATATTTTTTTATCTCTATTCTTCTATAATTCTCATTTTCAACAAAACATTATACTTTTCATGTTGTATAAATATGATAATTTCATTAGTGGAAGTGTATACTACTTCCCCCTAAAAGTGATATGACCCGTTCATGCCATTCAGGGAAAATATAATGGATGTACTTAATAAACTTATATATGATATTATAATGTTATTATAATATAAATATTTATCATTTAGTTTTTATTATATTAAATATTAAAAAGAAATGAATGTAGCATTCATGTGTACGTACAACTTACCGTCGCTAGGAATGGTGCATTTGATTTGTTCTATACATATGCTATGGACTATTCTAAATACAAATATACAGGATACATATGATATATAAATTATAAAGATTATTATAGATAAAATGTACTTTTTCCCCAAGGACAAATTATAATTATAACAAGTTCATTTTTGACTCATGTTCCAATCATCGACAAAGTGGATGATATAAATTCAACTAATTAAAATATTTTTATAGCAAGGAAATTAGTGATATAAAAGTAATAATAAACATGAAAAAGGTTTTAAGGAATGTATAAATTAAATGAAGTTTATTGTTTAGAAATAATAATGAACATATGAGAAATGGCATACTTAAGGTAAGGGACTTTGTCTCAATCTCATTTCATTGAGGCATATTACGATAATATACACCTCTTTATTTTACACGGTGTATAGTAAACCCCATTTACTTTTTCTCTCTTTCAAAGGCAATATTTTTGTTATTAATAATTTTACTAAATGACAAAAGTAATATTTTTAACTTATGTGGTGACAATGACCTCTCCACCGTCGTAATCTTTATTTGTCTTCCACAATAAACCTAATTTTTTTAAAAGGAAATGAAGTCCTTTATTTCCCTTTTTGGGTGTTTTGGTAATGAAAATTATTTTTTAAAAGGATTGAGTCTTTAAATATATTGAAATGACATATTTTTATTTCAAATTAAAAGTTGTTTCTGAAATGATGATATTTTCTATATTTTATGAGTTATGATTATGTAATGGTACTTGGACATTTGACGAGTGGTTACACGATAAAGCAAATGATGGGTGGTTCTGTGATTAACCAAGGACGGGTGGTTATGTTATAACATCCAATTAATTGGGTATGGATTTCATCAATATGGATATTCTATTTAGTGATATGTGTGGAAGTTGACCGTATGGTTATTCCATATAAGTATGTTTATGTCACAAGTAACCTTTATATGTTATATGTTTCATTCTATGGGATTTTGGTAATCTTTTGGTTACAAAAAGGGTTTGTAATGGGCTTATATTATGTGATGTTTTTTTACTACTTCTCAAATGTGAAATGTATTACATTTTAATAAAGTATTAATGGTTTTCATGTTATATAATGACTAAAAGTTTTCATTCTTTATGTATCCATTACTGAGCTTTTTATGATCATCCCACATTTTGAAATGTTTTTCACATGAAATAAATAAGAATAGAGTCAAGGATGGGATCAAGGAGAAGATTTTGTTTTAAAAAAAGATGATGACATGTTTTGATTAAATGAGTTTCTTTTATATGAAAAAAATGGATAGTGAGTTGAACTATCTACTTGTAATATTCGATATTCTATGTATAAGTTATGATCTAATTATGAATATATATAAACCTAAAAACACCCAGCTACCCAGAGTCGGTGCATTACTTCGTAACATTGGCATGATCACAAGAAAGATCAAATCTCGAAAGACCGATTGGTTTAGTAGCCTTGGAAACACTAGATATATTCATAAGTTTTACATTACATCATAAAATCAAAAACTACTACAACAACATAATGTTTCCACAGTCCACACTACAATCCCCTCATAATATCCCTGCAGGTCATTCATAACTTACATCTTCACTTCCTGGGAAAAATAAAACATAGAAAAGGGGTGAGCTCAAATGCTCAGTAAGGATAACAATATAGCGGAAACTTTCATCAATAAAAATAAACATTTAAGGCAATGTATAACTAAAACAAAAGCCTTTTAAACATGAACTTTCAACATGGTATGGCATAAATAAAATGAAATAATGCCATTTACTTATTCACATGGATATTCCACTAATCGAATAATCACATGCAAAAATAAATAACCACTTTCATAATGTTGGAATGCATAATGCTAAACGTTAATTTCTTTGTCTAGGCCTCATCCCAAGACCTAGGGGTTACTTCTAACCGGAACCCAACCCAGAGTGCCTCTAATAACCGGACACCAACCCGGAGTGCCTCTAATAACCGGACACCAACCCGGAGTGCCTCTAATAACCGGACACCAACCCGAAGTGCCTCTAATAACCGGACACCAACCCGGAGGGCTTACTTTTACCAGTCCCCAACCTGGAGGGCTTACTTTAACCAGTCCCCAACCTGGAGGGCTTACTTTAACCAGTCCCCAACCTGGAGGGCTTACTTTAACCAGTCCCCAACCTGGAGGGCTTACTTTAACCAGTCCCCAACCTGGAACATACTTGTCCAACACATTCATATGAAGTAAAGATTGAAATATAACATAAACATTCTTATTGGAACTAGCATACAAAATGTCAATACTTTCACCATAAACTATGAATGGTATAAAAATAGCACATCCACAGTCAAACATATCACAAAACCTTCAAAACAATATAGAAGTTTTGTATCATAATAAATCAACTTCAAATAATCTTAAAATCCATCAAAGGATGTGGACATAGATGAAATCAAAATTCTTTTTAAAGAAATATCTCCTTTTATTTTGAAATCATTTAAGATCCATATAAAATAAAACATTTTCTTTGAAAATATTCTTATAATCTTGTAATGAAAGCTTTGAAGATTTTATAACGGCGTGAAATAACCGCACCCGCCGTATAAGTTAAAAAAAACATTCTTACCTCAATTCTGTCGAAAAGGTTAAAAAGGACCTTGTTTTGAAAACGACGGAAAGATTCCTTTATAAACCTCTTATAAAAAGTCAAACAAGGGTATAAATGACTTTAACCCATATTCTTGTAAATAGTAAAAATGTTTTGAAATACATTTCAAAGAAACATGGATGTGGATGATAAAGAGATCCCAATAGATTATTACGTATAATACAACCTCGGATAATGAAGAGATTGTGAAATAACCCTTACCTTGTACTTTTCCTTGGTTGGGGTAGGTTAACCTCCTGTATAATGGTGAAATAGTTGTTATTAAATTATACAAGAATCATATATTTTAATATGATATCATATATGATCTTTTAACATTGATTTGTTAATAATATCTTAGAATTATCGTCGTTTCGGGAGTTAACTTACTCATTTTCTTTTATATGTTTTGTTACATAAGCCATGGTTGTTGTATCTTATTCATATCCAGAATGATATACAGTCCTTAAACATCATTTTTAAATCATCAAATGATAATTATACTTGAATGGATACGATGGAGAATGAATCTCATCGCGTTCGTGGAGACGGTAGTCCGTACGTACGCACGAGCGACAAATATCATTCTTTTGATATTAAAATAATATATAAATGGATGGTATATAATATATACAGAATCATTAACATGTTATATTTATTATTTACATGAGTTACACATCATTATTATACCCATCCAAATAATATTATATTGAATAACAATTACACCACGACGTGGAGACGGTAAGCCGTACGTACGCACGTATGGTGACATGTTATTCAAAGGGTGGATAGAATACTGAATATGATTGTACCATATTTATAATAACATCACAGTATATGTGAGATACTGGAGTTTTTATTTCAGAATGGTAAGAACAAAGGAAGAAGAAGTGGAAGAAGAAATGAACATAGAAAAGGGTGGTGAAATCATTACCTCTTCTTCGGGTTCTTCCTTTTGATTTGATCAAAAGGGCTCCTTAGGTTAGCTTTCTGATCAAACTAAGGCCTCTAGGTTGTAGTGAGGGATGTTGGGAGAGTATTTGGGCAGAGTTTGGCCGAATCAAAAGGCTTTGAAGGTGTGAAGAAATGAGAAGGAGGAGTGCCCTTTTATAAGAGGGGTGAGGGGCACCTTTGGAAAAGTTAGAAATATTAATTTATAATAAATTCATATTCGATTTACAAAGGCTCCAAAGTTGACTATTCAAAGGATGAGGTGGGGCTAGGTCGAAAACAACTCATCCAATAGAATTTAGACAGGTTTGGGTACTTATATTAACCTTATCTTTAAGTATTAACTCTAAGTTAATTAGTTTCACTTTTACAATGTCTCTTTGTATATTTATATAATATGGTTAATAAACTTACTATACACATCCAAGAGACCCCCAAGTGGTCCATTAATGAGGAACCTATCATAATATAAGTCTCTTGTCCGAACCTTAGATTTTTAGGAATTTAATATCAATTAATAATATAATATTTGTTTTAAGAACTCTTTTATGTCAATTTTGACACTATTCAATAGTTGATTTTTGTGAAACTCCTAACAGATTGATTACTTCGAACAAAGTCAATTAAATCAATCCTAATATATCATAATATCATAGAAAATTAGTTTAATTCATTAAAAGTTTCATATTATAATTATTTGGGTATTTATAAGATCAATTATTTTTATTTTTCACTATTTTAGTAATTACTGCATCATCATTGTGTCATAAATAAAATAACTTATATAATGTCTAAAAATTATAAATAAAATATCATTATGTAGGAAATCTTTTTATCTTTCTAATTAATATTTATAATCGAAAATCCAACATGTATAACCCTATGTAAAAATTGTTCTTCTAAAAGATGTAAGCTTGTGCCATTTTTATTTTTATTTTAACTTTATTAATATAAAGTGTCCCTACCACATACAAGTGGCTCCAAGGGGTCCCCAAATTGACCAAAGGATGCCCATGGTCGGGTATGTGTCCACCAATAAGGTTAGGACACGTTTTAGGGTAATTTTTTATTATTATAATATTATTTTTTTAACCCTTATTTACCGGATTTACCCTTTAACCATGGTAAATAAAATATTTACCACAGTAACTATTCAAAATGTCTAAAAATAAAAGTTACGTATTTACACAATTTGAACATCCTGATTCCAAATATGGAATCCATTTTCCTAAATTCAAAACACAGAAGTGGCAGAAATTAATTTAAAATTAATTCCCGCTGTCAAAACAAAAAGCGTGTTTTTAAGAGATAATAACTATCAAAAGATTGACACTTGTTTATGTTCGGTTTAATTGTAAAATTATGTCCAATGATAAACATTAAATTGAATGGTAAAAATATATTCTAAATATACTTTAAAACCACTAAAATTCATAATTTATCACTATTAATTATTTTGATTAAAAAAGTTGTTTTTAATTAAAATTTAGAAATTTTCATTATTCATCAAAATATGAAAGTTATCCGAAATGTACCAAAATTTCACCCTAGGCTAATTTTGATATTTCGAATCCAAAAATGAAGTCCATTTTGAAATATAGAATATATATGATTTCAAAAAGTAGGTATTACTATTCACAACGGCTAGTTTAATTAGTTGTGGTGTGTGTTAGAACTCGAGGTTGCGTACAACACACGCTATCGCATTATTCGAAGGGAAACGTACCGTAGAAGCTTGGGGTGTTACATTCTCCCCTCCTTCAAATAATTGAGTCCTCACAATTTCTAGGGTATTACTGCATAAAAAGACTCGGGTGGTTCTTCATCATAAGTTCCTCGGGTTCCCACGTTGCCTCTTCCATTTTATGATTTCTCCACAAAACTTTTACCAGACGCGTCGTCCGGTTTCTCAGTACTTGTTCTCTTGTATCAAGAATCCTGACGGGCTCTTCGCAATAAGACAGATCGGGTTCCAGTTCTAATTCCTCATAGGTGAGTACATGCGTTGGGTCAGGCATGTATTTTCTCAACAGAGATACGTGGAACACATCGTGAACTTTGGAGAGACTTGGCGGCATTGCCAATCGGTAAGCTACAGCCCCAATTCGTTCTAGAATTTCGAAAGGTCCGATGTACCTGGGACTCAATTTACCTTTCTTACCAAAACGTATGACTCCCTTCCATGGAGATACCTTTAGGAAAACATGATCACCGACTTGAAATTCCAAATCCTTCCTTCGATTATCGGCATAGCTCTTCTGCCTACTTTGAGCTGCTTTGATGTGATTTTGGATTACTTTCACCTTTTCCACCGTTTCCTCCACCAGCTCTGGGCCTACAAGTTTTCTTTCACCAACGTCATCCCAACAGGTTGGTGTACGACATCTCTTTCCGTATAACGCTTCATATGGTGCCATCTGTATACTCGAATGGAAGCTATTGTTATAGGAAAATTCTACCAGTGGTAAATATTGATCCCACATACCCTGAAAGTCAAGTGAGCAAGATCTCAACATGTCTTCTAAGGTTTGAATAGTCCGTTCTGATTGTCCGTCTGTCTGAGGGTGGTAAGCAGTGCTCAAATGAAGTTCAGTATCCAGGGATTTCTGAAGACTTTTCCAAAACCTTGAAGTAAAACGGGGATCACGATCCGAAACAATTGATAGGGGTACTCCATGAAGTCTCACAACTTCATTAATGTATAGTCTTGCTAGACGTTCCAAAGGTAGATCTTCTCTTATAGCAAGAAAATGTGCTGACTTGGTAAGACGATCAACAATAACCCATATTGCATCGTTCCTTCTAGGAGTCTTTGGTAGCCCCATGACAAAGTCCATTGTAACATTGTCCCATTTCCACTCCGGTATGGGAAGAGGTTGCATGACTCCTCCAGGATGTTGCCTTCCAGCTTTCACTTGTTGACAAACCATACACCTTGACACAAAATCAGCAATCTCCCTCTTCATGTTGTCCCACCAAAAATGTTCCTTCAAATCTCTATACATTTTGGTGCTCCCAGGGTGTATAGAGAAATTGGAACTATGAGCATCATCCAGCAATTCCCTTTTTAGATCAGGTATATTGGGAACACAAAGTCTCTTCCCGAATTTCAAAATTCCACCTTCATACGCAAAGTCTCTCAATCTCCCATCATTCACAGCTTTAATCTTCTTTTGGAATTCTTCATCATCAGTCTGAGAACTCTTAATCCTTTCTAGTAAAGATGGTTTGGAAACCATTTGAAAAAGCATTGATGTTTCACCTTCCCTGGTTATTCCCATGTCCATTTTCACTAGATCCATGAAAATTGGATCCCTTTCAATTCTCATATTGTTCAAAACTCCATGGTCTTTTCTACTCAAAGCATCTGCCACCTTGTTTGCCTTCCCCGGGTGGTAGTGTATCGTACAATCATAATCCTTGAGTAATTCAAGCCATCTCCTTTGCCTCATGTTGAGTTCTTTTTGTGAGAAAATATACTTCAAACTCTTGTGATCAGTATAAATCTCACATTTTTCACCATAGAGGTAGTGCCTCCATATCTTCAAAGCAAAGATCACAGCTGCTAACTCAAGATCATGAGTAGGATAGTTTTGTTCATGAATTTTCAACTGTCGTGATGCATAGGCAATAACTCTATCATTCTGCATAAGGACACAGCCAAGTCCTTTCTTTGATGCATCACTATAAATAACGAACCCATCATTCCCCGATGGTAGAGTCAATATAGGAGCATTGACTAATCTTCTCTTCAGTTCTTCGAAACATTCTTCACACTCTTTTGTCCAAACAAATTTAACCCCTTTACGTGTGAGCTTCGTTAATGGGTTAGCCAATCGGGCAAAATTCTAGACGAAACGTCGATAATAACCTGCCAAACCAATAAAACTACGTACCTCAGTTATACTCGTAGGTGCTGGCCATTCTTGGATTGCCTTGGTCTTAGAAGGATCAACAGAGATTCCATCTTTAGAGACAATATGGCCAAGAAAAGAAATCTCCTGAAGCCAGAATTCACACTTGCTAAACTTCCCATATAATTCATGCCTCCTCAGAGTCTTCAAGATAATGCGCAAGTGATTTTCATGATCTTCGTAGGTTTTGGAGTATACCAAGATATCATCAATAAATACCACCACAAATTCATCGAGATACTCCTTGAAGACTCTATTCATCAGATCCATGAATACAGAGGGTGCATTAGTCAATCCAAATGGCATTACAGTAAACTCGTAATGCCCGTACCTGGTTCGAAATGCTGTTTTCGGAATGTCTTCCTTCTTCACACACAACTGATGGTATCCAGATCGAAGGTCAATCTTTGAAAAGTATTGAGCTCCATGCAGTTGGTCAAATAAATCATCAATACGAGGTAGGGGATACTTGTTCTTTATCGTTATAGCATTGATCTCCCTGTAGTCGATACATAACCTCATAGATCCATCTTTCTTTTTAACAAAAAGAATAGGGGCTCCCCATGGAGAAACACTAGGGCGAATAAATCCCTTATTACTCAATTCCTCTAGTTGTTTCTTTAGTTCGACTAACTCTACAGTGGCCATTCTATAAGGGGTCTTTGATATAGGCCTTGATCCAGGAATCAAATCAATGGAAAACTCAACTTCTCGTTCTGGAGGATGTCCAGGTAAATCTTCCGGAAATACATCTACAAATTCTTTCACAACAGGTACATCCTCTATTTGAACATTCCTTTCCTCACCGATAGTTACTTCATTCTCTTCCTCCCCAATAATTGAATTAAGTTGAGCTACTGGGGGTGGGTCTAAATAAGAATTAGGTGGTGACGATTCTGCTCTAAAAATAAGGTGTTCCTTATCATTATCATCAAGAATCGTAACCTCTTTCTTCTTACAATAAATCTTCGCATCATAGTCCGAAAGCCAGTCCATACCGAGGATTATATCAAACTCAATCATAGGTATGACGATGAAATCAGCAGATAAAGAAAATTCATGTGCTCTAATGGGGACTGATTCACAAAACTTTGTTGCAACGATACTTCCCTTAGGAGTTTTAACTGACAACTCCCTTATTAAATCAAATTGGAAATATCTAATTTTCTTAGCAAACTGGGAAGATATGAAACAATGCGATGATCCAGAATCAAATAATGCATTTGCTAAACTTGAGGAAACCATTAAATTACCTGCCACCACGTCTTTCGGAGTTTCTACCTCAGCAGTAGTGATAGCATAAGCCTGGCCTTGATCCCTTGGCCTTTTCTGAGGTAAGTTCTCCTGACGCTTAGGACATGCATTTGCATAATGCCCCATCTCCCTGCAATTGTAGCACTGAACGTTGGTAGCTTCCTTCTTCCCCTTGCAATCATGAGCTTGGTGGCCTTTTTCACCACACTTGTAACAGACTCCCATTCCCTTCAGGCAAGCACCGGGGTGTTTCTTCCCGCACTTACCACAAGATGGATATTCAACCTTTCCCTTCTTCCCCTTATTTCCATTCCCAGATTGATCAGCAGGTCTCTTCTTCTCTTGCTTTGCTTTAAAGTCATAAGACTTAGAGAATTCCTTTTCGGTCTTGATAGCACATGAGACAATGTCTTCGTATGATGAAAAGGATTGTGAGACTAATGCTCGACGGAGAAATGGTTTTAACCCATCAAAGAAACGATCGATCTTACTTCTTGGGTTGCGAATATAATCACCAGCGTACCTCGCTAATCTTGTAAAGTTAGCCTCATACTTTGTGACATTCTCATCCTCCTTTTGTCTCAGACTTAGAAATTGTCTTTCCATATCTGCTCGATGGTCGCGAGGAAAGTATTTTTCTAAAAACAGATCTTTGAACTCCCTCCATTCCATATTTGATACTTCATCATCTTCCTTCGTATTTTGAATCAATGACCACCATTGATCAGCATCTCCAGTGAGGCGGTAAACTGCCATGGTAACTTTTTCCCTTTCACTACTCCCCAAAGCCTGAAATATTTTCTCTAGGGAAAATATCCATTGCTCAGCTACTAAGGGATTTGTACTTCCATTGAACGTTGGTGGTTGTTGTCTCATGAATTGATCTAACATTGATCCTCCACGCTGCGGATCAGGGTGCTCCATACGGGTAAGGTTATTATTCATAACCTGAGTAAGTTGTCCCAGTACGGTGATTAGCTGATCAGCACCAGTTGCATCACCAGCCCCACTATAATTATCTTGAGCAGGAGGGCAATCCCTACATGGAGTGCGTGCATTGATACGGTTTCCATTTCTTCCACTAGGCGCCATTTCTAAAAAAAATGGCATAAACTAGATCAGTTTATGCATCAAAATACATAATCCCATACTTATAAAACACTAAACATAAATTGAACTATCTATGGATATAATCCATAATCATAAATATGTTTTCTTTGAGGAAGTATATACTCATAAACCCTTCATAATGATTTGTAAAGAAAGTGAGAGTTATCCTAAGCATATCCCCCGGGAGTGTCGTAACCAAGAGTGCAGCAAGGCCCGTTGTCGTGCACCAGTTCCCGTTCGAGTCTAGCTCAAAGCGGTGTTTTCGGGTTTTACCCCTAGGTACATCTGTGCCAGAGCCGCCTCTACCTGCTCGTATCCAGACAGGGATGTATTGCTCGGAAAACTCACAAAGTCTCTACAATACCAAAATTCTAGGAAGTTCTTCTATACTAATCCTCAAAGTTCATCTTAGGTCTATGTGCTCTAATCAGAGTTTATCTAAATCTAGCTTCCAAGGTTTGTACTAAACTTCCTCTGATACCAACTGTAACGCCCCGACCCCAGCTACCCAGAGTCGGTGCATTACTTCGTAACATTGGCATGATCACAAGAAAGATCAAATCTCGAAAGACCGATTGGTTTAGTAGCCTTGGAAACACTAGATATATTCATAAGTTTTACATTACATCATAAAATCAAAAACTACTACAACAACATAATGTTTCCACAGTCCACACTAAAATCCCCTCATAATATCCCTGCAGGTCATTCATAACTTACATCTTCACTTCCTGGGAAAAATAAAACATAGAAAAGGGGTGAGCTCAAATGCCCAGTAAGGATAACAATATAGCGGAAACTTTCATCAATAAGAATAAACATTTAAGGCAATGTATAACTAAAACAAAAGCCTTTTAAACATGAACTTTCAACATGGTATGGCATAAATAAAATGAAATAATTCCATTTACTTATTCACATGGATATTCCACTAATCGAATAATCACATGCAAAAATAAATAACCACTTTCATAATGTTGGAATGCATAATGCTAAACGTTAATTTCTTTGTCTAGGCCTCATCCCAAGACCTAGGGGTTACTTCTAACCGGAACCCAACCCGGAGTGCCTCTAATAACCGGACACCAACCCGGAGTGCCTCTAATAACCGGACACCAACCCGGAGTGCCTCTAATAACCGGACACCAACCCGAAGTGCCTCTAATAACCGGACACCAACCCGGAGGGCTTACTTTTACCAGTCCCCAACCTGGAGGGCTTACTTTAACCAGTCCCCAACCTGGAGGGCTTACTTTAACCAGTCCCCAACCTGGAGGGCTTACTTTAACCAGTCCCCAACCTGGAGGGCTTACTTTAACCAGTCCCCAACCTGGAACATACTTGTACAACACATTCATATGAAGTAAAGATTGAAATATAACATAAACATTCTTATTGGAACTAGCATACGAAATGTCAATACTTTCACCATAAACTATGAATGGTATAAAAATAGCACATCCACAGTCAAACATATCACAAAACCTTCAAAACAATATAGAAGTTTTGTATCATAATAAATCAACTTCAAATAATCATAAAATCCATCAAAGGATGTGGACATAGATGAAATCAAAATTCTTTTTAAAGAAATATCTCCTTTTATTTTGAAATCATTTAAGATCCATATAAAATAAAACATTTTCTTTGAAAATATTCTTATAATCTTGTAATGAAAGCTTTGAAGATTTTATAACGGCGTGAAATAACCGCACCCGCCGTATAAGTTAAAAAAACATTCTTACCTCAATTCTGTCGAAAAGGTTAAAAAGGACCTTGTTTTGAAAACGACGGAAAGATTCCTTTATAAACCTCTTATAAAAAGTCAAACAAGGGTATAAATGACTTTAACCCATATTCTTGTAAATAGTAAAAATGTTTTGAAATACATTTCAAAGAAACATGGATGTGGATGATAAAGAGATCCCAATAGATTATTACGTATAATACAACCTCGGATAATGAAGAGATTGTGAAATAACCCTTACCTTGTACTTTTCCTTGGTTGGGGTAGGTTAACCTCCTGTATAATGGTGAAATAGTTGTTATTAAATTATACAAGAATCATATATTTTAATATGATATCATATATGATCTTTTAACATTGATTTGTTAATAATATCTTAGAATTATCGTCGTTTCGGGAGTTAACTTACTCATTTTATTTTATATGTTTTGTTACATAAGCCATGGTTGTTGTATCTTATTCATATCCAGAATGATATACAGTCCTTAAACATCATTTTTAAATCATCAAATGATAATTATACTTGAATGGATACGATGGAGAATGAATCTCATCGCGTTCGTGGAGACGGTAGTCCGTACGTACGCACGAGCGACAATATCATTCTTTTGATATTAAAATAATATATAAATGGATGGTATATAATATATACAGAATCATTAACATGTTATATTTATTATTTACATGAGTTACACATCATTATTATACCCATCCAAATAATATTATATTGAATAACAATTACACCACGACGTGGAGACGGTAAGCCGTACGTACGCACGTATGGTGACATGTTATTCAAAGGGTGGATAGAATACTGAATATGATTGTACCATATTTATAATAACATCACAGTATATGTGAGATACTGGAGTTTTTATTTCAGAATGGTAAGAACAAAGGAAGAAGAAGTGGAAGAAGAAATGAACTTAGAAAAGGGTGGTGAAATCATTACCTCTTCTTCGGGTTCTTCCTTTTGATTTGATCAAAAGGGCTCATTAGGTTAGCTTTCTGATCAAACTAAGGCCTCTAGGTTGTAGTGAGGGATGTTGGGAGAGTATTTGGGCAGAGTTTGGCCGAATCAAAAGGCTTTGAAGGTGTGAAGAAATGAGAAGGAGGAGTGCCCTTTTATAAGAGGGGTGAGGGGCACCTTTGGAAAAGTTAGAAATATTAATTTATAATAAATTCATATTCGATTTACAAAGGCTCCAAAGTTGACTATTCAAAGTATGAGGTGGGGCTAGGTCGAAAACAACTCATCCAATAGAATTTAGACAGGTTTGGGTACTTATATTAACCTTATCTTTAAGTATTAACTCTAAGTTAATTAGTTTCACTTTTACAATGTCTCTTTGTATTTTTATATAATATGGTTAATAAACTTACTATATACATCCAAGAGACCCCCAAGTGATCCATTAATGAGGAACCTATCATAATATAAGTCTCTTGGCCGAACCTTAGATTTTTAGGAATTTAATATCAATTAATAATATAATATTTGTTTTAAGAACTCTTTTATGTCAATTTTGACACTATTCAATAGTTGATTTTTGTGAAACTCCTAACAGATTGATTACTTCGAACAAAGTCAATTAAATCAATCCTAATATATCATATTATCATAGAAAATTAGTTTAATTCATTAAAAGTTTCATATTATAATTATTTGGGTATTTATAAGATCAATTATTTTTATTTTTCACTATTTTAGTAATTACTGCATCATCATTGTGTCATAAATAAAATAAACTATATAATGTCTAAAAATTATAAATAAAATATCATTATGTAGGAAATCTTTTTAGCTTTCTAATGAATATTTATAATCGAAAATCCAACATGTATAACCCTATGTAAAAATTGTTCTTCTAAAAGATGTAAGCTTATGCCATTTTTATTTTTATTTTAACTTTATTAATATAAAGTGTCCCTACCACATACAAGTGGCTCCAAGGGGTCCCCAAATTGACCAAAGGATGCCCATGGTCGGGTATGTGTCCACCAATAAGGTTAGGACACGTTTTAGGGTAATTTTTTATTATTATAATATTATTTTTTTAACCCTTATTTACCGGATTTACCCTTTAACCATGGTAAATAAAATATTTACCACAGTAACTATTCAAAATGTCTAAAAATAAAAGTTACCTATTTACACAATTTGAACATCCTGATTCCAAATATGGAATCCATTTTCCTAAATTCAAAACACAGAAGTGGCAGAAATTAATTTAAAATTAATTCCCGCTGTCAAAACAAAAAGCGTGTTTTTAAGAGATAATAACTATCAAAAGATTGACACTTGTTTATGTTCGGTTTAATTGTAAAATTATGTCCAATGATAAACATTAAATTGAATGGTAAAAATATATTCTAAATATACTTTAAAACCACTGAAATTCATAATTTATCACTATTAATTATTTTGATTAAAAAAGTTGTTTTTAATTAAAATTTAGAAATTTTCACTATTCATCAAAATATGAAAGTTATCCGAAATGTACCAAAATTTCACCCTAGGCTAATTTTGATATTCAGAATCCAAAAATGAAGTCCATTTTGAAATATAGAATATATATGATTTCAAAAAGTAGGTATTACTATTCACAACGGCTAGTTTAATTAGTTGTGGTGCGTGTTAGAACTCGAGGTTGCGTACAACACACGCTATCGCATTATTCGAAGGGAAACGTACCGTAGAAGCTTGGGGTGTTACAAACATATTCAATGAGAATTAATATCTTAATTCATGATTGTGTATTGTTTAAGATTAGGGCCTTACAGTTGGTATCAGAGGTCAGTTTAGATAACATTAGAGGTTACAATGTAATTTAAGCATAAGTGAGATAACCATAATTGTTATAATATTAGAAAGACTAATGGTTATTTTAGATAAATAGAATGAGTTAAAGAGAAAATGAATAAGTTTATCATTGCGCTTACCCTCCATATAATATAGTATATGATTATTTTACTAATATACTCACACTGAACTTTTTGGTTTTTGTAAATGGGTGGATCAAGTAGGAACCAAAGTAACAATGGTTGTGATGGAAACTGTAGTGGTTATCTGAATGAACAGCCAAATGAAATGGGAGCTACAATGAGAACTCTTGTGGTTATTTTTAAACTACTATCTAGAGTGATGATTGACCACATGAACCTTGGTGAATTTTCTAAGGCATCATATATGCGAGAAATGAATCCCAATAGATGTTTATGTAATAATAATAAAGGTACGTATATTGAAAAACCTATGTGTCAAGGATGTCGAAATAAACACATAGAAAAATCCTTCAAAGGTACGATAAGAGGTTATAAATGTGCTAATAAAGTTAATAAAGCAATAACCTGACATACATTAAAGAATTATCCAGTTGACTCCAAGAAAGGGAATGTTGTTCTTTCTAAGGGATCAATTGAATGTTTTAAATGTGGTGCGCATGGTCCTTATTCAAAGAGACATCCGATCAAGAAGGTTCAATAATTGGATCAGAAGGACCATACAAATATATGTTTACCAATACCTAATTTCATTCTAATTGAGGACTAAGAAACTGATAATGACCAATAAAATGTATATATTATTTCATAGTTGATCTTTTGACATTATTGAATCTTAGGATATGATTCATGATTTTGTTTTTGAGAAATATGTATTACAGAATAAACTGTAAAAGTACATTTATTGGGTCATGAATAATGTAGATTGATTAAAAATTCTACATATAATTTATTATATAGTTGTGGTAGATTTTAGGATGATGAAATGCATAAAATTATTAAGGCTATTTTGATGATGGGATTAATTTGGAAATAGTTTTCTAGTATGCACAACCCTATTGTTTGATATGTGAGAATGTTATTCAGGAAAAAAATAACTTTTTCTTGTATGGACGTAATGGATAACCTTAGGGGTACATATGATCTTTTCTTGAGCTTATAAATGTTTATTACATTTTGGGAAGAAAAATGAAATGTATTAGATAACCTTTGAGGATAAAATTGGTTACAATTATTTTTTATGAAGTCATATTATTTTTTAGAATATGATACAAATGATATGGTTTAAAAGTACCCATAGAATGGGTGGCAACCCATCACGTCCTGAATGGCCATATGAATCGAACCCACAACCGAAGGGCGGTAAGGGCGCATCACCTACCACTAGCCTATGCGAAGTCCCTAGTTAGTCTGACTACATTTTTAGTTAAATGATTTTATTGATGAAGATGATGTTGATTTTTGGAAATTAGGATTTATCAAATGGATATCCTTACTATTGCAAAATGATTTGGTGATTAAGTGATAAATGATATGTTGGAAGATGTTTTCTATTTTGGGAAGAATATATGGCTATAAAAAGTAGAGTACTATGGGATTTCATTTAAGGAGTAATGGTGGAATATTATTTTGGAATAATCTATTTTTTTATTATGAAAAAATGGAAATTTGGGTTATATATAGAAATGATTAATCTATCATATTGAATATGAGATTAGGATAATTAAAATTCAGAACAAGACATTAAGAGTAGTCTATGTTATTTGGAGATAAATGTTTAAATTTAATATGGAAGACCATGTGATTAAATTTTTTAAATTATGTATTTCAATGTTAGTTATGATTATTTTGAATAATTTTAATGTCTTTTTTCATTTAATGGTCTTTGGTGAACATTAGAGTATAGTTTGTTTAATTTTGGAGATTAAGAGTAATATTTCTTTTTATAAAGGATTATCCTTTTAGGGATTTTCTGATCTCATACTAACCATTTTTGTTTTTGGTTAATGTCTAAAGACATCAAAGCTACATAATTCATCTTTTGTAGATTATGTGATTCTCTATATGTTGTTTCTAGCACTTCAGGTGTGACCAAGTCATCTTAAATACAAATCGTTTGGTGAAAAACAAGTTTCCAGTAGATATTTATTAAAGGAAAAAACTCTACATGACAATTAAGTATATTTACTAATATTATTAGTGTTTCTTAGAAATAAATTTGTAAAGACACGGAAATTTCAAGGAAAATTTTTCTTACTTTTCTTTGGAATTTTAAAAGAATGCAGTTTCTAACAGCGCCTGATTCCGAGGCCCGGTGTGCCCGGAATTAATTTCCGAATTTTGGCTCGGGTACGTTCAGTGAACGAGCGAGCGGGAATTTCTATCTTTTGAACCGGTGCTCGGAATTGAAATCCGATTGCACCGATGAACTCACAACTCCAGTAATCGCTTAAGGGAACCTTTACTATAGTTGCGTTTGTGCGGGAGAAGAAGTTAATTTTTGGGGTTTAATTAAAAAAGTGAATAAAAATGGTAAATCAATTTTATTTCATGTTAAGTGGTTAACTTTTCCCATGGGAAGTTGGTGGTGGGCCCACATCCATCCAACTTCCCATGTGTGGATATTTGAAAGGGTGGATCCCACATGAACTCCTCCCCACCTCTTCAAATTCCTTAACTTTTCTAACCACTCTAAACCCCCCATTTAAGTTTTGATAACTTATCACCTCCTTAATTTTATAACATCTTATGTTAATAACTTAAGTGAGTTAAATGTGGTTTTTGAATTTTCAAACTCTTGAAATTAAAAACCTATATTGGGTTAATAAAATATGTGGGAGGATTATTTTATTTTGGGGTTAGTTGTTCTTGTGGTGGAGACATGGGAGAGAAAAGGCTAAGTTTGAAGTCTTCTTCTTCTTCAACATCGACGAAGAACACGAAGAACACCTTCGACGAAGAACGCGAAGAACAACTTCGACGAAGAACACGAAGAACACCTCCAACGAAGAACATCTCCGCCGAAGAACGCGATGTCTTCTTCCAACGATGTTTCCCCTTTGAACGCACCTCGACGACAACGGAATCAACGTTCGTTTTCCACAACGCCCGACTTCCGCGATGCTCGTCATCCACAATTTGATTGACGTGCACCGTATCTGAATCGAGGTAGGGGAATTTATTTTTGGTGTTCTCTTATCTTTTGAGAAAAGAACGTCGAGCGCGGACCAACCAATTCTAGGTTGATCCGCAGATCGTTCGTTCATGCAGATTGATGTTGATGTTTATTATTTAATTATTTTCGTTCACGAATTCTGTCTTGTCATCCTTCGTGATTTTACAACCAGTTGTTATCGATTAATGAGAGGGGGCCGGACCGCACAAACACGACCGAACCTCCTCCATTATTGATATTGTTTCTAATATGGATGGAACGGGATGGCGTGGTGCCGTCGCAGCACGCGAGAATCGCTCGGTAGTATTACGCGACGTCGTCACGCCATGCCGAGAAGCCGAACAAGAACGCGACATCGTCGCACCGCGTCGAAGGAAGTCGAAGGCGCCGTGGCTGGAGTGGGGCCACGGCGAAGGGGCGCGACGCCATCACGCCGCGCCGGAGAACCACGAAGACGACACATTTTGTTTTGACATGCGGATTGACGGGAGACGACAAAGCAGGCCGTTTGGGCGTTTGAATCCCTTCGCAGTGAAGATGGGGTCCCGGGGGGACCATATGCGAAGACGACAGGAAGAACGGACCACCGGAGTGCGTCCGGTGGTCCGCGGAAGGCGGCGGTGGCGCGCCACACCGGCGCGGCGGCGCCGGCGACCGACGGCGGCGGCACGCCGCCGAAACAGGGGCGGCCGGCGAACCGCCGGCCTTAATCAACAACGAAGGGTGGTGGATCCGCGCACCCCGCACGTGTGTCCGCTCGGGCGCGCTGGACGGGCCGCGGCCGGCCGGTCGGACCCGGGTCGGGTCGACCCGGTTCGGGTCGACCCGGTTCGGGTCGGACCCGGGTCGGGTCGACCCGGTTCGGGTCGGACCCGGGTCGGGCCGACCCGGTTCGGGTCGTCCCGGTTCGGGCCGACCCGGTTCGGGCGGACCCAGGAGGGGGGGGGGGGGGTCGGGCCGTGTCGGCCCGGGCCCAGACCCCCGTTTTCGGATCACTTTTGGTCAAATGCCCGTAACTTGAGCTACGAGCCTCCAAATGACTCGCCGTCAGCGGCAACGCAATCCATGGATCGAGACGGTCGTTTCGTTATATCGCACTCAAGATTTCGAAGAACTTTGGGTTCAGCCGGATTGGTTCGTACACGAAACCAACCGGGCCCTCGGAGCGGAAAGGCTCATAACTTGAGCTCCGGACGTCCGATTGATGTGCCGTCGACTTTGTTGCATTCCTCTTAGTGAGACGAATCTTTTGGATTACTCCGCTCGAGGTTTGGATGCTGTCAGAGTGCGGTCGGGTTGGTTCGCTCACGAAACCAACCGGGCCCCTTGAATGAGAAAGCCAATAACTCACAAACCGGGCGTCCGATTGGCGCGCCGTCTGTCTCATTGTTTTCCTCTTGTTGAGACAGACCTTTTTGCATACTTTGCCCGAGTTTTGGATATAGTTGGATAGTGGCCGGGTTGGATTGCACCCGAAATCCAACCGAGACCTTGGAACGGAAAAGCTGATATCTTTCAGACTGGACGTCCGTTTGACGAACCGTCAGTGGTGTTGGTGATCACGTTGAGAAATGGTCCCTATGAGTATACCCTATGAGAGTTTGGGGTGCAGTTGAGATACGGCTGGGTTGGTTCGCACACGAAACCAACCGGGCCCCTGGGACGAAAAGGCTAATAACTCACAGACCGGGCTTCCGATTGACGCGCCGTCTATTGCTTTGAGACCCCTATGATGAGGCGGTCCTTTGAGATACTTATTCGTGAGACTTTGAGATACATGGGGTATCGAACTATAGCTCGTGGAGCGGACCCTCCCAGTGACGAGCGTGCAGAGTATAGAGACCGTGTAGCTGGCTGAGACCCGACGACTGCTGATCGAACGAATCGGTGAGTTACAGAGGTGCGCTTGGTTGTAGCGGCACATGGGAGTGCTTGGTTGTAGAGGCAGACCCACGAAAGAGGTGCGCTTGGTTGTAGCGGCACATGGGAGCGCTTGGTTGTAGCGATAGACCCACGACAGAGGTGCGCTTAGTTGTAGCCGCACTTGGGAGCGCTTGGTTGTAGCAGCTGGCCCGTAGTACTCGATGGGTGGAGTTTTTCAGCAATCTTAGGTTAGTGAGAAGTAACTCAGAGTCGTGATAGGACCACTGTACACTCTAGAGATGGAGCTCTTCAGCAGTTACAGTTTCGATAATGAAAATCCTGGTTTGAGCTGAGACTTTTGACCTTTGTGTATACCTCATGATTGAGATGGGTCACTTGATAGATTAGGTATATGTATTGGCATATACCTGGGTAGTGGTTATCCGTTGATTTCATGATCCTTGTGTTTCCTCATGGTTGAGATGGGTTACTTGATAACTTAGGTATATGTATGGGCATATACCTAAGTAGAGGTTATCTGTTGAGATCTTCCTTGTGGTTATCCTTGTAGGTTTTAGAGAGACCTTGAGGGTCTCGAGGTCCCTACTGAGTATCGTTATACTCACCCCTGCACGGGCTATGCCCGCACCTCGTTGTGTTGGTTGCAGACGACAGGCAGTGCTGACGGAGGCAGAGTGTTCAAGGACTGGACGGTACCCGGAGGTGGACTACACGACGAGTCAGTTCCCGGAGGTGGACTACACGACGAGACGACACACGGAGGAGGTTGGCGGATGAGAGCGTTGAGGAGGCTATCTGTACCTACCCTTCAGGTAGGATCTGTGGCGGACGATCCAGGAGCTGCACTATCCGTACCTACCCTTCAGGTAGGATTCGAGGAGGACGACCCATGAGGTGCTTCCTCCCTCCAGTTGTTTGTCTTTTTCTGTTGTACTTTCATTCAGTTGTAGTTTTACTTTATTTTGGGTTTGTATTCTGGCCCATTTACTTTTCAGAACTTTCCTTTGTACTTAGTGTTTTGCTTCCGCTTGTACTCTGTGGTTCTTGTTTTCTTTTATAAAGGTAATGCCTTCCTAGTTATTGGGATTTTACGCCTTTGGTGCTAGTCGCCAGCCCCTGACCTGTGGAAGGCGGGCTTGGGGTAGTCATGGCATGGGCCCCGAGGACGGGTCGTGACAAATTGGTATCAGAGGAGTCGGTTCTACCGTAGAACTTATAACTCTGATATTTTCTTTCTGTGAAGAAATAGTGTTAAGGGTAACGAGTGTGGTCTTCAGTTCAGGGAGTCCAGTGTTGGTGCAGGTGGCCAACGTATCTATACACCAGGACCCTGACAACTAATTTCCAACTTTGTGCACAAAAACACTGATTGCGTGTGTGTTTTCAAAGGATTTCCCTTAAAACAGCTCAAACCAAGTTAGCTCACCAGGTATAAAAGTTTTACCGTGTCACGATGTTTCTTTCAGGATGCCTTTTCTCGGACGACCAGCTAGAGCCCAGAGGTATGTGCGTGCTGACAGCCTGTCGAGCGACGAGGCTTCGGTACAGGGCCCTCTTGCAGTTGCGGCACCAGCGGAGGTACCAGCGGTACTGCTACCCGATGGGCCACCGATGCCACCAGCCCCAGCAGTAGGCGATGCACGACGCTTGAGCGCGCTGCACGAGTCCCAGCGCCAGAGCCCACCCAGGTTCCGTGGAGAGACGGACCCGCAGGCGGATGAGGTTTGGCTGGAGGCTGTGGTGAGAGTCTTCAGGCTAGTGGGGACGCCGGCAGAATTCATGATGATCTTTTCTACCAGCCTCCTTCAGGAAGCAGTAGGCAGGTGGTGGAGCCACTTGTTTCAGTTTTGCGATGGGATGAACTTCGCTTGGGAAGACTTCGAGACCTTCTTCAGGGTGAAGTTTGTGCCAGTAGCTCTACACCCCGAGCGTGTACATGAGCTTCTGCCTTTGCCGCATGTTTTTCGATCAGTAGCCGAGTCATCTGTGGGCAGTAGACAGATGATGCAGAGGTCCAGGAGGACCAGACTAGCAGTTAGACGATCTCGGATTTTAGGACCGGTGGTGCGGGGGACCCGGGGTGGGAACAGAGCTAGGCGTGCCAGAAGCCGGTTGTGTTACTCATGCGGTGGAAAGGGTCACCTGGCACGTGACTGTCTGAATCCTCATACAGTTGATCCGCAGGATTTGGAGGAGCCACAGAGGCAGAAGCAGCGGTGAGTGCTTGAGAAACAGCCGAGCAGTGGACAAGGCAGTAGAGCTCCGGGAGCAGGTGGACAGGAGAGGAACTAGTGGATACATCCCTTTTACTTCTAGTTCCATTTTTCTGTTGTATTCGTGTCTTGTACTATGAGCTGCAATAATAAAAAGACACTTATCTTTGTTTTCTTTCCTGCCCTTTTGTTTGGTTGATACTGATTGGTCCCGGTTAAACTGTTGACTTGACCCTCACTTTCGAGATTTCTACTGGAGGAGACCCAGTGACCTCACACTGATGCCGATAGTGTGACTCGACCCTTGGAGGCGAGAGTGGCTGTTGGATCTCTTAGTAGTTACGTCGAGGCCTTACAACGTCATCCATAGCATGAATGCATCATTCATGTCATGATTGACTGTATTAGGCAACGAATGTGGTTCATCCAGGGGATGAGACTGGGTTTCTCTTATCAGAAAAGAAGAAATCATAGCAGCTCTTGTGAGACTAAAGAAGGTTCAGGTCATCCAAGAGCGGATGAAGACTGTACAGTGCAGTAAGAAATAGGAAACCGGTGCCAGTCTTAGAGACTCGGGTGTGTTAAATGTTTCAAGAAGTGGAAGCTTTAAGGATAGATGAGTCTGCGAAGCAGCAGACGTGGAGGCAGAGCTAGGAGAGCAGTATGAGGTGGTGTACATCTTAACATGCTACAACCACCCTCCTTAGTTATCCCCGCCAGGCTTAGGGAGCAGAAGGGTGGTGGAAGAGTGCGGCTGCTTGCAGTCAAGGAGTCTGACCCAATGGCTCTAGAAATGATTCAAGGAACAGTCTGTGTCCACTACTAGCTGATGTAGTAACGGACGTCGATATGAATCATTCCTTTCTTTCACAAATCTTGTTCCAGACCTAGAGTTTCCAGTAAGCCGTGGACTTGACCCTCACGTCTGGAGATACCTTGGGAGGAGACTCGATACTCACACTTATGCTGATGGTGTGGTCAGACCCTCGAGGCGAGAGTTTAGGTAGGAATATCTTTGTGGCAGCGTCGATGCCTTACGACATTGGTTTGAGTATGGACTGAGCAATCACAGTTCATACACAAATTGATGGTATTAGGAAAAAAGGTTTTAGTTTAACTACGACATCGGGATGGGTTTTCCTTGGTCGGCGAAAAAGGAAACCCCAGGCAGCGCAGGGTTACTCTTGCACAGGAGGGTGCGACCGATCACTTTTGAGTCGGTCAACCTTACCCTCGTAGCAGCAGTCGTTTTGAGTTTCAGTTCTATCAGAAAATGGAGACCTCTGGAGTTCGAGGATGACGACCATGTCTTCTTACGAGTCTCACCTCGACGAGATTTACGGAGATGTGGCCAAAGCGGTAAGTTATCTCCAAGGTTCAACGGACCTTTCTAGGTCCTCAGCTGGGTAGGCGAGGTGGTTTACCGATTGACCCATCCACTTCAGTTAAAATAGGTGCACGATGTTTTCCACATATCCCAACTGAGGAGATACGTTCTCGACCCTCCGCATATCATCGACCATGAGGAGATGGACGATGGTGATGGGGTGTCTTTCACGGAGGTTCCAGTGGGGATCAAGGATCGTCATGAGAAGATCCTACGAGGACGATAAATTCCTAGGGTGCACTTTCTTTGGCAATACAGAACCTCTAGGTAAGCACATGGGAGCGGAAGGCTCAGATGCATGCTCTGTACCGCTTTTGTGACCCTTGTTTGTGTTGAAGCTTTACGGGGACGTAAAGCCCTGAGGTGGGAGTAATGTAAAGACCCGGAAATTTCATGGAAAATTTTTCTTAATTTTCTTTGGAATTTTACAAGAACGCAGTTTCTGACGGCGCCTGATTCTGAGGCCCAGTGTGCCCGGAATTAATTTCCGAAGTTTGGCTCGGGTACATTCAGTGAACGAGCGAGCGGGAATTTCTATCTTTTGAACCGGTGCTCGGAATTGAAATCCGATTTCACCGATGAACTCGCAACGCTGGTAATCGCTTAAGGGAAACTTTACTATAGTTGCGTTTGTGAGGGAGAAGAAGTTAATTTTTGGGGTTTAATTGAAAAAGTGAATAAAATTGTTAAATCAATTTTATTTCATGTTAAGAGGTTAACTTATCCCTTGGGAAGTTGGTGGTGGGCCCACATCCATCCGAATTCCCATGTGTGGATATTTGAAAGGGTGGATCCCACACGAACGCCTCCCCACCTCTTTCAAATTCCTTAACTTTTCTAACCCCTCTAAACCCCCCATTTAAGTTTTGATAACTTATCACCTCCTTAATTTTATAAAATCTTATGTTAATAACTTAAGTGAGTTAAATGTGGGTTTTCAATTTTCAAACTCTTGAAATTCAAAACATATATTGGGTTAATAAAATAAGTGGGAGGATTATTTTATTTTGGTGTTAGTTGTTCTTGTGGTGGAGACTTGGGAGAGAAAAGGCTAAGTTTGAAGTCTTCTTCTTCTTCAACATCGACGAAGAACGCGAAGAACACCTTCGACGAAAACGCTAAGAACACCTTCGACGAAGAACGCGAAGAACACCTCCAACGAAGAACATATCCGCCGAAGAACGTGACGTCTTCTTCCAACGACGTTTCCCCTTCGAACGCACCTCGACGACAACGAAATCGACGTTCATCTTCCACGACGCCCGACTTCCACGATGCTCGTCATCCGCAATTCGATTGACGTGCACCGTATCTGAATCAAGGTAGGGGAATTTATTTTTGGTGTTCTCTTATCATTTGAGAAAAGAACGACGAGCGCGGACCAACCAATTCCAGGTTGATCCGTGGATCGTTCGTTCATGCGGATTGATGTTGAATTTTATTACTTAATTATTTTTGTTCGTGAATTCTATATTGTCATCCTTCGTGATTTTACAACCAGTTGTTATCGATTAACGAGAGGGGGGAAGACCGCACAAACACGGCCGAACCTCCTCCATTATTGATATTGTTTCTAATATGGATGGAACGGGATGGCGTGGTGCCGTCGCACCACATGAGAATCGCTCGGTAGTATTACACGACGTCGTCGCGCCATGCCGAGAAGCCGAACAAGAATGCGACGCCGACGCGCCGCGTCGTAGGAAGTCGAAGGCGCCGCGGCCGGAGCGGAGCCGCGACGAAGGGGCGCAGTGCCAGCACACCGCGTCGGAGAACCACGAAGACGGCGCATTTTGTTTTGACATGCGGATTGACGGGCGACGACGAAGCAGGCCGTTTGGGCGTTTGAATCCCTTCGCAGTGAAGATGGGGTCCCGGGGGGACCACAGGCGAAGACGGCGGGAAGAACGGACCACTAGAGCGCGTCCGGTGGTCCGCGGAAGGAGGCGTCGGCGCGCCACACCAGCGCGGTGGCGTCGGAGACCGACGGCGGCGGCACGCCGCAGGAAAAGGGGCGGCCGGCGAACCGCCAGCCTCAATCAACGACGAAGGGCAGGGGATCCACGCGCCCCGCCCGCGTGTCCGCTCGGCCGCGCTGGCCGAGCCGCGGCTGGTCGGTCGGGCCGGACCGGACTGCGCCGGGTCGGACCGGGGTCGGGTCGTCCTGGTTCGAGCAGACCCAGGGGGGGGGGGGGGGTCGGGCCGGGACGGCCCGGGCCCAGACCCCCGTTTTCGGACCACTTTCGGTCAAATGCCCGTAACATGAGCTACGGGCCTCCAAACGACTCGCCGTCAGTGGCAACACGATCCTTGGATCGAGATGGTCGTTTCGGTATATCACACTTAAGGTTTCGGAGAACGTTGGGTTCGGCCGGATTGGTTCGTACACGAAACCAACCGGGCCCTCGGAGCGGAAACGCTCGTAACTTGAGCTCTGGACGTCCGATTGACGTGCCGTCGACTTTGTTGGATTCCTCTTAGTGAGACAAATCTTTTGGATTACTCCGCTCGAGGTTTGGATACCGTCGGAGTGCGGTCGGGTTGGTTCGCTCGTGAAACCAACCGGGCCCCTGGAACGAGAAAGCCAATAACTCACAGACCGGGCGTCCGATTGACGCGCCGTATGTCTCGTTGTTTTCTTCTTGTTGAGACGGAACTTTTGGCATACTTCACCCGAGTTTTGGATACAGTTGGATAGTGGCCGCGTTGGATTGCACCCGAAATCCAACCGGGACCTTGGAATGGAAAAGCTGATATCTTTCAGACTCGACGTCCGTTTGATGAACCGTCAGTGGCGTTGGTGATCACATTGAGAAACGGTCCCTATGAGTATACCCTATGAGTGTTTGGGGTGCAGTTAAGATACGACCGGGTTGGTTCGCACACGAAACCAACCGGGCCCCTGGGACGAAAATGCTAATAACTCACAGACCGCGCGTCCGATTGACGCACCGTCTGTTGCGTTGATACCCCTATGATGAGGCGGTCCTTTGAGATAATTCTTCGTGGGACTTTGAGATACATGGAGTATCGACCTGTAGCTCGTGGAGCAGACCCTCCTAGTGACGAGCGTGCGGAGTACGGAGACCGTGTAGCTGGCTGAGACCTGACGACTACTGATCGAATGACTCGGTGTGTTACAGAGGTGCGTTTGGTTGTAGCGGCACATGGGAGCGGTTGGTTGTAGCAGCAGACCCACGACAGAGGTGCACTTGGTTGTAGCGGCACTTGGGAGAGCTTGGTTGTAGCAGCTGGCCCGCAGTACTCGATGGGTGGAGTTCTTCAGCAGTCTTAGGTTAGTGTGCAGTACCTCGGAGTCGTGACAGGACCACTGTACACTCTAGAGACGGAGCTCTTCAGTAGTTACAGTTTCGATAATGAAAATCCTGGTTTGAGCTGAGACTTTTGACCTTCGTGTATACCTCATGATTGAGATGGGTCACTTGATAACTTAGGTATATGTATGAGCATGTACCTGGGTAGTGGTTATCCATTGATTTCATGATCCTTGTGTTTCCTCATGGTTGAGATGGGTTACTTGATAACACAGGTATATGTATGGGCATATACCTAAGTTGAGGTTATCTGTTGAGATCTTCTTTGTGGTTATCCTTGTTGGTTTTAGAGAGACCTTGAGGTTCTCGAGGTCCCTACTGAGTATCGTTATACTCACCCCTGCACGGGCTATGCCCGCACCTTGTTGTGTTGGTTTCAGACGACAGGCAGTGCTGACGGAGGCTGAGTGTTCGAGGACTGGACGGTAACCGGAGGTGGACTACACGACGAGTCAGTACCCGGAGTAGGACTACACGACGAGACGAAACACGGAGGAGGTTGGCGGACGAGAGCGTTGGGGAGGCTATCTGTACCTACCCTTCAGGTAGGATCTATGGCGGACGATCCAGGAGCTGCACTATCTGTACCTACCCTTCAGGTAGGATTCGAGGAGGACGACCCAGGAGCTTATTCCTTCCTCTAGTTGTTTGTCTTTTTCTGTTGTACTTTCGTTCAATTGTGGTTGTACTTTCTTTTGGGTTTGTATTCTGGGCCATTTACTTTTCAGCACATTCCTTTGTACTTAGTGTTTTGCTTCCTCTTGTACTCTGTGGTGCTTGTTTTCTTTTATAAAGTTAATTCCTTCCCAGTTATCGGGATTTTACGCCTTTGGTGCTAGTCGCCAGCCCCTGGCCTATGGAAGGCGAGCTTGGGGTAGTCACGACACGGGCCCCGAGGACGGGTCGTGACAAAATTCTTTAAATTTGATAAAGGGAACTTAAAACAAAATTTTTTTCCGTTTACTTTTCCTACTGTGGAATTATAGAATGTTTAACATATCAAAAGTGTGTGGTTTTCCTGTGGTTAACTTTATCCTGATCTTGTTTTCTATCATTCTCTATCATAACATGACACTTAATTTCACTTCCATATCAATGTTATATTACATGGAATCCTATTATGTGTTATCTTGGGTAATCTTTTTAAATCTATTTCATTTTTTAAAGTGGTATTTTTACTGAATATTTTTCCATGGTGGTACATTCAATGAGGTTTCCAAGCCCAATTTTGAAAGTGTGAGGGCGTAATATCCAAAAGCAGGGAAGGATGTAACAACCCTAATATTTATAGAACAATATATTTTTATTTATATTAATTATTATGAATAAGATATTAATTTTATGTTAAATGAGATTCGTTTTTGACAGAGCACTTGACATGCAACAATGAGCATCTCCCAAATATTACATGGCACACAACATTGAGTTATACTAAAAAAGTAATGCATTATTATTATTATTTTAAATGGTTGTTAACACCTATCTATTGGAATTTAGGGAATGAATATTATCAACGAAAATTTAAAATATGTCTTACCCATGCTTAAAGATTATTCATTGGTCACCAAATTTATTAGAAATGGAAATAAAAAGCAATTGAATATAATGGATGTGTTATTATGAAAACCTATTTAAAAAATAATAATTGTGTTATCATATCACTATTTATGGATATTTATTTAATGAAAATATATATGTTATATATTCAATGAAATTATTTAAATTAATCTTATTTTTTATATATGATATAAGAATAAATTCATGTTTTTTTGGATAAAAGAAGTGTTTTTCTAAAAATGTAGTTTTACCCCCTTTTGATATAAAACCCTTTTTAAATCTAGTTTTTGTCACCTTTATATGTTATATTTGAAATAATAAACTTTTTATTTAGAATAGGAATATAAAAATTTGAATATGGAAGAAATTTTGGTATTTTCTGCTAAAGTTCATTTTTTAATGAATTGTGAAAAATACTGCATTTTAATTCAAAAATGCATTTTAATCTAATTTATATATATGGTTAGATTATCTTTTATATTAGTTTTAAAGAGTAATTATATTAATTTTTTATCGTTTAGTAAAATTTTGTTAATCGGAGGTAATTTTAATTTTTAAGTAGACATAAAAACAACCAATTTTTTATAGTTATTATTTCTTAAAAACACGTTTTTTGGTTATGACAACATAAATTAATTTTTAATTAATTTTTAAAATTTTTGTGTTTTTAATTTGGTAAATGGATTCCATATTTGAAATCATGAGGTCCCAATTTTTTAAATAGAAAAAATTTATTTTTTAAAATTATGAATAGTAACTTCAGTAAACATTTTATTATTTATTGTTAAAAGGTAAATCTGGTAAATGATGGTAAAAAATAATATTATAATTATATTAAAATACCCTAACACATTTCCTAAGCCTATTGGATGAAATAATTCAGACCATGGGCATCCTTGGGTCGATTTTTGGACCCCATGGATCCACTTGTGTGTTAAAATGACATTTAATTACATTTAATTTAATATTAAAGAAAATATAACCAAAACATGTACATTTTACAAAAAAAGTTTTAAGTTGTGATATAAGTGATATCTTTGACTATAAAGAGTCATTATAAATCTAAAAATATTTCCTACATCATGGTATTATATTTATAATTTTTAGATATCAAATAAATAATTTTATTTATGACACAATGGTGATGTAGTGATTACATTATTAATGAAATTTTTAAATAAATGTGATTATAAATATAAAAATATATTTTTTAACATTTTGATGCCATAAAAAAATTTCTGGTATTTTTATTACTTGTTATATTTTAATTAATGAAGTTTTATTTCGATAAAATTTTTTTTTGGATATTTAAAATTTCAAGATATGTATAGTATAAAATTAAAAAAATGAGTTTTTAAATATATTAATATTTTATTAAATGATATAATAGTCGTAAAAATCTAATACGTGGCCCAATGAAAAATATGATGTTAAAATTTTCATTAATGATCCATTTTTGGTTCAATTAGATATTTATTGTAACTATGGTAACCATATATTATGTATATATAAGAAGACATGCTAAAAGTAAAATAGGTATACTAAGGGATAAAGATAAAATATAATGTTAATTTTATGACCTAAACTTGTCTAAAATACATTGGATTATAAGATTGAGAACCATCATAATCTTTTATATTAAATATATCCTATTTTTTTATTATAAATTATAAATCAATTAATAATAAAATAATATTTTCAAACATTCCCAAAGTGCCCCTCCTCCCTCTTATTAAATGACACCAACTATAACCCTTACTCACACCATTAAATCCCCATTGGATCATCAAAAAACTACTCAAATAAGCTCTCAACATCAATCTCTTCTTCCTAGTATCCATACTTGGGTAGAAGTAAATGAATGAAGGCATTTTAGCTTAAATAAAAAGGAGTTAGCTGATTTGAGGTAATGTCTTCTCTCAAGATTCTATCATTTATATTCTTTCTCCATCCCACTGAACACTTTTAATTAAATTATATTATTAAAAAACCAGAATATTCAAAATACTAGGATGTATTTATCAGACAAATTAAAACTACACTTACCCACACTCTTATCTAATTGGTATAGAAGCTGATGTTTCTGGGGACAACGAACTACTGCCTCACGAAATGATGATTTTTCAATATTCTCCTAAAACCTCTTATGGTGGAAATTATGATAGAAATTTAATTATATATGATATATATGATATTTATTTTTATCTCTATACTTCAGTAATTCTCATTTAGATCATACCTTTTTGATTTTCATGTTGTATAAATACGATAATTTCATTTGTGGATGTACGGACTACTGCCCCCTCAAAGTGATATGACTCGTTAATGACATAAATGTAATGTATAAAAAATGGATTTAATAAAATTATATATGATATCAAACTGGAATTATAATATACCTAATTATCATTTAGTTTTCATTGCATTAAATATGAAAAAGAAATGAATTTAGTGTGCATGCATATAAATGGTTTACCGTCTACATGAACGGTGGATTTCATTTCTTATATAAAAATGCTATGGAATTTTCTAAATAAAAATATATTGGATATATATGATATATATGATAGCTAAATAATGAATATAATTCTGTATATAATTTACTTTTGACCACTTGGACAATTAGTAATTATAAAAAGTTTATTTTTGACTCATGTTCCGAACATCGAAAAAATGACCGATATGAACTCAAATATTTAACTAATTTCTATAGCAAGGTAATAAGTGATATAAAAGTAATAATAAAATTTAAGAAGGTTCTAAATCATGTAGAAATTAACTTATGTTTATTATTCAAGAATAATAAGGAACTTACGAGACATATAGGACTCAAGGTAAGAGACTTTGTCTCGATTTCCTTTCATTGAGGAATATTGCGATAACATATAACTCCTTCTTTTACATGGTGTATAATAACACCCTTTTAATTTTAAATTCATTAAAATTCATACTTTTTTCTATGAAGCGTTTTACTAAATGAAAAAAAATCATGTTTTTAATTTATGCGGTGATAATGACATTTCACCATCGTAATTATTGTTTTTCATCCTCTATAAGACATAATGTTTTTAGAAGAAAAATAAATCCATTATTTCCCTTTTTGGATGTATTTTTATTGAAAATGGTTTTGAAATTGATTGACTATTTCAATATCTTGAAATTATATCTTCTGATTTCAAATTAAATTTCTTACGGAAATGTTGATATTTGAAACATTTTATGTATTATGATTAGGTAATGGTACTTGGACATTTGATGGGTGGTTACATGATAATGCAATTGATGGGTGGTTCTATGATAATCTAAGGACTGGTGGTTAAATTATAACCTCCAATGCATTTGGTATGGAATTTTTCCATATGGATATTACATTCAGTGATATTGTGTAAGTCGACCGTATGGTTATTCAATTTATGTATGTTTATGTCCAAAGTTACCATTATATGTTATATGTTGAATTATATGGGATATTGGTAATCTTTTCGTTAAAAAAAGAGTCTGAAATGAACTTATATTTAGTGACATGTTTTTTATACTTCTTAAAGGGGAAAAGTATCACATTATAATAAAGTATTCATGGTTTTCTTGTTATATAAAGACTAACAGTTTTCATTCTTTATCTATCCCTTACTGAGATTTTTATGCTCATCCCAAGTTTTGAAATATTTTTCACAGGATAGAAAGAAGAATAAAGTAAAAGATAGGATCAAAGAAATGTTATTTTTTTTAAAATATGAAATAATGTCATGATTTTTTAAAGAGTTTTTGTTTTATGAAAAAATGGATAGTGAGTTGAAGTGTCTACTTGTAATATTCAAGATGTTATGTATATGTTATGAATTAATGATCTAAATCTATAATCCTAAAAATATTATAAATGTGAATTATTAACGTAATTTAATATTATGTAATGTTTAATTCTAGGGCCTTAAAATAGTAGTCTTTTCACAAAGCATATGTTTTTATAGGCATCCATAGATAAAGATCACCCCTTTCTTCGGGAAATCAAATAGATTCGAAATTCTTTCTCTCTGGTTCATATGGAATGGAAAGGTGTGGCCTCTTATTTATAAGCTCAATCGAACATGGATTTCCTCTTCTTCTGGTGCATTTTCCATATTAGTCAAATGCATCTTCATGGAGCATCTCCCTTAACAATGATCCATGGATATTCCTTATTTACAATGCTCATCGTAACTGTATATCCCTCCATAATGTCCCTTTTCACCACCTCAATGCTTCAATTCTTGTAATCAAGTAGCAAAACCATCTCAAATCACAGTGATTTATTTAATTTAAATCCTAAATCCAATCTTTGAAAAATTAAAACCTTTACCATATGTATAAAAATATGGTTCAAGAATAATACCTTTCGTAAAGCTCAAAGA
Organism: Viscum album; assembly: GCA_963277665.1. NCBI lineage: Eukaryota > Viridiplantae > Streptophyta > Magnoliopsida > Santalales > Viscaceae > Viscum > Viscum album. Next base: position 1,004,769,437 of record OY728157.1, read on the forward strand.
TTAAATTCTCATAATCACAGTATACACCATTAGTATCTTAAGGTCTTTGTGAAACATAGTTCATAAAGACCATATCATTGAAACTCATTCTATTGTCATATTTTCTTATGGACTTCAAGAAAACCCATTTTTTATCAATGCTTACAATTCTCCAAAATTTGGACCCCAAAAATTGGGAAAAAACCGAAAACGATGAAAACTTCAATAATAATTTCAGTCTAAACTGTATAATACCTTTCCTTGTAAACCCCATGATCATCCATTTTCCTTCTGTGAGAGGACTGACAAAAGACATAGAACAAACCCAATTTCTAACAAAGAACAACCTTGTTTCCAACTTAAATATGGATTATTTATTATGTGAGTAATTCTTTAGAAGTTATCATATAACATTAAAAACTCATTCCATCTTTTAATCTTCTCCAATTGTAACATCCCAAGTAAGTAATGAATAATATATATTTTTATATATGACTATTAATGAAATAGATTGTGTTTTAGAGGCTTAAAATGAAAATAAATCCAATCTTAAGCATGGAATACACTAATATTCTTAAAAGATTGTTTTACTGCCTTTTGATGGAAAACCCTTTTTGAATCAAACTTTTGACAATTTTATAATATATATTTTTCAAAATAAAAATATTCATTATTATTGGGACATTGAAATTTACATTGGATAATTTTTTGGTATTTTTCTATCAATGTTCATTTTTTAATGAATAGTGAAAAATACTGCATTTTACATTAAAACTGCTTTTTCATTTAATTTAATTATATGGTTAGATTATCTTTTTGATTGGTCTTAAAGTGTAATATGAAAATATTTTTACCATTTAATCCAATCATGGTCATTAGGATTAATTTCACTTTGGGATTGGGCATAAACTAATGCCAAACGTTTCATAGATATTGTTTCAAAAAAACCCGCTATTTGTTTTGACAACATGAATTATTTTTAAATCAATTATTGAAATTTCTGTGATTGGAATTTGGTAAAATGGATTACATATTTGGAATAAGAAGGTCCAAATTATGTAATCAAGACTCTTGTTTCTGTACATTATGAATAGTAAGGACGGTAATTATCATAAATTATCTTGATTAATGAGTTATCAGATAGTTAAGGATAATAAAATGATATCATAATACTACAAAAAGGCCAAAAAATGTTTCCTAAGGCTACTGGTTGTCTCATGGCCGACCATGGGATTCCTTTTTCCAAACATGGGGGCCCCATGGAATCACTTTTGTTAGGAAGTGACTTTTTATCTTTTTATTTTTAAAGAATGTTAAATGTAACAAAGAATGTATCACCTAAGTAAAATATTTTTAATTTTGTCTACATAAATGACCTTTTGGACTATAAATATTAATTGGAAATCTAAAAAGATTTCCTACATCATAGAATTTTTTTATAATTTTTAGACATTAAAAAAATTAAATTATTTATGACCTCAGGATGATGCAGCGATGACCTCATTATTTAAAGATTTAAATAAAATGGAAAGATAATGGAAAATCTAAGACCTAATCATGTCCAAAACCTATTGGATGAGTGGATTTAGAACCCTTATCACCTTATCCTAGAACACATCAGTGTGGGAACAATAAAATCCGAAACTCATTTGAAAATAAAGTTACATTTTATACCTTTCTAAGAGTGCCCCTCCTCTCCTCTTATAAAAGGCCCCCACCTCTACCTCCTTACCCACACTCCCAAAGCCTTTGGCTCGGGAAAACCCTGCCCATTTTATCTCTCCAAATCCCTCTCTTACTCCTTGAATCCTCACATTGGGAAGATGTCTTCCCAAGGAAGCCTTTGAGCTCAAACCAAAGGGAGGTACCCGATTTTAAGTTAATGTCTTCACTTGAGTCCTTTTGTTTTATTTTTCTCCTCCAACCCCCTAAACTCTTTTTATTCATTTATTTTGTAAAAACTACAGTATCTTCAATATACTAGTATGTTGTTATATGAATTATTCAAGCTACACTTACAAACACCTACATCTTATGTATAAAGGACATACTGTTTCCGTGGAGGGTGAATTTCTGCCTCCCGAAATGATGATTGTTCAACATTATTTTAAAACCGTCAAAGGTGGACATTATGATGTCACTATATTTATATATGATATATAATATGTTTATGTTTTCCTTAAGCTTCTGTATTTTTCATTTTTGGCATACCTTTATGGTTTCCATTATGGGTAAACGTGATATCTTCATTTAAGGAAGTGCGGACTACCACCCCCTCAAAGTGATTTGATTTGTTAAATAAAATATGTGGGACGTATAAAGGATGGAACTATGATATTATATATGATATTATACTGGAATTATAATATACCTTTATATCATTATGATTCCATTCTATAAAATATGAAATAGAAATGAAAGTAGCGTTCATGCGTACGTGCGGCTTACCGTCTCCATGAATGGTGAATTTCATTTCTTACCTCTAAATGATTATGTAATATTATGAATGCATGTATATACTGGATATATATGATATATACATCATGATTATAATTCTGGATATAATGGATACATGAACAACTTGTAATTATAAAGGGTTTATTTTTTACTCAAGTACCAATGATCGTTAAAACGACCGTTATTAACATAAATAATTACATAGTGTTCATAAAATGGAAATAAGTGATAGAAAATGAATAATGAACTTGAAAAAGTTTCTTAAGCAAGTAGAAATTAACTCAAGTTTATTATTCAGGACATTAAAGAACGATCATGTCTAGACGGACCCGAGGTATGGGACTTCTTCTCAATCTACATTCATTGAGGCATATTTTGTTTTATACACAACCCTCTATTATACGGTGTATAAACCCCTTTGACTTTTACGTTTATCCAAAAGGAATGTTTTTTATACGTAGCGTTTTACTAAACGACAAAAGGGAATGTTTTTGTCCTACGTATGCGGCGACAACGGCCTCTCTGCCGCCATGACCGTTATTTGAGTTACGGCTTCCTCTACAAGACATAACTTTTTTTAAAAGAAAAATAAATACCATGTTTTACTTATCTTTTGTTTTGGTTTTGAAAATGGTTTTCAAAATGTTTTTATATCAATGTGTTGTATTGATATCTTGTGATTGAAAGGTGAAAATGTTATGTTTCCTTTATGCATGTTTTATGTGATATGATTATGTTTAGGTTCTTGGGCATTATTATGAAGACGAGTGGCTCCGTGATAAACTAAGGGCGGGTGACCCCGATATAGCTCTCCAATGCATTGGGTAACGCGAAGGAGTGAAACTTTAAGTTTTCTCCGAAGAGATTTAGGGAATATACTATGATGGGTATTCCAAACATAACCAAGAGGTTTACTCCCTACGTAAGAATGTTATGAATTCCTCAAGTTACCTTTATGTCTTATGATTTCTATGATTTATTCATGATTTCATGAGGTATGTTAAAGTTATTATGTTTTAAGGGTAAAGTATGATTTCATTCATATCTGTATATGTACCCATGATTCTTTTCCATATATTTATATCCCTTACTGAGCTTTTTATGCTCATCCCAAGTTTTTGAAATGTTTTTCACAGGTCAAGGGAAAGGTACATGATATGATGATAGTGTTAAGGGAGTGTCAAGAAAGAATCCATGTTTTATTTTAAATATGTTTCCATTGATGGGAAAAATGAATACTATCTTTTATGTAACCACTTTGTTTAAATGTGGAATATAATGCAAGTTTTATGTTCTAATTTTCAAAAACTCTAAACCTGAAAAGATCCTCAAGGTGTAATCTTGTAATAACTCATGATTAAGTAAGGTATAAGGCTGGGGCCTTATAGTTGGTATCAAAGGTTGGTTTAGATAACTTTAGGAGATATAATTCTATTAAATGATTATCCAAAAATATTTTTTATGGTCAAATTGAAGTGATATAGTATTTTAATATTACCATGTTGCTTAATCTAAGACATGTTTGTTCAGAATGGAATTCCGCATAGGAAACAGGGAAGCAGTGTAGGATGGCATGCAGAAGGAAATAACCTTCCGAATCAGCATCCTGAGATGGTCGGAATTGGAACTGAACAATTTGTTGTAGTAATGGCACAGTTGACTCAAGCGATAAATGGTGGTGGTATCCATGCATGAGATCAGCCAGATCAACCATAGAGGAACATGTCAGTGGTGGAACATTTCATGAGGCAACATCCCCCATCATTCAAAGGATCATCTGATCCTGTGTTAGCTGAAGGGTGGATTAAAGCACTGGAGAAAATTTTCGATGTCACGGGGTGTTCAGAAAATCAAAAGGTTAGTCTTTCTATTTACCGTTTGGAGGGTGAAGCAGATCAGTGGTGGTCGATGGTTAAAAATATCAGGGACGCTGATGAGATTGATGCTCTCGACTGGGATGAATTCAAAGGTATGTTTCTTGAAATGTATTTTTCCTAAGGATGTTTGACTTAGGATGGAAAACAAATTCTTGGAATTGAGGCAAGAGGAAGACTCAGTGGCTACCTATGAAGAAAGGTTCACTCAATTATCAAGGTATGCTCCAAATTTTATCCGAGACCTTGATAGTAAAATAAATCGTTTTTACTCAGGATTAAAGCCAAAATATCTAAGGGAATTAGCTTCTCGTGAGTTTAAAAGTTAATAAAAGCTTGTTTGATGTGATGAGAAGGTGGAAATAGAGTTTTCTGATGATCAAGTGTTCTATAACAACCAGCAGAAGAAGAGACCGAGGTGGAAGGAGAAAGGGAAGAATTCTTCAAAAAAGTCTGATGGTAAGAAATCTAAGTTTTCAGTTTGTGATAAATGTGGAAAAAGGCATGCTGGGGAATGTCTTCTGAATTCTGGAAAGTGCTACCGATGTGGTAAGATGGGACATAAGGCTCGTTATTGCACTGAAAAAGATCGAGGTAAAGGTAAGACCAAATTTCATTTACAGTTAGTGAAAGGTTTTAAGTGAAATGAGATGGGTCACTATGAAAACGAGTGTCCAACAAAGATCTTGAGTGATGGGAATCAGTTAGACTACAAGCAGAAAGGGGTGGTGAAATCATTTGCAACTACTTCAGCAGATGTCAGGCAATCAAATGAAGTTGTATCAGGTACTTTGTTTGTTTTTTCAGATTATGCCAGTGTGTTGTTTGATTCGGGGTCCACACATTCTTTCATCTTTGAAACCTTTTCTAGTAAAATGAGAATACCATTTCAAGAAATGACTCCTGAACTTTTGGTAAAAACACCTGGGAGAAATGTTGAGGAAAAAAGAATTTATAAGAATATTCCTATCCTTATCTTTGAAAAGAACCTACTTGCAAACCTTATTGTTATACCTCTAGTAGAGTTTGATGTTATCCTGGGTATGGATTGGCTCTCTATTTACCATGCTAAGATTGACTGTAGAGCTAAAGTAGTTTCTTTTCAGAAATACTTTCAGTTTGTGTACAAGAATGAACCCTTACTGTTGATAACTTATCAAGAGGCCAAGAAACTTGTAAAAGATGGAAATGAATGTTACCTTGCACACATCGTTGAAAATAAAGGAACTATTCAGATTAATGATGTGCCAGTGGTAAATGAGAATCATGATGCTTTTCTTGATGAGTTTCCTGGAATAATACCAGATCGGGAAGTTGAGTTTACTTTTGACTTAGTTCCTGATGCTAAGCCAATTTCAAAACCCCCTTATCGAATGGATCAAATTGAACTTTTAGAGTTAAAGAAGCAATTGCATGATTTATTAGAGAAAGGTTTCATTCGACCTAGAACATCACCATGGGGTGCTCCAGTTTTATTTGTTAAAAAGAAAGATGGTTCAATGAGACTTTGCATTGATTATGGAGCCTTGGATAACATCACTATTAAGAACAAATATCCTTTGCCTCATATCGATGATTTGTTTGATCAGCTCCAGGGAGCTCAGTATTTTTCAAAGATTGACTTGAGATCGGGGTACCATCAGCTGAAGGTAAAGGAAGCAGATGTTCTGAAGACCGCGTTCCGTACAAGATATGGCCATTATGAATTTGTAATAATGCCTTTTGTGATAACCAATACACCTGATGTATTCATGGACATAATGAATATAATTTTCCATGAGTTCTTGGATAAGTTTGTGGTGGTTTTCATTGATGATATTTTGGTGTTTTCTAAAAGTAAAGAGGAGCATGAACGACATTTAAGGGTTATCTTGAAAACCTTAAAAGAAAAGAAACTGTATGGAAAATTCAGCAAGTGTGAGTTTTGGTTGCAACAAATTTCTTTCCTTGGTCACATTGTTTCTAAAGATGGGATAACTGTTGATCCTGCAAAAACAAAAGCTGTGGAAGACTGGCCAAGACCCACAAATGTAACTGAGATTCGTAGCTTCCTTGGTTTGGCAGGCTACTACCGAAGTTTTGTTAGAAATTTTTCACAGTTATCTAGTCCAATGACTAAGCTAACTCAGAAGGGTGTTAAGTTTATCTGGACAAAAGAATGTGATGATTGTTTTCAGAAATTGAATAGAAGATTGGTGAATGCTCCAGTTTTGGCACTTCCTTCCAGGAATGGGGAGTTTGTCATATACAGTGATTTTTCATTGAAAGGAATTGGTTGTTTACTTATGCAGAATGATCAGGTAATTGCTTATGCTTCACGACAGTTGAAAACTCATGAGGTAAATTACCCTACACATGATTTGGAATTAGCTGCTGTTGTTTTCGCTTTAAAAATTTGGAGGCATCATTTGTATGGAGTAAAGTGTGAAATATATACTGATCACAAAAGTTTAAATTATATATTCACTCAGAAAGAGGTAAACATGAGACAGAGGAGATGGCTGGAATTAATCAAGGATTATGATTGTACAATTAATTACCATCCGGGAAAAGCAAATAAAGTGGCTGATGCTTTGTGTCGAAAAAGTAATGCTTCATTAGCAATGTTGCATTTGGAACGTGATCCTTTGGTTAAGGATTTGATGAACTTTGGAATAGAAGTTGTTGGTGCAGGAAGTTCTTCTGTTTTGTTTTAGGTATCAGTGAGATCATCTCTATCTGATAGAATCAAGCAAGCACAGAAGCAAGACGGTGAGTTGCAGAAAAAGGTAGAGCTGGTTCAGAAAGGTAAGTTTCCTGAATTCAACGTTGATAATGATTGCGTTTTTAGATTTGGGAAGAGATTGTGTGTGCCTTGTGATTCACAGTTGAATAGAGAGTTGTTATGTGAACCTTATAGTTCTCCATTTTCAGTTCATCCTGGCAGTACTAAGATGTACAGAGATCTGCGGGAGTATTACTGGTGGGATGGAATGAAAAGAGATATTGCTGATTTTACTGTGAAGTGTTTGACATGTCAACAGGTTAAAGTAGAGCGGTAGTTACCGAAATGGATGCTTCATCCTTTACCAGTGCTAAAGTGGAAATGGGAGAATATATCCATCGACTTTGTTGTGGGATTACCGAAGACATCTCGAGGTAATAATGCAATCTGGGTTATTGTTGATCGCTTGACTAAATATGCTCATTTCCTTGCTATGCGAGATACTTTTTCCCTAGATCAACTTTCCCGTTTGTATATTAAAGAGATTGCCAGGTTACATGGATTTCACCTCTCCATTGTATCTGATCATGATCCCAGGTTCACTTCTAACTTTTGGAAAGGCCATCAGAAGTCGTTGGGTACAGAATTAAATTTTAGGACAGAATTTCATCCTCAATCAGATGGGAAGTCAGAACGAACAATTCAGACCATGAAGGACATTCTACGAGCTTGTTCGATGGATTATCAGAGAAGTTGGGACCAACATCTTTCTTTGGTTGAATTTTCATATAATAACAGTTTTCATTCCAGTATACAGATGGAACCATTTGAGGTGTTATATGGGAAGCGGTGTCGAACTCCAGTTTTCTGGGATGATTTGGGTGAAAGGAAGCTGATGGGACCAGAATTGGTAGAAGAGATGGCAGAAAAAGTTAAGTTGATTCAAAAGCACATGAGAACAACTCAGAGCAGGCAGAAGAGTTATGCGGATAACCGGAGGAAGGGTCTATCTTTCGAGGTAGGTGATCATGTTTTTCTCAAAGTCTCACCATGGAAAAGTGTGATGAGATTTGGTAAGAAAGGAAATCTGAGTCCAAGGTTCATTGGACCATATGATATTTAGGAGAGATTTGGATCAGTTTCATACCGGGTGGCTTTACCTCTGAGTTTATCTCAGGTACACAATGTTTTTCACGTTTTGATTTTGAGAAAGTATATGCCAGATCCATCTCATGTTCTGAGTCCAAAGGTAGTTCAACTGGAAGAGAACCTACCTTATGAGGAACAACCAGTCCAGATTCTTGACCACAAGGAGAAAGTGTTACGAAATAAGGTGATTAATCAGGTAAAGGTTTTGTTGAAAAACCACATGATGGAAGAGGCAACATGGGAATCTGAAAATGAAATGAGGGATAAGCACCCCCATTTATTCAATAAGTAAATAAATTGCAGGGACGAAATTTTCTAAAGGGGGAAGGATGTAACATCCCAAGTACGTAATGAATAATACATATTTTTATCTATGTATATTAATGAATTAGATAGTGTTTTAGAGGCTTAAAATGAAAATAAATCCAATCTTAAGCATGGAATACACTAATATTCTTAAAAGATTGTTTTACTGCCTTTTGATGGAAAACCATTTTTGAATAAAACATTTTACAATTTTATAATCTATATTTCTCAAAATAAACATATTCATTATGACTGGGACATTGAAATTTACATTGGATAAATTTTTGGTATTTTTCTGACAATGTGCATTTTTTAATGAATAGTGAAAAATACTGCATTTTACATTAGAACTGCGTTTTCATTTAATTTAATTATATGGTTATATTATCATTTTGATAGGTCTTAAAGTGTAATCTGAATATATTTTTAACATTTAATTCAGTGGTGGTCATTAGGATTAATTTCACTTTGGAATTGGTCATAAACTAAATCCAAACTTTTCATAGATATTGTTTCAAAAAAACCCGCTATTTGTTTTGACAACAGGAATTATTTTTAAATAAATTATTGAAATTTCTGAATTTGGAATTTGGTAAAATGGATTAAATATTTAGAATCATAAGGTCCAAATTATGTAATCAAGACTCTTTTGTTTTTGGACATTATGAATAGTAACGACGGTAATTATTTTTAATTATCTTGATTAATGAGTAATCGGGTAGTTATGGATTATAAAATGATATCATAATAATACAAAAAACCACAAAATGTGTCCTAAGGCTACTGGTTGTCTCATGTCCTACCATGGGATGCCTTGTTCCAAACTTGGGGGCCCCATGGAATCACTTTTTTTAGGAAGTGACTTTTTATCTTTTAATTTTTAAAGAATGTTAAATGTAACAATGAATGTATCACCTAAGTAAAATATTTTTAATTTTGTCTACATAAATTCTCTTTTGGTCTATAAATATTCATTGAAAAACTAAAAATATTTCCTACATCATAGTATTTTTTTTTATAATTTTTAGACATTAAATAAATTAAATTATTTATGAAATCATGATGATACAGCGATGACCACATTATTTAATGATTTAAATAAAATGGAATGATAATGTAAAATCTAAGACCTAAACATGTCCAAAACCTATTGTATGGGTGGATTTCGAACCCTTATCACCTTATCCTCGAAACCCATCAATGTGGGTCCAATAAAATCCGAAACAAATTTGAAAATAAAGTTACATTTTATACCTTTCCAAGAGTGCCCCTCTTCTCCTCTTATAAAAGGCCCCCACCTCTACCTCCTTACCCACACTCCCAAAGCCTTTGGCTCGGCAAAACCCTGCCCATTTTATCTCTGCACATCCCTCTCTTACTCCTCGAAGCCTCACTTTGGGCAAAAGTCTTCCCAAGGAAGCCTTTGATCTCAAACCTAAGGGAGTTACCCGATTTTAAGGTAATGTCTTCACTTGAGTCCTTTTGTTTTATTTTTCTTCTCCAACCCCCTAAACTATTTATATTCATTTATTTTGTAAAAAATCCATTATCTTAAATATACTAGTATGTTGTTATAATAAGTATTCGAGCTACACTTACACACACCTACATCTAATGGTTAAAGGACATACTGTTTCCGTGGATGGTGAATTTATGCCTCCCGAAATGACAATTGTTCAACATTCTTTTAACACATTCAAAGGTGGCCATTAAGATGTCACTATATTTATATATGATATATAATATGTTTATGTTTTCCTTAAGCTTCTATATTTTTCATTTTGGGCATACCTTTATGGTTTTCATTATGGGTAAACGCGATATCTTCATTTAAGGAAGTGCAGACTACCGCCCCCTCAAAGTGATTTGATTTGTTAAATACCCTATGTGGGACGTATAAAGGATGAAACTATGATATTATATATGATATTATACTGGAATTATAATATACCTTTATATCATTATGATTCCATTCTATAAAATACGAAATAGAAATGAAAATAGCGTTCATGCGTACGTACGGCTTACCGTCTCTATGAACGGTGAATTTCATTTCTTACCTATAAATGATTTTGTAATATTATAAATGCATGTATATACTGGATATATATGATATATAAATCATGATTATAATTCGGGATATAATGGATACATGAAAAAATTGTAATTATAAAGGGTTTATTTTTGACTCAAGTACCAATGATCGTTAAAACGACCGTTATTAACTTAAATAATTACATAGTGTTCATGACATGGAAATAAGTGATATAAAAGGAATAATGAAATTGAAAAAGGTTCTTAAGCAAGTAGAAATTAACTCAAGTTTATTATTCAGGACAATAAATAACGATCGTGTCAAGTCGGACCCGAGGTATGGGACTTCGTCTCAATCTCCTTTCATTGAGGCATATTTTGTTTTATACACAACCTTCTTTTATACGGTGTATAAACCCCTTTGACTTTTACGTTTATCCAAAATGAATCTTTTTTATACGTAGAATTTTATTAACGACAAAAGGGAATGTTTTTGTTGTACGTATGCGGCGACAACAACTTCTCCGCCGCCGTGACCGTTATTTGAGTTACGGCTTCCTCTACAAGCCATACCTTTTTTAAAAGAAAAATAAATACCATGTTTTTCTTTTCATTTATTTTGGTATTGAAAATGGTTTTCAAAATTTTTTATATCAATGTGTTGTATTGATATCTTTTGATTGAAAGTTGTAAATGTTATGTTTGCTTTATGCATGTTTTATGTGATATGATTATGTTGAGGTTCTTGGGCATTATTATGAAGACAGGTGGTTCCGTGATAAACTAAGGGCAGGTGAGCCCGATATAGCTCTCCAATGCATTGGGTAACGCGAAGGTGTGAAACGTTAAGGTTTCTCTAAAGAGATTTAGGGAATATACTGTGACGTGTATTCCAAACGTAACCAAGAGGGTTACTCCCTACGTAAGAATGTTATGAATGCCTCAAGATACCTTTATGTATTATGATTTATATGATTTATTCATGATTTGATGAGGTATGTTAAAGTGATTATGTTTTATGGGTAATGTATGATTTCATTCTTATGTGTATATGTACCCATGTTTCCTTTCCATATTTTTATATCCCTTACTGAGCTTTTTATGCTCATCCCTTGTTTTTGAAATGTTTTTCACAGGTCAAGGGAAAGGTACATGATATGATGATAGTGTCAAGAAAGAATCCATGTTTTATTTTAAATATGTTTCCATTATGAGAAAAATTAATACTATCTTTTATGTAACCACTTTTTTTAAATGTTGAATGTAATGCAAGTGTTATGTTCTAATTCTCTAAAACTCTAAACCTGAAAAGATCCTCAAGGTGTAATCTTGTAATAACTCAAGATTAAGTAAGGTATAAGGCTGGGGCCTTATTCCCATAGAACCTTATACCATATCAAATCCTTTATTACAATTATTATTGTAGCATACATAGTTTTTATTATTGATCATGGAACTATAACTAAAAATAAATATAAGTTTTTGAGTATAGAACCTAGGAATGTAAATAAAATAAAACTTCTCTGATTTTATGAATATATATCTCCCCTATTGAAATAATATTTAAACACTTCTTAGGGATTATCTGTTCTAAAATTTTATAATATTTTCAATAATCCTTTTACATGGTAAGAGATCCACATTTTCATATATTTTATATAAATATGTTAACCACACATGTATCTTGAGAAATATTCTATATCATATAATTCATGAATTACATCACATTTACCATAGCTGATGAATAAAAAACCTAATCCATGTACTTATTCATGTAGTCTATTTTAGTTGTAATCCCCTTTGAATGATTGAAGTGGTCGACCAGGGTAGTACTCACAATCCTCAAATCATTCATTTTGAATCATTACAATACTCCCAAGATATAGTAAGGGAGAGAACTGAATAAGGTTATAGATATATTTTGTATTCTAATCCCTATCCTAACATCCACTACATGAAACCGTGATCCTTTATCTAGAATGTTTCTCAAAATTCACTCTTCTCCACATCCAATATTTCCATAATAGGTCTAGATAAGAGTATGTTGTCAACATAGAGTTGAATAATTTTCTAAATTTCTCTAGATAAACAAAATTACCATTTCAATGATAAACAATTATTATTCCTTTGACTCAGTTTCTGATTACACCCATAAAAATTCACTTGATCATTAATATAATTCCATTATTATGATATAGTATGAAACGATACATTTTCTCTAAGAATATTTCTTCTTCCAAATCACTATAAAAGAATATTATCTTAACATTAGGTAATTCAATAAATTTTTTTTTATCAAAACATGTATCAAAATTATTTGAATAGTCATGTGTTTCATAGTAGGAGAGAAAATGAAGATTAAATACACTACATTTGATGGTTTAATTGACTTTATAATAGGTAATACCTTCTACTCAATTCTAATATCAGTTCACCATAATAGAATATAAACCCATTTTTTCTAAAGTATCCTATATCCCTTATAATGTTTTATAATCATCCATATTTTAAAAAAATTAAAGGATTTTTTATCTTCTATTATTTCTAACTCCATATAAAACTATTCACTAAGTCATCTCCCATAACTAAGGATTTTTAGTTACCCTTTCTCTATGAGATGAATAATATTTATTTGGGGTTTAAAACATTCCACTACCCTCCTCTCCATTGTAGTTTTTCTCAACTCATGATGTTAAAATTCCTCCACCAATCACACTTTTGGAAATCTACATTAGGTTTCCACTCTCCATAAGATTTCTAGATCATTGAGATCTGGTACATTAAAAATATAATCATCAATTTCCATTCTAGAACATTGTTCCACCACAAGGACTCTATAATTTTTTTCTCCCTAAATATAACAACACCACCCATCATTTTCTTAACTAAACCTTATATATCTATATTTGTCTCTTGTTGCCAAGATTATTTTTCTATTCGTTTTTATCATTCTGAAATATATCATCACTGAAGATAATATTAATTATTTTGACAACATTTCATTTATTTTAATTATACATAAAGAAACCTTATATTTCATTATTTATTCTAAAAATTAAATATTTATAGGATTTAGCTTCCAAATTATCCCAATCAATTAAAAATATTTGAGAATGCATGAAAAAATGAATAATAATTAGGTATGTTAAATATAAATTAATTTTTAACCGATGTTCTTTCGGAAGTTAATTTAATAGTTGTTTAAAAGGTCCATAATTCAATAGATAATATTTATACTCAACTAATTCAGTAAAAAACAAATTAATACCATAAAATTTAACTCAAACCTATAGATATATTATTTAATAACTTATTTATCCCTTGAAAACCACCATTATACTCATGGTTTGGTTTTATTATCATGGGTGTTCATGTTTATACTTTAGCCAAAAACTATCCAAAATAAAAAATGTTGTTTTTTAACCAACCAAATGATTTCATTTAGAATCGTCACCCAACCAATCCTACCATAAGTCCCAAAGAAAATTTCCAATCTCCATGGGTTTGGAGTAGAAACCTAGGTTTAAAAATAGTCATGTTGTAATATTTTTAACCTTTTAAAACCATTAAAACACCACAATTAATTTGATATCCACATGAACTAAATAAGATGCATCAACATAAATACATATACAACAGATTTAATGATTTTATGGCCAAAAATTGATATCATAAAACCATTATATCAGAAATTGTTAACAAGATAAATACATATGACAACAATAATGAAAATTAATTTTGGGAATAAGAACAAAAAACAATATATAAAATAACAATAATAAAAAATCCAAAAACTACATCACAAATGGTAGTCACCATAAGGCCTTATCTTAGACATCCTGAAACTACCACATATATAGATATTCAAGAAGGGACTCCATACTAAAACGTTACCTATCACTTACCTATGTTCATAAAATAATGTCCATATATGTCTAAAGGAATATGAAAGTTGTCAAGTGAAACAATTACTAGGATACCATCCTGAATCATTTTAATTGCATTATAAATGTAATAAAAAAATCATTGTGAAAAATCATTTTTTATAAAATATTTATTATTTTATATCAGGTTAAATTAAAAAGAATATTTAAAAATCTCTTCTATTTTCGTTAAAAAATATCAATCATGGAACAAATGTCTTTAATATAGAAATAAAGCTTCATGGAATAACATGATCAATACACCCACAAATGGAATTAATATGAGAGTAAAAATAAACACAATCATATATCAAAAAAATGAATCACATACATAATAACAAGATATCTTAATCAGCCATGGAATTAACATTATGAAAAAATCCAAAATAAAAACAACCATGCATAGGTAATACTCACCATTGTATTTTGCTACAACGGTGTAGAATGTCATAGTCTAACACAATATTTTCCTAGTATATTGGAAAATTAAGACAATTTTAGAATCTCAACGCCCCTTCCGAAAAAACAATAATTTCATGGCCCCCTATGTTTACATTGAATCATTTTGAATCTTTTTCAGTATTCTTACAAATGGGTTCATTAGTTCATTGTCCAAAAAACTCTTATTTTATTTCATGCACACACCCATTCTTGTGGTCTCTTACATGTAGCATAATGGAAAATGCATAAACATAAACAAGTGAAAATAAAAAAATGAATTTAAATATATTTTATTATGTATTTTCATGATTATAACAAGTTATTTGTTTAACACCATGAAATACCCCCATAAAACACTTTAAATAAAACAATTTAAAGCATAAAACATATCTAATCAATTTGAAATAGCCCATAGAGTTCATAAAACCCAACTCCCATTCAAATACCTCATTAAATAATTAATTTCTTGAATCATTTAGAAAATAAAATAAAATTTGATTATGCTTCAGTATGAAGTCATATTATAGGAAATTTAAAAAATAAAGATGATGGTAAATATATATTTAATTGAAATCCCTAGATACATTGCCTTAAATGAGACCCATCCTGGAAATTCAACAAAAACCTATTTCATTTAATTAAAACCACTATAATCAAACAAGGGAGTTCCCCACACTCCTAAACTAAACAACAATAATTTACTGAAACACCTATTTAAAAAACAATATTTGAAAACAATTAAAGATATAGTTTACATACTCAATGGAAATGTAAGAACAATTCATGATAATGGTTAAATAAATAAAAACCTTGATGAAATCAACCAAACTAATGAGAAAACACATAAGATCCAAGAATAATAAAACAAAAATAGTTTTCTTAAAAAAGGAAAGGTAAGAGGGATATTCACGAGTGGAGAGAGATATGATATTGAAACCCTTAATAATCAAAAGAAAATAAATAATAAAAAAACCTTTTTTACTGACTTCGAGACACAAAACTATATGTGAAAATGGTTAGAAAAAATAACACCCAAACTATTAAGGATCCCATATCTCTATAATTCCATGCCACATGGAATTTTGGTTTTCCTCATATTTGGAAAAAATGATCACATCATAAAAAATACCATTGTCCCCCAATCATTACCTTCACACAGTGATCTATACAGTTATAAATATTGTGTATTGATAATGGTCTAGGGCCTATTTCCAAGCAAACAATTATTTCCTACAACAATTATCTATAAACACTAATAATAAATAAATATATAAAAAATCTCAAGAAAAAACCAACTAGTGAAATGAATTGTGTCATAAAATTTCTATGAAAATTTTAATACAATATCTTTTGGTTTCTTCCATCTTATTCACAATTAATTATACATTGAGATCCATTTTAAATTATTACTCATCTACCTATATCTTCCATAAACTAATTTATAGTACAAAAAATATATCTGTCCTCAACATTAACTCTTAATACAACATCTTTAGAAGATAAAAATTTCCATCTTTTTTAGTAAATGTTAAAGTACCAGTAAATCATACATTTATAATGCATCAATTACTCATTTTCATTATAAATAAATATTCTCTTATTATACTTTATTATTTCTATGTATTAGTTTTAATAAAAAGAAAATTTTAAAAACTCAAATGTAGAACAAGATTATTGAATGTTATAGAGAAACACAAATCTAGGGATAGGTAAATTTGTAACAAAAAATCCATGAAACATTGTAAAACCCAAAAACCGCACACCTTGTGAGAATTTTATAACCTTATAATGGAAATAATATGTGTAACATAAAAAAATTATAAATCTCTGAATAAGAGAACATAGGGATTTAAAATTTTTAGAAGACGTTTTGTTACACTATAATATAAACTTTTTTTGATGTTTAAAAATGATATTAAAACGGAGTTAATAATTTTAATAAAAAAACTAAATAATTATAAGATTAATAAAGAACAACTAAACAAAAAAATCCCACTACCAATTTATAGAAACTGACTTCTAGTAATTCTATATCCACATCTTTGTAAAATCTATGATAACAATTCTTCTCATATCAAATCATCAATGGAATCCATCAGTTTGATTAAATAATACTACATCCAATATTTATCCTTCCATATAATAGAAATTAAGTTGATAAATTGAAATATTTTACCAATATATATAATCCAAAATTACCTTATATATCCAAAACATTGACTCATATCAATGTATGTTGCATCACCATGAACTAAAATTCGTGGAATTCTTTTGTAACTGTTTCCTAGCATTGAAATTTGCTCCTATGTATGAGTTCACCACCATATAAAATAATGGTTCTATAATTTTTCAAATATATTACCTAATTTTTTGTACTCATATAATGTTCTAGAGGTTACTCATTTCTTTAATATTCAACACATTTCTATAATATTTAATCAAACTCCAAACATTAAATCTTTCAGATATATGAATTATTTTAGCATTATATTTTTAGTATTCTTTTAGAAAATTTTTATGGATATTTCTATTTTGGAAATTTTTCATTGATTATTTGATGAGAACATTACAACATAGAGAATTTTTCATTGGGGTAACATAATTACTATTATCCATGTTCCTAAATATTTTCTCTTTTATCCACCACTATTTAACACAAAAAAATAAATGTCTCTCTATATTTATCATGGGATATTATTGACACCCAAATCTATAGATTATTATCATAAAATTTCATAATAAATAACATTTAATAACTTAAATTTGTAACAAAATTTCTCACCAGTGATGTAATATTGTGGTTCGGTATGAGGAAGAGTTGGATTAGAACTTTTCTAAGCCCACCTCACAATCCCCAATATTCCTATCTACAATCTATATCTTAACACAAAATTACATGGGTACTGAATTTTTCTTCCTAATGATCCATCCCAAGTCAATATGATCATTCACATGAGATCTCCCACCCTAAGGCTTGAAGCACATTACTAATTGCCACAGGCAATAAAAAAGCACCCAAGTATCAAAAATAACCAATTCTAAAAGGATTATCCCTTATAATAATAGTACGGATAATCATGTAATCATACCATAACTCCAACATTAAAAGAATCCTAAAAAAGTAAATAAATATAAAAGTGATTGATTTCAATAATGACTACTAAAATTATCTTAATATCAAAAATCATAGAAAAAATATATAAATATGACATACATAATCAAAATTTAAACATTGAATAAATACCATAAGGTAAATACAAAATATCATAATTATAAAAAATATAAAAACTTATCCAAAGTGTTTATATCTACTAGATAATGTCTCCACAATATTGAAACCACAATAATTATTGGTAATCAATATGGATCACTAAAAAAATGTTTCATTTCAATTACATATGTAATATAATACATTGTAGTTATATAGATAAATGCATATATATAGAGTGAGGAACAGATCTTAGTAGGATACCATCATGAATATATGAAAGTCCTTTATCTAACGAAACTAATAGGTCTAACATTAAATTTTTTTTTCAAAACCAAGAAATTATTTCAAAATTAGTTCACATTAAAAAATCCATTATAATTTACTTTGGTTTTACAAAAATAAACTATTTTACAAAGTATGAAAAATAATGAAACAAATGTACGAA
Organism: Viscum album; assembly: GCA_963277665.1. Lineage (NCBI taxonomy): Eukaryota > Viridiplantae > Streptophyta > Magnoliopsida > Santalales > Viscaceae > Viscum > Viscum album. Next base: position 1,004,787,960 of record OY728157.1, read on the forward strand.
ATATAATGTGTTTAACACACTGAAACACATAGTAAATATCTGAATAAAAAAATACAAAATCTTATAACAAAATAGTGGAATATGATAACAACAATAAAATATATAAATCAAACAAGAAACATACATCTTGAAAATTAATGAATAAAAAACATGTGTAGTCAATATGATCTACTGGTTCTAACCATGAGGGTATAATTTAACATATTCTACATAGGTTTTTGTAATACAGATATGAAAGTATAACATATTTGAAAAATTCCCCGACCATCAAAGGAATGGAAAAAAAATATACAGGATTATCTAGTCAACATGTAATAAATTGGTTACACCATTGGGCTTCCTTTATTGAATTCCCCGAACCGAGAATCCCGGATCTAGTGCATTATTTTAATACATTGGTGTGATACTAGAAATAATTTCCTGAAGGACCGATAAGTTTTATAGTCTTGGAAAATGTATTAAATTCATCAACCTTACAATACAATTCAAAACATAAACAACAAAATTGATAATAAATTGAGAATTCCATTATTATCATAGCTTAACCTTGAATATCAATAATAATACTATTCTAGGCATCTTGGTAAAATAAGACATAAGAAATGGGTGACCTCATATGCTCAGTAAGGATAATCAATACAACGAAATCTAACACAATTAAGCATAAACATTTAACGAAGTGTACAAAACAGACACAAAAGCCTTTTAGAAATATACATTCAACATAATATTGAAATAATATGTAAAATAATTCCATTTAAACCTTCACATGGATTTTCTTATAGTCGAATAATCACATGTAAAAATCTACAACTAATATTATAACAACGGAATTCATATTGTCAGAAATCATAACCACTGCTTCAAGGCCTTGTGGAAAGTCCATGCACAAATATTCTGTTAATGCCTTGTGCCAAGACATTAGTTTGTCTCATGATACCTACAGATGCATTGAGGGGCTATGGTAGGCCTCTCCCATCACTTTCTAAGTCTGATACATTTCTCTTCTAAAAACGGTGAAACATAAAATAATGACCTGTATTAAAACTAGCAATAAAAATGTTATTACTTTAACTATATACCATGAATGGTATTTAAATAGCACATCCAAAATCAAACATTTCATAAAACCATAAACTCAATAATTATGATTGTATGATTATAAATTAATCTCTTTTAAGCATAAAATCAATCAAAGGGTGTTGAAATAGATGAAAATAATCTAATAAAATTATTACAACACTTTTTTGAGAAATATCTCCTTTTTAAATTGAAAAAATTAAAATTCGAGCAATTTATAACATAAGACATTTTAAATTAATTTATTAATCAATTTTTACCATACCACTTTTAATGTCTTGTAATGAATAAACATTTTAAAATTTTTATGCCAAGGTAAATTAATTGTTAAAAACATTATGAAAACATGGAAATTAATGAGAAAGGTTTAGATGTATAAATATGTAAAACATTTATAATGATATTTTAGTTAACTTCTCTCTTACATAAAACCTTAAAAATGATCCTTTAGATTTTTTTAAGAAACATGGACATGAATGAAAAATATGTCCAAATAAAAACTTATGCATAATGAATCTCAGATAATAATGAGATTATGAAATTAACCCTTTACTAACATATGATACACTCCATATGTGTTTGAACCTATTTATAATGGTTTTGACAATTTTATTAACTGGTACCCGAATCATAATAATATTTAAGACATCTTATATGATTGGTTAATTACTTTATATTTCTTGTTTATTAACAATTCCAAGTTAATGCAACATTTCTGGTAATAATCGCTTTCTTAATCACACGTGTTCTGACTTTTTATTCTTGATAGAATTACTTACATAATGATAACATGATTTATATATCATATAAATTCATAATATATAAAACTATATAATAGATAGATATATGAAATGGAATACACTCTTCAGGGAGATGGTATGTCGTACGTTTTTGTGAATGCTGTTTAGATTTTCTTATCATATTTAGTGGAAGTAAGTGAATGAAATATATATATATATAAATATATATTATTCCATAAGAATAATCATGTCATGTATTTTATAATTATTCTTAATATATATTATTATAATCATTCATGGACTGTGAACATGGAAGATTAATCTCATCATGTCGTGGATTCGGTAAGCCGTACGTACGCACAAACGACGATATAATTTCTTTAATCAAAAAATGGTTTGGAATTGGATAGAATATGAATTGAAAAAAATAATATCATGTTATTTTTATGATTTAATTCATTTATATTCATCATTATAACCATCTAAATAATTTATATATGAGAAACTATTTACACTATGGCGTAGAGACGTTAAGCCGTGTGTACGCATGCATGGTGATATTGTTTTTTATAGGATGAGTAAAATGAGGAATATAGTTGTACCATAACCATAAAAAAAATCTCAGAATATTTTAAATTTTATAGTTATCATTTTATTATTGTATCCAATTATGATGAGGATTATTAACAAGAAATTAACTTTGAAAGAATGGATAAGAGAATTACCTCTTCTTCTAATGTCTCCTTTCGATGTGAACAAATGGACTTCTTATGTTGGTTTTAATACCAGTGGGTGGACTCTAGGATTAAATTCGGTATGTTGGGAGGAGATTTTGGTAGGGTTTGGTAGTGAAAAAGGGAATTGGTTATGTCAATAAAAGATTAGGAGAAGATCCTTTTTATAGGAGAGGTTAGGGGAACTTAAAAATGTCTTGAAATACCAATTTATTATAAATTTATTTTTGATTTATAATGGATCCTAAGTGATTTATTTATAGGATAAGTTGTGGATGGGTATAAATCCTCTCAACTAATAGTTTTTAGTCATGTTTAGGTAATGTTTTTAACCTTATATTTTGGCATTAACCCTTAGTTAAATTCTTTAAATCTTATCATGTCTTCTTGTATTTTTATACTATGTGGTCAATATTGTTAATATAAAATTCCAAGTGAACATAAACATGATAATTACTGAAATTTTTAACAATATATATGTATTTTTTTCCTAATAATATCTTTTTATTACTATTATATCATTTAATAAAATAATGGTTTTCTTAGAAATTCATTTATAATAATTTTGACACTATTTAGTAATTGAATTTTGTGAAATTCATAACAAATTGATTACTTCAAACCAAATGAATTAAATAAAATAAAATATTTCATATTCAACCATAAAATTCTTGGATGGAATAAAAATTTTAATATTAAAATTCTTATAATATTTATAATATCATTTATTTGAATAATTTTTTAATAATGTAATCACAACATCAACATTGTGTCATAAATACGATTATTTATTAAATGTCAAAAAATAATAAATAAAATACCATGATGTAGGAAATATCTTTTTATTTAAAATAAATATTTACATTTTATTATATCATTTATATAAACCAATCTAAATTTTTTTAGTAAAGATATACATGTTTATGTTATATTTCCCATTTCATTAAATAAAAAATTATAAAAGGTCATTCGAACACCCAAGTGGCACCCAAATTCTGATTATTAGTCATAAGTATTGTTTTGGTATGATATGAATCATAAAGTAAGATTAGGACATGTGTTAGGTAGTTTTATGTTATTATAATATTATTTTTAACTTTATTCAATGTCTTTACCCTTAAACCATTTTAAATAAAAATAATTACTAATGTCACTATTCATAATGCCCAAAAATAAAAGTAAACTATTAAAATATTTTGAATCAAAAAATTACAAATAAAGAATCCATTTTTCATGATTTAAAACATATAATTTTCATTAATTTACGTTAAATTAATTCTTGTTTTCAAAATGAGAAACCATGTTTTTAAAAGTAAAAACTCATCATAAGATTGACATGTGCTTATATAAAAATTCAACTTAATTTTACTTCTAATGATTTAAATTATATTATATGATAATAAAATAAACTATTTAATCTTTTACACCTATTAATATTATAATATAACAATATAAATTAATTAGATGAAGAATTAGTTTTGAATTAAAACACAGTAATTTCAGTATTCAATAAAATATGAATATTATCAGAAACACAAAAAAAATTTATCCAAACTAAATTTTTAGATCATTATTACAATGAAGAATTTATTTTTGTCAAATTTTATATATAAAAGTTCAGGTATTGGATTCAAAATGTTTCTCTATTAAAAGGCGTAGAAACTGCATTTTTTTAAAAATACTTCTTTTTTTATGAAAATTTGAATTTGTCCTTATATTATATCTTTGAAACACATAAGATGAATTTTAAAATGTTATTGGGTATATAAATTAAAAATTTTGTAAGTACTATTTATAGCCACTTTTTAAACGGCTAGTTTGATAGGTCGTGGTGCGCTCGAACTCGGTATTGCGTGTCGCCCAAGATAATAATGTGTTGTGTGAAGTGCAATATTATCTTAGTGTAGCGTACAACAGAAGATATTGAATTTATTTAAAAAATAAATGTACCATATAATCCTGGGGTGTTACATTCTCCCCTCATTCAATAAATATTTTCCTCCCATTTTTTAAATTTGGGTTTGGTAATTATGGTTTCATTATTCCAAATCCCTTTATTGGAATCCCACATCGGAAAAGCTGGTCAATAAAACATCAAATTTAAAATAGAGAATGGTAAGTAATAAGAATAAAAGAGAAACATATACTAAGATTCAATGTTTTAAAATATTTATATGTATAAAAAAATTAATGATCTTGTTCTAATGGAGAATCATAGTGAAAAAAATTAGGAACAGATAAACTACCATAAAGGAGTAAATATATGATAATCCAAGTGGCCATTTGATTCATCATAAAAGAATGTACTAAGAAATAATTTTTTTAACTATGGTTGAAAAATTAAGTTAATTATTATATTATTAACATAATTAAACATACATACTTGATATGTAGTTTTATTTATTTAAACTAATTCCTACCACAATCTCATCTTTATCTTTAAAAGATAATAAAATTCAAAAAAAATGTTCTATTTATCTTAATCGTATAAAGTTCCAAAGAGAAAATTATACTATTTAAAAAAAGAAAACTATTTCATACTAACCAGGGACGTCCTGTATGCCAGTGGATGATGACAAAGATTTTTTGCGCTTTGGTTGTGGGTTCGATTCCCATAGCCTTCTCTGACGTGAAGAGTTGTCATCCGAACTTTGGGTTGTCATTTTCTTAAAATTTTATTAATAAAACATTCCAAATTTAACCATATGAAATGTTTTTAACTTAATCAATACAATCGAATTCCTATGTTAATCTATTCCAACCATTAAGATTATCTAAATAACTTCTTTCCAATCACATAGACAAAAATGTTATAATTTCATAGAATATAATGTAGTTATTTTTTTGTAACATAAAAAACATGTGAATACCTTCATCTTGTATTCTATTAAAACATGTAAATTACTTGAATTACTATAAAACCATATTGAAATATGCTAATGGTTACTAAATTCCTACGTAAAATATAAAATATTTCATATAATCCTTAAATCCAAATAGAAGTAAACTCCAATAGTGAAGGAATAAACAAAAAAATTAATCAGTTCCAAGGTATTCAGTAACATAAAATTTACATTTTCCAAATCAATCATCTCTTTATTACCAAATAATTATCTCACTATTTGAAACATATTGAGGGTTATCATTCCATTAACAATATATTTTCCAAAAATATTAACTTGCATAAATTTTACTTTACTTGGTACAATACAAACTCAATTCATTAATTAAATAGTAATTCACTACAATCATTATACATCTCATCAATGTTATTTCCATAAGAATATTGATGTAATCATTCCTAAACATAAATAAATAAACCGTAATCATTACACTTCACTATAAAACAATTAACTATTGTTCAAAATCTTATCCTTTTCGTCCCTCTTCAACTCATTTCTCTTTTGTAGCTTCTCATTATCAGTAGTAAAATCATTACTTGTATAAACATGTTGATTCTAATCGACGACTATTACTCAAAGCACGAAGTGATAAACACTAATTATAATGATATATTCATGATGAATAATTTATAGGATCTCTAAATTATGCCTTGTTTTTCCCAATCCCTAAGTCTATAGGATTAACCAATATTGTGCATTACCAAATCTAAAGGATGATATCCTATACATAGACTTATCCTCAAATTCAATCATAGGGTCATGTTTTATAATACATTTTTTCTAAATCTAACTTACAAGTTTATTTATAAACATCATTGGATACTAAATATAACAACCTAACCCCATAATCCTAGATTCCATTACTTATTTTCATACATTATTAAGATATAAGGAATCATGTTCTAAAGGGCCGATCAGTTTAACTGTTTTGGAAAATAGATTACATTCATCAACCTTGAATTACAATTCAAAACATAAAATACAATATAGATAATGATTTGAGAAACCAATTATTCCATTAGATTAACCCTACATATCAATCATAAAAGACATCTTGGAATCTTAGGAAAATAAAACATAATAAAGGGGTGAGCTCAGATACCTAGTAAGGATAAACAATATAGTGGAAGCTATCATAATTAAGAATAAAATTTTAAGGTAAGGTAAAAAACTAAAAAACAATACCTTTAAAAAATTATTCTTATAATAATATGGAAATATTAAATCAAATAATTATATTTAAATATCACATGGATATTCTATTAGTCGAATAATCACATGTGAAAATCAACCATTAATCTCATAATGAGAGAATACATAATTCCAGAAATCATAACCACTACGTCATGGATTTGTGCAAAGACTATAAAAAAATATTTTATCAAGGACTTTTTCAAAATCATTAGTCTGTCTCATGATACCTACTGATGCATTAAGGGGATATAGTGTGCCCCTCTCATCAATTACTATATCCAATACATTATTCATATGATAAGGGTGAAAATAACATAAACATCCATATTAAAACCAGTATAAAAATGATAATAACTCAACAATAAACCATGACAATTATTAAAATAGCACATCCACAATCCAAAATATCATAAACCATTAAATACAATATGGAAGATTTTATCATAACATATCAATCTCAATTAAGAATAAAATCCATCAATAGATGTTGACATAGATGAAAATAATCTAATAAAACCATTAAAAAAATTTATGAGAAATATCTATTATTAATTTTAAAAAAATAAAAGTTCCAAAATTTATAAAAAAATATATTTAAATGAAATTTTTGAATCAAAATGGCCAATAACACATTGCAACTTTTTAAAGGTATTGTCATTTTAAAACATTTATGTCCATATAAATAAATCATTATAACTATTTAAAAAAAATCACCATTAATGAGAATGGTTTAGAAGTATAAGTCATTAAAATATTTATAAAAATATTTTAGTAAAATTTTACCTTAAAAAAACATTAAAAATATTTCTTATAATTTGTTAAGATATTGGGATTTTAATGTTAAATATATCCCAGTAAACACTTCTACATAAACAATCTTAGATAATAATGAGATTTAGAAATTAACCATTGCCTTAAGTTTGATACTCTTTTTATGTGTCTGAAACTCCTATTTAATATTTTTTACCATAATATAAACATGTTCCATTATCATAATAATATTTATGATATCATATATGATTGTTTTATGACTTTATATTTCTCGTTTATTAACAATTCCATATTAGCGCTACTTTTTAGGGAATAATCGCTTTCCTTTTCACTTCTGTTTTGACTTGTTATTCATGATTTTATGACACAGATCCTGATAAAATTATTTATATATCATATATTTTTGGAATATAAAAATATATAATAGTTAGATATATGAAATTAATTACACAGTTCATGGAGACAGTAGGTCGTACATACGCATGAATGCAGTTTCCATTTTCTTATCATATTGACTGGAAGTAAGTGAATGATATATATGCACATACATACGTATATATATATATATTATTCTAGTGTAATTATAATGTCATATATATCATAATTATTCTTAAAATATTTTTTATAATCATTTTTGGATGGTGAACATGGAAGATGAATCTCATCGCGTAATGGAGACGGTAAGCCGTACCCACAAGACGACTATATCATTTTATTAATGGTTAAGTGGAATATAATTGGATATAATATTAATTTTTAAGATATAATATCATGTTATAATTATTATTTATTTCATTTATATTCATCATTATAACTGTTTGAATAATTTATAGATGAAACATAGTTTACACCATGGCGTGGAGAGTGTTAGTCGTACGTACATATTCAAGGTGATATTGTTTTTCATAGGGTGGATAAAAGGAGGAATATGGATGTACCATAATCATTAAAAAATATCATCATATATTATATGATTTAGTTATTATTTTAGTATGGTAATAACTTATGAATAGAAAGAAGAAGAAGAAAAGATATTCATAAGGAGGGATAAGACGATTACCTCTTATCCGAGTGTCTCAAATTGATTTGCACAATATGACTCCTTATGTTGGATTTCTACCCAAAGGGTGTCCAATATGAAGAACTAAGCGATGTTTGGAGGTGTTTTGGGTAGGTTTTGACCATGTAAAAGAGCCTTGGAGGTGTAAATATAAGAGATTCAGAAATGTACTTTTATAGGAGAGGTGAGGGGAACTTGAGGAATGTATTGAATTGTTAATATATAATAAATTGATTTATTTTTTTAATCGAGATAAACTTATTTATTTCTAGGATAATATTATGGGGGGTATATATCCTCTAAATAAATATGTTTTATACAAGATTAGGTCATGAATGTAACCTTATCTTTTGGCTTTAACCCATAGTTAAATACGATAACTATTACCCTAAATTTTTGTTTTTTATACAATATGTATAATATAGAAAATATAAAATTAAAATAAAACCTCATGTGCATCATTAATGAAATTTTAATACGATATAAATTTGTTAGCAGAATATTATATTTTTATGACTATTATATCGTTTAAAAAAATAGTGGATGTTTTAAAAATTCATTTTTCTCAATTTTGATAGTATTTAGTAATTGATTTTTGTTAATGTCATAAAAAAAATTTTACTTCAAGAAAAATAAAATATAATATGTCAAAATTATCCAAAAAAATCATGGATGAAATCAAATTGTTAAATTAAATTTATCTTAATATTTATAATATCATTAATTTTAATATTTTATTAATAAGGTACTCACTTCTTCATCATTGTGTCATAAATAAATTTATTTCTTAAATGTCCAAAAATTATAAATAAAATAAAATAATTTTGAAAATATTTCTATCTTTATAATTACTATTTATAGTTGAAGTGAACATTTATATAAACCAAATTAAAATTGTTTTAGTTAGGAGATATATATTTTGGTTATAATTCTCTTTTGTTTAAATTAAAAACTATAAAATGTCATTATCACACCCATGTGGCACCCAAATGTGAAAAATTAGGCCTAATTATTTTTTTGTATCATATTAATAATATAATAATATTATAACATGTGTTTGGATATTTTTATATTATTAAAATTTTATTTTTACCTTAATTCAAATAATTTACCCTTTAACAAGAGAAATAAAAATAATTTCTGATGCTACTATTCATAATGCCAAAAAATCAATGTATCCTATTAAAATAATTTCATCAAAATTTTTTCAAATATAAAAGAAATTTTTCATGATTTAAAAAATAGAAGTTTAATTGTTTTATTTAAAATTAATTCCTATTGTGGAAACAAGAAAATAGGTTTTTAAATGTAAAAAAGTCATCAAAAGATTGATATGTGTTTATATCAAATTTCAATGTTAAGATATGTCAAATAAAGCCAACTATATTAAATGATAAAAAAATAATCAAATTAAACTTTAATTCCAACTAAATAGATAATCTAACAATATAAATAAATTAGACGAAAAAACATTGTTGAATTAAAGTGCAGTATTTTTCACTATTTATTTAAATACGAATGTTATAAAAAAGATATAAAAATATATCCAAAAAAATTATGTCCCCTTCTATAAAATAATTTAATTTTGTCAAATTTTATATGTAAAATTTTCAAATATTGGATATAAAATGATTCTCCATTAAAAGCTGTAAAAACTCTATTTTTTGAAAAATATTTCTTTTATTTGAAAAATTTAAATTGAATTTATATTATTTCAAAGAAACACATATGATTAATGTTAATATTATATGGGGTATATAAAACTCAAATTTTGGTATTACTATTCCTAATTGCTTCTTAAACTGCTTGTTTCACAGGCCGTGGTGTGCTCGAACTCAGTGTTTCTTGTAGCTCAAGCTAAGATGGTGTTGTTTATGGTGCAAGAAAATCATGGTGTAGAATAAATCACATGATATTGAATTTATTTAAAAAAAAAATCCATTTAATCTTGGGGTGTTACAATTCAAATTTCTCAATCAGTCCTCAAGACAACCATCACATTATATAAGTCATGCACACACCATCACCCAAGGTTTCCCATGTTTTACTCAGTGATAAATACATAACCATCACCAAGTCCCAAAAACATAATATATTTAAATTGTATGTTAATATATATATATATATATATTAATTCAAATATAAAATAAATCAATTATCATAATGAAAGACTCAATTAAAAACACTTTCAAAATCTGTTTGAATGAATGAAACATCTTTGATCCATTAAAACAAACAAATGGAGTGCATAAAAATCCAACTACCATTGAAAACCCTTTTTATTCAATTCAATTTTTCTTGAATTTCTAAAATCATAAAAAGGGTGGGTTAAAAATCACAAATAACACAAATAATAATTAACTTCTTAAACATAAAATATGGTAAATCAATATGAAATTTAATTCCAATGCAATTCTATAGTAAGTAGAGGCACCTATGAAAAACCAAACTCAATCTTATAAGATTTATTAAAAACCACAAGAATAAAATAGGGGTTGTCCTCAAACCCCTAACACCCAAGAAATAATAATCCAAACACCCCATTAAGAACCATATATTTCTAAATAAATATAAAATATAGGGTTTTGATACACCATGGAAAATGAAGAAAAAATAAATATATTGGAGAAGAAAAAATCATAATGAAATCGAGCATACATATATATAGAGAACCATGGATCAGAGAATAATCCCCAAAAAGGATAATGGTAAAATCTCTATGGCCTAGGGAGAGGTATATACAGGATTAGTGAGAGAAATTAATTTGGAACACTAAAAAAATAAGAAAGGAAAAAATGGTCAAAACAAATTATTTTATTTATATGGAAATAAAGAAAATTTTTTAATCATAGTTATACCAACAACAAACCAACCCGACATGAGACAGAATATCCCAAAATAAAATTCAAATATATTTTTTTGGAATTTTCCTTGGTTAGTAAAACCAAGGTTTTATAGTACCAAATATCATTGTCCTTGATACATCACCCCCATTTTGTTAGAATCATGGTTGGAAAAACCATACACTGTTTGTGATCTAGGGGCCATTTTCAAAAAACATATTTATTTTTTTCCTCAAACAATCATGAAAACAAGTAATAAATAAATAAATAAATAATTCTCACAATAAGACATACCATTGAACTAGAAAGTTTCACAACATTATTATAAAATATATCTTAATATATCTTTTCAATTGGTTCTAACATCCTCTTGATTAATTAAAGACCAATATCCTTATGAAATCATTACTCACCCAATTATATCTTGTTGGATCCTAATTTTAATATATAAATATATATAATATATATACATTGTCAATTTTAGTTCTTATAAATAAATATTCTAAATATAGAAACCTCCAACTAAATTAGAAAAGGTTAAAGGACCTGTAAGTCATAAATTCTCGAAGTACCAATTTTTTCTTTCCAAACAAAATCATTAAATGAATTTGATACCAGTTATTATATTCAATGTAGTATTTATATAATCCCCAATATTATGAAATATAAAATGGAAAAAATATTGACATTATGTATAATGAAACTTGAAACTATATTTATGTTCACCCATACATGTAATACCATATAATGTAGTAACACCCCTTAAACACACTCTTTCTTAAAATATCATAAACATAGAAATTATATACTTTGTTAAAAAATAAATAAATTAAAAACCACTAAATAATGAAAACATAATAAATGAAATTTTTTAGATGAATTATTATTCTAGTAGAAACAAAAAATTAATTTAAGGGTAAAAATTAACTTATAAATAATTAATAAAGGTAAATACGAAGAATAAAAAATCTTATCATCACTATATAACCATTAAAAAATAAAAAATTACCACAAATACTAATTTATTATATAAATAATCCATTAATTCATATTTCTACACTACCTAAAATCCTTAAGAAGATTTCAACTCAACAACAATCTTCATGGGTATCTCTCAGCTCACTTAAAGGGAACCATTACCTTAATTGGTCCATTAGATGAACAATACATACATTAATAAAACAATATATTTTACATTTTTATATCATCCTAAAAAATAATAAATAATAACAACATTGAATCTTAATAATGTTATATGAATCTCCACCCACCTAAATTAGTTGAATTCTTATGGAAAAAATCATCCAGCTTTGTCATATGTGCCTAGATGAGAACTCTTTAGTATAAATATTTCTAGTATTTAAATTTTGGTTTAGTGTATATCTTTAAATCAGTACCCATATAATGTTCCGAAATTTACACCTATATTTATTATTCAAAACCATAATGAAAAAATAAATCAAAGACCAAACCAAAACTGTTTCACAAGCTTGAGGCAATTTTTTATTCCATTTTATTGAATTATATTTTAAAATTATTCTGGATATGTCTCTTTTGGAATTTATGATATCAATATTTACCAAGAAATTAAGGATAATGAATAATATTAGTCTAGTAATATAGGTTGTAAAAAGACATATAATATTAGCAATCAATGATAATTTTTTCATTTAAGGGAAGAAAAATAAAATCGATGGGAGTTTTTAGTGGCATTGATAATTTACCGTATGTTTTAAGGGAATGTTTTTCATAAAATTAGAAGTAATTATGAATTATTGGTTGAAGATAAAGGGTTAGTCCTTTATTAAGTGTTTAATTATTTAAATTGATATATTAGTGTGAAATGTATTTTTTTATACAGTTTGTGGATTTAGAGTTTGTCCAATGAATATTTGATTGTATTTTGTTGTGAAACCATAAATTATAAGTCTAAATGTGGTAAATGTTACCCTGTAGGGAAAATAGTTAACCTATATAAATGGAATATGTAGTGACCTAGGACTTACATAAATGGATATTACATCATTTTATATGAATATTTATCATAATACAAAGAGTAAATGCCTGATGATCGTAATAGTTTAGTGCCTTTGGAAAAATGAAAACATAATCTTTTATGATGATTAATGATATTAAACATCTCCATTAAGATATTCCCCTTTATTGATCTTACATAAAAACATTATTTATTTCCTAGGGAAGGGAAACAGTATAATGGGGTGTGATCAGATGCTCAAAAATTAAAAAAGGGGGATATGTAAACATAACATGAGAACAAGTCTATGTGAACATGAAAATAACATTATATGATAATACCATACATATTAATATTCATTATAAAGAGTTATAGCATAAATTTAGGGAGTTCGTAAGAAATTAATAATAAAATAAACATGATAGTAATACATTAATTCATAACATATGATTAAGACATGTAATTTTTTATAGTCATATAAGCTTGTAAAAACATTCCCTATGAGAAGGATCATTAACAATGTTTATCGAGTCACTTCATGGGGAAAAAACCCAATGGGAGTGACACACCTCCATCAGTTGTCGTAACCCTTATCATATTGTAGAATAGGTTACACCTTTTTCCCATAGTTTATCAAGTCCATTTACTTTTTACCATTATCTTATGTGATATAAATATTCACCCAATATATTGGAGAGTTATAACGGGCTCACCCAGAGATATCTGAGATGACCCATTATATATGATGTAACTGGTTTACTGAGTGCTATCTGAACAACCCCCCCATATATTATATAACAGGATTACCTAACACAATCTTTTCCACCCCATTTTATTTTCTATAATGGGATTACACAACACTATAAGGGATTCCCCATTGTACTAGCTATAAAAGGATTACCAGATGGTGTCTGGGACACCTCATTATTTAAGGTATAAAAATCATAACCAATTCTATTTTGTACACCACATCTTATATGAAATATCAATCAACTATGATATGATTAATGCATAGAGAGAATTAATATAATTAAAAAAACTTGTACAAAATTTCATTCATAACCATATTAACCCATATAAAGGAAATTAGTTTCATGTTAATCTCATTGAAACATGATTAGCCAAGGGAAAGGAATTGAGCGTCATAAAAATCTATTTAAAATTTGGTTCCAATATTAAAATGAAATAGGTTCCATAAATATTTTTCCATACACACTTAAAAATTTTAACTTAATAATATCAATTGTAGACATAGATCATATCCTTAGTAAATCATGTACTATAACAAAGGATGTCATATTTGATGGAGAAGGATTTTTGAAGGATCATTTGTAATAAAACCATTATATGAATATCACTTTTTTAAATATAATACATTTTCAAAATCATTTTCATTGAAATAAATTTGGATAAATTATATTCAAATCAATAAAATTCAAATAAAACATTTGGATGGGAAACAATATGTCCTTATTTAATAACATAAAACATTTGAAAGAATTTTCATTGAAAATAATAATGAAAACATATAAAGGAATATATAAAAAACATATAAATAATATTTTAAAATATATAAAAATATCAAAAACCCATCTTCGGAGAAAAATATTTTAAAATGACTCAAAAAATAGAAAACATTTTTAGAAAACATGGTTGAAAAAAACATATTACTAACCAAAAGATGAATTAAGGTCATAATATCATAAAAACACTTTCTTAATCTTCATTATTAACAAATTAATGAATAATTTTAAATTTAAAAGAAAATAAAATTAATAACTTGAGGATAACATTTCACCAGATTTCGCGAGATAAGGATCATAATATTTTATAAATGGAAGAATGATTGTAAATAATCCTGATAAATTATGATATTGTATAAAAAATATTTACTACTTTGGTAACATTGAATCACAATAATAATGAGAGAATAAAATTACTTGTGGATTAAAATATCATGATGATAAGGTTATTAATTATTTAACATGTCAAAGGTCAGTATATACAAATTGTTAAAAGTCATAGCAACACAACATAATTTTTGTCTCAGAGACGAAAAATTATGATAAAATTACCTCACCAATTTGGTAGATTTTGAACTATAAATATCATGAAAAAGTGATCATATGTATGACCTTGACATTTTTTTTGAAAATTCAATGAATTAATTCATAGGTCATCATTTTATTTTTCTAGAGATTATTTTTTATTGGGTATTATCTTGGGTGTGATTAGGTTAAAAGTAGTGAATTTTGGAAGGAGGAGGGGTTGTTCATGATTGGCACATATATTTTCCAAATCATATACCCATCTAAAAAAACCATGAAAACCCAAATATATGTTATTTGAATATCTAGTTCATGGTTTTTTAAACCATTCCCCCTATTAGGATTAATCTTGAATTCCCTAAAAGAGGTGCCCAATTAAGGATCATGCTTTGGAAAATCACACGCCTCTGCCTTGGAAAATGTGTGCACAGTTTTAATTACCCAAAATATTAATGTATAAAGACATGCATCCATATTATTAAACATAAATAAACTCTATATCAACCCTTAAATATTTTTATCATTTTAGAGGTTCTATGAAGAAATCCAAGACCTTCTTATGATGTTTATTCATGATTTGTGTCCCGAATTATAGATATTTACCTATCTCAGTAAATGAATACTATATGGTGATAGTTACTTCCTATTTACCATTATTATCTAATCATATGAATTAATATTTTAACTTGTAATTTTTATTTAATATCTTTGTTTTATGGGTCATGATCCATTTCATCTTGTTTCTATGATTTTAATCAAAATATTGTTCTTTATTATGGGATTTTCCCTTCCATTTCAAATTGATGAGTTTCCATTAGGAAATTTATCATCAATTATTTTAGGCATGTGGTATAAATTCTAATCTCTTTGTCTTGGTTTAATTATTTGTAAGTAATTTGGAGAATTTAAATATCCTAGATAGGTTACCACATGGTATTTATTTTGTTTAAAATAAAGAAATTGAATAGTTGAGTTGAATTAAGTTATTTGTGAATAAATTAATTTAATGTGTCATGACTATTAAATAGGAATTTAGTTAATTAAATTTTGAATTAATACATGGATCATTATGATTTATTATTATAATTAATTAATTATAAAATTAATTATTTGATTCTTATGATTGATGAATTGATTAAATTTAATGTTTAATTTAATAATTGTTTTTTATAAGTATTGAATTGAATTAATTTATTGTTGAATTATTTAATAGACTTATATTATTTTGGAATTGAAAAGATTAAATAGATAATTAATTAATTTTTATTTCATTGGTAAATTAATGCCTATAATAGTATATTGATAATTGAATTATGATATGGTTGGAAAAACCATGATGTTTAGGAACTTATGGTAAGATGGTTAATGATTGATAACCTTGATTGATGTGATTCATGTGATATTGTTATATATGTGATATTGTGATATATGTGATATATTTATATGAGACATGTTTTATTTCATCAAAATTCCATTGTGAATAAATGACTGATAAATGTGTGTAGTACATGGTTGGGTGCATCCCAAGCCAAAATTGATAATTGAGTGTGATACATGGACAATTGCATGAAAAACCACTTTTTGATTGATTGATAAATGAGTGTGGGATACAAACTACTGATTCAAAATCCCACATGTGTGATTTATTGGTAAATGAGTGTGAGTCATGGACAACTACTTCAAAACACCACTTGTATGATTGATTGTAAATGACTTTCGGGTCACAAATTGTGGATTCAAATAACCATTAGGTCATAGGAATGACGATCTTGGTCTAAAATGGTGACATTGGACAATAGTTTCAATTATCCCTAACAATGATTTTATATGAATTGATAGTTAAATCCATATAATATAATCAAGTATGAATTGGATATGTGATATGGTCCAGACTCTGAAATTGGGAAAAGAATGTATTTAGGGTTTGGGTATCCTCAAGAACCTCGGTGTGAAGTGGTTAAATAAAGAGTAATTAGATAAATGCAAAATTGTTACTTTATTTATTTTCCCTTATTCTTTATAACACTTCATATACTATTGTTGGCAAGATATAATTTTAAACGTTGTTAGTGGTGGTCTACTATGTTATACTCACACCCTACTTGTGTTTCATGACCAGTTCTTAAATATACCACATGCTTCTAATACAAGATATGTTTAAATACATTGATATAAATGACAGAGCTAGGATGGAGCATAAATAGGGGAAACTGAAAAGATTTAGTACCCATTTGTGAGTTTTAGTATATTTATCTGTGTATTTTCATAATTATACTTGACCGATATTTCTAATGAAATATTTACAATTTATTTTGGGATATTTTATTTCTTGATATGGTCATCATGTTACATAGGTTTGGTTCGGTTATTGATTATATCATTTGGTTATACTTTTCATGTTTTCACTATGGAATTACTATAATAGAGAGGGTATAGTCTCACCATGATCAATATTATACCCTTTCTTTTAGTAGGAATCCTTTGGCATATAGGGATGTGCTATTGAGCTCATGTGACCAACCAGAAAGGGGCACTGGTATGGAACAACAATGTTGAGATATGTGAATGTTGTATAATTTTTTTATTTTACATTTCATTTATTATACTATTTGTGGAAAGGTATAAATGATCCTAGGAAAGGTTAGGTCATATACATGAGCATGTTCATAGTAGTATCTAACCCATGTATCGTGAAAACACACATACCATATGTGAGATTACTGTTATTGATGTCAGTTGCTATAGTTAAATTTTATTTCACATTAGGCGATACACTTATTTTGTGATGTGATATTTATTTCTCATATTCTTAGATATTTTAATCATGGACCAGTATAAAAAATAGTTGTGTACTCATGTATCATTCAAGGAACTCAATATTATTTGTTGACATGCATCATTTTAGGCACACACAGGAATATGGGTTTTTGGAAAGATACATAATATTGAAATTTTTATCCATTCCTCTATAACTGAATAGAAAATGGTGCCAAAAATGGAATTGAAAGTTTTAAAATGATAAAAATGCAGATAAATGGGTTTATTGTGATAAAGATGAATATTTGAATTAGTTTACCCTTGTTAACCTTGACCAATATGTTAGATGGTTAATGGTAGTGATAAAACATCAGGTTTGACAACGTAGAGGGGAAAAATGGGAAATGAAATGTTATGAATTTTGTAATACCCTATTGTTAAATGTGTTATAAGGTGTGTATTTGAAATTTTTGATATATACTTCCCTGAGAAATCTTGTTTAATAGGAGAAGAAAATTTATGATTGGAGATGTTATACTTGTAGAAGAACTAGAGGAACCAATAGCGATATATGAAGATGTTGTAGAGAAGTTCCAATAGAATTTTTCTTAGTTCTTGTAGTTCATTCAGAAATACCCATGGTGGTTTTAAAAAATAATTTCTTATTTGACATGGGATTTCCAGAATCCTCACACTATGACTTCCACCGTAGAGGGTGGACTTAGGGTAGATGAGTTATAGATTGAGACCATCTACACCATACTAGGCACTTGGATACTCCTACTAATAAGAGAATAAAACATGATACATTTATTTTATGTGGTTAGGTAAAGCGTTAGTGAATATGTTATGTGGGACATCTAGACTCAGGATGGATAACTAGTGAATATGTTATGAATTAAATTTCTTGTTATTTTCATGGAGCAATTAATCCTGAGATGATGAGGCAAGAGAGAGAAGATGAGTTTATGAGGATGAATGAGAGAAATATGTCTGTGAAGGAATATGTTGGATACATTATAGGTTTTTAGTACATTTCTCATTCGTTAAAATTAGATAAGTATACAGTGGAGAAATTGATTGAGGATAATGTTAAATGTGATAATAATTCCTTGGTTAATATCTTCATCCTGAAGAATTTTTTAAAATTTGTGAATCATTCTCTAATTTCTAAGGGTAACCCTAAGGAGGACACTAGTAAAGTATAGGTGGTTTATACTATATTGATAGGAGGTATGAATACTAATAAAAGGAAGAATCTCCATGAGGGTGTAAACATGGGTGATAGAAGGAAGAGTGACCAAGGGTAAGGGTTAGTCACATAGGACATTCACCTGATCCTCTTCAATCAGTGTGGAATGTTTGGAATAATCTGTAGATAGTGACCCTAACCACTAGTTGAGTGCCAATGTTGTGAAAATATTTGACATCTATAGATATTCAACAAGAACCCATGAATGATGGGTAGTGACAGAGTATTTATGCCAAATCAGAGTGGTATGGGATTCTACTACACCATATGAGTTTGGAAGATGGAGTTATATTGGTTGTGGTGGTAGGGGTCATAGATGTGGAGCCTTGGGGAAAAAATAAATGTATCAGTATAGTGGTGTATCTAAGTAAATCATATTTCATCATAGTAAATACGGGTAGGGAAGTTTCATTCAATTTATCATATATAGGTGGTTAGGGAGTTTGTCATGAAAATTTTTAGATGTACTATTTTTATATCCTCTAAATTATTTGGTTACTAAATTGAACATTGTTTCTCTTATACATTAATTTCATTGAAAAATTTCCATGGTTTGAGCCTAGAAATGGTCTTCTTTAGTGGGGTAATGATGATAGATACACCTTTGGTATTATGGTCGAGAGACAACAGTTTTTTCAAGGGATGTTCTCTCGAGGTTGGGAGTATCATTTCAGTTGGGATATTTATATTCTAGATATGTCAGGATATGAAATAATTATGAGAATGGATAGGTTGGTAATATACAAAGACCAAATATATTGTGACCAATTACCACGGAATTTTATGTCTCCTAAAGGCAAATTATATATTCCCTACTAAATTTGGGATATCCAGGTTGGTCATGAATGGAGAGTTTATCTTCAATTGGGAAATCTAACCACCCATGTTTTATGTTTATTTGTAGATGATGGAGGTAGCAATAAGGATGTATTTCCAACCATATTAGATAGGATCCTCTATTTGTTTTCTAATGATATATTAGGGATTATGCCTAAGATGGATATTGAGTTTTCAACTGAGCTCATGCCTGAGGCTGAGCCTATTTATAATCATCAATATAAAATGGAACCAATACAGATTTATGAGAAACATACACAAATAGAAGAGTTGATGGATAATTGGTTTATCCATATGAGTATGTCATATTGAGGTTATCCATTTTATATGAAAATAAGTCTTATAAGAACATTACCTTATGTCTTGATTATCAAAATTTAAATTAGATGACTATGATGAACTTATATACTCATCAGCATATAGATGATATTTTTGACTAGTTGAAGGGTTTTTTCCATTCTCCAATATCATATTCATATGATGGTATCATTATTTGAGAGTTCAAACTTCTATTATACTAAGGATTCATTTAAGTAGCTGTTATAACCTATACGAGTTCCTCATGATGTTATTCGAGCTAATGAACACATTATAATTTTTTATGGCCATGATGAACTAAATATTCATATGTACATAGATAATTTTGTTGTAGTTTTCATGGATGAAATTTTGTTAGACTACAATACTCATGAAGATCACGGAAAAAATCTTGAAAACAACCTGATTACACTGATGAGACATTATATAAACACAAAGTTATCTATACTTTAGTTTTGGATTGATCCGGTACACTTCATGGGTCACATAATCTTTGATTAAGGAGTCTCAGTGGACCTAGAGATTGTGAAGGAAGTTGTTTCATGGGAGAAACCCAATTTGTTTTGATATCTGTACATTTCTAGGTCAGTGGGATACTATCCTAGGTTTATCCAAAACATTTTCTATTTGGAAACACATATCACATGATTAAACAAGAAAGGAGTAAAGTTTAAATAGTTTAGAGCATGTGATAATGCCTTCCAGGAATTGATCAAGCTATTGAAAATGACTCCAATATTGATCCTACCAGAGCCAGGTGAGAATTAAATAGTGTTCTGTGAAACTTATATGATTAGTCATTGATCCCTATTGATGTAGGAAGATAGAGTGGTGGAGTATTTTTATCTTCAGTTGAGGTCACATGACCAAAATTATCATACACATCAACTTGAATTAACTCTAGTGGTTAATGATTTGATGTTTTTTAAGCATTACTTATTGGGTGAAAAGAATACTATATATACTTATCAAATGTGATTAAATGAAATCTTCTTGTAGTGATATTTAAATCTCTCGCAGCAAAGGTGGGTTGAGTGTATGAAGCCTTTTGATTTTGATATATCAAATACACATAAATAAACAAATTGTGTTACTAATTCATTAGAAAGAAAAAACATACATAAGTATTCCAAAAATATAGTGCTATGTGTATGACGATGAATTTACTAATTGAGATAGCTTTTTTTGTTCTCGAGGGTCAGGGGAAGATGACTCTCGTATCTGATTCAATAGAGACTAAACATCTGATCCAGATTAGCGACAGATAGTATGAGGATCTGAATCATTCATCCATGAATGAAATCCTTGATGGTGGAATATCACCTTCCAGTTTGGTATATATGAGGATGAGATCATCTTTGTTAGGAATTAGGTTTTTTTCCCTATGAGTATGTAATAGGATATGATTGTAGAGTATCATGCATCGAACTGGGGGGGGGGGGTGCATCAAAGTGCGACCAAAATTTATCATGACCTGCGATGATAGTTTTGGTGTCCTAGAAGTAATGATGGTATCACATGGTTTATGAAATGATGTTACACCTATCAATGAGTGAAGTCCATTTATCAATGTCCTGATGGTTTACTATAGTTGTTACTCATTATGGAATGGAAGTGGGAAAAACTTTCTCTGCACTTTTCATGGGGTCTCCAAAGGATTCCTTATAAGATTGATTCTATTTGGGTTATTGGGGACTATTAAAAAAAAATAGCATATTTAATAATGGAATGATAGAATTTTTCTTTGTATTAGTTGGGAGATATTTATTTTTAGGAAGTATTACATCTTCATGTGATCCATAGAGTATTGATTTATATTGCATGTCATGCTTTTATTTATACTTTTGGTAGGGAATAAAATAGTCTCTTGGTAGACAAGATTTATTCATTTCATCTTTCTTCCACATGAATGAATAGTAGTTAGAGTGTACCTTTTATTTGCATGAGGATATTATTTGGTCATCTTTTTTGGTCTTTGATGGGTATCTGAAAAAACACCTAGATTTCTTTGATTTCTCCAATAACAATGGTTATCATAAAACTATATAGATGTTCCTAGACAAAACACCTTATGGTTGGCCATGTAGATCACCTATATGATGGATGTAGTTTGGTAAGTTAGAGTTCTTGGAACCAAGTATCATGAAAGAGATATTAGTAAATGTTTAGTGGATTAAAATGTGAGTGGATAGAACTCTGATCTGACTAAAGTCATTTGATGATAATCATTAATGATCCCTAGGGTTCTCAGTGGGATATTATGTATTCTTTCACGTTTTCCCTAGATTGGGTCACCATAGGATATAGAGGATGATATATTCTTCCCCTAGGAATGTTGTACCTTTTGATGTTGTAGAGAGTATTATAAATACAACATACCTATTGAATCTACCACAAAGGTATAATTCTTTGAAAGATCTATTTCAAGTATCACATCATCAGTGGTATCACCATGATCATTATCATGTGATTGATGTTGATAATGCTGAGCATGAGATAGATGTGTTTTTGAAGAGCATCCAATACATTTTATGTATCACTGTGAGTAAGTGATGATGGTAATGAATGTAATGATAGTTAAATAATTATGGTAACATGGTCTTGTTCAGGATGAAATATGTGATGGATAATAAGATATTGAGGCTATGTGGCCTGATCATCTTGACTCAGAATCATAGAGTGTATTGGGAGTACAATTCAAGAAGAGCTATTATAAAGATTAGAGTTTTGTATGATCCTGACATTCTCAAGAGATATCTTAAGTGTGTTCATAGGTAATCCTATTCCTTTTAATGATTATATATTTTTTTTGGTTTTATCATGAATGTGTTTGGGGGAAATGTTTTGAATTTTTTATAGAGGAGGGGTTTTGGAGGGTTGGAGCATGGTTTTCCCAATTTGTTCACTTATTCCTGAAAACTATGAAATATTATATAGTAGGGATTCAAATGGATGGTGAAAGGATTGAAATACCATGCGTTATATTTGGATTAACCATGAACCCCATAGAATAGGGGAATGGTTAAGGAACACTTTTGGGGAAACTGTGCCCCCTAGACAAGGAATCTGTGTGAATGGGTTTAGTTACATATAAAATTATTTTAAAAATATTTAATCCCCTTGTATTAACCCCAATAATACTATATCTCTTCCCTAATTTATTTTTTTAAATTTTTCATGTTTCTAATAGATTCCAGGACATCTTGACCTCTGTTATTAATTATTTGATGCTCAGGTTGATGATCTGAACTTCTTGTCATTATGTGAATCTTATCCCTAGTGTTTTACTCCCTCTATCGCATTCATATCCTATCATTTAAAGTGTTTTTTTCCATATTTTCATTTATATATTGACCTAGGTATTATTAATCATGATCCATAGGATATTGTTTCTAGAATTTTACTGAATATATCTTTCCTCATCGTGGGTTTGACCTTTCCTTTTAAATTGGGGGATTTCCTTTGGGAAATATTTCATCAATGATTTGAGGTAGGTGGTGTAAATTTTGATTAAAATTATTGTTTAAAATACTTGCATGGAATTTTAAGAATTAAAATTTCATATAATGGGTAATTACATTGTTAATTGAATTGATTTGTTTTATTTTCCAGGTGTAATCAAATTTGGTTAAAATAAGGAAATAGAGTAGTGGAATACATTCATTAATTGTTTAATTAATTAATGTAAATTATGTGAAGAGTAAATAGAAATTGAAATAATTAATTTTTGAAATGGATAATGGATCATTGTGATTGATGAATTGAATTATTGAATTATTTAATTAAATAATTCATTGTACTGATTGTTGAATAAATTAATAGATTACAATGATTGTGGAATTGAATTAGCCAATTGTTCAATTAATCATTGTATTATTCTAATTGAGGATTTTAATTAATTAATTAGAGAATTAATTAATTAATTTTTTAATTAGAGAAATAATGGGACTAGGAAATAACATGTAATTGAATAATGATATGGTTGGCTAAACCGTGATGTTTAAAAAATTATGAAAACTGGGTTAATGATGAATAACATTGATTGATTGGATATTTGGGACATTCCAATATATATATATATATATTATATTGGTATATATGTTATGTATGTGTGTGAGAAATGGGTTGCTGCATCAAAATCCCATAGTGATGAATTGATTGTTAATCATATGTGGGATGTGGTCTTCTATATCAAATGAACATAGAGATAAATAAGTTTGGGACATGATTCTGGCTTCAAAGTCTAACTTTTTTGTTGGATTGATAAATGAGTGTGGTAAAAGATTACTACTTCAAAAGAACACTTATGTGATTGATTGATAAATGAGTGTGCGACACATACTAATGATTGAACAACCCACTTTTGATATTGATTTATAAATGAGTTTTGGGTCATAGAAAACTACTTCAAATAACCACGGGGTCCTATTCATAGTGATCCATGCCTAAACCATTGGAATTATACCATGATTACAATTGGATATAAAAATGAATTTATATGAATGGATAATTGAAACCATGCGATATAATGAATTGTGAATTGGATATGTGAAATGGTTTAGTCGTCGACATAGGTTGAAGCATGTATTAAGGGTTCTTGTGTCATCAGGGACCCGATAGTTTTTTTGATAAATAAAGAGTAATTGGATAAATGTAATTTTTTTAAAATTTTCCTTTTATATTATTCATTATAAAGTTACATACAAAGTTATTGACTTGATAATGTTATTATACATTGTTTGTGGTGTCCTAATTAGTTGTTATGATAACCTAATCAGGCTTTCCGATCAATACTCTAATAGACATGATATTGAAAGGCATGATAATGGTGATGGCCATGTGTTAGATGGATGAGTTTTGGTACAACATGGATGGGGAACTAGATGATATTTCAGAACCCATTTTGAGCCTTTTGTGTCTATTTTTTTATTTCTTATATAGAAACTTATCAGGTATTTGGAATGACATATGAACCATAATGTTTTGGGTATTGTATTTCCTTTTTTGGTCATCATGTAGATTTTTTTTGATTTTGTCATTTATTATATCATTTGGTTATTCTTATTATTTCCATTATATTATTAAGCTGAAAAATATGTTATACTATCACCATGATTAATATTAGATCCTATTTTCTAGTTGGCCTCCTCTAGGGTACGAGGTGAATTTATTGAGGTCATGTGACCAACCAACATAGGGAATCATTGTGTAGAACACAAGTGAGAAAGTTACATCAACAAATGGATATGTAAATATCTCAAAATTTAAGGATAATTATCATATAATAAATTTCTAATAGATATATAAATGACACAAAATAATGCATTTGTGAATAATTTAAAAGTCATGAAGAATAAAAGTGAGACAAGAAATCACCTTACTACTTAAGTAACATTTCAATAATGAGTTCAATGAAAGAATAACATAAAATGAAACATTAAATATCATTAAATAATTTTATTTCATGATATAACATTTCATAGGCCCTTATACACAGAACCCAACAAGAATAAGTGGGGAATATAACATACATCTAATGAAAATAAAGGTAAGATGAGAAAACCATTGCCTTATGTCGTCACATTTTTCATATACAATCAAACAATCTACAGAAAAAATATATTTTTATTATAAATTTATTGAATAATGATATTAATTATATCATATTATATATTATTTAATTGTGATATTATATTATAATTTTATTAATAATTTAATGCTAAGGTTACACTTCTGGTAATAATATCTTTTTTGTATGTGTTTTGACAGGTTATTCATGATCATCTTAAATAGTTCATAACATAGATATTTACAAAATTTTAAACATGATAAAAATATCAAATAAATAAATTATATAATTATTTTTAATTTTTTTAAAATATTGAAATATGAATTGAAATTTACTATTTAAAGAGACATTAGGTCGTACGTATTCATGAATATTGTTTCTGTTTTCTTGTTGTATTTATAGAAAAAACGTAAATTGAATATATATATCTATATTATCATCGAAAAATTATTATTTTTTAATATATATCATATTTCTTTACTAAATTGTTTTTTAAAACATTTCATGTAATGTGTGATCGAATCACATCGCTTTGAGGAAGTGATAGACCACATGTCCTCAAACGAAGTTACCGTATTATCACAAAATGGAAGGAATGTTGTTGTTTGTTATATAATAATTACATAAGAATAATTTCATTATAGATATTATATATATACTATAAAAAAATATTCCATCATTATTCCCAACCTTTAATAGTGGTAATAGAGGGTCAAATTACAATAGTTCTTGAGACAGTAGTCTGATGTACACATGAATGATGAAAATGTATCCCATCAGATGGATGTTTGAGTTTTTGTAGGTATAAACCATATAAAAACATATAAGTATATTAATTATACTATTAATATTATTTAATAATGGAATAATAATAGTTGAGGCTGTTCGAGAAAGAAATAAAACCCAAGTTCTTGGTGATGGATGAAAACTACTCTTTGAGTAATTAATTTTTGTTTTGACCAATGGAATAACATGGTTTAAATTCTACACATTGTTTGTATTAAAGGATGAGATGACGGATGTTGTATGATTATTTTCAATGGGTTTGGATGAGATTAAGGGTTTGATATGTGTGAAAGAGTGAGGGGGTGAGTTCCCTATTATATTGAAGGAGTGGAATTATTTTAAATATAAAAAGGTAATTACAATTGAGATACATTCCATACATAATGTTCTACCAATAATGGTTGGTTATCTATAAATTTAAGACATAGTATAAATATATAATGGAAATTTATTTTGAACATGTTTATATGTTATTATCCTTCTTTAGATAAAGCTTAACCACTCAGTAAATTCATATTTACCAAAACTGCTGTAATTAATTTTAATTACGTTCACTAATCATTTTGATAAAAAATATGAAATGTCCTTGAAAATTAATATTTTTCTGAATCCAAATATGGACTCCCACCTTTTTATTACATTACTTTTCATTACATTTTACAAACAGATGTTATTTAAAGACATGGGTGATGGAAATCAAGAACTATATACATGAACACAACAAAAAAGATTCTTTTAATAAACTTGTAAAGATTCATCATAATTTCGTCCAATATACAATTACAACATCTCAAATCCTGGTGAAATATATAAAAGGAATGGGTGAGGAGAAGGCCCAGTAAGGAAAACAATGGAATCAGTTTACTTGTGATATCACTAAAACATGATGAAAAACATAAAGACATGAGAAATGGAAGAAGAGGTATATAATAATAAAAAGAACATGAATCATAAAATTATGTTGTGGATACAAAATTTAATTTATAAATTCATGAACATATCACCATGGTTCATCCTCTAGGTGTCTTAAAAATTACCTGGGTTATTCACCAAGGTATAATGAAATTTGTTCTCTCTTGAGAAAAAATTCATTAACCAATGCATTGGAGTGCTATCGAGGTGAACCCTTAATATGTATTTATTTTCATGTGATCCACATAGATCATATTCGTACATATCATAAATTATTTAAATATAATAAAAGAAATGGTTTTCATGTCAAAATTATGACGATTTTAAAAGGTTCTTGAAAACTAGATCATTTTTCCATTTATAACCCATGGAATTGGAGTAAGGGTTAAATGAATGACAATTATAGAATAAAATATATCAATTTTATATCTTGATGAATAATCCTAAATATTAATTAGTTTTGGGTATTCACATGAATAAAATATGATAATTTCTTGATAAAAAGAGAGATTTTGAGAGGGAAATTCTGCAGCATAATGTCTATACAACAAGGTTTTAGAAAACTATAAAAGTAGAGGTGAAAAGTGTTACCCAACCATAAATAAATCATAATATATTATAGATATAGAATAAAATTTAAATAATATTCGGGTATGGATGTTTGAATGACATACCACATGTAAATGAATCTTTAAAGAAAAGAGAAGATTATATTACTTTTATGAATATTTTGTAGCCAAACAGCTTCCCTTAAAAAATTGGAAAAGTAGTTGATTAGAGATAAAAGGGTATCTAATAAATTGTAAATGAAATGGATAGTAATAGTTATATATAAGAACATAACCTCACATAATAAAATGGAAACTAAAGGACATAACATAAAGGAAGTCATAACTAAAAGAGGATGGTTAAAGGTTCTCTTATCTCGAAGAGTAACTTCCAAACATTTTTGTCAGGACCATGGGGGCTTGAGGGAACCATATGAGGACTCATGGGGATGTAAAAAGACCATATATTTATTGGGGAGGATTTGGGAATGAAACGAATGAATGAAATGTATTGGTATTCATAGAAAAAGTGAGATAATATTTAATTAATTTCTAAAGGACAACATATTAGTTATATTTGAAAAACCATGGCCTTGCCCATGGTATTGGCCACATGGGACACCTCATAAATGACACTACTATTTACTTGTTGACCAGAATTATTACATCATTATTACATAATTAATGATGTCATTAATAACAAAGAAACTAAAAACTTTATTTTTATTAATCAACGAAAAACACAACATTTTATAAATATATCATAAAATAAACCTAAACAAATATTTATGCTCTGAATTCACAAACAAATTACATTTTGTAAAAAAATTTATAATTTTGAGATATTTAATTTTTTTGTAAAAAAACTATATACCCAAAAAATACTAATACATAACTTATAATTTCTGAAATAGTTATTTACATGTGCTATTATATCACATTACTGTTCTAGATGCCTAAATTATATTTATACTCTTTCAAGTTAGGTTACTATTCCATTGGTGACATTACTATTCATAAGGGTAATATTACTATTCATACATTACTATTCATTAAAAATTACGTTGATCTTATTAGACTCTAAATTTCATACTGATCACAAATGTAGAAGACCATTTTTTGAAAATCATTTAACATTTTTAACTACTTAATGTATAAAAAATTGTTTTAAAATACATTTTTTCCAATATTTATCAATAATATGGAGCTTTTAAAAATTTATCCTATTTTTATTTTAACATTTGAAATCCAAATGTTTAACATAATAAAAAATACCAATTTTATGTATACAAAAGGATTACACTGCGTAACTAAGGCCTCATTACATTAACCCTTATAACACATGCATATGATATAAGTGTATATTGTGCTATAGTGATAGAATCATGGGGTGGCTCGAACAACATTTCCCAAGTGGTGATTTCTATCATCTTGATCTTTTCTCGTAGGAAAGTTAGATCAAGATTCACATGTTGAAGCATAGGTTGGGCGTGGTCCGGAGCAAAGCCCAGAGATGTTACCTCCTTCCCAAGCTTTGACCGATGGGATTTGTACGACCCAAGTCTTCTGGTTGAGCCCATAAAAACTTCTCTCTGTATTAATTTACCATGATCACTTGTATTTATAAACAATAATATTAACGTTAATAGTATAGTTTCCAATAGTCATATTGACCAAAATTCATATAACAGTCAAAACCCAATGGTCTCTTTTTTATCATATTCACTTCATTAATTAAAGGATATAGTTTTATTGTGTATAAACTAAAACAAAAATTCATGAAACAAAAATTATTGAAAAGTTCAGGTCATTACATTTTCCCCCCTTAAGAAATTTCATCCCCAAAATTTTAACTCATACCCTCTGAAGAGAAAATGAATTAAAGACTCAGAAATTCCATGTAATTTTTTAAAATAATATAGGAATTTTTTGAGAAAGAAAAATTTGATGGTGCCTGATTTCGAGGCATGGAGTTTCCATAATGATCCGTCTAGGTTTTGTTAGGAATTAATTAGCACACATAAGCAGTTTACCTAAAAAAGTGTAATAAATATGAAACAGTTACTCGGATCAAAAAACCAATGGCACTGTTGCACTCAAGATGGCGGTTTTATCCTATTCTCAACATATGTCTAGTCGGCGTGGTAATCCTATGAGAAAACAAAAAAATTCTACACCCATAAAAAAATTATCAAATAAGTTATTTTATTTTTCAAATGCTTATAAATCAAAAATGGCAGCTCATATTGACAATCCAAGACCACCACTGAACTCATGAGGGAATGCTTTATTATATCATATACTAACATTGGTCAGTGTGGGGCACTAGTGAATGTTTTATTTTTACCATAAATAAAATAATTAAGTGACAATTATTTTATTGTAAAATCCATAACATTTAAAGGGTAACTCGGACTAAAAATATGAGTGCACTGTTGGGTTCGTTGGGAATTTGTTTCACTTGGGTGGAGCCTAACCTCGACCAGTGCGGGTCGAGGGTGACTGTTAATAATTTTCCGATCTTTTTTTTGTGTACGTTCAGTAAACGCGCAAGCGGCATTTTGTAACTTTTGAACCAGTGCTCGGAATTGATGTCTGAGGGCCTTGTTGAACTCGTAGCACCGATATTCACATAAAGATACATTCACATTGAATACAATAGGTCTGGAGAGAAAGTTAGAATATGGAACATTTTAATAGAATAAATAAAATAACTTTATTATTTTATTTTTATTCTATTCCTCCAGTGAACAAGACGTAAGGTGAGATCATCAATGTGTCAAACCAATAAATGGATTAACCCTCCAATATGAGTAACAACAACGTTGGGAGAAATTAGGAAGCTTCCTAATTAATGAGCTCTATTAACAATCTGTGGCGTTACATACCCTTCCACTCTCCTATTAATATGGAGCTAGGGAAAGGTTACGAGGGAGATTCACCAAGAAGTGAATTGAATAAGGAATTACGCGACACCAGACCCTTAGAAGACGAAGCTGACCCAACGGGAGGTGACCGACGACATCGAACCACCAATAGACGACGTGTGAGTGTCGTATTTGGGAGCCTGTCATGGGAACTAAGAACACGGTCCACCGGAAAGCATAGAAAATTCCCTAATGTAAAAGGTAGGGGGTTATTTTGTTGAAGAATTTTTGATTTCCTCTTCCCCATTGTTGAATGTATACGAAGAATTTGGGTAAACTGACTGACGAGTTGTCCCGCGATTCATCCGTCTTTGTAGGGGGTTGTTGTGGGATATCATGTAGGGTTTTTTATTTATTTATACCCCTTATCCCATTCATGACATCCTTCTTGAATTAAAAATTTCTATGCTACTTTCTACCACTCTAATGTGGATGGTGTGGGCCAAATGAACATGGCCCGACCACTCCGTAACCTTTTTGTTTTTGATGTGTTCTTCGCAACAGAGGAGGACAGAGACCAGTGCCGACGATACGCACAGGTGGGACTTGGGAGAGGCGGTCGACACCATGACCGACCGCAAAGAAGGCGTCAACATGATCTTTCTGTCGGAGAAGGGACATGGCACGTTGGTTGTGGCAGAGTAAGGGCAACGTCCGACATCGGCCGACCGCACGAAGGGGCGGCGACCCGAGTCCAAGCCGCTTGGCGTACAAGAGCCGTGACACGAGGCCGCGACAGCAAGGGGGTGGCTGACTCACTTCTGGATAGTAGAGATGGTGCGGTGGACAACCGTGCCTCACGAAGGAGAGGCTGGCCATCTGGCCAGCCGGGGACACCCAGAAGATGTCGTACTGCGGGCTGCCGAACTACGGGCCACCAGTGGGCTGGGCCAGACTCAATTAGATGGGTTAGATCACGTGGACCGGGTCTGACCCTGGGCCAGACCTCGTGATGGGCTGGGTCGACCCGCACTGGATCGGGTCGGCCCAGGTTGGGTTGAGTCGGGTCTGTCCGACCAGGTCGGACCGGACCCAGACCAACTTCGACCCTTTTTGCTCTTTCGGCTATATCTTGAGCTACGGGTGTCCGTTTGATGAACTGTCTATGGTGCCTAAATACTTGGATTGGGATGGTCCTTTTGGTATACTCTAATTGTGTTTTTAATAATGTTGGAGTACAACTATGTTGGATCAAACCCCAAATCCAACCAGGCCCCCGTAGCAAAAACAGTAACAACTAATAGACCGGGAATCCATTTGATGGACCGTCAATTACGTTGGGTCCCTTTTGACGTGATAGACCATTGGAATAATTTTTCACGGGACTTCATGTCAGTTGTAGTTTCTACTTGTGTCTTGAGGTGCAGACTCTACTATAATCAAGAGAGCTTAGTGCGGGAACCTTATGGCGAGCTGTACGTGACGAAAGAACATTGATCCTGTATGGGTAAGATCATACTAATTCTGTGTGGGTCAGATCTTTTGTGGGTTAGTGCTCAGCGATCCTATGTGGGTCAGGGCATATCGATCATGTGTGGGTCAGATCTTGTGTGGGTCAGCACTCATCGATTATGTGTGGGTCAGCGTATATCGATCCACTATGGGTCAGATCCTGTGTTTGTCAGTAGGGTTTAGTTACCTATCGATCCTGTATCAGTCAGATGTAGGGTTACATTACAGAATAGTACAATCTATCCATCAACTAATCATATGTACTTATGTACTTAAGTTATATCCGGTGTGAACTGAGTCCTTACCTTCGTGGTGATACCTTTTTGGTATTATTATGTGTGGTGTACCTGTGTGTTATTTTTCATCGTGGTGTTACCTTGGTGGTGTTCTTCTGTGTGGAATACCTGTGTGGTACTGAAATTTATGGAGATAACTTTGTGATATTCTTCTATGTGACATACTTGTGTGGTACTTTCCATCATTGTGATTCCTTGGTGGTATTATTCTGTGTGGTGTGCCTGTGTTGTTCTTACGTTCATGGTTATAACTTTGTGGTATTCTTCTGTGTGGCGTACCTGTGTTGTACATTCCTTCATGGTGAAACCTTTGTGTTTTTCTTATGTGTGGTGTTAACTTTGTGGTACTTACCTTTGTGGTGTTACCTTCGTGGTATTCCTTCCTTTGTGGAATATTTGAGCCTTGGGCTATGGATTTGGGGATTGTGTTTCCTCATGAAGAAGATGAGTATACTTGATAACTTAGGTATATGATTGGGAATATACCTCAGTTTGGTTAACAGATGTTTTCATGCTTTATGGTTTACACTTTTTGGATTTTGAGAGACCATGGGGGAGGGGATCTCAAGGTCCCTACTCAGAATCGTTATACTCACCCCAGCACGGTGTACGCCCGCACCTTGTTTTGTTTGGTGTAGAAGATGGACAGTGCGAACTAAGTATGAGGATACCGACACTGGAGGTTTCTTGAAGGTGGACCATAGATGAGGCATACTGCAGAGAAGACCGTTCGAGATCTTTACCTACCATTCAGGTAGGATCCTTGGAGGGTGTTCACAGGAGCTGTTCAGTTTACTTGTACTTTCTTGTTTTCATGTACTTTCCATTTGGGATTGTATTCTATCCCCTTTTACTTACTACACAAACTATTTTTACTATTCAGTTTACTTGTGTTCATATCGTGCTGTGTGCTTGTTTTCGTGGGTTACAGGTCATAAAGGCAATGAATTCCTAGTTTTAGGGAACATGCCTTCGATGCTAGTTTCCATCCCCTAGCCTATGGATGACGGGCTTGGGGTAGTCACGACAGGAGCCCCAGGGTACGGGTCATGACATATTGGAATCAGAGGAGTAAATTCTACCATTTAACATTGGACTCTGATATTTCTAATGGAAATAATTTTATGTGTAGTGAGTTTGGTTATCAGTTTGGGGAATCCAGTTTTGGTGCGCCGACTGACGTATCCATACAGCAGGACCCTAACTTCTGATTTCTGACTGAGAGCACTAAAACACTGATTGCTTGTGTGTTTAGAAATTTTTTATTGTGTTTTCATTATTCAGCACACCAGGTATAACTAAATGACTATGGTGCACCTTTTCATTATCAGGATGCTGCTGTGTAGAAAGCCAGCTAGGATTCCAAAGAGGGTACACGATGACGGCCCACCGAGAAACAAGGCTCTAGTGTAGGGCCCTATTGCTTTGGTGGCACCTTCGGGTGGGGTACCAGCAGTACCACCACCCGTTGGGTAGTAGATACCACCAGCCACACTGGGAGATGGTGCACACCGACTGAGTGTGTTTCACGAGTTCTAGAAATAGAGGCCTCTGAGGTTTTGAGGTGAGATAGTTTCCCACGCAGCTGAGGGCTGGCCAGAGGTGGTTTCTAGAGTTTTCTGCCTAGTTGAGACACTAGTAGAGAAGACGTTGATCTTTGCTACTAGACTTTTTCATTGAGTGACCATGAGGATGGGCCACATAGTGGTGAGACTTCAATATGTGGACCATTACCTGAGATAGTACCTTCGGGTAGCGTGCCAGCTATATCACTGCCCATTACTCAGCAGTTACAACTGGAAGTATCGGTAGAGGAAACATATAGGCTTAGTTCCTTATGCATGATTCAAAATTAGATACCACTTTGGTTCTGAGGTGAGCCTGACTCCTAGGTGGTTGAGGACTATCTTGAAGAGGTGGATGAGAGTTCTCTAGAGCTTCTATAGCTCAACAAGATGACATGTTGGTACCCAAGTATTCATCGAGGCGTACTGATCATTCCTGCTACTTGATGAATAAAATATGGTAAGTGATTCGGGGTTCAAACTTTCAAGCATAGTGTAATTAAGGACGTCTGAGCCAGCACTATAACTCTTTTCATTCCTACTTACATTGGGGTGCTAGAGAGTACCTTTGTGGTTGAATGTTCATTGGCTGAACGGATACAACCAGTGACTGATAGTAGTGAGAAAACATGAAACAAGTGTGATCTTCAGAGACTTGGTCATGTGAAAATGTTTTGGAAAGAAGATGTCTAAGGGATAGGTGAATCTGTAGGGTTGAAGTCATGGAAGCAGAGCTTGGGGGAACCAAGAGGTGGTGTACATTTCAACATATTACAACCCCCCCTTTTGGTCACCACCTGGCTCAGGGAGCTAGAGGACAGGGGAAGGGAGTAGCTACATGCGGTCAATGAGTGTGGCTTAAGGACTCGAGGAATGATTAGAGGTAAGGTCTATGTCTACTACTAGCTTCTGTATCAATAAAAATATGTACAAATAATTCCTTCCTTCCAAAAATATTGTCCAACACCTAGAGTTTCCAGTTAAATCATTGACCTTACCATAATGTCTGAAGGTACATTTGGGAGGAGACTTGATAATCACACTTAAGCCGATTGTGTGATCTAACCCTTGGTTGAGAGTTTCTGTTGTAACCCCTTGGTGGCAGCATCATGGACTTACGACGTCTGTTTTGGTATGGATTGGGCATCCACAGTTCATACTCAGATCGAATTTTTTAGGAAAAAAAGGTTGTGGTTTCTCTACAACCATCGAATGGGGTTTTCATTAGTCGATGAAAAGGAAACCCAGGAGGCATAGTATGGACTCATGCATAGGAGGGTGTGACCCTTCGCTAATGAGTCCGCTAGACTGATACTTGTGGTAGCATGAGTTTTGAGTTTTCAATCCCAAACAAAAGTGGAAGAGCATGAGGAAATATTTTCAAAATATGTTTCCAGGATTACCTCCCAAAAGGGAGAGGGATGTCTGCTTTGGATAGGTACTGCTAGAGATTTGTACCTGACTTCCCCAGGGTAGCAGAACCCTTGTCAGGTTTAACGAAAAAGGGGAAGCCATTCCTATAGATGGAGAAGTGTCAGCTAAGATTTCAGGAGTTGAGACAAAGAATCACATGTTGAACTATTCTACCCATGACCCAGAGTTAGCAACAATGTTATTTTCATGGAAAGAGTGTTGGAGTTTCTCGATGGGAAAACGTTTTACAGTCTACTCGGACCACAAGAGTCTCAGGTATATCTTCTCTCAATATGACCTAAACTTGAGACAATGACATTGGATCAAGTTCCACCAGGACTATGACTTCGAGATAGTATATAATCTTAGGAAGGGTATTGTTGTAGCAGATGAAAAGAGGAAGATATATGGTATATAGCATCTAGGTGAGGCGATAGAGGAGCTGGCTGCTTTACAGATATCCTTTGTGGACCGAGATGGAGTAGTTATTCTTCAGTCTCTCACAATTATTCCCCCACATTTTCCGCGAGTCAGGGAGGTGCAGTGTGACGATACTGAATATGAGGATTGACATATTTATATATCCTCAGGATAGGAACATGATTTATTTTCTGAAGTTTGGGAGCATGTCGTCCCCTTCAGAGGATGTACCATGGTATGAGGACCATCAGTGTTAGTACTGGTGGCCTCGGATGAAAAAAGTAGTGGAAGATTTTCTATCATGATGCCTCACTAGTTATCAAGAGGAAACGACTTAGAGGCAGAATAATTCTTATGCTGATAGTATACGGATACCTCTAGAGTTTGAGGATGGTGACCACATCTTTCTATGGGTCTCATCTCGATGAGGTTTGTAATGATTTGGCTAGGGCGACAAGTTATCTCTAAGGTTCGTTGGACTCATCCATGTCTTCAACTGAGTTGGCGAGGTGGCTTACCACCTAGAACATCCATCTCAGTTACACCGGGTGCATGAAGTCTACCACATAATCCAGCTAAGGAGATACATTTATGACCCATCAAATTTCATTGATCACAGAGATCTGGAAATCGAGGATGGGGTGATGTTTTCAGAGGTTCCAGTGGTGAAAGATGATCGACTGGAGAGAGTCCTTCATGGGTGATCGATACCTTTGGTGCGTGTTCATTGGAAGCATGAGAACCTCCTGGAGAGCACAAGGGAGAGGGATTCTCATAATTGTGCTTAGTACCTCCACTTCTTTTCCTAGTTTTTATATTGTGTCTTTCGGGGATGCAAATCCCTAAGGTTGGGAGAATGTAAAGACCAGTAAAATCCATGCAATTTTTTTTAATTATATGGGAATTTTTCAAGACTGTGGAATCTGACGGTGTGTGATTCCAAGGCCCAGAGTGCTAGGAATGATCCGTCGAGGTTTTTTTAAGCTTTAATTAGCGCACGTAAGCAGTTTTCCTAAAAAAGTGGAATAACTCTTAAATGGATACTTGGATCTAAAATCTGAAGGGCACTGTTGCACTCACGATGGTGAATTTACCCTAGGTGCGACAAAAGTTTAGTCGGCACGAGCCTCCTATGAGAAAACCCAAAAATAAAATAACAATAAATAAAATAATTAAATAAATTATTTTATTTTTCAGATGTTTATAACTCACATACGTTATCTCGGATTGAAAATACATGACTACCAATGAACATGTGAAGGCATGGTTTATTTAAGTAGATACTAACATTGGTTGGTGTGGGCCACTAGTGAATGTTATTTTCTTCCATAAGTAAAATAATTAAGTGACAATTATTTTATTGTAAAATACATAACTTTTAAATAGTAACTCAGATTGAACATCTGAGAGTACCATTGGGTTCATTAGGGCATGTTTCACTTGGGCATAGCCTAACCTCAACTAGTGCGGGTTGAAGGTGACTGTTAATAATTTCACAAAAAAAATCTGGTACATTCAGTAAATTCACAAGTTTCCTTGTGTAACTTTTGAACCGGTTCTCGGAATTGAAATCTGAGGACACCATTTAACTCGCAGCATCGATATTCACTTATGGAGACCTTCTATTCGATCGTAGTAGGTCCGTAGAACAAGATATTTTTTTGGAACTTTTTAATTGAATAAATATAATAACTTTATTATTTTATTTTTATTCTATTCCTCCAACAGACAAGACGTAAGGTGGGATTAGTGATGTTTCAATCCAATAAATGGCTTGACCATCCAATCTGAGTAACCACAATGTTGGAAGAAATTAGGAAGCTTCTTAATTAATGAGATCCATTAACTCACTGTTCCATTACATACCACTCCCCTCTCCTATAAATATGTATCCAGGGAAAGGGTATCGTGGAGTTTCACCATGTAGAGAATTACTGAAGTAATGTCGTGACGCTAGACCCTTAGAAGATGAAGCCAACCCAGTGGGAGGTGACAGATGACATCGAACCACCAATGGGCGACGTGCAAGTGGCATCTTTTGGAGCCGGTCTCGGGAACTAAGAACATGATCCACCAGAAAGAACACACGATTCTAGGACATTCAAGGTAGGGGTGATTTCATTTGAGCATTTTTTATTTCCTCATCCCCATTCTTGAATTTATACGAAGAACACTGGTCAACTGACTAATGGGTTGTCCTGTGATTGTTCTATCTATGCGGGTGGTTGTTGCAGGGTATCTTGTAAGGTTTGTTGTTTATTTATACCCCCTTATACTGTTCATGACTTCCTTCTTGAATTAAGAATTTCTATGTCGCTTGATAATGCTATAATGTGGAGGGTTCAAGCCATACGAACATGGCCCGAACACTCTGAAAACATTATGGTTTTGATGTGTTCTTCGTGAGAGAGGAGGATGGTGACTGGTGTTGGCGATTGGCACTAGTGGGACTCACGAGTGGCAGACGACACCCCAACTGACCGCAAAGAAGGTAGGGGCGTGACCACACAGCCGGAGAAGGGCCACGGCCCGTCGGTCTTAGCGGAGTGTGGGTGACAGCTGGAATCGGCCGGCCGCCCAAAGGGGTGGCGGCGCACATCCATGCTGCCCGGCTTGCAAGAGCCACGACACAAGGCCGCGACTGCGAGGGAGGCCGACAAGCTCTCTGGTGGTAGCTAGAGATGGTGCGAAGTGTGACCACGCCACGAAGAGGAGAGGTGGGCCATCCGGCCAACCAGGGATGCCCAACAGACACCGCACCACGGGCTGCCTCACCGCAGGCAGTCACACCGAGGGCCGCCGCACTGCGGGCCGTCGCACCTCGTGGCGCCACCCCGCGCACCGCCGCCCCATGGGCCGCCGCTCCGTGCCCCTCCGTCCCACACGCCTCCTCAATTCATTCCACCATCAGGCCTCCCAATGGGTCTAGCAGGTTGGGCTAGACCCCAGTTCAGGCCTGCTCGACTCGAACCAGATCGGGTCGGGCCGACGGGGTTAGACCGGACCCGGACCCACTTCAACCCTTTTTCACTCTTTGGGCATATCCTGATCTATAGGC
This sequence comes from Viscum album, assembly GCA_963277665.1. Classification (NCBI taxonomy): domain Eukaryota; kingdom Viridiplantae; phylum Streptophyta; class Magnoliopsida; order Santalales; family Viscaceae; genus Viscum; species Viscum album. The sequence goes on from OY728157.1 coordinate 1,004,827,418, forward strand.
GTCCATTTGAAGAACCATCTGTGGAGTCGGAAACCTTGGATCGAGATGATCCGTTTGGTATACTACACTTGAGTTTTGGATAATGTTAGTGTATGGACAGGTTGAATTGAACCCCGAATCCAACTGGGCCCTCGGAGGAGAAACACTACTAACTTACAGACCGGGCATCCGATTGACGCACTTTCGGTTACGTTGGGTCCCTTTTGACGTGACATATGTTTAAAAAACATTTTCATGGGACTTCATGGATGTTGGAGTATTGAAATGTGGCTTGAGGAGAGGACCCATCGGGAATCAAGTGAGATTAGTGTGGGAACCCAGTGGCTAGCTGTACGTGAAGAAAGAACATCGATCCTGTGTGGGTCATTGCATACAGATCCTATGTGGGTCTGATCCTATGTGGGTTCACGCTCAGCAATCCTATGTGGGTCAGTGTATGTCGATCCTGTGTGGGTCAAATCCATTGTGGGTCAGTTCTCAGAGATCCTGTGTGGGTCAGCGCATATCGATCCTGTGTGGGTTATATCCTGTTTGGTATATAGGGGTTAGTTACCTATCGATCATGTGTTGTTCTAAAGCAGTTCTACATAACAAAATATGATGATCTAGACTTCTACTAATCATTTGTACTTCTGTACTTAAGTTATAACCGGTTTGAGGTAATTCCTTACCTTCGTGGTGATACCTTTTTTGTATTCTTCTATGTGGCATACCTGTGTGGTACATTCCTTCATGGTGATACCTTGGTGGTATTATTCTGTGTGGCATACCTATGTGTTACTTACCTTCATGGTGATACTTTTGTGGTATTCTTCTATGTGGAGTACCTGTGTGGTACTTTCCTTCATGGTGATATCATGGTGGCAGTCTAACGTGAGGTGTACCTTTTTGGTACTTACCTTCATGGTGATACCATTGTGGTATTCTTCATTGTGGTGTACCTATGTGGTACTTTACTTCGTGGTGAAACCTTTATGGTATTCTTCTGTGTGGCATTACCTTTGTGGTACTTTCCTTTGTGGTGTTACCTTAGTGGCATTCCTTCCTTTGTGGAAAAGATGAGCCTTGGGCTATAGATTTGCGCATTATTTCACCTCATGAATGTGATCAGTATTGTTGATAAAATAGGTATATGTATGGTCAAATACCTATGTAGGGATTACAGTTGTTTTCATTCTTTGTGGTTTATCCTTTGTTGATTTTGAGAGACCTTTGGTGGGGTCTCGGGGTCCCTACTAATTACCGTTATACTAACCCTGGTAAGGGATACACCCGCACCTTGTTGGGTTTGGTGCATACGATGGATAAAACTGACTAAGGAAGAGGTTAACAGAAGTAAAGGTAGCTCGATGGTTGACCATAGATGAGGCGTACCACTGAGATGACCATTCGAGAGCTGTACCTACATTTCAAGTAGGATCCTTGGTGTGTGTTCATAAGAGTTGTTCAGTTTACATGTATGTTCCAGTTCTCTTGTATGTTCCAATTGGGCATGTATTCTATCCCCTTTTACTTACTATACACACTCTTTTTACTAATCTGTTTACTTGTGTTCATATTGTGCCATGTTCTTGGGTCCGTGAGTTACATGTCATAAAGGCAATGCACTCCCAGTTTTAGGGAATACTCCTTCGGTGCTAGTTGTCAGCCACTGGCAATTGGAAGGAGGGCTTGGGGTTGTCACGGGACGGGTCCCAGGGGACGGGTCATGACAACTTCTACCTCATAGAGTCCTCTAGTTCCCATATGGCTTCTTCATATTTGTCGTTATTCCAAAACACCACAACAAGGTGGTAAGTCTTGTAGCATATAACCTAGTTCCTACGATCCGAGATCTCCACCAGCTGCTCCTTATAAGAGACTTCATGTCCCAGTTGTACCACCATTGGATTTAGTACATGTGAAAGGTCAGGTATGTAATTCCTCAAGAGGGATACATGGAAGTCATCATAAACTTGTGCAGGGTTAGGTGAAAGTGCAAGATGAGATTCCACTACTCCTACATGATGAAGGATTTCATAGTGGCTGACGTACCTTGAGACGTTCTTCCCATTCTTCCCTAACCTCATGACTCTCTTATAAAGAGAAATTCAAAGAAATACATTGTTACCAACATCAAACTCCAAGTCCCTTGAATGGTTGTCGACATAGCTCTTTTTTCTACTCTAAGCAGCCTTAATGTGTTGCTGGATGGCATGGACCTTTTATGTCATCTCTTTCACAAGATGAGACCCAAGAAGCTTTCTCTCATAAGATTAATCCCAAAAAATTATGAATTCTACATCTCTTCACATATAGATAATTATAGGGTTACATTTGGATGTTTTAGTAAAAGTTGTTGTTTTAAGAGAACTCAACTAAAGGGATATGTTGATACCATCCACCTTTAAATTCCATTGACCATGTTATCAACATGTCCTTGGGTGTTGAATAGTACTTTTAGATTGGCCATCAGTTTGGGGGTGATAGGCCATACTAAAATTAAATTCAGTACTCAGATCATGTTGAATACCTATCTAGAATTTTGATATGAACCTTCGATCATGATTAGATACGATAAGAAGTGGAAATCCATGTAGCCTTACCACTTCCTTCATGTAAATCATGGCATGTTGATCAAGAGAGAAATATGACGAATTGATAGAAAAATGGAAGTCTTGGTGAGACAGTCCACAATAACCCATATCACATTATTTCCTTTGGATGTTCTCAAGAGATTAGTGACAATGTCTATAGTGATTTTGTCCCACTTCCATGTTGGTATGGGTAGTGGTTGTAATACCACATTAGGAAGTCGTCTATCTTCCTTAACTTATAGAAATACCTAGCACTTTGATGTGTAGTCAGTAATCTACCTTTTAATATTATCTCACAAATAATGATCATGAAGTTATCTATACATGTTTTTAATCCCTTGATGTATAGAGAAATAAGATCTATGAGCTTCATCCTTCAGCTCCTTTATTTATAAAATAGATGGAACAAATAGTCTTTTATGAAATTTTCATACACCTTATTGATCAATATTGAACTCAGGAAACATCCCATCCTTCATAGCCTCAAACTTCTTCTATATCAAAGGATCTTCTTTATGATCATTCTTTATCTTCTCTAGTAATGACAGTTTAGAAATATTTTCGGTTAGGGTTGATGATGTACCTTCCCTTATAATTACCATGTCCATCTTTACAGGGTCATTGATCAATGGATCTCTTTGAATCCTTATCATGAAATGAGCAACTTGGTCTTTCCTTCTTAATGCATCAACGACTTTGTTTTCTATTCCAGGATGATAATTAATTGAACAATCATAGTCTTTAAAAAGTTCCAGGCATCTCTTTTATCTCATGATCAATTCATTTAGTTTGAAAATATACTTTAATCGTTGATGTTCTGTTTATATATCACATTTCTCTCTATAAAGATAGTGCAACCATATTATCTGAGAAAAAACAATAACATCAATCTCTATATCATCTGTATGATAGTTCTTCTCACGAGTCTTCAAATGTCGATATCCATAGGAAATAACTTTATCATTTTTCATGAGGTAGCACCCAAGCCCTTTCATAGATGCATCGATAAAAATACCGAATCATTCTCCACCAAAGGGAAGAGTTAACATGGGTGCAGTAACAAATCTATTATTTAACTATTGGAAACATTTCTCACACTCCTTTTTCTAGATGAACCTGTCCCCTTTTCGAGTTAACATTGGTTAGTGGATTATAATTTCATGAAAAGTTTTTCAAAAACCTCCAATAATATCTAGCTAATCTAAGGAAACCATTAATCTTAGTTATTGTTTTAGACTAAGGCCAATCCTCTACAACCTTGTTATTTTCAGGGTCAACTGTGATTCTTTCATTGGTAACAATTTTCCCCAAGATAGCGACATGTTGTTACGAAAATTCACATTTTCCGAACATTTCAAAAAATACACTCCTTCTTTAGAGTTTGAAAAATAACCAATATATTATACTCATACTCCTCACAAAATTCAGAATGTATTATAATATCATCAATAAAAAATACCAAAAGGTAATCAAGGTAGTCTTTAAATACTCAATTCATCAAATCCATAAAAATAATAGGTGCATTAGGCAGTCCGAAGGGCATAACAACAAACTCATAATGACCATATCTAGAGCGGAAGGAATTTTTTGGAATATCTTATTTCTTCATACTAAATTGATGATAAACAGAATGATGATGAATCTTTGAGAAGAATTTAGCCCCCTTAAGTCATTCAAATAAGACATCAATTCTTGGAAGAGGGTATTTTTTATTCACTATGATCTCGTATAGTTTTCAATAATCAATACATAGCTGCATTGATCCATCCTTCTTCTTCAAAAAGAGAACATGTGCTCCTCAAGGAGACACACTTGGTCAGATGTACCCTTATCCAAATGATCTTGGAGTTGCTTATTTAATTCCTCTATATCCACATTTTCCATCATATATGGGGTATTTGAAATTGTATGAGATCTAGGTACGTGTTCAATGGAGAACTCTACCTCTCATTATGGGAGAGGTCTTGGTAATAACTCAATAAATACACCAATTTATTCATAGGTGATGAGGAAATTTTCTAACCTTATACTCTCATTTACCTCTTCTTCACCGATAAAACACATAAAAAAGGATATAGGAAGTTCTTATAGATAACTATCAGGTTGATATATCTCTCTTTGGAAGATAATTATATGTTTTCCATTAAAGACTACTAAGATTTATTTGTTTATGCATTTGATCTTAACATTATACTTTGAGAGCCAACCCATCCCTAATATAATGAAAAATTCTAGAATGGGAATGAGTACTAGATTTGCGATAAGATTTAGCTCACAAACGTAAATACTAGAGTTTGTAAACACTGATGATGTTTGGATAATCCCACCTGGAGTCTTAACTGAAAACTCTACTTTTTGAAAATCAGTGGATGATTCTAAATTATTTTAAAACTTGGTGGAAATAAAGGAATGTGTTGAACCAGAATCAAACAAAGTTCTTGGTAACTTTGACTAAAAAATAAGAGTACCTTACACAACATCATTTGGTTCTTCAACTTCATCTGTAGTGATTGGAAAAGTACGCCCTTGTTCCCTTGGCCTTTGTTGAGGAAGTTGGTGATTTACCTTCACTACGCTCAGATTTGGACAGTGATTGGAAAAGTGCCCAAGTAGTCCACTCATATAGAATTAGAGATCTGGAAGGGCATGCACCATCTTCACCTTGTTGTTTATTTGTGGGAGTTGAGGATTCTCCTCCCTATGACAATTCCATGAATTATGGCCATATCTTCCACACTTTTAGCACCTCCAGCTCCTGAGCAGATAGTTCTCCGAAAGCTTCTTCCCACATTTATTACACATGGGACGTTGCACTTACATTCCCCCTCTTCTCTGATCAAAGGTACTCCCTAAGCATGGATCCATATATCTCTTCTTTTCATTGGATATTTGAGACCACTGCATCTCACTGAACTCTAGTTCAACATTCATTTCACTATATACAATCTCCTCATAGCTGTCATAATATCGATTGGCTAGATTCTTCTGCAGATGAGGTCTTAGTCCCTAAAAATATCTATCATCCTTCCCATTTGGATCCATGAAAAATATTGAGGTGTAACGTGAATGACTTGTGAAGTTCGTCTGGTAGCTTCCCCTAAATTCATTTTCCATATACTTCTGCTCCGGAAACTACTTCTCCATTGTTGTTCTCATCGATCAAGGGAAATACTTGTCGAAGAATATCCCTCTAAACTCTTCCCACTCAATAGGTTCAACTTCTTCTCTTGGCCTTGTGTTTTTAGTCAGTTTCCCCCACTTATCATCTTCTCCCCCATAGCGTTAAACAACCAAAGTAACATTCTCTTATTCTGAACTGCGGCTGAAAGAAAAGATCATCTCGATAGAGCTGATCCACTATTCTGCAATCAATGGGTCAGAATATTCCGGTAGGCTGGTGTTCATTGACGCATAAAGGGTTCAATAGAATTTTTTCCTCTTAATGTTGTGATTGGTCTCTCATATTTATTCATGTTATTTCCCATAACTTGAGTCAGTTGGTTCAACATTCTCATGAAAGACTCTATTCCGGCTTCCATCAGAGGGATGTCAGTGCATTTTCAATTGCAGTCACCATTTGCAAAGTTACCCCTATTTCCAACCTTTTTCTAAAATAATAAATCCTTAGTGAGGAACTTGTTTCATTTATGAGTTTTTTAACTATAAATAATTGTTAGGTCTTAAAACAAAATTCTTAAAAAATTAACTATAAATCCTTAATAATTATTCATAAAAAGATTTTGATTAACCAAACATATCCCCCAGGAGTATCAAATCGGGAGTCCAGCAAGGCAAGTTAACATGTACCCGAATACCTTTGGTCAAACCTGAAACTCTTTATCAGTGCTTTCACAACTAGGTACATATGTTCTATAGACACATCCACATGTTCATATCCAAAAATGGATTTATTTGTTCAGAAACCACTTACATAATATTTCCCCAAAATACCAAGAAGTTTTACTATATTTAAAATTTTAAATAGGGTTCATCCTATATTTTTAATATCCTAATTTTCAAAAATAACTAAACTATCATTTGATACTAACTATGGAATCCCACCTTTTTATTACATAACTTTTCATTACATTTTACATACAGAGGATCCTTCAAGTCTAGTGTCTTGGAAATCAGGAACTATATACTTGAACACATCATAATTTTTTTACTAATCCAGTTTTAAGGCTTTATAATAATTTCAACTTATGTACAATTAATAAATCTCATAAATTGTATATATAATTCAATGGAATGAGTGAGAACAAGGCCCGGTAAAAAAAGGGAATCAATTTACATGTGATATCAATATTAACTTGATGAAAAACCTAAAGTCATGTCCAATGGAAGAATTGGAATAACATAATAAAAATAACATGAATCATAAAATGAATATGTGGCTACAAAATTTAATTTAGAAATTCATGATCATACAACCAATGTTTATCCCCAACGCGTCTTAAAAATTACTAAGTTCATTCACCAAGGTATCGTGAAACTTGTCGTCATTAGTGATTAAATTCTGTACCCAATGAATATGAGCAGTATTAGGGTCCACCAATAATCTGTATATATTTTAATGTGATCCACATATATGAAAATCATACATATCATAAATAACCTAAAATAGAATAAAATAAATGGGTTTCATGTCGAAATCATGATGTTTTTAAAAAGGTCCTTGAAAACGATATCATTTTGTCATTTATAACCCATAGAAAGCGATTGATGAATATATGCATGTAAATTACAGAATCCAATATTTCAATTTAATGTATTTATTAATACCCCTAGATATAAATTACGATTGGGTATTCACTTAAATAAAATAATATAATTTCTTGAGAAAAAGATAGATATTTTGAGACAAATTTTTTTCATCATAACAGCTATACAACAAGGTTTTAGAAAACATTAAAAAGAGAGGGTACAAGGGTCACCAACTTATAAAAAACTTATAATATATTATAGGGATAAAATAAAATTTAAATAATATCATGTTATGGATGTTTGAATGATATAAAACATGAAAAAAAACATGAAAGAAAAGATAAGATGCGATTTCTTTTACGCAAATTCTACAGCCAAAAGGTCATCACATTAAAATTCTGAAAAGCTGTTAATGAGAGTGGAAAGGGTATCTCATCATCTAAAAATGAAATGGACAGTAATAAAGACATATAAGTACATACCCCCACATTATAAAATATAAACTACAAGAAATTATGGAATGGAAGTCATGACTAAAAGAGGAGGGTGAAAGGTTCTCTTACCTTGATGAGTAACTTCAAAAACATGTAGGTTGGGACCATGGGGGGGCTTGAGGGCACCTTTGAAGGACTCTTTGGGAGTTGATATACAAGATTTTCGTTGAGGAGGAATATTGAATGAAATGAATGAAATAATGTGTTGGTATTTATAGCAAAATTGAGTGAATATATAATTAATTTCTGAGGGACACCTCATCAGTGGTATTTGAAAAACAATGTGCATGCCCAGGGTATTGGCCAATTAGGACACCTCATAACCTATATTACTATTCAAAAGTCTAACATAATTATTCCATAATTTTTACATCATTAATAATGTTATTAATCACGTTGAAACACAAAAATGTATTTTTGTTATTCGCCGAAAAACAAAACATTTTATAAAAATCTCATAAATTAACCTTAACATAATTTTTATGCTCTAAATTAAAAAATGAACTCCATTTTATTAAAATAAATTTTTAATTATGATATATTTAATTTTTATGTAAAAAAAATATTTACACGAAAAAACACTAATACCTAACAAATAATTTCTAAAATAGTTATTTACTTATGCTATTATATCGCATTACCATTCAAGATTCCCAAATTATATTTATACGTTCATAGGTGAGTTTACTATTCTATTGGCCACGTTACTATTAATCAGGGTAATAATACTATTCATAATGTAATATGAACTAAAAATTTAGTTGATCTTATTAGAAAATAAATTTCTTTACTAATCAAAACTATGGAAGACCATTATTAAAAATAGTTTCACATTATTAATTATTTAATGTATACAGAAAAATTAAAAATACCATTTTTCCAATATCCCCCTATAATAGGGAACATATATAAATTCTTCCTAAATTTATTTTAACATTTTATGTCCACAAATTTAACATAAAATTAAATTACAATTTTATTTATACAAAATGGATTACCCAACATAACTATGGCCTCATTACATGACCCTATATAACACCTGCGTAGGACCTAAGAGTAAGGTGGGAAATAGTGATAGAATCTAGGGGAGTCCGGACAAAATTGGTCGAGTAGTGATTTCTATCACCATGAACTTATACCTTAGGGTATTTTGTTCAAGAATAACATGTTGAATCTCAGATTGGGTTTGGTCCAGAGAAAATCCCAGAGATGCTACCTGCTTTCCATGCTCCGACAGATGGGCTTGGTACGACCCGTGTCGATTGGATGAGGCCATCGACTCTTATTTCAGTATTAATTAACCATGATCACTTGTATTTATAAACAATAATCATAATGTTAAGAGTATATTTTCCAACGGTCATATTAATCAACAATCATATAATAGTCGAAACACAACGTTCTCATTTTAATTATACACACTTAATTAATTAAAGGATATAGTTTGTTGAGTATAAAATAACACAAAAAATCAAGAAACAAAAGTATTCAAAAGTTAGTGTCATTACACCAAACAAGTATTAAAATTTTATGCATTATAATCAAATAATTGGAATAATATAATATCAAAATATTCCATTAGTTTAGAAAAAAATAATAAGTTTTTAAATTGAAAATGTTCAGAAATTTAAAATGTTATAATAGAAAATTTAAATGTGAAATAGATTCCAATGACTAAATCTGTAGTAATATATGTATATTTAATTTAAATAAAATTTAATTATAATAATAAATTATAAAAATATTCCATTTCCCATTAAAATTCACCGGGATTAATATTCATCAAAAATGAAACTTCCCAAAAAATATAAAAATTTACCCAATGTAAATTTGGAAATTAAAATTTTAATATTAATTTTTTTTTTAAAAAATAAAATTTATAAAAGTGTCAAAAATAATATTTAAAATAACTTCATCATTAAAAGGCAGTAAAATTATCTTTTACAAAAAACATATTAATGTGTAGAAGTTGATTAATTCTTATCTATTGTATAGAAAGCTCATAATATTGACATTAAATAATTGTATAAATAAAATATATAAACATATATATATATATTTAATTAATATCATTTACCACGTTTTATTTAATTACTTTATCACATAAAAAAAGATTCATTTCATATATATAGTTTTCCAACAAAATCCTTCTTATATATTCAAAAAGGTTTTATTATGATTTCTAGATTATAAGTCAAAAAATAATTGATCTTATATACTTATAAAAACCATAAATTCACAATTTAATTAACATTATTCATAACCACCATTCAAATTGAATGGTGGAAAATTTAATAATATTTTAATAATTTTATTAATAGAACATTGTAGTTTGATAAAACTAGGTCATGCGTGTAACACAAGCTCATAATGGAATTAATCATTTTGTGTTACACAAGTCAAAAATAACATTGTGATTTCGACAACATAGTCTATGTTTTGTTCATACCACAATATGAACATGGTTTTGTGTGCAATGAAAACCAATATTAGTGATTCATATAATACATGCGATATTTAGTTTTTCATGAAATAATATATTTAAAAATGTTTAGATTGATTTGAAAAAAAATCCCAATGTTGTGGTGTTTAACATTATAAACCACTTGAAATGAACTTCTACCAAGAATTATATCTAGGTTATCAACTATTTAATTCATTAAAATTCCATTCATAGAAACTTATATCATAAAAATTAATACTAAAACTTATATTAGAAATGAATTTTAGGAATATATATGTTATCCAATGTAACTCTTAATTGGGTTTCCAAATAGGATAACATATTTGGAAAGTGAATACATGGATATGGTAGTGAAATGTAACGATCAAGATCTTATGTAGAGTGATAGATAATATGGATACTAAAATGTTAATGATCCCAAATCCATAATAAAAATATGATTGAAAAAGTTCATTGATATCATCAAAAGTCTTGATAATGGGAGAACATTTTATTTTAATACCATTTTCCAAAATTACTAGAATTATCAAAAGTAGATTTAAATACATTATTTCAGTATAATTTCACCCATATCTTTCCTTCATGTCTTTCCACATCATCTGTTATTACAAGAAATCAATGTAAAATTTTTATTCCCAATGAATTTTCAGATCATGTGATAAATAAATAGAAAAGTAGTCTTTTCCATATGGCTTTATCACAACAAAATTGCAAGAATAATTTATTCAATATGAATACATCATCATATATAATTATAACAATAGAATATATAAAAACACATTTGATGTTTAATATAAACCATTCCATACATACTTATCCGTATAACCATTTCAAAATAATTTTAACACTTTAGTCCTCAAATAATATCTTATCATATATCAATAAAATTTATATAGGAATCATGGGTCTCTCCTTTTACTGATAGAATGAAAAATTTTATTTTATTATTAAATAATCCATTTAGAGGGAGATAATTAAAATAAACATCACTAATAGATGAATAATATTATTATTATAGGGCCTAATCACACAAAATGAAACATGAAATTTCCTAAATAAGGAGGTGAAGAGATGTTTTCCCTAGTTACCGTGATCAACTTTATCCATTTTGATTGCATAAAATATAAAATTTCCTTTTTAGCTCATTTTTTTTCAAGAATCATCATAAATATTTTTGATAGGATTTATCATTGATTTTCATACTTCCCAAATACTTACACATGAAACACTAAAATGTAGGTTATTAATTAGTTGGAATTCTATTCTCCTCTATTGTAGTAACATTTAGATTAATCATATTTGGATATTAATAAACATTATGACCATCCTTTATAAATTTAAATTACCTCTTAGTTCAATTCGTGTAATTCTCCTAATTCTTCTTCCCAAATGATTATATCAAAGATTTCTAATATTTTATTCCACCATTCGAGTTTTCATGAGACTCAGTATTACTTTTCTTATCAAAACTATATGAATTGTTGTAATATCCAATATTTATTTATAAATAATGTTCACATCAAATGACATCATCAAAAATAAAAAATATCTTATAGATACGTTTATTCGATGATATGATTTTAGGTCACTAAATAAACAATCATAATTTCATTCAAGGATGATTATTAAGCCCAAATAGTAACCTATATATCTTCTAAAAATAGATTAATTGTTACCAATAAATTCATCCTCATATTTCATTATCTTAATGAGTTATTTTATAATATATTTTCATTTAATATGTGGGACGTAAATTCTGAAAAATATCCCCATAATCTATTTCCATTCCATAGATTCAATTTATTCATGTTTCATTGTGCTCTTTATAAGATTCCACCACTAATCAACTTCAACATACAAATGAGAAGAATCCAAGATGAAATTTTCAAGAACCATACACTGAAGAATGAAAATTATAATTTTAGTTTTACAAATACATTTTTCAGAAACTAGTGGATCAGTAGAACCATTAAAATATGGTGTATGGTACCTCATTATGGACTCAAAAAAACATCGTTCCCCATTTTCTTGTTTATATGTTCGACACGATTCATAGCCTGTGAAATTTTTTAGATGATATGAATAATAATTTTCATTCCATATCCAATATCACTTGGTTTATCTGGAAGAAAAATATTCACATTGTTCATTTCATTCAACATTAACAGTAATCCTTTGGGTTGTATCCATTTTCTACAACCAACAAACATAATGTGAGAATCACTAATTATAGAGTAAAACCACATAATCATAAAAAATTTCTTATATTATATCTAAATCACAACATAAAGTTAATTAATATATAACACCTTAAGTTCATATTAGGCATTTAAAATTCATTATCTATATAAATCAACGATGTTGGTTGGTAAAGAGTTTCTGAATTCAATAATAATATCCCATGGTTGTGTCAAACCATTTTCTCAGTGAATCACATTTTAATTCATTTATTCCTAATAATGTCTAGATCAATATGGTGTTTGTTTTTTTATTACTATGTACATCTATGCATGAGCCACATCCATTAGTAGTATACATATATGTATTTATTTTTTGGAAACTACATTTTCTATCCTTTACCAAAATTACTGGATAATTTTATATACTTTAAATCATCCTTAGGAATACCCCTACTGGAATCCCTAGATTTATCGTTGGAAATACCCTAAGTGATCTCACAATATTTTTTTCATACTAGTTTCTAAAGGATTACTAAACATTCCCTTTGATACCAAATATATCAACCCTAGATTAATATACACATGTATTACATCACATTATATTAATATTCATCACATTAACAAAACTAAATTCTCAAGGAATTTAATTGTATATTTTTTTTGGAGACTAAGAAACATAATCTTATATCATGGTGAAAGATATTTAACATATCCCTTAAGGATATCCCCATTTAGTGGTCTATCTTAATAATATTCATTATAACCCAGGGAAATAAATCATAAGTAATGGGTGAGATTTTATTTGTAGTAAGGCTAAAAAAGGGATATATGAAAGCATAACATGAGAATATGGGTATGAGAACTTGGTAATAACATTATAAGATCATACAATTCATATCAAATTTCATAATAAAGAGCCCTAATATAGTGATTTGTAATTCATTGGACATTAATAATAAGGTAAAAATGATCATAAGTCCTGAAATTATAACATAGAAGTAAGATAAAGAATTTCTTATCAACACATAAACTTTTAATAGAATTCCATAATTCAAGGATAACTTCCAAAATGTGTCTACTCATTTCATGGTGACTAATCCTATTGGGAGGGACACACCATCATCCCCATTTATAACCCATTCTATATAATGTATTAGCTTACAACTTCTTCCCATAGTGTATTAATATCATATACTTGTTCCCATAATTATCTTATGAGATATAAATCGTTACGTAATGCATTAGAGAGCTATAGAAGACTCACCTGACTCTATATGGGGAACCCTATCATATATGTTGTAACATGATTACACGTGCAATAAGGGACACCAATATTATAAGCTATAACAATATTATCTATATCTATCTGGGACACCAACTTCAATAAGATACATAGAACTTAACTAGATTTATCTGGGATACCCCATCACATATGTCATATGGGGAATATCTCAAACTATCTGGGACACCCCATCATGTAAGCTATAACGAGCTTACTCAGTGCTATTTAGGTCACCATATTTTTATAAAAAATTTCCAACAAGTACAACTTGTATCATGTTAAAATTTATTTCATATCATTATAAAATCTAAAAAATATATTCGTTCATTACATTATTAACCCATCTAAAATATGTGGGTTTCATATTAATCTCTTTGAACTGTGATTAGACTTTGGAAAATAAATGGATTTCAGAATAATATATTTGTGACATGAATCACCCATTAAAAAGAATCGAATTCTATATACATTATTCCATAAGCACATAAACCATTTTTTAAAATAATATAAATGGTATCCTCAGATCATTTCAATATTTTATAATATACAATAACATAGTATTTAAGATTATATGCAGAATGATTTTGAATGATCACATGGAAAAGATTATTTTAAAATTAAATTTTAAAACATATGATATTTTCAAATTACAATCCATTGAAAACTATTTTAAAACTTATAATGGAATAATTGATACTATTTTAAATCATTTAATGATGAAACTATCCTATCCATCTTCATATAACACAAATACCTTTCAAAATCATTTCCTTCTTACATAACATGGAGAAAATATATATGATGGTTTTAAAAGAATTTTAAAAAATATATTAAAACAATTTCTAAAACAAATCAATTCTCCATCAAAATTGTTTTAAATGTAAATTTAAAAATATTTATATTTTTTTAGAATAAATTTCTTCTAAATAAAATAGATTCCTGAATGAATGGAGAAATAATGTCCCATTTTCGTAAAAATACTATCATAATTTTTGTAAGTTGAAAAGAGTGTAAAATGGTACCATTACATGATGATATATTGAATAATAAGATATAAAAATTATTCATTATAATTCTTGAGATAGGTATCCTAATATTTTATAAATATATGTATGATCATAAAAATTCTTGATAAACAATGAGATTATAACAATAAAATCAAACTACTTTGGTAACATGGAATGATAATACCCATGATATAATAAGATTACATAGAGATTAAAATATAATAAATATAACTATATTCATGATATAACATTTCATAAGTCATTATATACAACTTTTAAAATATTGTAGGTTCACAATATAATATGTGTCCTAGAGAAGGAAAATTGGGACTAAATTACAATCCTGATTTGGTAACTTTTGAAAAAAATACAATGAAATAGAGAACATAAAATTGATATGTAAATAAAAATAAATTTATTTATAATAATTATTTAGTAAATAATGGGATTTATAGACACCAAAAAAAGAAATGAGGGGTAAATAAGGCATAAGTCTCATAAAATAAAAGTGCGACAAAAAATACCATTACTACTTGAGTAACATTTAAATCATGATATATGTTAATGAATAAAAAATTGAAATTTTAATATCTTGAAATAAATAATATTTTAGATATAACATGTCATAGGTCAGTATATATACCACAAAATAATAATATGTGGTGAATATAGTATATAACACACCCAAATAGAAGTTTAACCCGAAAACTCTTACCTTATGTCCTGAAATTATTTGTACATGTTAAAAATCTATTTATACTAAATATATGATTATTATAAATCTACCATAGAGCCATATTCTGATATATAATTCCTTATATTATTTATTATGACTTTATATTAATCATTAATTAACTATTTCATATTAAAGATATGTTTTGGGGAATAACTAATTTTTTTAGAATATGTTTGGACATGTTATTATTGATCATTTTACATAGTTAATTATTTACTTATTTACATAATGTAAAAAGTGTAATAAATATAATATATATTTATCATATAATAATTGATAATTATATATAATATATATATATATGAAATGGAAAACATCATTCATGTAGATAGGTGGATGTACATATGAATGAATGTTGTTTCTGTTTTCTTTTCTTGTTTAACGAAATAATGTAATTGAAATATAATTATATATATATATATATTAGCATTATATTAATATTATTTTTTCATATATATCATATAATTTTTATAAACCTGTATATAATAAATTCATTGTAGAGTGAAAAATAAGTACATTACTTTAATGATGGAGTAGTCTATATGTCCACCAATGAAGTTATCACATTATAACAAAATTAAAAAATGAAGGTATATATCACATAATAATTAGAAAATAATCATGAAATAAAAATATCATATATATTATATAAAAAATGAAATTCTATATTTATTACCGACCTTTAATGGTGGAAATGTAAGAATGAATGATATCATTTCGTGATGTGGTAGTCTGACATACACAAGAATGATGATTTTGTATCCCATTTGTTGATAGTGTGTGTTGGTTTAGTAAAATACTTATAATGACCCAGCCTTAACACATTACATAATCTTTAATTAAATGGATAATTCACATTGAGGATCTTTTCATGTTTAGAGTTTTAGAGAATTATTCCACAACAATTTCATTACATCTAAAAAATTTAAAAAATATACAAATCTATTCGGTTTCCATTTTTTTTATAAAACGAAAACTCATGAAAAGAGAGAAATTTCTAGTCCCATGTTTTAGACAACATGACTTTTCCTGGATACCATTCTAGACACTATTCATCCTTATGCCCTGTAAAAAACATTTCAAAACATGGGATGAGCATAAAAAGCTCAGTAATGGCTATAAAACAACGAAAGAAAACATTAGTTCATAAATACATACATAACATAATCTCTTTAACATACCTCATAAAATAATAATATTTATGAATAACACATATAGTAATCACAAATAATAAAGTTAACTTGTCGCATCCATAACATATGTTGTAGCTTTCACAGTTGTGTAGGGAGTTACATTTAGAATACCAATCATATTTTATTCCCTAAATCTCTTAGAATAAAAATTATCATTACCTCCATTATTTTACACAATGCATTGGATAGCTATCTCGGGCTCACTCATCCTAGGTTTATCAGGGAACCACCCGTATACATAAACAATACCGAAGAACCCCAACATATTCATAACACAGGAAAAAAAACATAGAGGAAATATAACATTTCAACATCATTTAAATATATTGACATAACATATCCATTAACAAACCCATGTTCAATACCAAAATACGTAAACGATTATGTGGTATTTTTTTTAAAAACATTTCATCTTGTTAAGGAAGTCAATGATAAAATAATACTCACGGTGGTGGAAAAAGTCATTGTCACGACTTAAATTTTAATTTTTTTTTTTGTTTAATAAAACACATCATATAAAAAGATTACATTTTAATTAAATTAAAAATTTTATGTTGTTTATACACTGTATAAAATAAAGTCATGTATAAATCAAAATATTTGTCAATGAAAGGAGATTGAGATGAAGTCCTTTAACTCATGTCCGACTTGAACCGTTCGTTATTTAGTATCATCAATATAAAATAATGTTAATTTATACTTCATTAATAAACTTTTTAAAGTTTATTATTCATTTAATATCAGTTATTACCATGTTATAAACATTATGTAATCATTTAAGTTAATAACAGTCCTTTTTTTGATATTTGTTTCCTCAGTAAATAATAAACTTCCAATATTTAAAAGTTGTCCATGTGGTAAAAAGTTCATTATCTACTGAATTATATTCTTGTTTTTTATATCATATATATCATATATATCATGTATATATATTTATTTATAATATTACATAACATTTAGAGGTAAGAATTGAAATGTACCGTTCATGGAGATGGTAAGCTGTACATATGAGTGAACACTACTTTAATTTCTATTTATTATTTTTAATGAAATTAAAAATTAATGATAAATTATTATATTATAATTATAGTATAATATCATATATAATTTCATTAAATACATCCTTTATACATTCCATTTATGGAATTAATGAGTCATATCAATTTTGAGGTGGCGGTAGTCCGCCCTTCCTTGAATGAAATTATCACGTTTACCCATTTTGGAAACCATAAAGGTATGCTATAAAGGAAAAATGAAGATGCATAGTGAAAATATAAATATATTATATATCACATATAAATATAGTTCAATCATAATGGACACCATAAGAGGTGGTAAGAGAATATTTAACAATCATCATTTCGTGAGGCGTTAGTTCTCCGTCCCCAGAAATAGTATGTTCTATACCCATTTGATGGAGGTGAGTGTAAGTGTAGTTAGAATACTTATCATTAAAAGACTAGTATATTTAGGATAGTGATGGTTTTATAAATTAAAGGAATAAAAATAGTTTACAATGATGGATATGTAAAACAAATGAAAATAATTTAAGAGCAGACATTACCTTTAAATCGGGTAACTTCCTTTGGTTAGAACTAAATGGATTGATTGAAGTGTCTTATGCATAAGGTAAGGCTTAAAGGTGGAAGGGTGGGATATTTAGAGATTATGTGGGAAAAGTTTGGATGATATAAGGGGATTGAGAGGAGCGAGTAATGAGTTAGAGGTGAGGGATTCATATAATGGGGAGGAGGGGCTCATTTGGAATGCTTGAAAATATTATTTTTTTAAATAATTATTTTCGGTTTATAAAGGTACAAAAATTATTAAAGTAGAATATAAGATGACTACTATTCTAAATAAAATCATCCAATAATAATTGGACATGTTTTGGATATGTTTTTAGTCAATTTTATCTTATTTATTTAAATCATTCATTAATGAGGTAAACATTGCATCTTTATTGTGTCACAAATAATTTTATTTATTTGATGTCTAAAAATTATAAATAAAATACCATGATGTAGGAAATTTGTTTAAATTTCTAATTAATATTAATATTCAAATATATCAATTATATAACACCACATTAAAATTGTTTTTTCATAACAATACATGTTTATGATATTTTCATTTTTACTTTTAATAAAAATTTATTAATATCATTATCTAACACAAATGGCTTTGAAAGCCAAACCATATCACCCAAGGATTTTCTTGGTCAGAAATTAATCATAAAATATGTTTAGGACATGTGTTAAGGTAATTTTATATTATTATAACATTTTTTACACCGAATTACCCTATTTACCTTTAACAGCTGTAAATAAAATTCAAAAGTTACTATTCACCAAATATTATTTTCATATTATTGAACCAAATTATACATACTAATAACATTAATATATGTAGTATTTTCGAGTTTCAATTCAATGATGTGGTAATAATTAATTTAAATGAAAAATTTAGCTTTTTAACTACTACTTAGTGTTTTCCCGATTCATAAAAGAATTACGTTTTTTTAGAAAAATACAAAAAATCAGCCTAATCTATATTTGAAATTCTGAATTAAAAAATGATATATAATTTACCAAATTAAAAATATAGAAGTTTTATTAATTAATTTAATTTTAATTCTCGTTTTCAAATAAAAAAAGCTTGTTTTCAAGAAATAATAACTATCAAAAGATTAACACTTATTTATGTCCAATTTCAAAGTTAAATTATTTTCAATGACCAACATTGGAATAAATGTTAAAAATATAATCTAATGAAACTTTGAAAAAAATTAAAAATTTAATCTAACCATATAAATAAATTAGATTAAAAGGCTGTTTTGAATTAAAATACAGTACTTTTCACTATTCATTAAAATGATTTTTATCAAAAGAATACCAAAAAATTTACCCAATGTAAATTTTGATGTCCCGATTTTAAAGATAAATTTTATTTTTTCAAATAGATCATATAAAAATGAAAAGAATTATATTTAAATTGGGTTCTCCATCAAAAGTTGGTAAATCGATATTTTAAAGAATATTAGAGTATTTATGCCTAAAATTAGAATCATTCAAATTTTAAGACTCTAACATTAGTTGGATAAATGTAGAATTATTTTACAAACATGTATATTCATATTTTTGTGAGTTTTTTCATTCTTGATATTAAAACGGCTAGGTGGTAACTACCATTAAAAATAATATTATAGTTTTTATATTATTTTTTCGTTATAACACAACATTGCGTGTAACATAAGATTTCAAAGAAACCTTTTGATGTGTATCAGGTACACCATCAAATATGAAATACCCTTTAAAGTGAATTTAATATTTAATTCACAATTATTAATAAATATGAAAATGTATTATTATTTATTTACTATTGATGTTACATTATTCCCCCATTTTGGAAATTACGTCCTCACAATTTTTATTCACTTATCAAAAATTGGGGGAGTTTATCCATCATAGCATTTTTAGATTCCCACGTTGCCTCTTTAACCATATGGTTTTTCCCTAAAACCATTACCTGGTGAATTAACATATTTCGCAAAACATTCTCTCTTTGGTCAAGAATCTAGACTGGCTATTTCTCATAAGAGAGATTCTCTTCCAACTGAACTACCTCTAGGCTTAAACATGAGATGGATTTAGAATATACTTTCTTAATATTGAATCATGAAAAAAATTGTGTATATGGGATAAACATGTAGGTAAAGCCACTCTGTACGCAACTGATCCAAGTTTCTCTAGGATTTAATAAGGTCCAATGAACCTCAGTCTCAACATTCCCTTCTTACCAAAACACGTCACACTTTTCCATGGAGAAACATTGAGAAAAATCTATTCAAATATCTGAAAAGAATGATCATTCCTTCGATTATCCGCATAACTTTTCTTCCTGCTCTGAGCTATTCTCATGTGATTTTGAATCAACTGAACGTTTTTTTCCATATCTTCTACCAAATATTGTCCCATTAGATTTCTTTCACCATCTTAATCCCAAAATATGTAGTTCGACACCGCATCCCAAATAATGCCTCAAATGGTGCCATCAGAATACTAGAATGAAAACTATTATTATAAGAAAATTCAATTAAAGAAAGATGTTTGTCCCAACATTCCTGGTAATCTAGTGAAGAAATACATAGAATATCCTCCATTGTCTGAATTGTTCATTCTGACTACCCATATGATTGAGGATGAAAAGATGTACTAAATTTAATTCAGTACCCAAAGACTTCTGAAGGCCTTCCCAAAAGATAGATGTAATCTAGGGACCACAATCAGATACAATAGAGAGGGTAACTCCGTACAACTTGACTATCTCTTTAACATACAACCAAGCTAGATGATCTCAAGACAACGGATCTTGAATAGTAATGAATTGAGTAGATTTAGTCAATATATCAACAATAACCCTGATTTCATTATTACCTCAAGATGTCTTTGGTAATACCACAATGACTTCCATGGATATATTTTTCAATTTCCACTCTAGAATCAGTATGTACTGAAGCATCCCTTTAGGTAACTGCCACTCTCCATTAACCTATTGACATGTCCAATACTTCTTAGTAATTTCTGCAATATCTCTTTTCATTCCATCCCTACAGTAATACTCTTGAAGATCTCTGTACATCTTAGTACCGCGATGATGAACTCAAAACAGAGAACTGTGAGCTTCACATTATAAATCTTTCATCAACTTTTAATCAAAAGGAAAACATAATCCCTTCCAAAACCTCAATAAAAAATCATTATTAATGTTAAAATCACACAACTTACACTTCTAAACCAACTATACCTTTTTGTGAAACTTATTGTATTCCTTCTGCACTTTCTTAATTCTCTATGATAGAGTTGATTTCACTGACACCAATAAAAAAAAGGAATTTCCCACAGAAAAAACTTCTATGCCAATGTTATTAAAATCAAAAACCATAGGATATCATTCCAAATGTAGAAAGGTTAATGAATTAGAACATTTTTGAATTAAAGAACCAGGCACTTTATTTTCTTTTCCCGGATGGTAATGGATCATGTCATCATAATGCGTGATTAATTCCAGCCATCTCTTATGTCTAATGTTAAATTACTTCTAAGTGAATATATACTTTAGTCATTTATGGTCAGTATATATTTCACATTTTACTCCATAAAAATGAAGCCTCCAAATATTTAAAGAAAAAACATTAGTAGATAATTCCAAATCATGTGTAGGGTAATTTAACTCATGAGGTTTCAACTGACGTGAAGCATAAGTAATTACATGATCACTCGGCATAAGGAAAAAAAAAGTCCTTTCAACGAAGAATCATTATAGATAAAAAACTCATCATTTCTAGAAGGCAGTCCCAAAATTGAATAATTCACCAATGTTCTTATCAATTCCTGAAATCAATCATCACATTCTTCTGTCCAAAGGAACGTAAAACCTTTTCAAGTTAACTTAGTCATTCGGTTAGATAACCAATCAAAATTTTCGACAAACCTCATGTAATATCTTACATGACCAAAAAAATTATTGATATCTGTATTATTTTTGGGTCTTGTCCAATCATCAACAACCATTGTTTTAGTAGGATCAATAGTTACTCAAATTTTTGTAACAATGTGACCAAGGAATGAAATTAGTTGTCACCAAAACTCGCACTTGATTAATTTCCCGTATATTTTCTTTTATGTTATGGATTGAAATAAAACCCTTAAATGACATTAATGTTACTATTTACTTTATGAATAAACCAAAATATAAACAATGTACACAACCACAAACATGTCCAAGAACTCAAGAAAAACTTAATTCATAAGATCCATGAATACAGCAGGCGCATTGGTTAATCCAAAAGGCATAGCCAAAAATTCATAATGGCTATATATATTACGACATGCGGTCATCGGAATGTCTACTTAATTTACATTAAACTGATGGTACCCTGACCTCAGGTCAATCATCGTAAAATACTGATCTCCCTAGAGATGATCAAACAAATCATCTATATGAGGCCAAGGACACTTGTTTTTAATAGTGATTTTATTAAATTCTATATAATCAATGAAAAGTATCATTGAAACATCTTTATTTTTAACAATAAAAATAATAGAACCCCATGGTGATGTGATCGGTCAAATGAAACCTTTATCTAATAACTCATGCAATTTTATCTTAACTCAAAGAGTTCAATTTGAGCCATTTGATTAGGGGTTTTGAAATTGGATTAGCATCACAAACTAAGTCAACAGTAAATTCAACTTCTTGATCACGTATTATACAAGGAAAATCATTAGGAAAAACATCAAGATACTCATTACCACTAGAACATCAATAATCTAGATAGTTCGTTTTTTTAAAACAATATGTGGAAGGTAAAATTCATTTCCATATTTTACTAGTTGATTAGGGTCCCGATATGTTATCAAAATTAATGGTTCATTATTATACCCAAACTAAAAATATTTTTTGAAAGAAAACTCTGTAGCTCTATTGTCAATCATAACATGATAAAAAAGCAAATCTATACCCAAAAGAACATCAAACTCTACTAGAGGAAAAACAATAAGTTTTGCAGGTAGAACATTTCTGCACATAAGGACATGAAGGTTCTTATAATTTATTTTTGTATCAACATTTCCCCATGGTGTTTTTACCATATTTACAGGATTAATATCTTGAGATGGGATTCCCAATTTACTAGAAGATTTAGCAGAAATGAATGAATGTTTATACCCTGAATCAATAAAATATTGATACAATCTGAACAAATAAAAAGTGTACCTAACACTACTTAATCTGATGTACAAAAATCCTTTGATGTAGTTGCAAAGGATTTCAGCACCCCTTTCTTCTTGTATTCTAGCTTGTTTCTCTCAGTTTAGTTCTTTATTTGACACTAATTTTTATAATGACCCATTTCATTACACTTAATTTTTTTTTCTTATATTAAAATAGAATTTGTATTACCATTACCCTGATCTTTTTAAGTGCAATTACAAGCCTTAGGCCTCATTTTACCACATCAGTAGCACTTAACAGAATTAAAAAAGACATTCCCTAGTATGATTTTTACCATAACTTTCACAAATTGTAAATGTATGTTTCGTAGCATTAGACTTTTTTGAAGATTTTTTTCCCTTCGTCTGCCACCTCGACCACTTATTCTATTATTTTTCAAAGAACACCTGATCATCAGCGAATTCCATTTCCACATTATCTGCACATTGAACAAGTTTTTCATAACATTTGAAATCATGGTAAGATAAAAGCACATCGATAAATTGGATTTAATATTTAGTAAAAATGGTTGATTTTACAATCAATATCTTGTATGAAATTTGGAGCATACCTTTCCATTTGAGTGCATTTTTCTCCATAAACAGGCACTGATCAATCCTCCTGGCTCAATTACAAGAATTGTTTTTCCACCCTAAGATGAAATACCATAGAAAAATATTTCTCAAGAAACATAACTTTGAATTCATCTTAATCAAGAGCATCAGTATCCTCACTATCCCATATGTTTTTCACAATTGACCACCACTGATCAGATTCATTTTCAATATGATAAACAAGGAGACTAAAAATTTAATGTTTTGAACTCCCCATGACATCAAAAATCATATCTAGTGCTTTAATCCCCCCTTCATCTATCACATTGTCAGAAGATCCTATGAATAATGGGGGATGTTGCCTCATGTAATGTTCCAATATAGACATGTTCCTCTATGGTTGATCTAGATGATCTCGTGCATGGATAACACCACCATTTAAATCCTATGTCAAATGTTCTATCACTACAAAAAACTATTCAGTTCCAATTCTGAACATATGTGGTTGATAATTTGGAGGTTTGTCTTCCCCCTAATGTCGTCCCATCATAGCTGCCCTGTTTCCTTTGTGGAAGACAATTAAGAACATAGAAATTACTTAGTCAAAGATACATGGTAATATATAAATTATATATCATTTCAATATTAATATAAATTATTTTATGGATATTAATTTAACAATATCCTAACTTCAAACGTTATCTAAACCGACCTCTGATATAATCTATAAGGACTCAGCCTTAAAACATTAAATAAACATAATCTTGAATTAAATGGATAATCGACATTGAATATCTTTTCAAGTTTAGAGTTTTAGAGAATGAGGCCATAAATATTACATTACATCTCAAAAATTTACAAATTATAAAACTCTAGAAACTTTCCATTTTTTCATAAAATAGAAACACTTGAAAAAAAGATTCATGTCTAGTTCCTTGTTTTAGACATCATGACTTTTCATTGATCCCATCCTTGACCCAATTCATCTGTATGTCTTGTGAATAACATTTAAAAATTTGGGATGAGCATAAAAATATTAGTAGGGGTTTAAAAATATGAAATAAAACATTAGTTCATCAATATATACATAACATATGCTCTTTAACATACCTCATTAAATCATAAGATTTATGAAAAACATATAGTAATCAGAAATCATAAAGTTATCTTTTGGCATCCATAACATAATTATGTTGTAGCTTTCAAAGCCAAGTAGGGAGTGAAATATGGAATACCCATCACAGTATATTCCATATATATCTTAGGATAAACATTATCTTTTACCTCCGTCATGTTAAAAAATGCATTAGAGAGATATCTCATGATCACCCACCCTAGGGTTTTTATGGAAGCACCTGTATATGTAAACAATTCCCAAGAACCATAACATTTTCATAACACATAAAAAAAGGATAGATAATATTTCCACATTATTTAAGTATATTGACATAAAAAATATATCATTAAACCCATTTTCAATACCAAAATATGTAAAATAGTATGTGTTATTTATTTTCCATTTTCAATACATTTCGTCTTTTTAAGGACGCCAAAGTTCAAATAATACTCGAGGTGGCGGAAAAGGTTGTTGTTACCACTTACGTTAAAAGAAAAATAATTTTTTTGGTCATTTTGTAAAGTTTATTGTAGAAAAAGATTCCCTTTCAATGAAATTAAAAATAAATGGTTTTTATACAACTTATAAAATAAATTCATGTCTAAATCAAAATATGCCTCAATAAAAGGAGATTGAGATGATGTCCCTTACCTCGTGTCTGACTTGAACCGCTCGTTCTTTAATCTCCTGAATAATAAACTAATGATAATTTATAATTGATTAAGAACATTTTTCATGTTTATTATTCCTTTTATATAACTTATTACCATGTTTTAAACATTATGTAATCATTTAAGTTAATAACGGTCATTTTGTCGATATTTGGTACTTGGGTCCAAAATGAACTTCTAATATTTACAAGTTTCCCATGTGGTCAAAAGTTCATTATCTATATAATGATATTCATGATTTAGATATAATATATATCATATATATCTAGTATATATATATATATATATATATATTTGTAATAGTACATAACATTTGGATGTTTGAAATGATATGCACCGTTCATGGAGATGGTAAGCCGTACGTACGCATGAATGCTAATTTCATATATATATGGTATTTTTAATGAAATGAAAACTTAATGATAAATAGTTATACTATACTTTAGGTGTAATATAATATATAATTTAATTAACTACATATTTTATACATTCCATGTATGGAATGAATGATTCATATCACATTGAGGGGGTGGTAGTCTGCATTTTCTCAAAAGAAATTACAGTGATTATCCATTATGAAAACCATAAAGGTATGATATAAATGAAATCTATAGAAGTATAGAGACAATATAAATATAATATATGTCACATATAATTGTACTTCCCTCATAATGGACACTATAAGATATTTTGGGAGAATATTGAACAATCATTGTTTTGTGAGGCGTTATTTCGCCATCCATAGAAATAATATGTTATTTACCCATTAGACGAAGGTGTGTGCAAGTGTAGTTCGAATAATTATCATAAAAACAACTTAGTATATTGATGATACTGGTGTTGTTATAAAATAAAGGAATAATAAGAGTTTATGGGGTTGGATATGTAAAATAAAAGAAAACAATTTATGAGAAGACGTTACTTTTAAATCAGGTAACTCTCTTTGGTTTGAACCAAAAGGATTTATTGAAGCACCTTCTGCCTAAGGTATGGCTTCTGGGTGTAATATAGGGATCATGAGATATTCTTTTGGCATATTTCTGATGTTCCACTATCATTGAGAGGTGTGAGTAATGAGTTAGAGGTTAGATCTTTTTATAAGGTAGAGGAGGGGCTCTTTAGGATAATTTGAAAATAATATTTTTTTATATAATGATTTATGGTTTTTAAAGGTCCAAAACTTTTTAAATATGAATATAAGATGACTCTTGTTCAGGATAAAATCATATAATAAAAACTGGACAGGTTTTGGATATTTTTTTAAATCTTTTTAATCTTATTTATTTAAATCATTCATTAATGAGGTAAACAATGCATCCTTATTGTGTCATAAATAATTTTTTTATTTGATGTCTAAGAATTATAATTAATATACCATTATAGAGGAAATCCTATTATCTTTATAATTAATATTTATTTTAAAATATATCAATTATATAACCCCATATTAAATTTTTTAGAAAAATAATACATGTTTATGATATTTTTATTTTTACTTTAAATAAAAAGCTATTAATATCATTATCATGCCCAAGTGTATTTTAAAAGCCAAAAGTATCAGACAAGGGTTGTATTGGTCATCCATTACTCATCCTATATGATTAGGACAAGTGTTAAAGTAATTTTATATTATTATCATATTGTTTTTCCTTAAATGACCCTATTTACCTTTAACCGCGTTATAGAAAAGTCAAAAGTTACTATTCACATAAATTATTTAATTTATTGAAAAAAATTTTACTTAATAATAACAACCATTTATTTCAGATTTTTGAAATTTAATTAACCAAATTGGTAAATTTTTATTTAAATGAAAAATTCAGCTTTTTAATTACTACTTAGTGTTTTCACTATTCATAAAAAATTGATGTTTTTCATAAAAATACCCAAAATTAAGCAAAAGATATATTTGATATTCCAAATTAAAAAATTATACCTATTTTACTAAATTCAAAACCTTTAATTTGGATTAATTATTTTGAAATTAATTCCCGTTGTCAAAAAAATCGTGTGTTTTATAAATAATAACTATCATAAGATTGGAACTTCTTTATGTCCAATTTAAAAGTGAAATTATATCCAATGAACAATATTGTATTAAAAATTAGAATTAAAATTTAATTATACTTTAAAACCAATTACATAGATAACCTAACCATATAAAGAAACTTGATTGAAAGGCAGTTTTGAATTAAAATATAGAATTTTCACTATTCATTAAAAAATAAATTTTATGAGAAAAATACAAAAAATTTACCCAAATTAAATTATGATGTCCTGATTCAAAATAAGAATTTCATTTTTTCTAATACTTCATATAAAAGTTATCAAAACTATATTTAATGATTGTTCTCCATCAAAGGTGGTAAATTAACCATTGAAAGAATGTTAGAGTATTTATGCTTAAAATAATATTAAATCACATTTTAGGCCTCTAACATTTATTAAATAAATGTAAAAACATTTAAAAAACATGTATTTTTATATTGTAGTTAGTTCTGTTCATTCCTGCTATTACAACAGTTAGGCATTAACTACCATTAAAATTAATATTATAATATTATATTATTTTTCGGTATAAATTAACATTGTGTGTAACGTAAGATTTCAATGAAACCCATTGATGCTTATCATGTACACCACTGAACACGGAATCCCTTTTTAAGTAAAATTAATAATTAATTAAAAAATATTATTAAATATGAAAATGTATTATTCCTTATTTACTTGGGATGTTACAATACTATAGCCTAAAAAATATTATTATATATTGGATACTATTGATTTTATATTTTAATGTAATAAGAATAATTTCTCAGGGTGGGGAAAAAAATAAAAAAATTCTTATTGAAAGATGTTATTTCATATATTGGTAAATTTTTTCGGTTTTCACCAACGGACAAACATCATTTTATTTATTTCCAAATTTAGGATTCTATGAAGTTATTAGAGAGGTCACATGACTATTTTTCCATGGTATGGATAAACCTATTGAATTTCGAGGCATAAAGAATTAAAGGGGGGGGGGGTGAGTTCTATTTAATAGTGGAGGAGTGGTACTCCCAATAAATACAAAAAGGTAAATACTATTAAGTGGCCCCCTTTAGACAATGTTCCCCAAATAATGGTTCATTTTCTTTCCAAGAGATTATATATGGTAAATACATCAAGAAAATGTATTTTGGACATGTCACTAGGTTATTTGGACCCTTATGTTAATGTTTAACCACTATGTAAAATTGTTTTCCTTTAATCGTTGTATTTAATTTTATTTCAATTCACTAATATTTTTAGTCAAAAAAATATTTGATCTTACTAGAAATTATAAATTATGATTACTCCAAATATAGAATAATTATTTTTAATTTCTAAACATATAAGTGGATGAAATTTAATTAAAATTAATCTCATACATGGGATGAGACAATGAGTTTTTAAAAGAAAAATGTTCTAAAAATTTTATATGTTTTAATGTTCAATTTTAATGTGAAACTGATTTGATATACCTAAATTGTATTAGTATAAGTAAAATTCATCTAATTATATTTTAAAAACAATTCAATATATAATTTATCTATATAAGTAAATTAGAATTAAATGCTGTTTTCTATTAAAATTCATTGTTTATCTCTATTCATAATAAAATGAAACATCTCAGAAAAATACAAACAAATTTCAAAAACTGAATTTTGATATAAAATACTAAAAATGGAGTTTATTTTTTATATAATTTTTTATGTTTTATAATTTTGTTTTAAAATATGTTCTTTATTAAAAACAGGTAAAATTACCATTAAAAAATATATCTTTATGTGTAAAATTAGATTTATTCTTATATTTTTCAATAAAATAATTAATAATTAAAAAAATAGTTAATTTGTAGTGTTAAAGAATGTTTCACTACATAAATATAGTTTCCCACTTAAATATTTCCAATATTATCATTATGGTTTTATTTTCATTTCTAATTAATTAGTTACCAAAATATTCATCTTATATACATCTATAACCCATTTTTTCATAATATAATTAATCTTGTGCATATCCTCCATTATTGTGGCTAGGTGAAAAATATATTTATTTTTTAATAATATTATTAACATTAAATTGATGTTTTGTAAAATTAGGTCTTGCGTATTACAGAAGATATAGAAGGAACTCTACATTATGTGTACCAAAAGTTAAATATAGTGTTGTATGTACCGAAATATAATCATTGAGTTAGTTGTATTGTACGAATTACATAGTGTTGTGTAAAATTAAAAGCAAACATATTTATTACATATAAAACAAGAAATATTCATTGTTCATTGAAATGATAAACATCTATTAGATTTAATTAATTCCAAAAACATATTACACAAAATCAGGTGATATTATAGTAGAGGCCAAAGAACTAAGGGGTGGTAAAATGTACTCAGTGACACTATATTGGGTATCCCATATTACTAAGAATCATTATTTTATGTTCATTGTATGAATGAGAAAATTTTAATTTATCTCCCACCCTTTAAACATTCAAATAATCTTCATTTTCTGTCTTCTCACCATATATAAATAGACAATATTAGTTTTCAACTTTCTTCCTTCAAATTCTCATTATTTTCCATGAAGATAAGGCATGTATTTTAGTGTATTTAATAAAGTATAATGCAATATAAGACATATATAGTATTCTCATCTATATAAATTATCTTCTTCTTGAAATACATTAAAAGGAATGTATTCAAAGATTATGGATTAATATTATGTGATGGTGAAGCCTATTTTATTTGTAGATTTGTGTGGATCGTACAGTGAAATTGGGGGGATGGGGTGGAACAATGTATCCAACTTTTATAGTTTTTTAAATTTATTTTAATTAACCCATTATATAGTTAAACCTATATAATATTTTAGTTTATCGAATCTCATAAGTTATTAAATAATATTATGAACATGTAATAAAATCACAAAAAAAAAATATTTTTTCATGTTTTTAACATAGTGTGAGAGCCTACACATTTCCATGATCTACCTTTGGATCATCCACACATTTTATTATACCAATAATTTTAGTGTTTAAATATGGATTATAATGCACACAAAACAATCTTCTAGGTATCCTCAACATCCAATATATAGAACTGTTTATAATGTATCCACTGATTAATTAATGTAATTATTTATACCTAACCACAATTTCATCAACGATTCATTACAACAAAATGAAAAAATATACCCTTTTCTCATTGAATTTAATTTCATAAACATATTTATCATTTTCCTAAAATTGAGGAGATCAAATTTTACAGTTTGAAATATTTCAACTATATTCATGTTGGATCAAATCATTTCATCAATATCAATAAGATATGTCTTATACTCTAACTCAATATAGAATATAAATGATAAAATTAAATATCCTCAATTAAATATAGGTTAACTTCTCACTCAATAATAGAAATATATTGAAGATATTACATCAAATTATACTCATAATGTAGAAATTTGTAATCATCAATCATTATATGGTTCATTACATAAACAAATAATCCCACTGATTCATCATTTTATATACAAATCTTACATGGAGTTTATTTATGGTTTTTACTTTTTGAAAAATGTATTCATATCATATACCAAATCAATTATTTCTAGAAATTATTTTATTTTTCAAACAAAATTTTTTTACACTCCTGAAATTTTATCATGCAATAAAATATAGAATGAATTGCCTTTATCTAAACTTCTAAACACATCAGTTTATGGAAAAACCTTTCTTCTTAATAAAACTGAATTTTAAGAAACTAATACTTGATACATACATCCATCTCAAAATATTCACAAACTAAAAAAAATATCCCTATTTATTCCTTTATAATCTTTTTATAGATCATCTCAAATGAAAATGTCAAACATGGTTCCATGAGTTCGAAAACATGATCTATTTTTACATAAATCATTATCACATATTCATATCTCATATAGAACATGTAAAATTAATTCACTATAAAATCCAAACCCATGATCTTTTGTCATGGAATCTTACACAAACCTCATTGATAGTCCATGAACCATGTACTCACTTCATCACATACCAACATTGAAACATCACAGATACATCTGATTTATATCCACATAGTGTCCTCAGGATCAAATTCAATCGACATGGTAGTTTCAAATATTATCCAAGACATTAAGTCTTATATTCATGATGTTCTAAAATATAATCCACATGTTGTTCTGATCACTTACCATCCTTGTGGAACCATACAATAATTATATGCTCATATTTAATTAATCATTTTTATTCTAATTCATAATGATTGACTTTTCTCACATACTTGATATCTCCCCATATGATAGTTTATACTCCTTTCATTAAATTAGGCTCATATATTGTAAACCATACTTGTGGTGAGGATGATTTTTTTGAATGTCATAATTTTTGGTTAATCGAGAAATGGTTTATCCTTCTGATTTAGTAGAGTAATAATGTCCTTAATTTTAAATAATGTTCCTCAAAAGATTTTGGATGGGGTGGAATCCTACTAATAAAAAAGGTACAAAGCCTACTAGATAAAACAATATTATCTATAGTCGATGGTCTCTTATAGTCTATTGTTCCACCCCATATGTGAGAGGCTATCCATAATACATACCTTCTATGTGCCAACCAACACGACCACAAACTTCCACATGATATGGCATTTTTATCAAAATATTTATAGATGATTAGACTGCTTATGTGTGGTCGAGTTAGTTCCTTCATTCACATGAGTGGATATCAGTAAAATATATCACATATATAGCACTGAGTGTCCCAATTTTTTGTAAACCCTTATAAAAAGTGTTTTTCGAAATATCATCATAAAATTCCAAGACCTTATGTATTGACTCCCAAATTAATTATCTTTATGTAGTTGTATGTGTTTTAGAAATGATATTTTTTCAAATAATAAACATATATGTAGGTTATCTGTGTCTCGTTAATGAAAAATGAATTCATAAATACCCATCAATAGTTATTTAGGTGACCCTTATATAAAGAATAAAAAGTAAATCATGATACATTCTTTTCGATATACCACATTAAGAAATTAAATTGAAATGTATAGTTTTAAATGATAGTAATTATAGTTTCTATAAAAAGTTAAATATTATTCTACACATTATTCATCTTTTTAGTCTTATTTTTTATCAACTATATAATTTTTTTTATAAAACATGGAAACATCTCAAAAATTTCCAATTCCCTTCCATCTATTGATTTATAATTTTATAATCCAATGTTAGTTTCTTTCCTTGTAATTCATAGTCTATTTTTTAAAATATCCTTAACAACATCCATATTCATTCATATAAAAACTCATACTATCTAAATATTCATATAACTCAACTATTACTCAATATTATACACTCTATAAAACTTTTCAGATTTCAATTTCTTAAATCATATTGACATCAAAATATAGTACATACTATCTTTATTAATTAATATAATACAATAATTATCACATGAAATTCGCTATTTTTGTTGAAAATTCATTAATGGGTTTAGAGTAACCTAGATGAGGGTTTTAAAAAACATTGTTTTTTTGTTTCGATGGTATTACATTGTAGTGGGTATTTATTAGGGTTGTAATGAATATTGAATTGTATTTAAGAAATATTGGGAATATTAAAATGTTTTTTTCCTTAAAATTTTATATTTACATAATTACATTAATAACCTAAATATGATTTAGCTTGGGTCCAATGTAGTTTCCTATAGGGAATTTTTTCACATGGGTAGTTGATTTTAAATGATCTTTGAATGCAATTTGTTAACATTTTGGGGAAATTATGATTCTATTGAAGTAAAAAGTATATATTTTCACAAATTTTAGGTGGTTTCTACTCAGATCATATTTCTGAGGATTTAGTTTGATATATCTTCCGTAAAATTTCTTGAAATTAATAGGGATGATGCAAATTATTTTATGAAATACGAATTATTTTTTTTGCAAAAATTATTTTTTAATGTACTTAATAATAATATCTTATGAATAAACATTCTATAAATATAGAAAGATATTTTCCCAACAAATTCCTACTAGAAATCCACCATTATCAGTATTGAAGACTAGTGTGAAAGCCCCAATCTCGTCTCTTGTATGAAGCATTTTTTAGTCTAACATCGAGGTTATATGTCACCTGTATGTGATGAATAATCCTTTAAATCCATTAAAAATTTATTATAACTAACAATACACTCTATAAATATAATCCCACATATAAAAAATAAAAAATTTATCAGAAAAACCCACAATTATTTTGATGAATACAATCCACCAAGGTACGGACATGGACTATTGAAGATGTGTTGTTTTAAACAATACATAATTTTTTTATTTAAAGGGGGAGATTGTTAAGAACAATACTCTATCTCTTTATGATTATTTTGATGCTCCCAAATACCCTAAATTATTTTCTATCAATTTTACTTTATGTATATTTCAGGATTTATATATTTTATATATTACTATTTTTTGAAGAGTTTTCAAGATTTCTTTTACAGTGTGGAACAACTGTTAAGGAGTTAGGGAATTTTATTCAATGTATTTTGGAAACACTGTTCATACCCTACGTGTGGAAACACAGCGTACTGAAATGAACTCGCTATTTACATTACAAGTAATCAGAAAATTATGGTTAATCAACCATATGTTATCGGAAAAGTATAAAAAAGAACCTTACATTAGTAATGAACCTTACATTTGGGATATTAGAAAAGTATGGAACGGGAACCGTACATAAGTGTGAAACGTTATGTTTTTTTTCTCAAATGTATGGTTTATCAACCTTACTTTTGTAAAAAATCTTATGTTTCATTGAAAATTATGGATCATGTACCTTTCTTTAGGAAGCATATAAAATTATGGATCATTTATCATACATTTTACAGTTGAAGAGAAAAGTATGGATGGACAACCCTACGTTTGTGATCAACCATACGTTTACAAACTTATGTTTAAAGGATACATCCTCAACCTTATGTTTATGATATACATTACATTCCGAGGATGAATACTATATAACTCAACCTTACATTTGGCATCAGAGAGTTTAAAGTTGATATAACTATTTAATGATCTGCAAGAAAATTATCAGGTTTATTTTAATCCAGAATAAAATCTGATTTTAAAGTGCATCTTTGATGATTTTAGAGCTGTTTAGGGATTGAATTAAAAAGTAGAATTTCATCGGGAATTACAAGGAGAGTTACGAATACTCTGTAAATTTAAATGTTTGAATTATGAGAGTAAAGAGGTGATGACTGTGGCTCTAATTTTTGAAGAATAAGTATTAGTTATATATATGTTTTTTAAGGTGTGTGTAAGTACAAACTGCATATAGTGATCAAGAACACAAGAGAAGATACATCTATCAATATACAAGATCTTCTCTAGGACATTTAGAAGAGAAAATCTTGATTCAATAACGATCAACAATTCTGTTGATTACAAAGAGAGATAAAATCTTTGTTTGTCAAAGAAAAATATACATGATAGATCATTCACTTATTCAACATTGAAGATCAATTTTGAATTAGATGCTGCTGAAGTTTCGATTTATATTTCTATATCTACAGCAACAGGATCGACTCATAATGACTCTTTCTTGACGATCATTCTTTCTGAATATGACGATCCATTTACAGTCGATTGCATTCTATTGAAATTGTGCAGAATAATTAAGAGAGTATTTTAAAAGAACACATAATTATTTTCATGAGTGACCGGCTTCTCGTACTAATCTATTTAGGTTTTGTTATTGAAACAGAAGGCTGTGTTTTTCCTATGATTGTAAAGGTGTCCACTTCCTGCACTCTGTTGTTGAAAGGTCTGTTGAGATGAGGACCAGATAGTGAAAATCACCAGACTCATGGAGTAGAGCATTGGGGGAGTGGACTAGGGGCCTTATGTTCCCCGAACCACTATATATCATGTGACCCTTCATTTCATATTTATACTCTATTAATCTATCTGATTAAAGATAAAGCACAAAACATGATCTCATGAAGATTTTTGATAAGACACAATTCATCCCCCTCTTGTGTATATTTGATATAATATCGATCCAAAAATTGGTATCAGAGGTTAGGCTTTTGATAGAGAACTAAGAAGCTAAAATCAATTACGGATTATACTTAGAAAAGATGATTCATACAAGATAGGAAATTTCTATGGTCATAGAATCGTACTTGAGTGGAGAAAACTATGGATGCTGGAAGTTATGAATGATTATCTATCTAAAAAACCATGGATAAATAGTATATTCTAAGATACTGAATCCAAATGAAATACCTGAAAAACCTGAGACATGGAGTGAAACTAATGAAGTATAATATGATATAAAATTAAATGCAATGAATGTGATTATATGTGGTATTGGACCTGATGAATTAAACATATTTTTTCAATGCCCAAAAACATATTAGATATGGAAAACCATTGCTGTTGATTATGAAGGAATTGACAATGTCAGGAAAATGAGATATGCTACTGCTAAGCATAAATTTGACCCATTTATATTTTCATAAGGTGAAAGTATTACTCAAATAAATGGAATATTGACAGG
This sequence comes from Viscum album, assembly GCA_963277665.1. Lineage (NCBI taxonomy): Eukaryota > Viridiplantae > Streptophyta > Magnoliopsida > Santalales > Viscaceae > Viscum > Viscum album. The sequence continues at coordinate 1,004,863,778 of OY728157.1, forward strand.
GATTGTCAATAACATAACCTCATTGGGAAACCCCATTAATCATGCTGACCAAGGTTTAAAAGTACTAAAAGTACTACCTACAAGATGAAATGGAATCTCTTCTACAATCAGATAGTCTACACTTGTTAAAGATGTAACCATGAGAGAAATTATTGGAACACTAATGATGTATGAAGATGAGATGAAAAATGAAGAAAATGAGCATAAAGTGTTTATCAAGGGAGATGACACTTCCTTGAAAGTTTCATCATAGAGAAAAAAATGGAAAGATGAAAAAGTGTAAAAGTGAAATCAGAAAGTTTTGATTTATCATATTCTGATGTGGAACAGGCTCAGCTAGCCAAAAAATTCACTAAATTCTATAGAATGAAGAAGGGCTTCAGAAAATCATTCAAAAATGATGACAAAGAAGTCAGGTGTTATGAGCGCAAGAAAATGGTGCACATTAGACCTGACTATCCTCAGCTAAAAGATGATAATAAAAAGAAATTGTTCAAAAGAAATGATTATGAGAATAAGGACAAGAATGAAATGAAATCTACATGGATTGTATCTTAAGACTCCAGTTGAAATTCTTAATTAGACTCAGAGAAGGATGAGGTAAATCTAAAATCCAACATGTTATTTATGGTAGAAACAGATGAGGTAAAATCTTACCACTCTTCTGCCTCTAGTTCTGAATCTAGTTACTCTATTGAAAAACATGCAGCCTCCTCCAATATGTTTGAAGGAAAATATAATTCCCTATTTAATAAGCATAAGTCATTAAATAACATTCATAAGGATGTTTCTGATGAAATATCTACAATGCTGAAACAACATAAGGAGTTAACTGATAATTATATTTCAATTAACATTGACCATACCGATCATGAAGCAAAAATAGAAACACTGCAAACAGAAGTAGAAACGTATAAAAGTGTAGCCCTTATTTTTACCAAAGGAGAGATCTTCTTGAATGAAAATCTTTTAAAAACTATAATTAAGAATGAAATATTTGTAATTTGTAGTAAATGTGAAAAACCTAAGATGTACAAGAATTATTTTGTTTCAAGATCAAAAAGAATAAATTGTAATTATTGAGGAAGAAGGGGACGTATTTCTAAATACTATTTATTAATAAAACCTCAAATAAGTTGTATTATGAATGTTTTTATTTCAAATAATTTATTTGATGCTATTGATTTTAGAAAACAAAGCAATTATGGAATCCTAGATCATTGCTGGATAACACAATTCGACCCAAAAGAATATGGGTACCAAAAAAACATGATTAAATTCCATTGAAAGAAGTAGGAAACAGAAGAAAAAAGACCATATAGTATATGGATAGTGGATGCTCAAAGAATATGAGTGGGAACTCATCAAATTTCTCTACACTAACTAATAAAGATGGTGGAATTGTCACTTTTGGTGACAATGCCAAAGGTAAAATAATTTTTATTAGAGAAGTTAGAGATTCAGAAGTTGTCTCAATCAAAAAAGTACCTTATGTACAGGGATTGAAACACAATCTGATAAGTATCACTCAACTCTGTGATGATGGTTATACTGTTGATTTTTCTAATAAATGTTGTACTATTTTCAAAAATAAACTTCTTAAATTTACAGAACCTAGAACTGAAAATGTTTATACCCTGGATTTAAATTCATTTTGTAAATAACAGGTAAACTACTTAACTACTAAGATATATGAATCCTATATTTGGAATAGAAGTCTTGGACATTCCAATATATATTCTTTACATAAATTATCCAACAAACAATTCTTTCCTGATTTACTTAGTCTCACATTTGGAAGTGATAGATTCTGTGATGCATGTCAAATTGGCAAGAAACACAAATCATCCTTTAAATCTGTTAAAAAAATTACTTCATTTAAACCTCTAGAACTTATCGATATGGAATTTTTTGGACCTTAAATAGTAACAAGCTTGGATGGTAAATTATATATATATATTTTCATTGATGAATATTCTAGATTTAAATGGATTTTCTTTTTAAAATTTAAAAATGATGGTTTTAAATTATTTGAATGTTTTTGTAAAGCTGTTCAAAATGAAAAAAAATTAGAATAATTTCATTAAAAATTGATCATGGTGGAGAATTTGAGAATCTTGAATTAAATTCCTTTAGCTCAAATATGGGTACAAAACACACCTTCTCTGCACCTAGAATGCCTAAACAAAATGGAATTGTTGAAAGAAGAAATAAGACTATTCAGGAAATTCATAGGAATATGCTAAATGAATACAGTCTTCCTACTTATTTTTGGGCAGATGTTGTAAACACAGCCAACTATATAATAAATAGTGTTCTAATAAGACCAATTCTGAAAAAGACACCCTATGAAATTTTGAATAACCAAAAACCTAAAGTAAATTACTTTAATGTTTTTGGATGCAAGGTTTACACCTTGAACACCAAGGACATTCTTGGTAGGATAGATCCAAAATCTGATGATGGCATTTTCATAGGATATTCATCTACCTCCAAAGCTTGTCGATTCTATAATAAGAAGTCACAGATTGTTGAAAAATCAGTTCATGTGAAAATTCATGAATATGTTACATTTGAGAAAATGATAGATCAAATGGATGAATCTGACATTAATGATAACATGAGACTTGAGAACATGAAAAATGATTTTGAAAAAGATATAAATGAAATTCATTCCAGTTCATAAGAGCATGATACTAAAGAACCTATACGTATACTACCTAGAAAGACTAGAACCCTAAAGAATCATATTTTAAAAACTATAATAGGTGACTTAGACACAAAAATAAAACCTAGAATAAATATATAAAGATTTTTAGAATTGTCTAACTTTCTTTCCCAACTAGAACCTAAGACTACAGAATAATCTTTCGATGATGAAAGCTGAATGATAGCAATGTAAGAAGAATTAAACTAGTTTAAGAGAAATTAATACTGTGAAATAGTTGAAAGACCACATAATTATCCAGTTATAGGAACAAAATGGGTGTTTAGGAAAACACAAGATGAACAATGAAAAATGACTAAAAATAAAGAAGGACTTGTAGAAAAAGGATATAATAATGAAGAAGGTATAGAATATGATGATAACATTTCACCAGTATCTAGGTTAGAAGCTATTAGAATCCATTTACCTTATGCATCACTTATGAATTTTAAATTATTTCAGATGGATGTTAAGTCTGCCTTTTTAAATGGTTATTTAATAGATGAAGTTTATGTTGAGCAAACTCCTGGTTTTGAAAATTCCCTAAAACCAAATTCTATTTTTAAACATACTAAAGCTATTTATTGACTTAAACAATAACCTAGAGCTTTGTATGAAAGATTAATCTCTTTTCTATTAAAAAATTATGTTACTGTTGGAATGGACGATCCAACAATTTTTCAGAAAAACATAAAAGCTAATATTTTATTGGTTCAAATTTATGATGATGATCTAATTTTTGGATCAACTAATAAAACAAATTTTCATGAGTTCTCAAACTTAATGCGAAACAAATTTGAAATGAGTATGATATGATAATTAAATTTCTTTTTAGGACTATAAATTTTTCAAAAATATTTCGGAATTTTTTTGAATAAAAGAAAATACATTATTGATTTACATAAAAAATTTGGAATGAATACAAAAATACATATACAACTCATATGTGTACTAATATAAACTCTTTTTTAGATGAAACTGGAAGGTCTGTTAAGAAAAAGTTATATAGAGCTATGATTGGTATTTTATTTATATCTTACTTCTAGCAGGTCAGATATATTGTATTCATTACGTATTTGTGCTAGATTTCAATCAAATCCAAAATAATCCCATTTAACTAATGTTAAAATAAATTTTAGATATTTAAAAGAAACTATTTTTCAATATCTACTTTATCCCAAAACTCATGATATTAATTTAATTTCATATTCAGATACTTTATTTGGATGTTGTAGATTAGATAGAAAAATCACTTCAGGAACTTTTCACTTTTTAGGGAAATCCTTAGTGTCATGGTCAAGTAAGAAACAACATTAAGTTGCCCTGTCAACAACTGAGGCAGAATATGTTTCCGCTGGTAGTTGTTGTGCCCAGGTGTTGTGGATGAAAAACACTCTTATAAAAATTATACTAAATTTTAATAATACAACTAGTTTATGTGGTGATACAAGTGCAATTAATATTTTTAAAAATACGATTAATCACTCAAGAACTATACATATTGATATTAGACATTACTTTTTAATAGATCATGTTATTAAAAGGATATTTTTTTGGAATTTGTTAATTAAAAAATACAATTAGCATATTTTTTCACTAAAACACTTCCCACTTCAAGGTATAACTTTATTAAGGGGGAGTTAGGTTTATTTAATTTAAAATAAAATTTTTATTTTATTCATTTATTTATGTTGTTTACTATTTAAATATAAATTTGTTATTTATTATTCAAACAGAATAATATTTTTTATTAAGATTTATTTTTATATACACGAAGAATAATTTTTATTTGTTTTTAAAATCTATCTAATGATTATTGATAACATAGGAATCAAGGCTGTCAGAACCTTTCAAATTCTGAACCGTTTCATTTCCACCAAATCCCTTTCAATCCTGCGAAACCACACCAATTATTGTCAACCATAATCATCGAACCTCTGAAACCCTATCCTTCAAACCTTCAAATATTTTCAAAGAAATGGAAAATATTAAGAGATATGATGAGTTCAAAACCAACAATGCCAAGAAAGAACGCTCAGCAGGAAGGAAAATCCTATAGGGAAAAGTGAATGATTTAGAATAGATATTTCAGACAAACTTGTTGTTAAAACAAGCCCTGTCATTTCAGAATCTTGAACAAACCTTAAATAATGAGAATATATAATTCTTTTTTGAAGAAGAGATTCAATATTTCTTTAAATCTGTTCAATTTAGTTTTGGAGATGATTATGACACAATAATGGCTAAGATAGAGGATAGATATTTTTCAATCACTTCAGTTGAAATTATTCAGATACTGAACTGCCCTTATGAAGGAGTGTTTCATTTTGATTTGAAAAGTATAGAATATTCTTTGCATAAATCTGAAGACATTATGTACTTTATTTTTGGATCTAAAAAAATAATAAAAATTTATGTTAAAGATTTGAAACCAGATCAGAAGATCCTAGTAAAATTTGTACAAATAGAGATTTCACCCAGAATGTCAGAGATTCAAGAAGTTACTTTCTCCTGACATGTACAGTATGTATATTCTGATCAATGGTTTTAAAAGTAAATTTTCCTTGGTATATGGTTAGGTACCTATGTTAGTGCTATAAATGTGAATCTAGAATGAATTTATACCCATTTAGTAAATTCATTTCAAAAATCTTGTTCAAGAAAGACATGGTGAGACCGGTTGATGCAAAAACTCATTGCCACCATAGTAATGTTTTTAATGCTGGTAATTTAAGAAAAATTGGTTATTTCTGGAGTACAGTAAAAGGAAAAATCATGCCATCATGAGAAGATGAAGAATTAGAAGAAGGGAGCGCTCATGCTCAGCCTAAAAAGTCAATAGAATATCAAGATACACCTAGAGTTAGCTCTATTTCTAGAAGAATAATTTTTGAAGTAGAGACTGTTACAGAGGAATAAAGTCAAGAAGGATTTTAAGTAAAAATAAAAAGAGATACTACTACTCATGATGAGTAAGTTTCGAATGTTTTAACGACACAAAAATTTATTGGGTTACAAATTTGTAAGAGAATATGTTGTTTAAAAATCAATGACAATTGTAATTAAGAGGTCAGAACCAGTGGAAGAACCTCAAATTCAATATGGAATTCAAGTAAAAGCCGAAGGAGAGACTCATAAATATGATGTGGCTATTACAGAAGTTGAACATAAAATAATTGACATTCAATGAATAGAACTAGAACCTGATGTTGAAATTGACAAAGAGGTAGTTCCTGGAGTTGATGTGGCCAGTCCTTAATTATTTGAAGATGAAATTATTCAATAGAATAAAATTGAAAAATTTATTACTGATGTACAGGATGAAAACCATTCAGATGTACAAACAGATGTTCTTCAAGAGGATTTTTATGGGGAATATTCTGGAAAAGACTCATAGGAATAATCTATAGAACAACTAGTTAGAGAAGATAAAAAGAAAAGAAGATGATAAATCCTTACCCCAAGTGTTAGTACATCACTTTCACACCTAAAAGGAGAATCAGTCAAAATGTACATCTGAATCAGAAAATCTAAAACTTGAAGAAATATACAGGGAGTTTTAGAGAGTTGAGCTAGAGAATGAGGCTCTGAGGAGAGCATTGGAAAAAAGAAAAATTAAAATTCCAGAGGCTAAAGAATATTACAGTTTCAAAGGAAGAAGCTGAAAATTTTAAAAAGGATATGCTTAAGGATGTTGAAAAATTAATGTCTGAAATGGTTATGATGTCAGATTTTTCAGTTCTGAAATCATTTATGAAGACAAAGTTGGCATCCGTGAGGATCGATGTGGCCAGTGGTTCAGGTATTTCACCTGATTTGATCAGAATATTTATGGAAATAACCACTTTCTTTGTACATATGAATAACAGATTGCATGATTTGTAATAAAATAGTGCTTCTATTTTAGTGCTCATAGACAATAAAATGTTTTTAGTTGAATAGTTGACCTTAAATGAACTACAAATCAGATCTGTCTTAGATAAGTTAACAAAGATTGTATCATTGTATTTTGAGAAGGAATAAAGACTACATGAGTTTTTCAGAGTCAACCTAATAGAAGACATTCATATGACTCAAGAGAATAGCGATCTTATTATTATGCATGGTGATGGAATGATGAGGAGACTGAGGGAGCAGCTATCAGAAATCATGAAAGTAGTTCAAACAAGATAGACCCTATCTAAACCCTGACCAACCATTGAATTATTTATTTATCAATTTTGTACTATTGAATATTTTCAATGAAAATATTTTTCATTATATATTTATGGGTTTATTTTTTTACTGTCTTTGATTAGATATTCTAGTAATCTGGATTCACTAATTGATAAATAGTTAGATATAACATTTACTTATGTTTAGTGCTACATTAATAAGTCTTATATTCCATATTTTTTCATTATTTTTTATATCACAAAAAGGGGTAGAAATTTCGATAAACACAAAATTTTATTTTATCTTATATACATTTTGTTTAAATGTTATTTTAGGGAGAAATTTGAAGCTAAGTTTTCTTTAAAAAAAACTATTGTTATTGAATGAAAAATACAAAATTTTACTTTAAAATATATTAAGAAGGAGATGTATGGATACATATTTTTTATTCGCAAAAATAATTTTTTTATTTTTATTTAAGGGGATGTATTTTTGTTTAATTTTATTTTTCAGTTTTGAAAAAGGTGGAAAAAATTATTTCTAGTACTATAGATGACATAATGAATACTTATTTTTAAAATAATCTTGTTAAAATTAAATATTTATTTATCTAATAAAAATTCTAAACTATATGTAATTAATTTTGAAAATTAATTTCATTTATTATTTTATGGGTTTTTTTTATCATCAAAAAGAGGGAGATTATGGATCATGTTTTGTTTTCAAAAATATATAATGTTTTTATTTAAAGGGATAGATTGTTGAGAACAATACTCTATCTCTTTATGATGATTTTGATGCTCACAAATACCCTTAATTATTTTTTATCGATTTTACTTTAAGTATATTTCAGGATTTATATATTTTATATATTCTTTTTTTGGAAGAGTATTCAATATTTTTTGTACTGCGTGGATTATGTGTTAAAGAGTTCAGGAATATTATTCAATGTTTTTTGGAAACATTATTCATTCCCTATGTATGGAAATGTAGAATATAGAAAGAAACCCACTGTTTACATTACAAGTTATTAGAAAAGTATGGTTAATAAACCATACTTATTGGAAAAGTATGAAAAAGAACCCTATTTTATGAAAGAACCCTACATTTGGGATATTAGAAATGTATGGAAGGGGAACCGTACGTAAGTGATAAATGTTAGGTTTGTTTCTCAAAGGTATAGTTCATTAACCTTAATTTTGTAAACAATCTTACATTTCTTGGAAAAGTATGGATCGTGTACCATTCAGTTGGAATCTTATAAATTTATAGATCATTTATCAAACGTTTGAATGTTGAAGAGAAATGTATGGATGGGAAACCCTAAATTTGTGATCAACCTTACATTTAAAGGCTCCATCATCAACCTTATGTTTATGATCTACATTACGTTCAATGGATGCATACTATACAACTCAACCTTATGTTTGGCATTGGAGAGTTTAATGTTGATATTATTATTCAATGATCTCAAAACGAATTATCAGGCTGATTTTGAGCTAGATTAAAAGCATATTTTAAAGAACATCATTGAAGAGTTCAGAGACGTTTAAGGATCAAATTAAAAGGAGATTTTCATGGCAAATTACTTGGAGTGTTACGACTACTCTGTAAATTCAAATGTTTGAATTATGAGATTAAAAAGGAGAATATTGTGGATCTTATTTTTGGAGAGGAAGTATTCGTTATATCAGTGATTTTTTTTCAAGGTGTGTGTAAGTACGAAATGCATATAGTGATCAATAACACAAGAGAAGATACATCTATCAATATACATGATCTACTGTATGACATTTAGAAGAGAAAAAATAGAGTCAATCATGATCTACATATCTATTGATTATGAAGAGCGATAAAAGATCTGTTTGTTAAAGAAGAAGATACATGACAAAAGATTCGCTTATTCGACATTGAAGATCAATTGGGAATCTGCTGCTACTGAAATTTTGATTTATATTTCTATATATACTGTAATGGGATCGACTCATAACGAATATTTCTTGAAGATCATTATTTCTGAAGATGATGATTCATTTATTGTCATTTGCATTCGGTTACAATTGTGAAGAACAATCGTGAAAATATTTTCAATGAACAAAAACATTTTATCTTGAGTGACCGAATTCTAGTAATATGTTGTGTAGGATCTATGATTGAACTAGAAGGCTGTGTATTGCCTTAGATTGTAAAGGTGTCAACTACCTGCACTCTGTTGTGGAAAGGTCTGTTGATATGAGTACCAGATAGTGAAAATCGCCAAGCTCTTGAAGTAGAGCACTGGTAGAGTGGACTAGGGGCCTTCTGATCCCCGAACCACTCTATATTTTGTGTCCCATCATATCATATTTCCGTTGCATCAATTTATCTGATTAAATATAATGCCCAGAACACGATCTCATGATGATTTTTTAAAAGACACAATTCACCGCCCTCTTGTGTATATTTGATAAAATCACGATACAACACGAACATACTCTATGACGTCACACTGACACCCCAAATGAAAACATTCAAAATGTCTATCGAAATAAAATGTAAAAGAACAAAATAAAACTCTATGGTGTAAGATCTTATGTGTTATTAGTAGGAACATATTAAATTCTGTATCAATTTATTATAAACAAGTTATGATAGAAACTAGTGCTCTTAAATAATAATTATCTCAAGATAATTAATAATGAGGCTATACATGTTAGAAACCATTATGAATGAATAATATTAAAGAGTATCACATCTATATTCTTTTATTACATCAGCTAAAATCACCTATTTACTTCTATATATTATACTATAATTAAATATGGGTATTTTTAGTTTTTAAAAAATAGATATTAAAAATGAACAAAAATCCAAAAACATATCACCACTCTTTAGAACATCATGACGAAAAAATAATATCGTCGTCCCAGAAAAATTAGATCATCACCATCAAAATATAACAGTGATAGAGTCATAAGAACCTCTACATAAATTTCAAAGTCACATAATAATATGTATAACATCACTATAGCTATGTCACATCAACCAACACATCGCCACAAAATTATATAGATGAATTGGGATATATCATAAAGAAATCACAACCAAAATACATGACATAATATTATGCCATTACAAATAGTAAAATTTTGTAAATGACATATTTTGGAGTCATTATTTTCCAAAAATACATTCATGTGTTAACACCAAGACCTGTTATAGACTAAAAACACATGCACACACTTCACTTCAGTACATTTTAACCCATGTTTGTATATACATTCATATGGAAATTGTATGAATTTAAATCATACAAAGACTATATATTTTATAAGCCTAACAAATTACATCCCATGTAGAGATGTACAATAAAAAAATGAAAAATCCAAAATAAATCCCAGACAAGTATATACATAAATGAAATCTATTACATCCAAAATAAATAGTGTCAAAATAAATAAAAAATTACCCAAATAAAAGAAATACATAAAGGAATATAGACAATAGACAAACACAACCTAGAAAAAGTAATAATAATAATGAATACAATATCAAAATATTAACATAAGAAACACATGATCAAATTTTCAAATTAAATAACCTTGTCTATACTATATTTATTAATCCTAAAAATAATGTTAAATATATTTCTAAAATATATTTACATAAATTACCATGTAAAATTATTCTTTTAGACATCAATTATTCATTTCACAGTCTTTAATAATCATTTTTTTTAATTAGTAGAAACCAAAAAATCAATAAATACAATTAAACTACCACAACATAATATTAATTCATCCCAAAAAACTCCTAGAAAACCATTACCAAATACAAACTACTTCTAAAAATCTCAAAAAAATCATAGAGTATACCATAATCTCCTTCGCCTTCCCTCACTATGACCTAACCCACCTACTCAACAACAATCCGACATAATTGTTTACTCTACCTAAAAACACAACTAAAGGAATCCCTATAATAAAGTAAAAAAATTGAACTCTCTATTTATAACATATCATTGAAAAACATAAAACCCAACATCATCATCCTATTAATGTAAAATCTGTCCCATGTAACTTTATATGATCCAAATACTAATAATAATACATCATTTCTCACATATGATTATAATCATCTCTTAGTTGGACTAATATTCCATAAATAAATGAAAGGTATTTTCTTTCTAAACCTAATAGAAAACCAAAAAATTATTTCATGGTGATATAATATATAAATACATTTAACATATTCCACTAAATCACCTCTCCCAAATACATAAATATACAAGATAAACAATATATTTATTTTCCAGTTTCAATATTTTAAAAATTATTCGATTCTATTTTTCAAGAACAATCAATTTCAATCCCAAATAAATTTATATTTATATGATTTTAGAAGTTTATAATCAACATAATATAGCATTATATAATCAATTAATAATTAAAAATGATTATTCAATTAAGAGTCCAACTAAATGATTCCATCCCTCCATATTCAATATTTTCATTAATGATTTCATTCCATAATTCCATTTATAAATGAGCCTCATTTCTTATGTAACACCAAAAAGTACCATCAACATAATTATTTGTTCTTAATCATCATGAAAAGTATTTAATAATATAAATATAATTCTAATGGAAAACTAAAATATGTAATGATTTTACATGGATAAAAAAAATAAAAAAACTAATCATTTAAACATTAAATGAATGAAGAGCATAAAATATACCATTTTCTCAGACTAAAAATCAAAAAATTGAGGTAAATTGAGGGTATTATAGAATAATAAATACGAAGGTTCAATATATACCCATCCACAAGGTCAAACAAATCAACATTGAGTGAATATTTTTGGAATACAAACACAATCTAAGTGGAAACTACTCATGCCTTACCAAATCATCAACACCAATCTCAATGAGAGTATAAACTTACCATGTCAAAAGACATTGTTGGAGTACAATAATGGAGTAAGATATCATGGGTTTAAGTGATACCCAAAATATTCTTTAGGTAATTTTAATTCTAGGATGTTTTTAAAAAAATAGGATGATAACTAATAAGTAATAAGGAATAGTATATTGGAGTATTAATACATAGATATAAATGGGATAAAAATAAAAAAATAGAATAAATGAAGAAATTTAGGGGATAACATAGTTTGATGAGAAAAAATATATTCCTAAATATAAAAAATATAAAACTCCCTACCAAAATTAATTAGACATGAATTATTATATCATTACGAGTATTATTTTTTATGGAAATTTAATTTCTCATTTGGTGGAGGGAATCATTTTAGATAACATTGGGATGGTTTAATAGCTATTTTATCATTTTACATTAGTGTTGTTGAGAGTTTCTTTAGTATTGGGGGATTTCCCTAGGGTTTAATAGGATTTCATGGAAGATGTATAGTTTTTGGGGTGATAGACATACTAATAACATGCTATTCATGGATTAAAAATATTTTCCATGAGAATAATATTTTGGTATAGTGGTTGTACCCCCATCATATAAGACATTTATTTTGTTGAGATTTTTTAATTTCATGGATGTTCACATATACATAATTTTTTAGTTATCTATTATATTTTTATAATGGAAGATATTTTTTGCAACCCACTTATATTCCTTTAGTTTTTTATGCACATATAGTTGGGATGTGAACTATTTGAATATAATTTTACCCAATAATGTGTCCCATTGTTCCAAATCACTTATTTATATTTTTTCATGATAATTCAATAATATATAAATCCATTTTTCTATCACTCTCAAATTATTAAATTATTTTCTAATTTGATAGGGTAATGGAGAGATATTTTATTCCTAGAAAAATTAAATCATTATGACCAATGGGTTTTTCTTATGTAGCTTATGGAATTCATCTTGAGTGGATACAAATAAGATTAAATATTTTTATTTCATATAATTTCACTATATGGATTTCATTTTGGTTCCATTGAAATTTTAGTAAAATTTTAAATTTAATTAGTTATATAAATATAATATTTAGTGTTTCCTTAGATTAATGGTTCATTAGAATACACTCACACTTAGTTTCTCTGGATTAAATAATTATTGGATATGCTAATGTTCATGGGGATAGATAATAAAATTTGAGGGTATGTTTTTATTAATTTTATTAACAAATTTATTGATGATTAAATAATGAGATAGGTTCTTTTGGATCTTGTGAATATTTTCAATCCAATATAGAGGTTTTTAAATGATGATTAAGAGAGAAATGGTCTAGTTTAATGTATGGTGATTTCACTTTACTATGTATCTCGATTAATTGGTTATTTTATATTCATATGTCACATTTTTAATTTATACCTACATTTTTATTTTATTGTGTGAGTTAGCCCATAAATTTTTGATGGTAAAGAATCATCCTAATCATCTACATAGACCATATTGATTTTTCAATGGTTTTATAGTGACACCATTCTATAAAAGATGTTAGTTTCAATTCATATATATTATTCACAGGCATGCATTGATTTTTAGAAATTAAAAATATTTTTTTTTATAATATTCGGATTTTAAAAATAGGTTTTAAATAAATGGAAATTTAATTAGAGAATTAGTGATATTGGAAATAATATTTTAAATGTGATATAGACACCTAAATGAATATTCTAAAGTATATTTTATTATATTTTATCCCAAAAGATATCTTTGTGTAAGACCACATGGGGTATCTTTTTTAAATTAAATTAAAATAGATTTTTAGTTTATTTTTAATGAAATATATAAGGTATTGGATTAAATTTTATATTCATATTTAACCATTTCAGGTAAATACCCTATTTTTTTAAAATCTTGGTTGATTTGGGTGTACACTTATAGTCATTTTTTGGTGAATTTGGTTCAGCATAGTGTTGAATGTTTTTTGGATATCCCTTGAGAACATTTTTATCATTAAAATGTGCGTGGAAGGATATCCATAGAATATTTTTTAATGGTACTATGGTGAAGGTTGGTACAGATGGAAATGATCAATCCCTTGGAGGGCTAACATGGGTTCTCAAATTTTTTAATGACAGATAATTGAACCCTAAGGTACTAGTTCCATGGTGATGTGCTAGTGAGCTATGAGATAGGTTACATTAATTTTTTCCAATTATATTCATGTTTTGAATATTTTTTCACTAATATCAATAGGGATAGGCTAGTATTCTTGATGTATCATCCCATGTGGCTAATAAGATGGGTCGGTGCCACTGAGGTGGACTCTAGGAGTATGCAGTGATGGAACAATGTTGGTGACTATGGCCTCCCATGAGTTTCTAGGGACGGGAAAATGTGCTTGATTGTGTCCTCCATACAACCTTAATATATGGTTCAATTCATTTTATTTACGCTAAAAATTCCATGGGGATGCGTCATAGTGACTTAATGGACCACTCTAAGTATGCAGGGATGGGTTAAGTTTCCTTGATAGACCACCCAGAGTTCATAATTATTGGTTGGTGTGTTTAATGACCCTTTTAAATATTCATGAGTATGAACTCAATTATCATTATGAATTTATATTCCACTATGCATCAGAATATGAGAAAGGGAAGATATAGGATGAGTCATAGGGATTATATGGGTTCTATAATTTTTTTCATGAATCATGATAGTTACTTTCTAAGGGATTATACATGAGAATATGGATGGTATAGTTTAACATGTTTCATCAGCTATTTAAATAGTAATTTAAGAAACATATCATATAAATGATGGGTTTTAAAAATTAATTTAAGAATTATATAATAATATTCAAATGAGGGTATTATTAGATTGATTTTGAATTTGATTGATTAACCATCATAGGGAAATGGTTTTTGGAATGGTTTATAATTGTGAAAAACTTATGTTTGGAAAAACACTCATGGGGTAAAACAAGAAGTGTATACAATAGTTTTTAATGTTGTAATTATTCAAATTACACATATATCCAATGATTTGAAATGGTTTCAGACATTCAGGATTAAAGGAAAATATATTGAAATGGTTCCTAAAAATTTATATTTCAAAGTGAATCTTTAATTGTTAATGGTTTTCAGAAAAGGACTGGATATAATTGGGATTTTAAAGATATAATTTTTGGTGAAAAAATTTCAGGTGAAGTGGTGTTTTTAATAATTATTTGGGTTCTAGTGCCGTTATTATATTTGAATGTATTTTTTTATATTGGTAACTGGTACCTGTGGATCCCATTTTACTGGAATTTTTTTGTGTTAGATAGGTTGAACTTGATGTCAAATTATATTATTAGATTTTGTACTAGGATTTCTTGCAAAAAAAAATAATGAGGATGGGGGTTTTGTATTGAATTTGTTTTTTTAAAAATGTGAATAGGGAGAAACCTATTATTGTATAGACCAATTTTCTATTATTCAATTGTTTACATGGATAGAATTGAGTGTTTTATTTTTTGTTTACTGGGTATGTCATAGATGATTGGGAGGGACACTAACAGTGGTCTCAAATATATTTGGGGTTGAGATCAAGTAACTATATTGGTGATAGAGGATGTAGGTATTGGAATTCTAATGTTACTATGGGCCTATTTTAGTTCTGACCACTTATGGTTTTTTTGTTAATAGATACATTTGGGGGGAATAAACACTAGGTAACATTAGTTGTTGGTAGTAGAGCCCTCTGGTGTGTTTCCACAAAATACATGATATGAAATTTTGATTTTCACTTTAATTTTTTGGAATCAAATTTGTTAGTTGGGAACCATATTGATTTTTGATCATCGATGTTTTGTGTATGTTTCATAGGCTTGGTTTGGTTGCACCCACTAGTGGAGGGAGAATTAAAAAATAAGGGAGCCATTAGTTTGTGTCCAAATCTATTTTTGACTTATTTTAGTGTGTGATCCATGATTCCTGACTTGTTTAATGTGTGAATCATGTCTTCATTTTTAGGGGATGAATTATGATCCATGACATGTCTTAGAGTTAAACAACTATTTTAGGCCATATTAAAGTGGAAAATCATGTGAGAAACTGGGGAAAGGTATAATTATAGGGAATCCAGTGTGGGTTGTAGATCCAAATATAGAAAGTGATGTGAATAATGGAAGGTAAATTTATTATTATTATAATTACATGGATATATTTAGGGGGATAATACAGAATGGGAGTTAAGGTGCTATTGTAAATTTGGATCTGGTTGATCTAGTTTCATGGAGAATACCATACATAATAGTTATATGGAGTGTTGGATGGATTCATTATATAGAAATAGACATTCTCTATGTGGGTGGAGGCGGTGTACTAGAATTGGAATCAAGGTTGGGGTTCATATGATCTAATGGTAAGTTAGATTAGGGATGTACCTATATTTGTGGTGGAGTAATATGGAGGATATGATCATTTGGTAAAATTACCAATGAATCACTATCAGTGTCAGGGTGAATACTTGGTGTGGGAATTTTGATGATATAATAGTTAATCCTATATTTTAGGCATCAGTATTGGAAAATAATAGGTGGGTGCAGCCTAGGGATTTTGAAAAATATTTTTTGGTGATGGAAACACCAAATCTATTTCAAAATATTGAATGTGGTGAGTTGGAAAATATATCATTTTAATCACAAAGCAGCCAATTTGTGAGATTTGAGTATCAAATATGATTTTTGGGAATTCATAAGATTTATATATATATGTTTGATGGTTATATTTGGGATTAAAATTATAATTCATAGTCTAAAAATCAAATGTTGAGAAATAGCCATGGGTTGATGACAAAGGGCTGTCAGATTTCATGGTCTCAATATAAAATCATATTTTTGAGGGAAAAAAATAATTATTTTGGAGGGTTTTAATGACCCAATTCCTTGTGGGTTGTAAATTAATTGGGGAAAATGAATTTATAATTTTTAGAGGGTTAAATTTGAGAATAAAGTATTTTGGATAGCTTGATAAGAAAAAGAATGTACATATTTTCTGTTTTTAGAAATTTCATGAGTCATGAGTAATGTCCCAATAGTTAAAGAGGATTATGAGAATGATCTTTGTTTACTGGATTATAGGATTCACCAAAAAATCTAGTGTGTGACCATGATGATCATGCTAGGAATATTAGAATATAGGGTCTTTAACACATACCTATAGGTGGTTCACAATATAACCCCTTATTCAACATATGAATTTTCATGTTTCCGAAATTACTTATTAATTATTTTTCTTTTTGTATTGGGAACTATTTTTGGGATCCATCTCAAGTTCACTTGGTTTTAGATAGATAAATGGATGAGTGGGGTCCCTTTGTCTCTCCACTTCCCATAAACTGTGTTCATTAAATATGAAACATTTTTAGTGATTTTTTATAAATATATTCAATAACATCCCCCATTAATTCATCTAACCCCATAATCTCTAATTTTATGTTCATTGGTTAGGGTCTGGGAGAGATGATATTTTTAGATCTTGTATTTATCCTTATGGGAATTTATTATGCAAATCATAGATTCTACTTCAATATTCCATAATCAATATTGAATTTTCTATTTATCATGAGGTATTTATTTTCATACACATATTTTGGGTTTTTTGGAATTTATGTAAAACTAACCATTTAGTTGATTGTTTAAAAAATATATTGTTTTGCCTAGGATTTAGGGCGGGTTATTGTTTTTGGATCACACTATGTTACCAAATATTTCAACATCCATGCATTCTTATTTTGGTCTGATGCTAGATATTAATTTTTTGTAATTATTTTATTTATTTTATTAACGATTTTTTATAATTAAATGATGAGGTTGGTACCTAAGAGTATAGGTGATTATTTGCAACCGTAGGATTCAATGTATAATATATGGATTAGAGGGAATAAACTTTTCTGAGGTATGAGGCCTTGATATAAATATTATAATTGGTTAAATTTTAATTTTATACTCATATGAATTATTAGTGTTATGTTTATACATATTTATTTCCTTATTGGAGTTACACTATATGTTTATGATGGGATCATGTTGACATAATAGTCATCATAATCAATATGACATCTCAAAAGTTTCAATGATGATTTCATTGCTGAACAATTATCGTTGACCTTGTGTATGGATTATTTTCAGGAATAAATTGGATTTTTTAATTTAAAAAGGGTTTATTATATTAAATTGGATTTTACAATAGGGTTTTAACTAAATTGATATTTCCAAATAAAATGGGTGACTTGAAAAATGAGTTCTAAAATGGTCTTTAAAAAGAAATTTTTTTTCTAATATTTTTTAATTGATTTCTAGAAAAGGGACTTACACAAATAATATAATAGAACATTAATTTTTAAGATTGTTATAATATAGGTTTTAAACTATTTTTTGTCGGGATATAGGGGTCTTTGTTGACCAATTTCTGTTCTGTTTCACCATGTGTGGTAAATTACATATTCTTCCAAAACACATGTTCATGGAATGTTCCTATATTTTTAATGTTCGGTGTTTTTTTATGCATAGTGAATCATTTTGTTTTCTTTTACTATTATAACCTATTTTTAATGATGATTAATGTATGGGGGTGGACCTATGAAATATTTTTATAGTGTATCAAAGTGAGTGTTGTTCTATAAAATTTCCAAGTCCATAGAGGGACAAGAATGGTATCACATTCTTCAAGACATGTGACTGAGTTTCTAAGGACTAGTTTTGCTAATGATTAGTATGTTATTTATGAGAGGTTTTATGTGCCATATTTTTTTTAATCCCATACACATTCTTGATGTGGATTCAAATATGTCAATGGGGATAGTCATATGTGTGTGATGTGTATTTCCAAGAGTCTATGGGGGTGTACTAATATGCTTGATGCAGCTATCCCAGAGTCTATAAGGATGGGACAATGTGTTTGAATGTGACCTCCTTGGAGTCTATGCTAATCAGAAAATGTGATTGATTGTATCCTACTAGGAATCTATAAGGATATGTTTGTGTGTTCTATTACATCACCATGAACTATAGATATGGGCCCAGGTAACGTCATAGGCCACCCTATGTATGTAGGGATGGTTTGGGGAACATGATAGGGGATTAACCACATTAATAGTATGGTCCATGGGACATATTAGTTATTATGTTTCATATAGAAATTTCAACAGGCATGGAGTTGAAGGAGGTAGGGTCAAGTATGATCAAGTTTTGGTTTTCACATATTGAAATAACATCTCTGATTTAATATTTTTTTCATGTTTTTTTTCATTGTAAGTTTTTTGGTAGACATAAATTCAATATATTTATGATACACACAAAAATATACATCATCAAAGAAACACTCAATAATGTTGACTCATTGTATATTCCAACTAGATCCTTGGACTCATATACTCATGTACACAAAATGATTTTAAATGTATAAGGGTAGAATTTAATATTTTTATTAAACACACAAGGGTCTCATAGAGATTGAAAATTTGTTCAGCAAGAATGTTGTGACTAGTTGGGACTTAAAATGATTTTTTTGTTAGTTGGGACAGAGGATATTTTATTTACTACTCAATTATGGATAATAATTTAATAGCCAATGCATATATTTTCATGTTATGAAGCCATGTTATATGATCCAAATCTTTTTTTATTACTACATCCCATAAAATGTTTTGATTCTCTATATTTTTAATTATTGGATTCTTGGGATCCCAATCATATGTCTATATGGTTTTGTGATGTCCTATATATGTACAATCATGCCATATTTTTGATTCATTTAAGAATGGCCCTTATGTTTTTTATATTGAATAGTTTCCCCATGACTATTTTATGACATCATTACTAATTGGTACCACCGAATATATGAGGATGTGAATCTTATGTCATGTTTCATCCCTAAAAAATTTCCATTTAGGTTTCCCAAGAATGGTAGTTACACTAGGGAATCCAAGTCAATAAAAATAATGTTTATGTACTAATAGACCTTCAACTTACCTAGTTTTTTTTTCAATCTCATTAATCAATTTTTTATCCCTAACCATAATCATTGATGAAACTCTATATTTAATAAGAATATGAACAATATAATGTAAAAATAAATTAAGGGAGCCTGAAATTTATAAATATATCTTGATTCATGGATTATTGAATTTAATGGCTTCCCCCCCTCAGAACGCGCCTCACGCGCCTCCTGAGATTCAAATTTTTTCGTCTGGTTGCACGCCAGCACCCGTTCCCCCTCCAATGTGTTGTCCAACTCCGGCGGTTTTTGACCCTGGTCAGCCCCGCCGGGAGGCCTCCCCGCCTGTCTCTCCTCCCCCATTCCATGCCCCTCAGGCTGGGAATCCGCCTTGTTCCTTCAAGGATGCCCTCTATGGCCCTTCCCCGGCTGTCTCGATCCCCTTCTATCCAGAAATTGGACGGATTTCTCCCTCTCTATCCTGGGTTGGTACCCGTATCACCCTTGATGTCCCTGTGGCGGCTTTTGAGGAGGCGGTGGGTTGTCTGCAGTGGACTCTCGGGGCTAGATTTGGCGGCGCGATGCCCTCTCTGGCGATCTTTCAGGGCCTTGTGGATTCGTGGGGTCTTTCCTCGCCTGCCCAGATCTCGAAAATCCACCGCAATCCCTTCTGTGTGTCTCTGTCCTCGAAAGCGGACTTTGTGTAGGCTTGGTGCAATGCTCCGCGGGTGGATGGGCGCTTGCGTTTCAACCTGGTGCGCTGGTCGATGGAGATTCACACAGGGAAAGAGGGTCCTCATGCGGTGGTGTGGCTCAGCTTACCGGGTCTCCCGCTCCCTTTTCAAAATTAGGCTTTCCTTAAAGCCATTGGTGATTCTCTTGGGGGTTTCCTTTGTGTCGATGATCGCACAGCAAGGTGCGAGGAGTCCTCGGTCGTGCGCATCTGCGTGGATTTGGACCTCTACCTCCCTCCTCCGGAAAGCCTCTGCCTGTGGGTGCCCGACTTGTTGGTTTGGAAGCAGGACATCCTTTATCCAGTGTTTCCGAGGTAATGTCCCTTCTGTCGGCTTCAAGGCAATTCTGAAGGCCGGTGTAGGAATCGGCGCCCCCCAGCCAGTGATCCTAAACCTCAGCTCTAGCTGAGTGTTGCTAGGAGGTCTGGTCCTCTTGCCCCTAGTCGTGGCCCCCAACCAGTGGTCTCCCTGGAGTCCGCTCACAATGCTGTTCCTGACTTCGGCCTAGCTGCTCCGTGGGTTGATTGCCACGGATCATCGTCAGCGGGGCCTCACCTCAATGAGTTTACCCAATCCTGTCTTCCTCTGGTTTCATCTATGCAGCAGGCTCCTCCAGGCTTGGCGTCATTCCAGCCTCCCATGGAACCATTTTTCAAAGCCATCTGGATCCGTGAGAACCTTATGGGTGGTTTGTTTTTCCGAAGTGCTTCCTCTCGAGCACCCAGTTGCTCCTCCCTCTTTCCGACTGAGGAGCAGTCACTTTCGCTCATTTCCCAGACTTCTAAGGGTGCCAGGCTTCTGACCATCGGTCCTCCTACTTTGGAGGAGAAGAGGGTCACGGGTGCTCTCTCTCCAGCTGCTCAGGATACTTCCCCTCATGGAATGCTCTGCAGAGGCAAGGTTCCTGCCCTCAATCAGCTGGCTTTCTCTTCTCCGTAGGGGCTTCTTCACCTGCCACCTCCTTCTGGTGTGCGCACGAGATCTCAACGCAGAGGTCTTTCTACTTCCCCCTCTAATCCTCCGCGTGAGCTACGTTCGCCTGGGGCCAAAGCCAGGCGCCGCCTATTTCAATGACGTGCATCTTCATCTGGAATTCCCGTGGCCTTGGGGCCCGAGTAAAAACTGACTACATTGTTATGGAATCAAAGAAATATAAGGCCTCTATTGTCGTGATCTTGGAGCTCAAGAAGGATCATTCCAAAATTGGGGAGTTTGCCCGCAAAATCAGGATGCAGGGCTTTATGCATGCGGACCCAACTAATACCCACATCTGGATTTTCTGGAAAAAGGATATCTCAGTGGCCAAGCTTGCTGCTGATGACCAATCCATCACGACCAAAGTGACAATTGGAAATGACTCCATTTTTGCATCTTTCATTTATGGGAGTTGTGACCCCCACAAAAGGTGCTCTTTATGGCAAGGGCTCCATTATTTTGACCCAGGCAACTCTCCCTGGTTTGTTGGTGGCGATTTTAATGTCATTGCTGATCTGGATGAGAAGAGGGGGTGAGGCCCCTTCCCTCGGAAGGGGAGCTTAGAGTTTGTACAATTCATGGGCGGTAAGGGTCTATCCGACATGGGTTATTCCGGGGACCGATTCACTTGGTGTAACAATCAAAGAAGAGGACGCAGATCTTGGAGCCGCCTGGATAGGTGCTTGGCTAATATTCATGGCATCTCCGCCTACCCCAATGCTCAGGTAACACATCTTACCCGCAGTGTTTCTGATCACTCCCCCCCTACTACTCTCCCTATCCTCAAGACAGGAGACCAATAACTCTTTCAGATTCTCTCACCTTTGGACTCGCATGGAAGGCTATAATAAAGTGGTCAAAAGCTCGCGGGGGCCTCCTGAATTTGGTCACCTATGAATCGGGCTCCAAAACAAACTGAGACGCCTAAGGAATGACATATTAGTCTGGTTTCAACAGGTGCCCCCAACTGACAAGGATACAGATGTGCTCTTGAAAGAGGTTGAACAACTTGAAGCTAGTCTTGAAAATGGCTGGAATGACCAGGTGTTTGAATATCTTGCTAGGAAGAAAGACAGTTTGGTAGAAGCTCTCCTAACACAAGAGCGCCTTTCCCGTGAGCAATCCAGGGTTCAATGGCTTCGAGAGGGGAAAAACACTGCCTATTTTCATGCTTGCATTAAGGAAAAGCGGCGTCATCTCAAACCCAATCTGAGACTGGAGGATGGCTCTTACACTGATGATAGGGATGTGGTTGGTGGGTTGGCCTTCTCCCATTTTAAGGCTTTGCTTGCAGGCATTAACCCTGGTATGCCTGAGGGTTACCCAAGTGGCAGGGTCCCCTTCCTTGATGTGATCCCCTCTCAAGTCTCCAGCCAAGACAATGAGTCCTTTGAAGCAATCCCGAACGAGAAGGAGATCCATGAGGCCATGATGAGACTTAACCCCGAGAGCGCTCCGGGGCCGGACGGCTTTCCGGGGTCTTTCTATAGGGAATCTTGGTCAGTTGTTCAGCATGATGTTGTCCTAGCCATCCAAGATTTATTTCGGGGTGGCATACTCCCTCGTGTGGCCAGTGCAACAACGTTGGTGCTTATTCCTAAGATCAAAGACCCATCTTCTCTGAATCATTATAGGCCTATCATCATGTGCAACTTCCCATATAAAATCCTCTCCTTCATCATCAACAAAAGGCTGTCTCGCTTTCTTCCCCATTGGATCTCCTTGGAGCAGCATGGCTTTGTGAAAGGGAGGTCTATACAAGGAGCTATAGCTTTGGCCCAGGAGCTGATCTCGGACATTAACATCAAACCTCATGGTTCAAATATGGCCATCAAATTGGACATAAGTAAGGCCTATGACAGAATTGAATGGAGCTTCATCAACAAAGTGTTCACAGGTATGGGCTTTTCTTCCTGGGCCACCGACATTATCTTTAGATGCTTCAGCTGTTCATGGCTGGTTGTCTCCTTCATGGGGAAGACTCATGGGTTTTTCAAAGCCACCCGTGGTCTCAGGTAGGGGGACCCCTATCCCCTACCATCTTCATTATTTCCCAGGATGTGCTTAGCCGTCTACTTAACAGGAGCAGGAACCAAGGGAAGATTCTTCCATATCGGAGTCGTACACTCTCCTCCAGCATGACTCACCTCATGTTTGCTGATGACACCTTGGTCTTCTTGAATGGCAGCTTAAGATCAGTCCAAATTTTCATTAAAGTGCTGGAGGAATATTGCCACTGGAGCGGCCAACTCATCAACCATTCTAAGAGTAACCTTTTTATATCCAACAAGTGCGAGGCAAGGCGTGTGGTCACCTTAGAGAACAGTCTGAACATGAAAAGGGGAAACTTTCTTGTTGACTACCTTGGTGAACCTATCTCCCCTCAAAGACTCCACATCCATGACTTTGATCACATCGTGCATAAAATCACAGGCAGAATACTCAATTGGAAGAACAGATTTCTCTCCTTCAGCGGCCGGATCATCCTCATCAATAGCGTGTTGTCTTCTATTCCTGTTCACGCGATGGAATCCATCAATGTTCCTAAGGGAGTCATTACGTCCATTGACAAGATCCTTGCTGGTTTTCTCTGGGATGGCCTATCTGAAGGGAAACGTCACTGGGTCTCTTGGAGGAGAATGGCCCAACCTATCCGGAATGGAGGTATTGATGTCAGAAACCTCTTTGACACCATTCAGTGCATGCATGCTAAACTGGCTTGGGAGGCCCTTGAGGGTAGGTCCTTGTGGGGCAGGGTAATGAGCCCTCGTTGCAGTGATGATCCTGCTTTTGGGTCCCGTTTCACCTCTCCCCTCTGGTCCATGATTGCCGCTTTCCTTCCCTCCCTCCATCCCCTATCACGCTGGGTCATTGGTAAAGGGGATATCCGTTTTGGCACCATAAATGGGATGGCTCAAGGCTTAGTTTTCCTGGCTGTCCGGCCCCTTAGATTTCTTTTAAGGAGGAAAGCAGGTTTCCCTCTTTTATCAGGGCAGTGTTGAACCAAGATCAGCAGGAAACCTATGAGAGTATTGAGTTAAATATGGAGCCCGACCAGTGTGTTTTCACTCCTTCAGCTTCAGGAATTTTTTCCACCAAAGAGTTTCGGAAAACCATGCACTCTCACGACAGTCCCGACCCATGGCATGAGACCATGTGGTGGAGGAAAATTCAATCCAAGTATAGTTTTCTCTCCTGGCGCATCCAGAATCGTGCAGTTCCAACTGACGATAATATCAAAAGGCTCGGCATCCCTATGGTGTCCAGATGTTTGTGCTGCCATACTAAGGAGGAGGGAACTTTCCATCTTTTCTTCAAAGGGGAATGGGCACATGCAGTGTGGAGTTGTTTTGGAGATCTCACTTCTTATAATGGGCCGGTTTTTTCTGAAGATAACTTCTTGGATCAGTGGTTCCAGGGAGCACCGGAACAGAGCACGGAGAGGAAGCCTTGGGCTGCTATCTTCACTGCTGTTCTTTGGTGCATATGGCAAGCACGGAATATGGCCAGGCATGAAGGTGTTCGCCCGTCTGGGAGATCCATCATCATCAGAACTCGGAGTCTGCTCATTGATTTCCTCAGGTCGAACAGCCAGCTGTATCTTGCTCCTTCGCTCTGCCCCTTTCAACTGAACCCAACAACTGCCGCTACTTCTCTCAGAGCTGGTGCAGGTCACTAGGTACGCTGGATTCCTCCTTCCACGGGTATAATGCTGAATACAGATGGCTCCTTCCGTCAAGGCATCATGTGGGGTGGAGGAGTGGCCCGTGACTACAGGGGCTCTGTCATCCTGCTGTTCACAGCCCAGTATGGGCACGGACACTCTCTCCAGGCGGAGGCTTTAGCCATGCTTTCCGGTCTCATTCTATGTTGCAATCATAATATTATCATCAGTGAAGCGGAGACAGATTGCATGGCCCTCTTCAACGCTCTGCAAGGTACAGGTAATACCCCCCTGGTCTATCTCCTACACTATCAGAAAATGCAAAGGCCTCCTGACAAGCAATACCAATGTGGCTCACACTTGGCGCGAGGGTAACAAAGTAGCCGACCACCTTGCCTCTATTGCGTCCAACAATTCGGTCTTTTTGGGCCTCGACGGTAGGAGCACTCTCAAGGATGAGGGAGAGGATCTTGTGAGAGGGGATGCCCTTGGCTTACACTATTTCAGACCCCCATGATTTTGTTCTCCTCCTCCTTTTCCCTTTGGTTTCGGACTGCTTTTTTTCCCTTGCCCTTCCTAAATAAATAATTTTGAGTGAGTGGATTATTGAATTTCCCCCATTATAATCCTGATTTACAGCTTTAATATTCAGTATTATCAGGGAGAAAATATTGATGTTAAGGCCATGTAAAGTAATGTAACATTTAATTATCACCATGATAATGAATTTCAATTCCCATAAATCATGTCAATATCGATTATGAGTTATGATTTATCATAAACCTATTAATCATGGACTATGACCTAAATTCAACAAGAACTTGTAAATGTCAATATCCTTATGAGTCATAAATTATTATACAAAAAATGAATATATTTAATTCCATGCTAGTTGGATTAATCATAAAAATTAAAAAATTTAACCACACATATCACAATATATGCGCTTATGTAATGAAATTTAGTAAAATCATAGAATATATAAGAGTTATATTAATGAAAAAGGGAACATGTAGGAGTCATTTTAGTGAAAATGTGAATACAAAAGAGTTATTTTAGTGAAAAATGGAATATGTAGGAGTCAGAAAGAATTATGAATAATCATCATAATTATAAAAATGGAAATATCTATGATCCATCAAAGGTAAAATTTAATAGTCATCTCATCGATGATGGTAATAAATAATGTTAATTTCCATGAAAAAGATAACACACAAGTTTCACAAAATTAGACATTATTGAGCTATTCTACATGCATTAGGGTTAATTACATCAATATAATTGAAATAGAAGTGTTAAAATTTATTTTATCTTTATTCTGCTTATTATATTTCCACCATATCTATCATAAAATATGAGTTAATATTAAATGATAGAAATTAACAATTCAATTAAAAATTCAAATAATTTAATACATGAAGACAATTCTAATTGAAGTAATTAAATTTTCAAACTGTGTCCCATTTGGAGTACTATACAAAATCCCTCTATTACCCATGAAACCCTCCAAAAATTCTTGTATCATCCCAAATTATGGGGAAGGACGAAGTTAATGATTGAGAATATATTTTCACTTACATATTATACCTCTGAAACATATCCATTCATCGAGATTAAAGATAAATAATATAGTAAAGATGATCTAAAAATATTCAAGCACATGGAATCTAAACTCATAAAATTATGTAAATATCAAATTATTCTATACCCTAATAATAAATACTAATATATAAGTAACAAGAACAAAAATAATTACAACCTTGTGGAGAAACATTTCAAATAGAATAGGCACTCTACCAAAACATTCATGAAAAATGAAAGGTATTAAATACAAATCAATTAAATGGGAAAGAACTTATAATATACAAAACATGAGAGATACCTATCAAATATTAACATATCCATCAATAGGTTCCAAAAAAATAAATGAAATGAGTTTCAACAACATTAAATAATAATCAATCACACTATAACTACCTCTTCTCCAAAAAAAATCATTTAAAAATTACATCCACATCAAAATAAGACATAAACTTTTTGAAATACATTGTTATTACTAAAAAAATTCTTCTAGAGTTATACACAATAGTTTCTCCGAGGGATGCATTTATTTTCCTAACACAAATCAATGAACACCACCACTATTATTGTTATTTGATATTTTCTAATAATATACATCCAACATAAATACATTTTTAATAATGGAATAAGTAGTGTTATAAATATTTTAGATTCCCCATTTTTCAAACCATATCATAATAAGTCCATAAGATTGAAATAATAATTGTTAATTATAATATTAATGTTGATGATACCCTATTATAAAAAATTGATATCATAATATATAACCTATCTTAGAACAATTAAAAAAATCAAGGCTAGTGATTAGGGCCATACAATAACTCATAGGATTAATACATAATTCACATACATGGACATGACAATCATATCCCATAGAACTCATCTAAATATTTCCTAGTATTAATTATGATTCTTCAAATTGTGGTATATTTAAAAAATTAAATAATCAAAATTTAAAAACATTTGATAATTTTCAACCACAGAAACTCAATTGGGTGGTCGTGCAACATCTCCCATCATCTCTAATATAAATTTGAGGTAATAAATAGGTCTAATACTTATACCATGTTTAATATCAATGAAATAGAAGGACTAAAATCCATTCAACAAATAAAAAAATTAGGGGTCAATTTCTAAATATAAAAAATATCTATATTCTAGAACATATTGTAGTATAATCATATTACATGAAGTAGGAAACATTAAAAAAACAAATAGTATTACCCCAAACTGAGAAGGAACAATTTATTATGTCAAAGACCATATATATTCACACCCAATTATTATTGCAGGTGTTAATAATAAATTAAAAAATTATAAATGGAATAAAAAACACAGAAAGACCAAAAAATATTTTATTAGTAGTTAACCATCACCTTTAACAATCAAAACATTATACCATATAACTCTTCATCTACTCTTCAATTCCACTATATAACATATCCATTATAATATATCTAATAAAATCATAGAAAATATAAAAAATGGTTTTTAATTATTTATTTCACAAAAAATTTAATGAGAATGATAAATCAATATTAAAAATTAATAAAACACAAGGATCAATGAATCATATATAATAAACATGGAATGATAATATTTTACTAATAATGGAAATCATGAATGACATAAAACACATTAGAATACCATTTTTTGTGTAAAATTTCATAGATGGTGTTCATGATATAGTTATATTCAATGATTTTACAATTACCACATTCTTATAATATCTGATTCATATTACATTCCCCATGCTAATTATCTATTAATATATTTTCAGGATTTTCAATTCATTACTTAATTTCTCTGTGTTCCAATTTCATGTTTTATACTTTATCAAAATAATGAATAATAAATATTCATGAAATTTAAACCATTTTGTAAAAAAGTTAACTCATCATTCTCAATATATATTAAAAAAATTTAAAAATATCATTTTTTAGGATGCTTTCCAAAATAATTTTTTTATAATATTCAACAATGTTGTACATGTGGTATATAATAATTAGTTCATGAATTCTAGGTTAATTATGTTTTTCAAATTCAGATAAATTAATACATTTTAAGAAAAATATGTAATAATATTTCATCATACCATTTCATTAATTCATACTAATTGAATAATAATAATAATTCATAAACCCAATTTGATTTTCAATCAATTGAGATTTTAATAGCAGCCTGTTTTTTGAAAAATAAAAAAATTAATATATCTGCATTATTCATCGAGTAAAATTTTATATTAACAATATTAAAATATAGAACACTCTTGTGATTCTTTTTATCTTAGACAATAATTATCCATCATGGGATGTTTTAATCAATAAATTTTTCGAAATGTTTTTCCTGATAATAAAAATATTTTAAAAATTTATCATTGTCACTGAATACAATATAAGAAAACTACTCTTACTAATTTATAACAATACATATAATTAATAACATGCTATTATAGTTTTGTCAAAATACATACATTATGATTTTATTATAAAACAAAGATGAAATTTTATATAATGAAAATGAAGCACCATAATAAATTATATTTTTATAAGAATGATTGTTTTTCTATATTTACTAAATTTATTAAAAATGAATGAAAAATTATTAAATTGACTAAATCATATCAAAATAATATAGTATTAATTTATATGGTAAGCATAATTTTACATATTTCATTAACAAAAATAAAACAAAAGACAATGATTAAGGAACACTTATTAAATATTTCTACACTATAATCATCCCATTCTCACATAATAATCCTAAATTGTATTAAATTTTACTTATATTAGATCGTTTTCATCCACTATAATCATATCAAAGTTGATCCCCATTCCATTAATAATTCACACACCATTTATAATGGGACCAAAATATCTATGTTCTAGCTAGTCCTCATACCCATTAATTGTTTGGTTAAATGTCTATGTTATCCCAAAGAACACAATAAAGGAAAAAATATTTCTATACCGAAAATACACATTATCTATTAATGAAAATATTTTATAAGAGTATTGTGTTCCAAAAAAATTAGAATTCAACCGAGTTCCAAAATTAAGAATTGTGTTACCCATGAATCCTTCCTCTAATATTTAATTGATTGAAAATGATAATTGAGCATATTTGTAAAAAATATTTGAGGAATAACACTATAAATTACTAGAAAAATAAATTGGAACTATAAAGGAACTCAACATAAAGATACATATTTACTAAAAGGATAACAAATTTCCATGAAGAAACCTCTAATATTTTATTAAATAAAAAAACAAGGAAAATGATTTAATGGACACTTAAAATCCACACGACCTTATTTAATAGGAAAATATATAGAATTTTTGAAACTAACATTAAAATAACACCAAAAAAACATTAGAGGGATGAGAAATTGGGTGTACATAGAAGTATCATATTCATATGAAGGTCTAAATCGATGTGAAATTAATGTCCCAACATATACATTAGTGTGATCAATTATTTATGCTCTCAAGATAATCAAGGATATGTGATAAAGATGCATGAAACATAGGAATCCAAAATTATATCTGAGAGTTAAATAATTCTCACCTAGAATTTCATCACCTACAATTACCATTTTAGTTCAATTTAGAGACCCTTAAATTGAATAGGTTGACTTAATATTCACAAAATCATATATCAATAATGGAAAAGTAATATTAATATACCGCATGACATAGGAACATCATTATTATACCATTATATCATCAACTAAGAATAATTATATTATTTATATAAAAATATAACAACCATAGAGCCATCAAAACCTCCACAAGATCACAATATCCACATCACAAATTTGACCACATCAACGACCAAATCACTAAATCATTATCTTAATGATTGATCCATCAAAACCTGAATATAATATACAATCTTAAAGCATCGCAACTTGGTAATGTGTGTACATGTTATAAAATATTTCCATTATACACCATTAATACATTCATATGTTATATATTTGATATATTGTATCATGGATGAACACATAAACATAGAACAATATACAACTACATCCCACATATAAATATAAATTTATTTCAAAATCATAATGCATTGAATTCTATATAAAACATACTTGTGATAACCATGATCCAATATTACCCTTGTAAAAATTCACTATACCTTAATAGATTATTGGTAATTAATGTATACACATTACAAAAATCTATTACAACTAATAAGTTTTTTATCATAAGATAAAAAATAAAACATTAAATAAATTAGAAATTATACAACAACACATTTAAAAATGCAGTAATAATCAACGAAATATAACTTATTATCATAAACAACATCATCACATATTCAAATAAAATAACCAAATCAATTAATAATAAATTAATCATCACTACTATATAAAAGATACTATTATATGGTATTATAATAACATCCTATTTAAAATTATTTTCTTTTAAATATATAACTCTTTACATTATCCCAACACCTCAAACTCAAATCCATGATTTTTATCATAATCTCTCATGTCTCCCCTCACTATGACTTGGCCAACACCCTCCAAAATCCAAGCAAAATCTCTAACTATACATAAAAACACTATTGATTGAATAACAATAAGAACATACACATTTGATCGCCCTTCAATTAATTTCCCACTCTTTGAAAAAAAAAATTATTTTATAATCTTGTGGAAGGAAAAGGACTCTTATGGAAGAACCTATGTGAAAGAGACTAATAAGATCATACAATTTCACAACAATGATTGAAATGATCCAATTTTTTAAACTATCCTTATATAAATAATTGAAAGGGACAAGAACTTTAAATATATGGTGTCATTTGAATCTATATTTAGATGAGAACCAATAGAATAATATTACACATATATAACAAAATAATCTCTTTTATATCCTTAAATACTGAAGTTACACTACAAAATCCATTTCATGGTTATTAAATATTTAATTCTAATATTATATTTTTAATCACCAATATATTTCCATTCCATAACACATAAACATTATATGATTTTTTTTCATGTAAACTCAACATATAATAGTGATATATATTAAAAAAATTTAAAATAATGAATGATAAATAAATAATAAATATAATCATTATCATATCTATTTATTATTTATTTTTATTAAATATTTTATTCCAAAATTTAATTTCTTAAATACTCCCATCTAACAAGGGACACCATATAGTATCTTAAATAAATAAATTATATCCTAATAATAAAAAAATAATAGGATTAGAATAATAATAATATAATTTATAAAGTTAAATAATCATGCAATAATATATTATAATCAAGATATGATAAAACAAAACATGGATAATTAAAATGAAATAGGAACCTGAAACATACCCATCACTTGAACCAAAAAACATAACCCCATTCCTGGGATAAGGGTGTAGTGTATAAAATATAAATAGGAATGAAAACCCTATGTACCCAAACCAAATAATAATATAATTGACTCAATAGTTTGATAATAGATAAACAATGTATTGGGAAACCACAACCTTGGACTAAAATATCACCACTAATACAGAGGATAGAGAATAAAATATCCCTCATGAAAGGCATATTTTCACTAAATATATGGGGTAGGTTATCAAGAGTGGATGTGATACAACAGAGAGGTCTCGACTTCACAAAATTCAAGGAAGGGAAAAATAAAAGGAGATGATACAAAATAAGTACTATAAAACAACATGATAGATTACAATCATGAGTTTCCATGGAAATTTTCTTTGAAACAATATATAATTAAAGAAAAAATTTTAAAGATAACCCATCATGACATGACATAATATACTATATAAAATAAAATAAATTTATATAAATCCTACAAATCGATGAGATATTGTAATTCCAAGATCAGAAAAAAATCCGATAGAAAAAATGAGCTTCCATAAACCATCAAGAATCAAATATCCTTAATTATTTGCCATCAAGAATCATAATTGCTACTAACAATCTCAGTAGAATATTAAGGATTGAAAAAAGATTTTCAAAAGCATAACGATGATATATAATATTATTCAGATGCATTGAAAGGGTTGTTTCTCCATATAAAATTTGTATACCATAATTAAATTTGAAATGATAGAGGAGAAGATCATAGAGACAATGAAAAGAGTGGATATGAGAAATTTAATTATCAACACACTATTGAATTTGAATACCAAAATTCATAGAACACAAATTATATAGTTTATTATTATTTATACTGTATTCAACCATAATATAGAATTTATGCCCCACAACAAATTCTGATTTATAACATCACAGGAAATCAATCAATTTAACGAAATTATAAATAAAGATCCACAATTTCATGAAAATGGGGATTATAATTACATATAATATTTTTTTTTCAATTATTCATTATGTGAAATAATGATAGGTATTGAAAATGTGGAAATAGATTGGAATAAGTATGTGCCATTTCATTGAAAAGGGGAATATAGAAGATCCATTTTAGTGAAAAATTTATTACAAAATAATCATTTTAATTTGAAATGTAATTTAAAATGGGAATTTATATAACCAATGGAAATATTTATTGGTCGTTATATTATCCACTATACCGTGATTCCTCTTTAATAATTATCACTAAATTTTATAAAATATAGAACCGTAAGGCCACCTACTAATTCAAATAATGGATTATAATAGATATTTGTAACGTATCAATTATAAAATATGAGATTATACAAAATGACATAAACAAAATATATTGATGTAAATAATTAAATTGTATAAATATATATCACAATCCCATGACAAAGTTCAATTTTCATATTTTTAATCATGAGGACTTCTAACCATTATTTTTTCATAACCTAAAAACTACCACCAAACATCCTTAGACTCTCCTTATAGATGAAAATGAAAAATTACTAGTTAATGAAAATTCATGACCTTATAATGTCATTTTACATTTATTGTATAAAAATTATATAATTATATATCTAAATAAATAAATATTATCCTCACAAAGTAAAGAAAATTGTTGGACTTTATTAATGTTGATAGAAAATTGTATTAAAATTTCTCTTGTTACATATTTTATATATATATAAATTTTTCTTTACATTAAGAACAATAAAACATAAAAGGATTGACTTCTCCTCCACTTGGGATGTGTAGGTTATATAATATATGTGAAAAACGGGTAGGGGTAGTGGTTTGGTCGTTTCGTCATTATAAAGAGTTTTATTTGTTTATCATTGATGTTATTTCTGAAAATTTTCAGACCGTTTACACTAATGATATTTCATCATACTATTCCTTTTTAAAAACATGCCTCCCTAGGGAACACTTTTTAAACCATCGGATGAAGCCGGAGAGTGTTCTATCTCACCTCATGATCATATGTTTGTTGAAGCTATGACCCAGGATGTTTAATCCCTACGATATGGAGTCGATTATGGTCATTCTCCATGTATAAAATATGAATATGTCCGTCAAAAAGAAAATTACCAAGAGTTTCTCAAGAATATACCTCCTTAATTACTATGTATCCTGGACCCTCCCGAATTAGATGAGTGGATTGTAATGATTGTGAAAGTATTTTATTTTTTTTGATATTTATGAGGAGGTTAGGGTGAAATATGCCTCCTTATTACTGGAGGGCCCCAGTCGATGGTGGTGGGACTCAGTTCTTCAAATTTTGAAGCATGAACAATTGAGATATTATTAATTCAAAGAGGTAATCAATGATTAATAATTTCTTGACAACTTGGTTTATGCCAGATCCAAAGAGTTTATTGATCATGTTCATTGGGAACAGTCAGTGATGGACTATGCCAAACTATTTTCTGACAAAGTTTGGTTGCACTTGAAATAGTATCCAATGAAAAGATTAGGGCTTAGAGGTTTTAATGGGTTTTTTATATTGAGATGTATTTTTAAATATTCTTATTGAATATGATGATCTATTCTATAGATGTTAATTGATCTTTTATGGTGGGTATTGAAATAAAGGGTAGTTCATGATCCTCTGGGGTGATTTCATTATTGGGTAGTGGCAGTTCATCAAAGAAGAAGCAGAAGTGGGATGAGTGGGGTAATAATGGAGGTGGTAGTTTACGAAACCATTTTTTACAGCCTTCGTCTGTGGAATATGATGAAAGGTCTGTTGTATTCCATCAGGGATGGAAGTCAGGGAAAATCCAACCTATATATCCATCCCCACGTAAATAATTCCATCAATGTAGATCTATGGGGAAACTACATTATCATTGTAGAGAGACATTCCTATAATAGAAAAGAAAGGAGTTATTGCTTATAGGGTAGTATCAGTTCAGTTAGAGCCCTCCAGTGTAGTGGGATATAAGATTGGTGGTTGTGGTGGCAGGATGAGATAATGTTCTAGGAAGATTTTGTTAGGTTAGATCCATATTAGAGATGTTATTATCAGGAAGGGACCAAAAATCTTTATGTGGTGGATCAGGAACCAGTAGATCTCAGAATCCCATCAGTGGAAGAAATTACTAGGACACACAGTATGTTAACAAATTTCATCCCATCTCACTATATTTTTCATAACCCTCCATATCTTTTGAGAGTGAAAATTAGTGTTGACAACATTCCATAGCTATTCCCCTAGGGAGGCAGACCTATGAAAAGGGTATGGAATTTTTAATAGAGAAAAATAACATTGTTTTCACTTGGTTTCTAAAACTGTGTGGCCATGAAATGAAGCATCCATCTTGAGGTAGTGATGTGTGTGTGGTTGTCACATAGATTGGTCAAAAATGTGAGAAAACCATGTGACCTTCTATTTTTTTTGGGTAAAATAACCCTTTTCCCATTAAAATAAATACAAAATTATTTTCATTCCTCCTATAATCCAGTTAAATGTTTAATTTTTTTTACATTGGTATCTCTCTCTATTAAATTATCCTAGATTTCATGAAATCTTCACCCTTAGATAATTTATTGAATATCTTATTGTCTTGTTGGTCTCCTCTAATCATGATTGTCAATAAATAAGCATTTTTAATTGACTTTATTTCCCTCGAGGATGCAATATTGATACAAGATAATATCATTTATTTACATGGTGTTCATGCATTATTCAATTTTATTATGATCAGGGAAAATCCAAGGGTCGATACCTAATGAAAAGAGTTCTACAGGAATAATGTATCTATCATATGGTGTTTCCCTAAAAGATACATAGTTTAATTATTTATTTATACATGTCATTTCTAGTTTCACCGAACAGTGATAAATAAAATTTATATACATTTATTATAATAATTTTGAATATATTATATATCCCTATTTATTTATTATCTTTATGTCTTTAAATTTTGGACCCTCAACTCCATTCACCCTAGGCAGGGTGTGCTCTCTCTTTTTCTTTTAATGACTTTCCTATGGCTGTATAAGGCAGTGTTTAGGTGAAATGGACTTGAAGTTGATAAGGAATTTGTTTTAAATAAATTAAATAATATTTATAAAAGAATTTATATTAATGATATAACTAGGACTATTTAATTTATAAATTGATAAAGTAATTTCTTGGATGATTGTAAATCACGAGGTTATGATAAATGTCAAGAAATGGTATGAACTAAATAAATTAATATGTAATTGAATTTTTTGTGGTTCTATATCCATATAATTACTTATCATGTATAATAGTTTTTAAATTATTTAAACAAATGTAATATTAACTAATTAATGTGATAAATGGTTTCATTTCCATGATTAACCTTTCCATGTTGATAAATGATAACTGAATGATCCAACTGAATTTTTGATTGGAATGATTACTACAATTTTTTTTATATACGATATAAATTGAATAAGTAAAAGGTAAATATTGAATATGGAACTTTTTATCCTTGTTATATTGGGAAAACTAGAGATAATATTAGATTTAGGAGTGAATGCCTTGAGAAATCAGAGGTTGAAATTCTGATTGAAAGAGCTAGATTCTGAGGATGATACACAAATTGGAACATTGTCTTTTATATTAGAGTATATATGAAATTATTTCATAGGATCCCTTAGTTATCTCTCAGAATACTAGGATGATGTTTATACACTCCTTGGTTCCATCTTGATGTTTTTAGACATGTGGCATCATGGATTCACTCCATTGAGATTAGTCATGATTTGAATAGGATTTCCATTGTTTAGATCCTTAAACATGGTTAGAATATTTTAAAGTGGAATTCCTTGGGAATTTACCCTTAGATTACCCTTATATCCCATCTTATATACACAATAAGAGATACTTCAATGAGTTTGCTGACGCCTAAGGAAATGTTTTCCAATGTTTCACCATGGATCCCCTTTAATTATTAATAATATCTATTCCAGTCATGTTTATTGTTTCACGGGATTTGTATATATAAAATGAACATCAATGAAGTAATTAAAAAAATATCATTTTCGAATACATTACTAGCCAATGATGAAGAAATCCATGTTTATTTACATTAACATTGTTTTTCATTTATATATACTTGAAAATTGAGTGACTTATTTTCATAGATAGGATTACATTGATTCCATTAGTGGTGGCCTAGAACGATTTATCTCACACCATATCTAGGTATTCATGGGTACCTAGGAAGTCTATATGTATATATGTGTCAATAAGGGGAAGCACCCCACATGGTTTGTCACATCTATACCATTCATTTTAGGTATTTTTAATTTTATTTTTGGTATATTATTTCATCATATATTTTCATTGAGTTTTCAGAGACTAAAGGTTATTTTTAGGTGGAATGACCCATGGGCTTGGTTAGTGCATGGTTAGTCGGAACCATGCGCCCAATATACATAACCATCTGGTAGGAGATAGAACCAACTAAATGGAAACTACACAGTAATGTGCCTCAACCCAAGTAACCATGCGGTCTAGACAGAGCATGTACACGATTGCTGCATGGTTTTTTAAAATTTTCGAGAAAACCATATTCCATACCCATCTGATATAGAGTAGTACTTTTACCATTATCCCCTTTTGTATTTAACCCCTTTCCCACCCCTCATCTTCCGCACTTGGGATTTTCAAACAAATGCATCTTCTCTTATTCCTCTTTCTCCCTTGGACATCCAATTGTTTGTAGGTTTTGGTGGTAGAAATCTAGGATTCATTATGTAAGTTAGTGTTTCCCTTTTCTTATTCCTCTATGTTATGGTTTTCTCAATCCTTTCATGGGGTTCTATTTCACTAGCATCTTGGGTATCATTTTTAGGGGTTTATCTTGAGTTTCTATGTTATAACATCATGGTTCATGTTTTCTTTCCTTCTTTTCATTTTGTTGTGGTG
Source organism: Viscum album (assembly GCA_963277665.1). Lineage (NCBI taxonomy): Eukaryota > Viridiplantae > Streptophyta > Magnoliopsida > Santalales > Viscaceae > Viscum > Viscum album. The sequence continues at coordinate 1,004,901,775 of OY728157.1, forward strand.
TGGTTGGAGAATCAAAATATTTTTGGGGATTTATAAAACAATATTGTTGATTACATGACTAAAAAATATTTGGTGAATTTATTTTTAATTATCGAGTAATTTATCACGTTTTATGATTATTATGTATGGTTAAAAAGCAGTTTTTGGTATGGTTCAGTATGAGTTTGGTTTTAAAGTTTAATTTTTATAATGAATTGGGTGTGTTTTTTGTGTAAACCCTTATTTTTATGTTTTGAAATGTTCAATAAATTTTTTAAATGACTAATTGAGTTAGGAATGTTATTAGAATCGTGATATGGAGTGGTCTTGGTGTATGTAGGATTTTAAAATATGAGTTTGGGATTGTCTTTTATGTGATTCCTTGCGCTGCTTCTGGGAATTTTTTTATTAACAATTTTAATTATATAATAAATTATTTAAGTGGTGAAAATAATGTTTGGGGATGGTTTTTATGTCAATATGTTTTTAAAATGTAATTTGGGTGTCTAAGGGATGGACCACCCTATGTGTGTTGTATGGATTGACTTGTATGTTTCAATGTGGTGTGTTATGTGACATATGAATCTTTTTGGGCATAATGGGATTCCCATGTAAATCGGTGGATAGACTACGTCTACTATACTAGTGATACAGAAGTTGTTACGACCTGATTTCATATAGTAGGATTGAAGATGAAAACACTAAGTAAATATGGATTATTATTGGAGACCACTAGAATTTTTTATTTTTCTCCTCTATAGTGGGTCTTGAATGAGAACATTGTTGATTGTGACTTATAACCCATTTCAATGAGATATGAGGAACCCAGTGTATCATTGATAGCTAGTGGATAGGAGGTTTTCTAATGGTTAGTTCTCTATTGATATATCTCTCTTACGGTCATCATATGGTATGAATTGTTGGTTATTTCAAAAGAAAGAATGTTTTCTTTTAATTTATTTTTTCCAAAAAGATGTTTCTTTTAACAAAAATCCTAGAATTCCCAATTTATAAAACATGCATGTTATATTTCTTTAAATTCTTATAGAATGGAAAGAAAGTTTGTTAGAATTTTATTGGTATTATCTATTAGCCTACTCACATCATTTGGTGTAATTAGACATTGTTAGGTTTGACACATGTACATGATTGATTTTTTTATGGTGGTGCTGTTTGTAAGAGGTTCTTCATGTTGTAGTGTTGTGACGATGGCAAGAGGTTGATGTCCCCCTTTCCATGTGTAGTTTTTGAGATATTCTTATTTCTCCTTTAATTATAACCTTTATGTTTTTTTTAACTTTATAGCTCAATTCTATAAATTTTTTAAGGATTGTTTGTTTAGATGTTTCATATTCGGTTTATTCATTTTTTTCATTTGTTTTAGGTTTATAAATTTGGATGAATAGTTCCAATGATTTATTAATGACACTTGGGCACTTGTTCTAGCCTATTGGAATGGGAATGATGTTCGGGCCTTTGTATGGGCCGGGGAGGCTGCCAGTTTGGATGCATACCTAGATTAATTCATGACAATATTATATCAATGGAGTTTTCTCATTGGGTTATGTTATTTGGTATGGATCTAGATAAAATGATGTCGGATTTTTTGGACATAGAGTTCTTGTTGGGAGATGGGTAACTGGCCAGCATACCTCATGATAGACCACGAGTCACCATGGGATGATGGGATGGTTGATTGACTTCTCCTCCATGTGGGACATGACGGTTTTATACAGTATTTGAAAATTGGGTAGGGGTGTAGTGGTTTGGTCATTTCATTATTACAAAGAGTTTTATTTATTTATCATTGATGTTATTGCTGAAAATTTTCAGACCTTTTATACTAATGATTTTTCATCGTACTATTTCTTTTTCTTAGAAACCTGCATCCCTCAGGAACTCCTTTTAAACCATTGGATGAAGAAAGAGAGAGTTATAACTCACCGCGTGATCATAGTTTGGTTGAATCTATGACCCATGATATTCAATTCCTACGATAAGGAGTCAGTCATGGTCATTCTATAGGTTGAAAAGATGAGTATGTCCTTCAAAAACAAAATTCCCAAGAGTTTCTCAAGTTTATAACACCATAATTACTAGGTAAAACGCAGCCTCTAGAAGAAGAAGAGTGGATTGGAATGATAGTGAAACTATTTTAATTTCTTGATATTTATAAGGGGGATTGGGTGAAATGTGCCTCATTCTTACTAGAGGGTCCCAGTCGATGGTGGTGGGACAGAGTTCATCTTGTTTTGAAGCATGAAAAATTGAGATACAATTAAATCAAGGAGGTATTCAATGACTAATAATGTCCTGACAACTTGGTTTATGCCAGATCCAAAGAGTTTATTGATCATGTTCATCAGGAATAGTCAGTGATAGACTATGCCAACAAATTTTATGACATAGTTTTGAATGCACTTGAATTAGTATCCAATGTGAAGACGAGGGATTAAAGGCTTGAATGGGGTTTTCAGATAGATATCTATTTTTAGGTATTCATATTAAATATGATGATCTACTCTGAAGATGTTAATTGATATTTTATGGTGGGTATTGACATAAAGTCAAGGTCATGATCCTCTCGGGTGATTCCAATATTGGGTTGTGGTAGTTCATCAATGAAGAAGTGGAAGTGGGATGAGAGGGGTCATAATTGAGGTGGTAGTTCAGGAAACCATTTTTGACATCCTTCTTTGGTGGCATATGATGCAAGGTTATTTGTATTTCATCATGGCTAGAAGGCAGGGTCGATCTGACCTGTATATCCATCCCCATGTAAATATTTCCATCAATGTAGATCTATGGGTAACCTACATTATCTTTGTATAGATACATGCCCATACTATATAAAGGAACGACTTCTAGCATATTGGGTAGTGTCAGTTTAGTCAAAACCATCCAGTATAGTAGGATATCAGATTGGTGGTTGTGGTGGTGGGATTAGATCTTCTTCTATGACGATTTTGTTTAGGGTACAACCATATGAGACATTTCATTATCGAGAAGAGGCTAGGGAACTTCATGTAGTGGATCAGGCACCAGCAGGACCAGATGTAGGGCCCTTGGCTGTTCAAGCTACCATTTTAATTTTTTATTCTATTGCAACTATTTTATTTGATATTGGTGCTTCTGTTTCTTTTATTAAAGCTGGGTTTTCATAGATTTCTCCAGACGTTCTTCATCTAAGATCATAGTCACCCAGAAAGTGGTGAAGTTTTAAAGGATCATATAATGCTTGGAATCCTTTAAGGGGTTGAAGAAGAGGTTAACTACCGCACTTATATTGGTCTTTCCAGAATATGGGAAGCACTGTGGTGTTTATTGAGATTCTTCAGGCATGTGTCATGGGTGTGTTCATATGAAAGATGAACATGTGGTTGTATATGGATCTTGCCTACTCTGAACACATGAAAATAAATACCGGAAAAATGATTTGGAATTAGCATTGGTTATTCATTCCCTATGTACATGGTGTCATTATATTTTTTGGGAGAAATGTGTGGTCTATTTTAATCGTAAATTCTATGAATACATCATATACTAAAATAATTTTATTATCAGGTAGAATTATTCGATTAAATATTTACAAGAGTATAAAATTGATATAATTTATACCCCATTAAAGGGTAATGTGGTGTATGAAGACATGATCATAAAAATAATATTGTTGGATTTGAGAGAGTCTTGTGATGAGTGGACCTTGATAGGGCTCTTTTCGCAGATGTTCTTATAGTATAAGGAGGACAGTGGATGTGAGTTCGTAGCGAGCATTTAGTTGACACAATATATTTTGGAACCAATTCACCATGAGAATCCTACTGATGAACTATTCCATAATTCATTAGAGTTATAACATTGTAGGGAGACATATTGTAATTGGTACTTGTCTCATGAGGGAATCTGGTACTTTAATGTTCGTTTTGGGGGTCATTGTCTCTCAGCACGGTGGTGATGCATCATCTACACCAATATCAGAGGGTCATTATTACTACAGCTATAAAAAATTATTGCGATGTTTTTCTATTGTTTTTATGGCCATACATGAGGTGGGAAATAGCTTGTTTTTAATCATGGTGCTATATATATTATTAGGTAATAGAGGACCATCAAATCCCTTATGGTTTCCTTTAGTCATTACCCATTCCTACCTAGATGTGGGGCATGGTATCTATAGATTTCATTGGTGTATTTCCTAATACACTTTTGGGAATGAACCATATTTGGGTGGTATTTGTCCATTTGACCAAATCAACCCATTTCATTCCAAGCAATGTTTCATCAAAAGGGGATGAGATGTACCTGTTTTATGTTCAGGAGGTGGTAAGGATTTATGGTGTGCCATCTGAAATTGTTTTAGATAATGACCCCCATATTTTATTTCAGTTCCAGAAAGGCCTTGAAAATGAATTGGGGTCATAAATTAAGATTAGTGTGGCATACCATCTTCAAATGACTGGTCAGACAGATGGGAAAATCAGATTTTGTCGGACATGCATCCTGCATATGTTTTTGGTTTCTGAGGATCATGGGATATCCATTTTGGATTATTTAAATTCACAAAAAATAATAGTTAACAATCAATAATCTCAATGGATCCATTTTAGGTGATTTATTTTCATCCATGTAGGTCTCCATTATGTTGGGTTGAGGTAGGCGAGGCCTCACATTCATGACTGAGCCTTGTGCAAGAGATGTTAGAGAAATTCAAGTTTGTCAGACATATGTTATATAATGCTGAGAGTCTCTAGAAATATTATGCCAATAAAAGGTATCATGATAATTTTTTTTCCATGGGTGACTGAGTGTTCATGAATGTGTCACCTCACATGGGTCATCATCATATGGGAAATCAGGGAAAGCTAACACCAAGTTATGACAAACCCTTTGAAATTATTGAGTCAATTGGGATGGTTAAATGAATGTTAGATTTTCAATCTCATTTGACATCAATTCACGATGTATTTCATGCCTCCCAATTAAATAATTATAAACTGGATCCTATACATGTGTTGAATTAGGAATAGTTGGATATATAGCTTCATTTATTAGTGTTTGATTGGCCGATACAGATAATGTATTCTAATGACAAGGTGCTTCATAGAATGTCTATTCCATTGGTCCATGTCCTTCGGACACATAGGAAATATGTGGATGAGACTTGGGTGTGGAATTAATGGGTTAAACAAGCATATCCATTCTTGTTATCTGATCAACCTTCGAGTTGAGTTTCCATGGTAAAAAAATTATTTCATGGTGTGGAGAATTATCACATCATTGTATTCCTTTTCAGGTATTTATCAATTTATCTTCATTATAAACTTTTTCCCTTTAGTTTGTTTGAGGTGTTGGGAAAAAATGGAAATTTTTGGGTTAATAGACCCAGGTACATAGTTGGAATATAGTTACTGGGAACTATTCTTCAACCCAAGTAAATGTGTGGTTGGAGAAAAAACTACCGCATTGCCATCAGAAGGTGGTGCGCCTCGGGACAGGTAACAATGAAGTCTAGAAAATGTGTATACATGGTCATTGAATAGTTTATTACACTGTTTTTACTAACCATGATCCATTTATAACACATTAAAAATTTGACTATTACCATTTCCCTTCTAGAATTACACAATTTCTCCCCTCTTATTCACCACTCAAAATTTTTAGCCATACGAGCCTCCTTTTCTCCATGTCTGTCCCATGGAAACCCATTTTAGAGGTGGAATTGTTCAGATAACTTCATGATTCTTTAGGAGAGTGAGTTTCTCCCTTGTCTTCAACCTCCATATTATGAGTTCTTCACTCTATTCATGGGGTTATTCTTCTATAGTAGCTAGATATTATTTTTTTGTGTTTTATCATAATTTGTTTCATTCAATCAACATGGATTTGTTTTTTTCATGCCTATGGTGTGTTTGACTTGAGGATGGATATTCTTAGTAGTTTTGGAAATTTCAACACAAAAGGCAGGTGATTCCATGACTAAACATTAATCAGTGAATTTTTTTACTTCTTTGAGGAATTTATAAAGTTATATGGTTATTATCTATGGTGTGAAATTTTTTTTTGATAGGGTTTAATATGAATTTTGTAATTACCTGAACTTTTGAATAATATTTTAATATTATATTTTTGTGTTAATTCAGTTTGTAATCAACAAAACTATATACTTTAATTAATTAAGTGAGTATAATTAAAATGATATGGTTGGGTTTATAATTTTCTATGGCCATTGGCCAATATGACCATTATAAACTATACTCCTAACATTATGATTATTGTTTATAAATACAAATGATCACAATTAATTAATAGAGAAAGAAAATTTGATGGCCTCATTCAGTATACTTGGGCCATACATAGGCCATCATTCAAATCATGGGTATGTGGTAGCATCACTGGGCTTTTCTGTTGACCAATCCCAATCCTTTCTCCAACACGCTAATTTTGAACATAATTGCTTATGGGAGACGTAGAAGATGATATATGTCCCCACTCAGGTAATGTTGTCGGAGCCGCCCCATTATTATATCATCGTTTCACACAATACTCTTAAGTTTTATGAATGTGTTATAAGTGGGTATGTAATGAGGCCTTAGTTACTTTGTGTAATACTTTTGTATAAATAAAGTTTTTATTTCTTATTATGGTAAAATTTGGGAGTTTCAAATATCACGATAAATATATGATGAATTTATAGAAGATAAATATTATTTATGAATATTGAAAAAATGGTATTTGAAAATATTTTTTATACATTAAATATTTTATAATGTGAAATGGTTTTTAAAAAATGGTCTTCTATAGTTGTTATCAGTATGAAATTTAGATTCTAATAAGATAAATTTAATCTTTGGTGAATGTTAAATCATAAATCGCAATATTACCCTTATGAATAGTAATATAACCAATGTAATAGTAACAACACCTAATAATGTATAAATATAATATAGGCATATTATTTTGTAATGTGATCTTGCAGCATATGTAAAAAAACTGTTTCAGAAATTATTAGTTAAGTATTGGTAATTTTTTGGGTGAATAATGTTTTTACAAAAAAATTAAATATATCATAATTGAAAAAATATTTCCCTAAAATGGAGTTAATTTTTGAATTCTGGTCATCGATATTAGGTATTCAATAGTTTATGAGATTATTATAAAATGTTTTGTTTTTCAGTGAAAAATAAAAATATAGTTTTGTGTTTCAGTGTGTTTGATGACATAACTAATGCTTTAATAATGATTTAATAATTAAGGTAAACATATGTACAATAAAATATTTTATGAGGTGTCCCACATGGCCAATTACATTGGCAATCCCATGGTATTGGAAATAACACTAATGGTGTGTCTCTTGGAAATTAATAAAATAATCACACACTTTTGCTATATATACCAAACAATTATTTCATTAAATTACTTGAAAATTCCTCCTCAATGATGATATGGTCTATTTACCTCCCAAGAAGTCCCACCAAGGTTACCTCAATCCCCCAAATGTCCCAACCATTGTGTTTTTTATATTGCTCTTCAAGGTGAGGGAACCCTTCACCCTCTTTTTTTAGTCAACACTTATTTTATGTTATGTCTTTGAATTTTAATTTTCAGCTGTTAGGGGTATGATATTATGTATCCCTCTTACTGTAATTTTAATTTCCATATTATTATATTTTATTTTCACTCTCATCAATTCGATTTATGAATTTCATGTGACACCATTAGGCTACCGAATTTTCGTAAAAGAAATTATATCTTCTATTTTCTTCCAAGTTTCCTTTTCTTATGGTATGTCATTCAGATATTCAAACCATGATATTATGTATTTATTTATTATTCTATCCGAATAATTTGTTATCATTTTTTTATGATTGGGTAACTCTTTTACCCTCTCATTTTAATGTTTTCTAGAACCATATTATACAGCCATTGCACTGCATAATTTTCATCTCAAAATCTATCTTTTTCTCAATAAAATATTTTATTTTATTTATGTGAATACCCAAACCTATTTCATTTACAAGTGTATTAATCAATAATTTAAAATAATATATTTTATTCTGTCATTCATGTTCAAAAAACACTAATTCCCTATCCTTGGTTATAAATTACATAATGATATTGTTTTTAAAAACATTACAAAATGTCCTGACATTAATATGAAAACCATTTCCATTATTCTCATTGTGTTATTTATGAAATGTTTGGTTATGATATATGTGGCTAAAATGAAAATAAAAACATATTAATGGTGTGACCTAATTTCTCTCTAACACATTGGATAAAAAAGTAATCTCTAAAGATAATAAGTTTTATGATACCTAGATAAATTACCTTGGTAATTTTTATGACACCTTGGGGATGGACCTTGATTAAATTCTTATAAATGTCTAAATTAAATCTGGTAGCCACATTATAATGTTATGTTTCATGTTATTAATATAATTATATTCCTCTTCATCTTATATTTATGATATTACCCTTGTTCTTATTGATATTGCCCATGTTCACATGTAAACTGTTACACATGTTTTCATTACTGGGCCATCTCCTCACCATTTCCTTTGATGCATGCCTACGGGATATGAGATGAAGTAACTTCTCTTAGGATGAAATTTTCTAGAATATGTAAATGGGTGTTAGAATAATGTTTTAATATTTCATGTATTATGTAACTTTTCCTAGATACTACACTTTTAAGATCATATGTTTGTAATGTAATGAAAAGTTATGTAATAAGTTAGAGAGGAAGGGTTCTCTATTGAAAGTGTACCTGGATCTCATCTAATATCAAGGACGACATATAGAATGGAAAATGTGGAGCTAGTGGAATTAATTAAGAAACTCTAAGATGTTTTGGAGAAGAGGTTTTTCCGACTGGGTGTTCCTCCTTGGGAAGCACCTGTTCTCTTTGCAGAGAAGAAGGATGGATCAATGAGACTATGTATTGATTAAATGAACTAAACAGGATCACAGTGAATAAAAATAAAATCTTCCAAGAATTAATGGATTATTTGACCAACTTCATAGGGATCAATTCTTCTATATGATGGATCTACAATTTTTTTGTCATCAATTTAGGGTAAAGAAAGAAGATATTCCAAAAACCACCTTCTGATCAAGATTTGAGCATTATGTGTTCGTTTTTATTCCCTTAGGGATGGCTAATTCTCCTTCTGTTTTTATATATTTAATTAATAGGTTATTTAAGGACTACCATGATAACTTTGGGATAGTTTTTATTGATCATATTATGATATATTTCAATAGTTATGAGGAGCATGAGGATCATATAAGGGTTATTTTGAAAACTCTATAGAATGAGAGGCTTTCTGGGAAGTTCATCAAATGTAAATTTTGGTTACAAAATGTGTTTTGCTAGTAGAACATTGTAACTAATTAGAAATCATCATTGACCCTACAATTAAAAATGTTATTGAGGCTTGGACTCAACCTCCAACAATAACTGAGATTCATAGGTTCTTTGGATTATCAGGATATTAAAGGAGTTTTGTGAAAAGCTTTTCATGAAATTCTAATCCATTAACAAGGTTAACATGAAAAAGAGTCATGTTCATCTGTACAAAGGAGTGAAAGAAAAGTTTATCCATTTTTAAATAAGATATTTTTTCTAGACCATTGTTAAATATATCCTCACATGGAGAGGGATTCATTATTTTTATCGATTATTCTCTAAAAGGGCTTGGGTGTGTCCTCATAAAAAATGACAAATTCAATTCTTATGCATCTTGATAGTTGAAGACACATGAGAAGAACTATCAAATACTTGATCTAGAGCTGGTAATAGTTTATTTTTCTCAGAATATATAGAGGCACTATCTTTATGGGGAGAAATGTTATATATACATTGACCAACGATGTTTGAAGTATATTTTCACACAAAAAGTATTGAAAATGAGACAAATGATATGGTTGGAGCTTCTTAAATAATATTATAGTTCAATTAATTATCATATCAGAAGAGGAAAAAAAATTGTGGATGCATTATGTAGGAATGGACCAGATGTTCTGTCTATTATTTGGATTCAGTTATATCCTTTGATCAATGATAACATAAATCTAGACATTTTAATTGTATGGGAAGGGACATAATCAATCCTAACCCAAATTATTTTTCAATCATCATTACTAGATATGGTCAAGAAATATTAGAAATATGATTCTATATATAGAATAATTTTGAGGCTGTGAAGGACGAAAAGTTTCCTAAGATAAATTTTTATTAAGAATGTGTATTGAAACCTCATACAATACTTTGTGTTCTATATGTTCTAGAAATAAAGAAGGAGATGATGTGTGATGATTATAGGTTTTCATTACCTATATGTCCTCAAAGCATGAAAATGTATAGGGACCTTTGTTATCATTATTGGTGGGATAATATTAAAATATTGATTGCTAACTACACCACAAGGTTTATGGTATGTCAGCAAGTGAAGGGAGAGAAACAAATTTCTAAAGGGGTATTACAACGACAACCCATACCATCATGGAAGTGAGACCATATCACTATGGACTTTGTCAGTGGTTTCCTGGGAGTATCTTAGGGAAAAAATGTGACATGGTTTATAGTGGACCATCCCACCAAGACTCCGTATTTTATATCTATTTGTGAAGAATTATCTCTTGTTCAACTTTTTAGGTTTTATGTGAAGAAAGTGGTAAGGATGCATGGAGTTCCACATTCTATCATATCTTATCATAAAAAAAGGTTCATATTATACTTTTTGAGGTGTCTCTAATAGGCTTAGAGTACCAAATTTAATTTCACTACGTCCTATCACCCCCAAACTGATTCCCATTATGAAAGGACTATTAAAACACTTGAGGACATGTTGATAACATGCTCAATGTAATTTAATGGTTGATGGAATCAACATCTCCCATAAGATTATTTCTCTTAAAATAATAGTTTCCACTCAAGAATTCAAATGGGACCCTATGATGCTCTATATAGGAAGCTATGTAGAACCTGTACTTGTTGGGATGAATCTATTGTGGAAAATATTCTTAGGCCTGATCTTGTGAAAGAGATGAAAGAAAAGTTCATTCCATCCAAATACACATTAAGTTTTCTCAGAGTCGGCAAAAGTGCTATGCTGACAACTGTTAAAGGTACATGGAGTTTGAATTTAGTGACAATGAATTTCGTCAAATCTCACATTGGAAACGATTCATGAGATTTGGGATGAATAGGATGCTCATCCTTAAGAACATTGGCCTCTATGAGATCCTTGATCTCTTAGGAGTAGTGGCATATCAACTTGAACGTCCTCTAAATCTAGCACATGTTCATGATGTCTTCAACATATACCTATTGAGGATGTACATACCTAACCCATCACATGTACTAAATCTAGAGGTGGTACAGCTAGAACACAAACTCTATTTAGAGGAGAAATCGGTGGAGGTCTTGGATCATATGGACATGGTTTTACACAATTAGACTACCCAACATGTTAAGGACTTGTGGATGAAACCAAAATGTGATTAAACCACATGGGAACCATTGGATTATAGAGGTAGAAGTACCTACAAAATTTCTCTTTTGAGGGTACGAGTTAAAATTATGCGGATGAAATTTCTTAAGGGGGAATAATATAACGTCCTGAACTTTTGAATAATATTTGTATCCTAAATTTGTGTGTTTTTTAATTTTGTACTCAAAAAAATGTATCCTTTAATTATTGAAGTGAGTATAATTAAAATGATACCATTGGGTTTCATCTATTATATGATAGTTGGTCATTATGACCATTAGAAACAGTACTCTTATCATTATGATTATTGTTTATAAACACAAAGGATCATTGATTATTAATATAGAAAGAAGAGTCTATGTCCTCATCTAGTAGACTCGGGCCATTCGAAGCCTATCTTTCAGAGCTTGGGAATGAGGTATCATTACTGGGCTTTTATCTAGACTATTCCCAAGCCATGCTGCCATGCGTTAAGCTTGAATAGAATCATATATGAGTGAAATTCAAGCTGATAGAAATCACCAATCAAGAAATGTTGTCTAAGCCGCCAAAAGATTCTATCACTATTGCACACCTTACTCTTTGGTCCTATGTATGTTTTATAAGTGGCCATGTAACAAGTCACTAAATATATTGTGTAATCCTTTTGTATAAATATAATTTTCATTTCTTATTATATTAAAATTTGTGAATTTTAAATATAAATATAAATATAGGACGAATTTATAGAAGTTCTATATTTTTTATAAATATTTGAAAAATGAGTTTTTACAATATTTAGTTATATTTGAAATAATTAATAAAGTGTTTCTTTTAAAAAAATGGTCTTCTACCGTTGCTATTAGTAATAAATTTTGTTTCTAATAATTTCAACATAATTTTATTGTGATAAGTAAATTATGAGTAGTCATATTATCCTTATGAATCGTAATGTGACCAATGAAATAGTTACATATCTTAAGAATTTATAAATATAATTTCGGCATCATGATTGGTAATGTGATATAATCGCATAAGTAAATAACTATTTCAGAAATTATTAGTTAGGTTTTATTATTTTTTGGGGCAAATAGTTTGTTTACATTAAAATTAAATATCCCATAATTAGAAAATTATTTTCATAAAATTATTTTTATTTTTTAATTTATATCAATAATATTAGGTTAGGGTGATTTATGAGATTTTTATAAAATATTTTTAGAGAATAGTAAATATATAGATTTGAGTTTCTGTGTGTTCAATGCATCATTAATGATGAAATAATGATGTAATTATTCGGGTCTACTTATGTATAGAAAAATAGGTTACAAGGTGTCCCAAGTGGTCAATAACATCGGAAAATACCATGTGAAAGCCCATGGTTTTGAAAATACCACTAATATGGTTTCTCTTGGAAATTAAACAAATATTACCTTGATTATTGACATAAATACCAACTCAGTCATTCATTATATTAATTAAAATTCTTCATGTTCAAATATCTTATCCTTTTACCTACCAAGGAATCCACCCAAGGTGCCTTTATTCCCCCCTGAGCTTCCAACCTTCGAGTTTTTGAAGTTACTCTTTATGGAAAGGGAACCTTTCACCATCTTTTTTTAGTTAGCACTTCATTTATGTTATGTAATCAAATTTCAAATTTCAGTTTTTGGTAGAATAATATTATGTATCACTCTTACTAAATTACATATTTCTATATGATCAGTATCCTATTTCTCTCTCATCAACTCATTATCTGAATATTTAAGTGATGCTGTTAGGGTGGCTAATTTTTCTAAAAGAAATGACATCTTCTCTTTTCTTTCACGTTTATTTTTCATGTGTTATGTCATCCAAATATCTATGACATGATTTTATTTATTTTTTACTTTTTCCCTTTACTATATAATGAGTTATTTATTAGTGTTTTACTCTTTTCCGTTCTATTTTAAATGTTTTCTAAAAACATGTTATATAGTCGTTATGCTGTAGAATTTTATCTCAAAATATCTCTCTTTTATGTAGAAATTATATTATTTTATTTATATGAATACGAAAAAATATTTAATTTATATGTGTATTCATCAAAAAAATAAAAAGATAAATTTTATTCAGTAATTGACATACAGAAAACCCTTATTACCTTTGTAGGGTTTATAAATGACATAATGATCTTGTTCTTATGAAGTTTTTAAAAACCAATTTTTCGGATATGAAACCCATTTCTTTTATTATCTTTGGGTTATTTATCAAATGGTTGATTATGATCTATGCGGAACACATGAAAATAAATACATATTAAGGATTCAGCCTAATAGTGCTCTAATTGAATGAGTAATGAACTAATCCTTATAGATGACATGTTTTACGATAAATTGGTGAATAACATTATTAATTTTTATGACACCTTGGGTATGGAACATGGTGTTATGATTATGAATGTTTAAATTAAATTTTTAGCCACATTATCATGGTATGTTTCATGTTATTAACACTATGATATTCATCTTCATCATATATTTATCATATTATCCATATTCTTATTGACATCACTCAAGTACACCTGTAAAATGATCAACTTGTTTTCCTTACTGGTCTTATGCATACCCTTTCATTTGATGTTTGTCTCTAGGATATGAGATGAAATAATTGTTATTAGAATGATCTTTGAAAGAATATTTTCTTGGGGATTTGTTAAATGTTTTAATATTTTATGTACTATGTACATTTTTTCCAAGACACTGGACTATAGAGATCCTGTGTTCGTAATAAAATGCAATGTTATGTAATAAAAATAAGGGATGTCATACATTTGGTTTTAATATGGAATTCATATATTCAATTGGGTGTGTGTTTTGTGTAAACCCTTGTTGTGATATTTGGAATTTTTTTTAAATATTATAATTTTTTTATTAAGTTATTCAGGTGATGAGAATAATCATATAATAATGGTATTGTTATCCTTTGGATTTCAAATAGAGGATTATAAGTGTGTATTCAATGAATATCCTACATTTAAATCAAATAATTGTTTTATAATCTTTTGAAACGTTTTAATATATTAATTAAAAGGTGTGAAACATTTTTGGGAAATTTATTGTTGTTATTATATTTTGAAAATGGAATTTTGGTGTGAAAGGGGTGGTACGCTACATGGGTCTTGTACATATTGTGTTTTTTGTGTCACTGTGGTGTGTTATGTGATATGTGAAACTTGTTTGAGACCAATGGGAAGACTAAGTAACCATTTTAGTAGACTAGGACAAGCATGATAGTGGTACATAAGTTTATACAGACTTATTTCATGTAGTGGGATTGATTATGTCGACACTAACTAATTATTTATGATTATTGGAGACCAATAGAAATTTGGATGTTTGTCCTCTCTAGTGGTTTGTGAATGAGAAGTTATTGATTACGACCTATTACACATTTTACTGAGATATGATGTACTTTATATCCCATTGTTATATTGTTCTTATGAGGTATTACAGATACTATTGCTCCAAGAAAAAATCTCACTTACCATCAGCATATTTTATGACTTTTTGGTTATTTCAAAATCAATTATGTTTTTATTTAAAGATGTTTTCTTAAAAAGTTGTTTCTTTTAAAAATATTTCCAAAATTTTCCTTTTAATAAATCATGATATATATTTATCTTATAATATTTAATACATGGAATCCTTATTGTGTTGAACCTACTGGGAATTATCTCACATATTAAATAAACATTTGGTTGTATATAGTCTCGGTTATGTTGGACACAGGTAAAGGAAATGTTTTTTGTATATGGTGGTTTGGGTTTCTAGGGGTTCATCTTGTTGCATTTTTGTGGAGATGGCCTGAGGATGATGTCACCCTTTCCATGTGGTGTGTTTTGAGATAGTATTGTTGCTACATTATTTGTATCCTTTTTGTTTTTTATTAATCTTTATTACCCAAATCTGTAAATTGATTAAGTCTTGTTTGGTTTGGATTTACAAGATTCAATTTATTCATTTTTTGGTAGTTTTTTTAGTTCCACTATTGTTATCCACCAATTTTATATATCAATATCTATTTTTATCCACTCTCATAATATGTTATTTTATACCCATGGACACACCATAGGCCCTTGCTTCAATTTGGAAGCCTCTAGTGTGTGTGTGGGAGTCCTTGAGGCCATGTGCCCCACCGGCTCAGGGAACCTTGGAATGAAACTTAGTTTAGGACATCACATTATCATAACATTTAATGAATTCATGGTTATGCCTTCATTATGTTATATTTTATTTAGGTAAGGGATGAATAATTTTATTAATTAATAAATAACATTCATAATAAATAGATAAATATTAACATTTAATTTGATGTCTAATTAATGCTTCACTATCCAAAAATAGTTATTGAAAAATTTTAATAGCTTAAATAAATTAATCACAATCATTATGATTACATTATGAAACAGTTATTGTATATATCATAAAAAATATTAGTAGTAAATCCATGTAGGTTTTAAAAAGAACACCTCTAATAGGCCATCTATTGTCTTTGAACACTTAGCATGTACAACATATAACATAAAACATTACCTTCAAGAGAAAATAGAAAAAGAAAAAAAATGAAAACCACTAATCATGGTAAATAATTATCCAATGAGAAATAAATATAAGACATTTTTTATGAATACATTTTATATAATTAATGAAATTATGATAAACAAATATTATGAAAACAATCACTAAACAAAAAATATTAACACAAATCTTCAAAACCCATGTACCATAGCGGTACCTGAAATAAACCCAAATATTGAGATACTTTTTTAGGTATTATTGAATAATATAACATTGTAAAAATCCCCACTCTTATAATCCGGAAAACCTCTATCAAACATTAGGGTTAAATGACTTCACATACTTATAAATATATCGACTACACATGAGCATCAATTCAACATTTTGGATTTTTAATAATAAAATAAAATAAATTATAATATATTTTCATGTATTTACCCTATAATTTCACTCAAGGGTAAAACAAAAAGATTAATAATAGTTAATTATATCACCCCAAGACTCATAATATAAAATTCAAATGAAAATTCCTTGAAAATTTTCATTGAATATTTTTAGCAAATCAAATCTATAAAATATTATATTCCAAATATCAAAATAAACATCACTCACAAAATAATATTGTATATATTGTTTTAAAAATGTGGAGAAAATATACCAAAGTCCCCAACTAAACTAACATCCCTAAGAATGTGTACAAATATATATTTTATATCTATGTATGACCCACTAAATAGCATGACCATATGATAGCATCGTAGACTATAGTAACCCAAAACATGGATTTACATTATTAAAATGTTATAATATAAAAGAGATCACACCCCAAAGAATCAACCAATATATTATTATTATAAAATATGATATGTATATGACATACATATTACATTGGTATAGAATAATATATCGTGAAAAAACATGTCACATAATTGAAAATAATTCAAAGATTCACTCATTAAATCCTATGGAAAAAATAGTGACCTCACATGATAAATATGTGTATCATATTATTAAAGATATTATGGGTAAATAAGGAATAATGAATTTGTTATTGTGTATAATAAACAAATCAATTTAATAAATAACTAGATCTTAAAAGTATAACCACAAAAAATGTCAAAATTAAAATCAAATGAATAATACTACCTAAAATCTTTTAGAAATGAACAATTCCAAAAGTCAAGATCTTACTACTACAACCTCAGGCTATAATATCATGAAATATATCAGGACAGACTCATGATATAAAATTTTATATACTGTCAATTCCTTGAGCCAATATATTATCATTTTATTGGCCTAAATACACCAAAAAATACACATTCTATTTATTTCATGAGACCGATCGATGCATCAATGAGATTTCTATAATTAGATAATTCTAATAACAAAAATATTTATAATATGTTACTTTTGGATTATATTTAAAAAATAATTAATAATTAATAATACAAATCAATTAATAAATCTATATATTAAATCTTAGATACGCTACATTAATATTTCCGTAGTAAATGAAATAATTTTCTTAATATGTTTCCTTTAACAAAAAAAAATATTTTCAAATTATATATGCTTAATTAAATACAAACATGATAAATATAACTATTCAATAAAATACTATATATTTATATTTCATAATTATAATTGATAAATATATTTTAAATAACGTCATGGAACTAAGATTATTCAGTGAAAAATGGTAAAAAACATAAATCAGTTCTGGATGATAGGGGACCATCAATTCTTCAGAAATAATGGTTTAAAATTATTGTATTATCTTTTAATAACATGATACAAATATATTAATTAATCATTAATAATAATAATTTTTAAATATTTTGTAACACATTTTTAAAAATGATGATATAAATCATTTGTTGTAGACTTTTCATTATTTATTAAAGAGAATATTAAAATATTCATTATAAAATAATCATATTTTAATAATATAATATAAATATAATATTATATTTTTGAGTGTAATATAAATTACACTTTATTAATGTTAAATCACATTACAATCCATTATGTGAATTATACCCATTTAATTTAATGTGACAACTAAAAATTCATAGCATTAGAGAAACTGGATTTTATTTAAAAAACTATGGAGAAATAGATATGAAGATACATAAATAATTGAAATAATGGAGTTTAAAAAATCAATTCAAAACATATATATTAATATTAAAATAAATTTCAAACATTCCTGAAAAAAGTAAAAAATAACCCATTTGTAAAACTTTAATAATTTTCATTTCGTAAAAAATGTAAAAAATGTCAAATATTTTTTAATATGACTATAACCAGTCATTGGAGAATAAGATATAGAATTTATAGTCAATTATAAAATCAAGATATATAATACAACAAAAATGAAATATGGTTTATCTTTAATAAAAATATATTTTCTATGTTTTGGTAGAAAAGAATGGATATGTATGAAGGAAAAAAAGAATTCCTAGAAATGACTAGAGGAGATGAATTGGAATACTTTTAAAAATATAATTTAATATAATTTTTCCAATTTTAATTATAAAATGTACAATAAAAAATTGGGGGAATATACTATTGGGTTCCTTAGTGTATAAAGAAAAATGTGAATATTCTCAAAAAGGTGGAGATTATAATATAAAAACATATGGATTCAATATCATATTCATTAAATACTATTAAAAAAGAAAAACAGAATTGAAAAAATAAGTAAAATTAATAAAGTGTAATAAATGATATAATATTTCAAATTTATAATATATATACCCTATATAATAAATTATGGGTATAATAAGAAATATTTATCAGTGGGGTGAAATTGAATTGAAACCCTTATATGAGTAGAAAAAAAATTAAATTAATGTATTTTAAAATTGGAAACATGAGTTTATTATTTAATAAATATTAAAAATGTTCTAGTAATGATATAATACTTAAAAATCGTTTTATATAGACCATATGAATGAAATGTGGTTTGTAATATAAAATTTTTCAAAATGGATTGGAATTGGGATAAAAACACATTACAATATTAATGAAATTTTTATTTAAAATAATTACGAGAGAGAAACGGAATTGAAACACTAAAAAATAAATATTAAAAAATTAAGGGCATAATATATCCATGTGTTAGTATGTACCTCTTATAAATTAAATTATGTTCATTACACAAAATATTTCTCAATGGAGAGGAATTGAGATGAAACTATTTTCCTTGGATTCCTAATGGATTAGAATAATTATATCACCATAAAAATAAATTTAATTTTTGTAAAAATATTATTAAAAAAATTACAAATATATATTACTATTTTAATTTCCTTTTACAATATTTTTACCTCAATTAACTGTATAGCTCATTCTTACTTCAACGACTTATTTTAGTTCAATCTATTTCTGAAAAACTACTCCAGTATATTTATTATTCATTATAATGTAGTAATACATATTTCTTATTTATATAATAATAAAAATGATAAAATTTTTATGCTTCGATGTTATATGTACATTTCAAACCACCCATGTAATGAGGTCATGAAAAAATAAGTACATTATTTCATAGACACATTAGTCTGTACATATACACGGATGGAATTTTAATTTTACAAGTGGATGAAATGTAAATAACATAAATAAGGGTATAATCTTACCAATTTATAATATTTTATGAATAACATATTTATTTATAAATACATTATTTTGAATATCAATTTAAGGAATAAATAAAAAATGAACCTCATATCCTAGTGGTGGTCGTAGTCTTAGAATACTCATGAGTGACCTAATCATTTTATTTTAAAGTAAATGGTTAAAAGTTAGATAAACTACTATCCATTAATAAAAATAATAAATGAATAAATTTCATATATATGAATTAATTCTATCTTAATAACTATCCATGTGATACGGGGATGAAAAACAAACCACAACGCTTCATAGAGTTGGGGGTTGATATATATTCTTGAGTGATGTATTCATTTTCTATAGGATGGAGAAGTTGTGAAAAATATAATTTTCATAATAAAAATTACAATTAATTATTTGGAATATGTTTATATAATTATATAAGTATTGTAATAATATATATATAAGGAGTTAGAAGAGTAAATAAATTGAAAATAGTCATTTAGGATGATTATCACTTCTATGTGAAATCTCATTAGTCATACACTCTAGGCCAGAATAGATTTAAATTTTGGGAAGAAGTGAAGTAATAATACAAGGATAAAGATTTTTGGAGGGATTTTTTTTGTTATTGGTTGTGATAAGTGGGATAATATGTGACGATTAGGGAGTAATAAATGTCTCACTCTTACCAATGCGATAACAATTTTAATATTATCTATGATAATAATTATAAGGTTAATATAAATTAATGAAATGATGTTTAATAAATTATTTTGTGTTACCTTGGATGAATGTTTTTTTAATTTTATCCCTTTTAACCAATTTTAACCAAAAACCATGGTGATAAATGTTTACAATCCTTACGATTATTAATAAAAAAATTTTGTCCTTAAACAATTGGGGCATGTTGATCCAAAATTATGAATAATTTTTTATGATTATATATCCAAAGGTTCTTTAATGTTCTTTTAATAAATTCCCTCAAAAACAAAAGAACAAAATGTTTTAAAAAATGTCATTTTTAAGCATATGAATGACATTTTTAAAAAATAAAGGTTAATTTTAGTTCATATAAAATTAATATTATTATGGTATAAAAAATTATACTTAAATGAATATAAAACTAAAACAAACAAAAGAAACATTGTGAAAACATTATTAAAATATAAGAATAAAAATAGGATAAAAAATGTAAATATGTTTTTTATATGTTCAGAAATATTTTTTAATTGAGATATATTACATAATAAAACTTTATCTTGTTATTAAATTTTATTCATAATCATTGATGTCATTTTTAAATTCTGATAAGGTCATAATAGTTATAATATTTGTAAAATTAATATTTTTCACTATTCCCGTAAATATATTATATTTCCCAAAAACATGCAAAACATTAAAATAAGGTAATTTTTAATGATCAAAGGAAAAATAAAATAATTTTTTGGAAATTAATTTTTTTTTATTTTTCTTTTAAATGAATGTAAATAATATATATATATAATGATTATATTAAAAATTAACTTCTTAAATTTTAACAATTATTATCATTATTTGATTTATATTCTTATAATTAAAAATTTAATACATATTTCATACTAAATTGTCAATAAATTATAAAAAAGGTTATTTTGTACATATATTTCATAGTGTGATTACCCCAGTTTATGTCTGCCAATCCAACTAGGCAATAATAGTCACATTTATGTAAAATTATTTTTATAGTATATCACGATCATTTATGCTTGGTGCATTGTGTATGATAATATGTTGTAAATAGTATTCAAAAATTGAAATATTGGGGTGTTACATTCCCCCCATACATAAATCGCATCCCTTGAGTTTTAATTTATTCTCATCAATTTTAAGAATAATAATAGATTATATCATAAATTTTAATATAGATGTGAATATTAGTGATATTAATTATTCAAAAAAAAATCTAACAAATATATGTACCTTTATATGAAATCCAAGTGATAATTTGTTTTTAGAAGAATACATTAATATTTAAGTAATAAATTACACATAATACATGTGATATATTACATCCACATTTTGAGTTTGAGGAATTATAAGAAAATATATGTAAATGACTCCATTACATTCAATGTAAGGTATATAATCTATAATTTTATTTGAAGTAGTTTTATAACTTTTATTCATCTAATTTTCTAAAAAATTAATGATCAATATGAAATTTTCATGCCTAATGAAAAAAAATCATCTCTGAAGGGCCATTAGATCCATTAAATAATTAAATTATTCATTAAAAAAATATTTTTAACAATAGTTCATTTTAATTATATCGATTTTCTATGAAAGTTTTTACAATGAGTAAGAATTTAAAATTATTAGAATACTTTATGAAAGTAATTACTAATTATTTAATCCCAAAAACATCAATAATTGACCCCAATTCCCAACATTAGTCATTCCACTAAACAATAATAATCTTTTTAATATTTTAGAACAAATTTAAATGAATCATAATCATAAATTTATAAAAATTTAAAATAATCACCCAACGTTAAATAAATTACTAACAGTAATATTATATATTATTGTGAGAGTCTTCTTAGTATTAGAATAATTTACAAATATTCCATCCATAGAGAAACTATTTATATGAAAAGAAATATTTTATGGATAATATTCTAAAATTGTAAATTTCCAAAATAATACACTTCTTATAAGAGTATCTTGAATGATAAAAATGATATTATTATACCATAATAATATTAACAAATTAATACTTGACTGTTTGCATATTTATTTGTATAGAGCCCCGTCTTTAGGAAACTGAAACCATAGATATCAGGATACACTTTTTTTCATATACATTCTTATTAAATATATCAAATATCTCCACAGTCGTAAAAAAGTCCAATTATGTTTTCAAAATTTATTGAGTTTCCTCTTCCCAAAATTATATCATGTTTGAAGATACACTCAAATAATCTTCTCATTCATAAAATTTCCCTTTTTATAATACCTAGTCATCCACCTATTCTTTTAATTTTCTTTGAAAAAACAAGACCTATAGATTTTATTTTCTACCATAATATAAATTTATTCAATACCATACCTTCAAACATTGGTAATTTTTCTAAAAATAATTCCCTTTAATGGATATTGTTAATTTAATTAATTAATAAATTATTCGTTCATTTTATATTACATTTATAGTAAGAAATGGAATTTATAACATAGTTAATTTATTTTACAGAAAAAACATCATTTTTATCTTCATTATTCATTGAATTTTAAGAACAACAGATCGATTTCACCCCTTTTACAACGATAAAAATAATTAAAAAATATTATAACATTTAAATATAAACTTTAGAAAAATTTTACTTAGTATTCCAGATAAATTTCCCCCATTGATTAAAAATTCACTTTAAAAGATTTACTTCTAGAATAACCTTTTACCATTAACTATATCCCAAATCATGTGATATGTTTTCTAGGGAATGTTCTATTGTTAAATGACCAATTACTTAATATTTCAATTAATAAATTCATAAATATATCGCATAATGTGATCTAACAAATATTTATCATTACATATAAGAATACATTTCACCATATTGGAAAGGTAATTTTTCATAGACTGTATTAATTTCCCTAATACATTCATTATCTACTTTTCTCCAATAACCATAAATAATGTTATTTCAAGAAGGAAATCTCAACATTAATTATAGTTTTTGAATCAATTGTAATTCATTTATCTAGAAACCATCAATAGAAAATTTAATATAATCGAGTAGCTCAAATCATATTAATATTGATAAAAATCATAAAATTCCATAAAAATTTCCTAAACATTCTAGTTGATTGTCCAAAATTATTGTACTACATATGTTCTTATAAAATATAGTACCAAATCATACTACTAAAAAATCAATAATACTAACCATAAAAACCCATAATATACTAACCCATATAACTGTTATGTTAAAAACATTCTTCTTAATTTTATATGTAATCATTTTTTGAATTAAAAAAACATTGTTAAAACTATGTTAACTGTATTTTTATTTCAAAATTGATTTCATTTGTTTTTATAGAAAAAATTACTTTCTACCATACATATTTTTTTTTTCTAATGTATTAAAAAAAATAAACATTACATTACTCAATATAATCCATTATACGAAAGGTGCTTCTGATATATCATAATGATCATTTTGTTTAGACCAGTGCTTAGGACATATGTCTTTTCTAGCCAACGAAAGAAATTAACAACCATTAGACTGACCTTGGTATCAATAAATTTGACTTATCCACATTTAGTTCATTTGATTTATAATATATATGGATTTACATTAGACTATATAATATTTATAATTGGAGTTACAATTAACATTTTATTTTATAAGGAATACTTTTATTACTGTAATTGTGTTAAAAAACGATGTTGGACATTCATTTATTCCAGAAAATTGTGAAATTTCAAAGAGAGGGGTGTCTGATGGTACAAAAACTAACTAAAAATATGACCATTACATATTCAACTATAAATATATGTCTATATAAAGAGTTGGGAGTAATATTTTTCCAACCCAATATTCATAATTATTTCTCTGTATGAACATATCATTCTTAATAATTGTACTACTTTGGAGTTTTTCCATTCAAAAGAATACTTATCATGGTTTTTTACATTATATTGTTTTTTTATTTTCCATCCAATAAATATAAGGATCATGGAATTCCTAGAATAGGAAGAGAGTGAATCTGATCCATCAGATCGAGGTATTCCATGTCCACAAAGAAAGATGTTATTCATTATTTGATTGGCCTTCTTGGATATGAGAATAGAACATATTATGGTCATAATATTGAGGAATTTAAAGGTTTGGATATAAATAAATTACATTATGCATAATATAGTGGAAACCTTTATTCAGGATCGAGGACTACCTTTACTCTTGATCTTAAATAATTGATTTCTTTTACTATATGTTTTAAGTCATTTTGAAATTTAGTTTCTATTAAATTGAATTTTTTAGATGTAATTATTCAAAAGATACTATTATTATATAATATTTGTTTGAAAAAATCATTATTATAATTTTTTAATTGGTTTATCTCTGATAATTATTAATGCATACTCTGAAATAATCAAATAATTTTTTATAACGATTAAAAAAATATAATCATCGTAAGAAGTATGATTCAAATATTTATTCTGTAAAAAGGTATTTTTTTTATTTGTAATGGTTTAAACAAAAATTAACCCACCTATTCAATGTTTAACATTGTAATGTACAATTATGATCTATAAATTGGAATCAGAGGATGTTTCTACTACTACAACTTTTCATGTTTTTATATTTCTTACCAATAGTAAATTTTATCTAGTTTTATGATAAAATAATTGTTTATAAATTTTTTACAATAATATATATATATATAAATACATATATGTTTTTATTAAGCTGAAATGTATGAATATTGTATCTAATGAAAATATAAATCACAGTCAACCACAATTTTTATGTGAATTAGTATGACTATTGGAGAGATATAATGGCAACGTTTATGATCAATATGGGTGTTGATAATTTATTAATGATTCATGGGAAGTAAAAGATTTATGATAAATATGTTTCTAAATTTTCTATTATTTAAAAGTTAGAAAATCATTTTAGCAACAATTTCGAAATTACTTTATTATTTTATATAAAGAGTTGTATCTATAGTCAAAAAT
This sequence comes from Viscum album, assembly GCA_963277665.1. NCBI lineage: Eukaryota > Viridiplantae > Streptophyta > Magnoliopsida > Santalales > Viscaceae > Viscum > Viscum album. The sequence continues at coordinate 1,004,927,133 of OY728157.1, forward strand.
TATCCCATAAATCCACTAATTGTATCTAGAGTAAGATAGATGTAACAAATTCTAGTACATACTAAATCATTAAAACAATAATATATTTTCATAAATATTATTACCAATACATTAATTTTAAACCTTTGGTGACAATTTCCATGATGCACCAATGCGTTATAACAATTATTATTAGTTTACATTTTCATGGTGAAAACGTTCTTTCTATTGATATTTTGCTGCTAAATATTATTGATATAATTCTCAACGAGTAAGAATCTACAGGAAATATTGTTGATGACATAAGGAAGATTACTAATCTTACTTTTAATGAAATTATTGGAACCTTTAATTAATAGGAATTAATATTAAAGGATAATTTTGAAAAGGATAAAATAGAAAAATGTTCGATTTTATTTTTATGAAACATATTATATTCTAACTAATGACTGGTGGGTAAAAAAGGTTTTAATTATTCAAAGTAGAATTTTTTTGTAGTTAAATATAATTATAGTTAATCAAATAATTATGAAAATTAGTAGGAAATTATTTCATGATGGATGAATAATGTTTTGGGAAAGAAATATTTTTATTATAGATACAAGAAATCCCATAACGATGAAGTAGAAAAAAGGGTTCTAAGGATACTTGTTATGAATATATGAGAACATGAATCATCCTACTTTAATTTAATATGATAAAATAAAAATATTTAAAGGAAATAAATTCATATAAAAATCAAGAAATATAATAATACAAATGGAAAAAATACTAAATTATCTTGCATATGGAGTTTATTTGGTATAGATTTTTGATAAAATTATTCTGGAAATTAAATCTCCAAAAAGGTTAATAATTCACAATTTTAATGATAAATATGGAAATCCAATGTTATATTGTAAAGGTACACATAGATGAATCCCTTACTAATATGTATTAAAATTAAAATTATCTTGATGATAAAAATTCAACATCTTTTAATGAAGAATCATCCTCAGTATAAGATAATACATTTCTTTGTAATGATGATGTTTCAATATTTGGAATAATTTAAGAAGATGGAAAGTGAAATATTTTAAACAAACATGATAATATCAAAGTAAAAATATCATTAGTAGATTCATGAATAACCATTTTTATTAATGAAATATCATATCTTTATTAATATTGTGATAAAAATAACTGCGAAAATGATAGATTTCAGGATATCATGAGAAAAATATTTATGAGAAATTATTTTTACAAAATCATTTTGACAAACATAGTTCCAATAATATTAATGATTAGGAAAAAAAATTCTAACTATTAACCTAAATTTCTAGTTTGATGTATATTTTATTAATGATTACTAATCTTAAGTGAAACATTGATAAAATGTATAAATAATGAGACCGTTATAGTGATAATACTAGAATGCGTTATACATATAAAAACATATCTTTATCAACAACAACATTTTTCCTAAAACATAAATATTTTTTAATATGAGTCTAAGTGGTGTAAATGTGATGAAAAATTATTCATTTAATAGATTTCAATATTTAGGAAATCGTAAATCATAATTTTTCAAGAGAATTAAATTATCCAAAAATAATAAAATTGGATTAATCTGGTTACCCAAAATAAGATTTTATGATAATATCATACCCAAGAACATTTGGGTTCTAAAAAACTAATCAACTAGTTTTTAGTAAAAATTATACTTCCAAAAATAGATTTATTTGGTATATTGAAATAGGTTTCTTCCAAAACATGAATGGAAAAAATGATTTCTTTAAAAATATAATCAAGATGAAAGGAGGAAAAGCAACATTCGAAGATAATTATCCTGGAGAAGTAATTGGTCTATGTAACATTTTACATTTTTGGAATGATCCTTTTTCAATTGCTTTATTTTTTGTATGTTAAACGAACAACTTTATAAGTATAAGCTTACTATGTGATTAATGATTCCTTGTGAACATTAGGAATCATAAATGTACTATATATATTACAAAGAATGAATTTATTATTTCTACCAACTCACATGAAATTTTTTATATGCTAAACATAAAAGACATTATGATCCAATAATTACATTTTATACATAATGGGAGATAAATCAAGGTTGTGGAAAATATGGTGAGGAAAATTTAACCATAGAACATTATCTATGTTGTTTACAAAGGAATTTTTAAAGAGATACCGGAATATAGTAATAAAACATGAAATGTATATAATTCATGTCAATTTGGAATAAAAAATCTGTTATGTTTTAATTCTATTTGTAGAGTATCAACATCTAACATGTTATAGTTATTTTATACTGAATTATTTGGTTCTATCTAAACTGAATTTATTTATGGAAAATACTATTTATAAGTAATAGTTGATGATTACTCTAGATACACATGATTCTATATTTATACAATGAAATAAAATGTTTTTTTTATTTTAAAATAATTGTAGATAGATATAAAACTGATAATAACCTATCCTTGATAATTATTCAATGTGATCATGGTTTATAATTTGAAATTTTTTATTTTTAATATTTCAATTATAATAATGTTATTGAACATAAATTTATGTCACCTAGAACCCTAAATCAAAATGGCATAGTCAAAAATATAAATAGTGTTCTTCATGAAATTACTAGAACCATATAGAGTGAATAGTCATATCCTACAAATTTGGTCTGAAGTGGTAATTACTACTTGATATGCTATAAATTGAGTTTTAATTATAAATTTACATAAAATAAACCCTTATTAGTTGTAGAAAATAATCATTTTAAAAGTATCATACATCAATTTTTTTGGATAAAAATTATTCATTCTGAGTATTAATGATAATCTACATATTTTTTCATCGAAATCCAAAAAAGAAATATTTTTATATTAGTCTACTAATAGTATGTCTTATAGGTTTCTTAATTTAAATTCATAAAATGTTGTTAAAATAGTGAATGTTATTTTTGATGAAACTAATATATTTGTTTTCAATAAGCATCAACCAACATTATTAGATGTTATATATAAATAATATTTTCATCCATTTCAATAATGTTACTCCCATAATGAAATAAATCAATAATATGTATTTGAATTAATTACTTTGTAATATTTCTTAATTATTATTGGCTAAAATTCTTATAGAATATTATAAATTCAATTTTTTCATTAGAATCATCCTAGGGAATGTATCATTAGTGTTGTATATATAATTTTTAGGCATATATGTTCATTGAGAAATTAAATTGAGTATGTAGATTTATTATACCAATTTGAACATAATAATCAAGAAGAGGCATTAAGTAACGCGGATTGAATAAAATCTATGTTCAATGAACTTAATGTCTTTGAAGGAAACTATATATTGATTCTTGTTGAACAACCTAATTAAAATGCAATAATTGGTGTAAAATGGGGTTTTTAGATCAAATGTGATGAAAATGGAATAATAGATATAAATGAATATAGAAATATTTCTAAGGGGTATAACAAACAAGTGGGAATGTGTTATAAAAAATAGATTAACCATTAATTATAATAGAATCAATTTAAATACTTCGCACCTATAAAACATTATTTAATTTCTATCTATTATAAATTGTTGTGATGTGTTCTTTTATTAATGTATAAATTCAGGAGGGTGTTTATTTTTAACAAACATCATGTTTTGGAAATACAAAATATCCTAAATATGATTATAAACATACTAAATAACTATATAGATTTATAAATCCCCTACATATTTTTATGATAGTTTAATTGAATTATTGTTACAGAACAATATTATTAAGGGAGAATCAGACCAAATGTTTTTAAAAAATATTAATATAAAAAATACAATTTTACAAATATTTCTTGATGACGATATATTAGGTATAATTGAAAAATATTTAAAAGGATTATTTTTGGATATTATGATTTATGAGTTGGAAATGAGTATGATCGGTGAGATAAATTATTTTCATTCATTTCTAAATATTAAAAAATTCAAAAAACAAATTTTTATATAAAAATAACTTTATTAAATATTTAATTAATAAATTTTTGAATGAAAATACATTAAGTATTAGTACTATAATTTGTACCTCCAATACATTCGATCTTGATGATACTGGGAAACCAGTTGATATGGAAACATTTAGATGTATGATTGGATGAATAATTTACATAATAGTTATTTTTCAAGATTTAATTTTTTTTTGTTTTCTTATATTCCAGATATCATGATTACTCAAAATCATAAAATAAAAATAAAGAAAAAATATTATTTCATTAACTTAAAGGAACTATGCATTGTGGCCTCTTCTATTATTCATAAAATGATTTTTAAATGGATTTCTTTAGATATTGACTATCATGGATGTATAATGGAATGGAATTGGACATCTGGAACATTACATTGCATATATGACTCTTTAGGTTCTTGTTAATATAAGAAACAACACTTAGTATATATTTTCACTGCTAAAGCAGAATATATAGCAGATGGACATTTTTGTGCGTAAGTGTTGTGGATGCAACACACTCTCATAGATTATAACGTGTGTTTTAGTAAAAAAAATATTTATGACAAAAAAGTAAATTGTAATGTAAAAGTCCAGAACACCACTTTCATGCAGAACAGATAGATATTATACACCCTTTACTTTATGATAGAAAAACATAAAAAGATATATTTTTACAATTCATTGGAATGAAATAAAACATTCTTGATATTTTTACAGAACCCCTCATTTTTTTTCATGTTAATAAATTAAAAAGTAGTTAGGAATGATCAATGTTAAAATATTATTTACATATACTTGTATTTTTACTATTATCCTTATATTATTTTTCTTATATTCATAGTAGTTGTATATGTGTATATGTTTTATAATTTTTTTTAAATTTTCAAAATTGAATCATTATAATCGCTCTTTCATATTAAAGTTTTTAAAAAATTTATTTCTAAAAATAAAAAATACATAAAAATTATCTAGAAAAAAATGTATTAGTAACTATCATATATAGTTTTTGTAATAAAACAATCATAATAAGTTTTCAAAAAAACATTCATAAATTTTTTTTGTAATAATACAATCATAATAATGTTTGGTAAGAAAACTAACATAACATGCTTTGGTCAAGAAACAAGAATTATCATCAAAAAAAATTCAATTAATTTATCTAATAAATATATTTTAATCCTTTTGTTTCTAAACTAATTTAATCAATTCTCATCATAAAACATTCAGAATAAGTTTATGTCACAGAAATTAAGTTGACCATGATATTCATACCAATGAATCATTCTACTCTAAAAATATTTTCTTCTTTTAATTTTTTCACTAATTATTTACAATATTTTCTATATATGTTTGATAAATTATTCTTTTTTATTAAAACATTTATTTTTTTAAAAATATTTAACAATTATTTTAATCAAAATTATTATTAGTCCAATTAATGTTTTTTTAAATATTTCAGAGTATAAAAAAGTAATTAAAAATTTATTTTGATTAAATATCAGATGTGAGATTACTTATTTTTTAATAGTATCTATTTAGTGTATAATAAAATATTAATTGATGGTTTACCAGGCAACTACAATGGCGGGATACCTTAAGTCCCAGGTCGGTTTCTAGAGATATCATAATAGACCCTCAACACCCTTCAATGTTTTCATTACATTTATTTTTCTTTACATTCAATTAATAGTTTCAATCTTATTATTATTAAAAATATTAAGGTTGATGAAAAATTTTATGCAATTAGAGAATGAATTATTGAATTAAATTGGATCGATTAGTATGATTCTTTTCTAAAAATAATCCTGAAATATCATCGATGGAAGGATGTATGTGTACAGATAACAATAAAATTTTTAACATATATTATAATCAGATCAATATAGAGTTATATGATTATATTAATTTCGTTAAATAATGTTATAAGGATAATGTTTCATTCTTATTCTTTTAAATTAAATAAAAAATTTCTTATTAAATATTTTTTGATTATTTTAGAGGTCTCATCGAAGGAAAACATTCATACCCACTAACAAGTTACCATGAAGTCATGGATCTTCTGAAAGAACAAAAAAAGATGATTATTTGGGTCCTTATTCTATGAAACAAATAATGGAATCACATTTGACACCAGAAGATAAGGTAGATTTTTTGTGGATTTATATATATTTAATACCTAGGAATAGTGATTGAGATACTCTAATAGTATCACAAAATTTTAACTTATATTAAATGGTAAAAATAAATTAAATTAGTTTTTCCATGATTTTTTTCATTACTGTATAATCAAAAAAAAATTACTCATTCATGTTGAAGATTTTTATGTTTACTTATTAAATTTACAAGTTAATTTTCAAAATTAAAAAATATATGAATGGTGAGAACCAATCAAATTAAATGAGAGGAAAGGTTTCTATTACCGGCAAAGATAACATTTCTTAAATGATGCTTCTTTTTAATTCAAAGGAAATGATTTTTATAGGTAATTATTGAGGAGATATGTTCTAAGATAAATCATAAATGAATCCTAATGATCAAAAAAATAGAAAGGATAATTATTCATTACCAAATAAAGAAATGGAAGAAATGAGAATTCACGAGGATTATATTAAAAATTTTAGGGAACAAATAACCCCTAAGAAACTAGGGGATCCTAAATTTTATCTTTATACTTTAATAGAAAAAGAATTTATAAATTTTTATAGCTATATTGTTATATGATGAATATATAATAAATAATCAATAAAACCTTTGATTGAATTTAGTATTGTAGAATGTTTGTCAAAATCTGTGTAAATAGTATTTAGGATATATCCATTCAGGATTATCATATGTTTCCACGAATCCCTAAGGGTGGTAAAGAGTTTCTTTAAACCTTATAACTTAATGTAGTACTATATTTAGTATTATATAATGGAAAATAAAAAACATTATGAATAAGTAACTGAGTCATTCCTAGAAAAGGAATTGAATCCATGTAAGGTTGTTACAATTGATATCCTAACTAAGAGGTAGTTAAAGAATAGAAATGAGGAAGTTGGAGAAGAAAAAGATTTTTTTTGTATAAATAGATAATGATGTTGAAGAATATTTATAAGAAGAATAAGAAGAATACATTGAATAATAGTAGTATGAAATAGAAGAACCAAATAAATAAGAAACACAAATAGAAGAAAAAATGACATATAATTAATCATCATAATCAACTTCATATTTATCATCGTTTTGATCTCATACTATTATGGATGATTATTGAAATAGTTCAGAAGTATAATCATTATCCTCAGTGAATGAAAAATCATCTTTAGTAGACAAAAAAAACAATCATCAATGAAATAATAATAATAAAAACAACCAAACAACAAATTTACAAATTTTTTTGAATATGATAATGAATTTTATATTGTTAATGTGTAATATGATATGAAAATATCAAATAATGGAAATGATAAAAATGATCATATTTAAGAACCAAATCCTTAGTATTTAATATAAAAACCTCTCAATCCTTCTCTAAGATAATTGTATTTGAAGATAACCAATACTAAACATTATTTTATTAACTTTTCCAATCATAGAAAAGGATATATGACATCATTCATTATTTTTAAATGATTAAAACAAGGTTTAAATTTATTAAAATCAACGATAATGAGAAATAATATTCATTGAATGTGCTATCTGAATTAGTCATTCTTATAGGGGTATAGTTGAAAAAATTTCATGAATAGTTTTATACAAAAAAAGATCAAACAATCATATAGTGATGTTTTCTAACCAAGTGGGTAACTTTATTCAGGAAAATGATAATTAATTTTTTAAAGGAATATTTTTTTGTATTAATAAATTATTCAAACTAGTTATCTTCTTATGTATATAAACTATTAATGTTTTACAACTATTTTAGTGATACAACAGATGATCTTAAAGAGGATGTAAAAGTATTAAAACCAATAGTTTAGAATTTAGAGTTAGAGATTACTCATATCAGATCACATGGAGTAATATTTTTTTATATAGACAGAGAATAAAATGTATTCTATTGATGTTGAAATCAAAATGATTGATGATTTATAGATTCTGTTCTTGAATAAATGATATGAATGCTTGAGAAAGATCATAATGATCTCAAAAAGATAAATTCTTTTGGGAATAAGCATGTAAAGATAGAATAAAACATTTCATTTAAAATATTTGTATACATTTTATAAAACAATTTAATGTTTTTTGACTATGAAATACATTTCATACAAATAAACTTCTATTTAAATTTTTCTAATCATTACTAGTTATATATTCCATATTTTTTCATGGATGATTAATATGTTTATATTTTAAAATATTTTTTTTTGTTATTTCTACTCTATTATTTCATGAAATTATTACTTTCTTCCATTATTTTTGAAAATCAGAAAGGAAGACAAATTTTATTGAAGGGGGATACATTTTCATAATGGGGGGGATGTTATACTAAAGGTGATATTGTTTATTTCTTTCTATAGTATTAAATAAATTTTACAAACATTGGGGGATTTATAAATATAAAGATAAATGTTCTTATTATGTAAAAGGTTGTATGTTTTTCAATCTATAATATTATATTTATGTATTTTGTTTATTTCTTTCAAAAATGAGGGAAATTTTTTGGTCATAAGTTTTTCTTCATAATTTTCTATCCCATCAGTTTTGAAAATTATAAAAATTTTCTTAAAACAATGTTTAGTATATTTTTCATATCCCATGTTTTTTAGTTTATTTCAATAAAAATATTACTTTACACCATATATATTTTTTTTAATGTTGTATAGATACTAAAATTACATTAACCACTCAATCAACCATACTAATGGTGTAGTTGATCCATAATAATTAACTTTTCTTCTGACTAGTAGCCATACCTATTCATTTTCTACCTAATTAAAAAATTTAATGAATAATTAAATGGCCTCAGTTTAGATACATTAGACAAATCATCAACCATTTAATTGGATTGATAAAAAATATATGAGTACATCAGACTAAATGAAATTTAAAATAATAGAAATGAATAGTTGTTTATATTTTAAGGAATACAACAAGCATTATACTTCTGTTAAAAACTAGCATTAGACATTTACTTATTACAAAACATTATGACCGATCCAAGAGATAGTTTTTTGAGTACGGCTCAACTTATATAAAAATATTACTTTTAGAGATTCCCCTTTAAATATCAGGTCAATTGAGGAGTTTGGAGAAGATAAATTTTCATAACTGATGTCTTTAAAATATTTTGCTATGTGAAGATATAATTCTTATTTATTATAATCTGTTAGAGAGTAGTCATTGTAATGAATCATTATTAGGGTAATATCTTTTAGATCATTTGAATTTTTATAATTTTTCTACTCATTGATTCGATAAAGGGATTCCTTATATTGGATGAAGTTGATTTCAATACATTGGGTCGAGGAATTCTAGGGCTAGGAATAAAAACATCAATCATAGTGTTGGGGAAATCCGAGGATAGGAAGATAGAGCTTGTTTTATTCATCATATTGAATGATTTCACATCATGGAAACACAAACATTACATTAGGTATAAAAATCTAGATACCTTTAGTCAATGTATTTGACTACCGTTACTATCAATGTCAAAATATTGATTTCAATAAATATAACCTGTATGATATTATAACTTATAATAGATATTTCGTTTCTTGTTTTTATAGGTCTTTATTCTATTTTACATATTGCAATAGAAATTTTATTTTATAAATATTTATTATTTATTATTTGTTTATATATGATATGGATTAAAACATACACTAATATAAACAAATCATTTTGGGATACGATTCAAAAATTTTAATCATTAGATGTAGTCTGAGTCCAATATTTTTTATATGATAGGTAATGTGTTTTGTTTATTTTAACATTTTTAATTAGAATAAACCCCCACTGTTGTATGTTTTTTATATAAGATATACATATTATCAATCAATATGGTGTCTATATTTTTACATTTTTATAACATAAAAGTGATCACACCCCTAAGGATCCATCAATTTAGTTATCTTGGAAACCATGTGACAAACATAAACCCATATATTACAATATAATATTAAAAAACAATAGGAAAAACATTATTCAATCCCTGAAAATAGTTCAGTGATTATTTCTTCATATCCTAGGGAAATGTAAATAAAATAAATTCTCAGATAATATTCTCAGTAAGCATATAATCCTACAGAACAAATTATGATTAAATATTTCATAACCAATATGTCGTGGTTTATAAAAAATTCATTCTATTTAATTAATAAATTGATATAAAAACTAAATCCCTAGAAAATGACCACATAAAATATAATTATTAATAATGACTAAAATATTAATGATAGAAATGCATAATGACTAATGTCACGATCTTACCATTGTAGGCTCAGACCATGGCTTTATGAACATTATCTTTTGTTCCTTGTTCTATGTCATCTAACAAAACATCAAGGGATTATTCAAGGATATTTTCTTTGTATGGGCTGTCATAAATTGATAAATAGCCATTCTATTTCTCTCATGAGACTTATAGATTCATTGAAAGGATATTTATAATTAGGAAACATTCATAACATATATATATTTATTGATTTATGCTTATAATTGATCAATAATTTAATTAATAATACATCAGCCTTATCAATCACTAAATATCCATATTGAATCTAAAATATAGAACATATTTATTTTCTTATAAAATGAAATAGATTTCATAATAAACTTATTTCAAATAAAACCATATGTATAAATGTTTTATGGGTAAGAAGATATTTGAATGAAAAATATATCGATGATACAAAATAAAATGAATTCAATTTTAAAATAATAATGAAGATTGATAGAGAGAATAAAATCAAGGAATAGATATTATACATTTTGAATTGAAAGGAGGTATAAAATATATATCAGTAATCTATTAAAGGATAGAATCAATACATTATAAATGAAAATTTTAAAGTTATGGATTATCATTTTATAATTTGAGTGGAAAATGGAATAAAAATTGAAAATTACATTTTATTAAATTTCATGTAAAATTATTATATAAATTATGCTACAAAAAATTTCTCAACCATTTTCATGAGGTGTAGAAAATAATATCATAATATTCATTTCAAAATAATATAATATTGATAATATTTTATTCTTATGAAATTAAATTTTGAGTAAAAGATAAAAATTATCCTAAAAAATAAACAATCCTTATTAAATCCATCATAATAATGATGATATTTTCCTTTGATACAAAAACAATGAATTAAACTAACAATATATAATTAATTTATTTTTAAAATCTGAATTACATAATAGTAGAATATAAATAGAGTATAAAAATCTAATTTTCAGGAAAATTCAATAACACATTATATTTTAAAAAATATTAATTTCACGTTTTTGTGATAAATGTATTCGAAAACATCCCACTCAAAAAACAATAACATTTTCCATTATTTATTATAAATAATGTCAAATGATGTTGAAATTGACATTATGAAATAATTAAAGAATATAAAATATTATTACTAAATCATTTTATAAATTCTATATATAGATGGTAAAAATCCCATTTAAAATAAGAAATAAGGTCGAGTTATATTAAAAAAATCTATTTGCACATGAGTTCGAAATAGAGGAATAGTTTGATGAAAAAATGGAAACAAAAGAAATAAAATAATAATAATAATAAAATATTTGGGGGATTAGAAATATTTATCCAAAAATTATTAAAAATAAAATTATATCATGAACAATCATAACAAGAGTGTGATTTTAAATAATATCGTACTACCATAACAACTTTTCTAAACTCAACCTATTCTAAGGAAAAACATTAATTGAAAAATTAAATACTATTAATTATGTTTAATTTATGATAAATTTTTTATAATTGGTCGTATATGTTCCTTATAAAGTAAATTAGGTGCATAAAATAATATATGTCTAAATGGAGTTGAATTGTGATGAAAACCCCACAAAATGTTAATAAATGTAGAATTAAAAACTCATATAATAAGAAAAATGAATTCAGAATTTATGTAAAAAAATATCAATTATTGTAACTAAAATATGTGATATATTTAGTATATATACAATATTTAATAAATTTACTTCATAATGAAAAATATGTCGCAATAGAGAGGGATAGAGATGAAAAACCCTTAAAACATTTATTACTTTTCAATTAAATCATCTAAATGATTAAAACTTGAATTAAATCATTAAAAATTAGTATGTAATAATTTTTTATAGAATGTGATGTAAGATCCATTTAAACACTATAAAAAAATTAAGTGTATACTAAAATGTATGTTTCCATGGTGAGGAATTGTGATAGAAACCCATTTTTTTGAATTTATTCTTTGTTGAATGAATTATTTTATTCTAAATAATGAATTTAAATTAATTAAAGTCATTTTAAATAACTATTTTAAAATATAATACATTTTTATGTTCATTTATAAAAATTTAACATCTATTCATTATACAATTCTTACTTATGTCTGATACTTCTTGTTGTTTAATAAATTTACAAACAAATATTGTAGTATATTCATGAGAAAAGGTTCCATTATATAAATAATCATAATAATTTAAAAAATTAACATATTTATGAATAAAATAAATTTTTGTATCCATCCATGTAATGAAGTATTGAAAAATAAAGAACATCCTTTGTTGGGATTGGTAGTATTTTTATACAAATGAATGGAATTTTGAATTTTCTAATAGATGAAACATAAATGAATTCGATAAATATTTTTTTAGAGAATTATAAAAAAAATATAAATATATAATTTATTCATTAATATAATCTTTATAAATATCATTTCACTTAATAAATGGATAATTAATATTATCACTTCGTGGAGGTGGGGATCCTATTGTACATACATGCAACATTATCATTTTACAATAGATGAAGGTTAAGGAGGTTGGTAATTTATAATGATGATTGAGTGAGAAAATTATTATAAATAATGAAAATATTAATTAATAACATATTTATTACAATCGATGAGTGGTGGTGGTGAAAAAACAATTCATCACTTTGTGGAAGTGGTATCCTAGACAAACCCAAACGAAAATACTTCATATCCTATATGATATTAAAGAGGTTGAGTTTTTTATTAAATTATCATAATAATCATTAATTTTATTAAATATAATAATTTAATTATGTTAAGATTTTATAATACAGTTAGATTTATATATATGATGACATAATTGTGAAGGATTCATTTAAGATAATTACCTGTAATTTTGGAAACATCATTTAGATTACACCATAAGAATAATGGGAGTATTATTTTGGGAAAGGATGAACCTATAGGATGTGGATGAATATGATTAGAATAAAAATTTATATTGAATTGTTAATTTAAATCATTATAGTAATTGAGGGTAGTATGTGCCCTTTTATAATTGATGTGGGTGGAAAACATGAAAATACGTGAATATTTATTATATAATACATGTATTTTGTTTCTCAGATGGCTCAGAATTTTTGTTTTGTTTTTGAAGATAAGATGTATAAGGTATAAATATAGAAAACCCATGAGATATTATCATTATATTGTGTAATATGGAAGCCTTATCCTATAATTTTACCTGTTTATCCCATTTTACCCATAATCACGGTGATAAATGTTTACACCAGTTACTATTTATTATGGAAAAAATTATGTTGATGTAATCACCAAATAATTAAATGCTCATCAAAAAATTTAAATCCACCTTCTATGATTTAATTTATATAGTTGGTAAAATTTACATTCAATACAGTTTAAACAATTTAAATTAAAGGCATATTTAGAGAAGTGTACATATTCTGGAAAAATGATATGACACAAAAATCCAACATGAAAGGAACCTCATGAATTATTGATTAAAATAAAAGAACAAAAAATAGTTTTTATTCGAATAAAAATATTAAATAAATTTAAAAAAATTCAAATGTAATTTTTTATTTCAAATTATATTATCAAGTTAATTAAGTTAATTATTAAATATAGTTTATTTTCATTAAAAAAGTTTTATATCCTTTTAAGTCACTCATATATCATGATAATCACATAAATGAGAATGTTTTTATAAAATCACCAATTTTCAATATTCACCACAAAAGAAACTATGTTTGAGAATTAAAAAAAAATAACACTAAGATAATTAATATATTTTGGAATCAAAAAAAGATTTTTTTATCCAATAAAATTCTTAAAATTGGTAATTTATTATTTTAATATAAATGTATTTTTTGGTTAAAATTTATCTTATAGAATAAATTATATTTTTAAAATTTCCTTTTATCAACCTTATATGATTTCATTCCTATCATTAAAAATTGACTAGTCATATATGAGGAAATAATGAAATAAATTTATTAAGAGAATATTTATACTTATATTTTGTAACGAACCGAATCCAAAGCCCTTCCACTGGTGCCCCGTACTCAGTTCACCACATGACCTCAAGAGCATTTCCCCAAATGCCAGAGGCTTCCGACTAGCAGCGAGGGCCTTGGTATGTTATTAGGGAAACTATGCCCTCATTTGGTAAGGTATACAACGCAAGAAAAACAATAGTAAATAGCGGAAGCAGTAAACAGCTTTCAAACACTGAAACTAAACAGGGAAAGCAATGAACACATAATGATAATGATAATGATGAAACATGTACAAGTATCTATGGAAAGCAGCGAACACAACGACATGCTGAAATACAACTGAAAAAAAAGGTATGAAATTAAATAGCAACTCCAACTACATCGCAATCCTAAAATCAGTTTTATGCTCTCCAACTCCAACCAGCAATCATGTATGCGAAGTAGAAGGGCCACAATCCCTATCTAAACCTACGACCATATAACCTGATTAGGCCGAAAATCAGGACCCAAATAGGGTGTGAGACTAATCCCAGTTGGCAATCACCACGAGATCCATGCCCTATTAATAGTAAGTAATTTTGAAAAAGTAAAGGAAATAAATTAAGCAGAGAAATATAAATTAAAAAAAGTAAACAATCCTACAAATCTTCATTCACAATTTTTTAGTAGTTCAGTACAATCATTTAGCTATCAACCAAGGAACCTAGAAATAGCTCTATACTCCCAAGGCAACCATGTAAGAACAACATGTAACTCACCAGTCTACCTAAACAAAAAGTAGTACAAACCCAATCATATTCTTTGGCTGGGGGGACTCGTCACAAACAACCATCAAATAATGCACTGAATATATGGGTGGCTCATACTTGCAAACCCCTATAGTCCAGTAAACGTAAAAAGGCACAGACACTCTAGTAAGCTCTCACCATAAATTCCCCTATGGTCTTTCAACAAAAGATATTTACTCTTTGAGGAAGTACTTACATCTAATTCCCTTAATAGTCTCACTACCTAACTAAGGACTCTCTGAGGAAGCACAAAGTCCCATTCCCATAGGTCCTGCAATCGATACTAATTATAAGAGACTCTCTAGGGAATCCATAATAGTCAATTCCCTTTTTAGTCTACCACACTAGGTTCACTCAGTCCTAAGCATTTTAGTCCTACGTAGACTACAGTTAGCAGCCTATGTATGTTCATCAACTACTTGGTTAATAGCTACAAGAATCCACTTGCATATAAACAGCAGGCAATACATGCAATCAATTCAAAAGGTATACTATCAATGTGCAAAATGGATGCCTCGTAGGCAAAAATGCGCCAAACAGTAATAAACAACCAAAACAAGGGGAAACACCCATGGGGTGATCCTAAATCAGGATAACAATCAATTATTAATAATCCAATAACCTCAAGCATACAAGCGATCTATGTCAGATAACAAAACAGGATCAAAACCCTAACTCGAGATACCCTATACATGGGTATCCGGCACTTTTGCACCAAAAACCCAAAGAAATTCAATATAGGGAAACAAAACACCTACCTCAATCCCAGTAGACAGATATATGTGAACCACGATGACAGATTCCCCTTAAAATGACGTAGATCTTAGAAAACGCACAAAACTATCAACCTACGATATCTTGAAAACAAGGAGGAATCAAGAAACAAGGCTAAATCAGAATAGGGAACTCACCGCAGCGCTACCAATGCAATCAATGACCATTGGAATAGAGGTTGGACGGAGGCACGATAGCTCAGAGATTATTTGGTCGTACGGTCACTCTCAGATGAACGAAACCTGCAGAAGAAGATGCCTTTGTGCGTCAGGCACGACCCCGGTCCGTTTAATGAAAAAAAAGAAAATACATAGAAAATACTTTTAGAGTACACAATGTGTACTAGGTCTTTTCCGTACTCTTCCAAAATCGGCCTGCACGTCACCTTTACACACCGTGTTTGTGGCCCGAACACAGCCATCACACGGATTTTTCGGGAAAAGAGTACACGACGTGTACTCAAAAAGTACACGGCGTGTGCTTCAAAAATTTCTAGAAAGGTCAATTTTCTCAAAAACTCTAGAAAAAGGAAAAGCGTACTTGAAAAGAAGATCTGGGTTCTTACAAACTTCCCCCCTTAAAGAAATTTGTCCCTGAATTTCCCTAATGAGGCGGAGATGAAGAAACGCCAAGCAGCTCCGACCACTGCGATCGTACATCAGCCTCCCTCTCCTAGGTCTCGTCCTGTACTCGCTCGTACTGCCATAGCACCCATACCAGAGGAACATACTACCTGCGGAGAACCTTCGTACTGCGATCGAAAATCCGTATAGGATGCTCCTCAAATGATGCATCTTCTTCAAGCTCCACTTCCTCGGGCAGAAAGACGTGAGATGGGGCTGAAAAGTAACGTCAGAGTTGAGAGACATGGAAGACATCGTGCATGGCCTGATACCTTTGAGGTAGCTTCAACTGATAGGAAACTTTCCCAACTCCCTCCAAGACCTCAAACGGCCTGACATACCGCGGTGAAAGCATAACCTGTCTCCGAATCCTCTTATGTCCCAACCTCGGTGCGACACGCAGGAAAACCTGATCACCAACCTTGAACTCCAGAGGTCGTCTCTATTGATCAACATAAGACTTCTATAAAGACTGTGTTGTAGCCATCCTCTTCCGAATCAACTCTATCTATTCTGAAATCTCTTGAACAAGACGAGGTCCTAGCAAAGGTGCCTCCCCTGCCTCCAGCCTGCATAAAGGTGATGA
The DNA here is from genome assembly GCA_963277665.1 of Viscum album. Lineage (NCBI taxonomy): Eukaryota > Viridiplantae > Streptophyta > Magnoliopsida > Santalales > Viscaceae > Viscum > Viscum album. Next base: position 1,004,944,306 of record OY728157.1, read on the forward strand.
TCATGGCCTACCATAGAAAGCCTCGTACAGAACCATCTGAATGTTCGCTTGAAAACTATTGTTGTAGTCGAACTCCACCAAAGGAATATGCTTCTCCCAAGAACTTCCAAAGTCCAGGATGTATGCTCGGAGCATATCCTCAAGCACCTAGATCATGCGCTCAGACTGGCCATCAGTCTGGGGGTGGTATGTTGTACTCAAAAGTACATGTGTACCCAAGTCCTTTTGAAGTCCCATCCATAACCGAGAGGAAATGCATGCATCCCTATCTGAAATAATGGAGTGTGGAACTCTATGCAGACTAATGATCTACCAGATGTAATGTCGTCCCAAATCATCGACACTAAAAGTCTATTTGATTGGAAATAAGTGAGAAACCTTTGTAAGCCTGTCGACGACGACCCACACCGCATCGTTTCCTCTTGACGATCTTGGAAAACTAGTCACGATGTTCATCACGACATGTTTCCACATCCACTCTAGAATGGGTAGCAGCTGAAAAATCCCTGCTGGTCCCTGGTGCTCCGCCTTCACCTGCTGACAGATGGAAATCTAATGATAAAACCAGCCACATGTCTCTTCATACCTGGCCGCCAGTAATTGCGGTGTAAATCATGGTAAATCTTAGTGACGCCAGGATGAATTTCCCAAACTGATGAATGGAAGTCTCGCATCAGCTCTTCACGTATATCTGCTATCACCCATACGCATCCCTGGAAACGCAAGATCTCATCCTCGTCAATGGTCCACCTGAGAAGAGGACCCTCTCCTGACACGCTTTCTCGTAGGACCAGCCCTTCTGAATCTGCCAGCTGCCTCATTCGAACTCGGTCCAGAACTGCAGAGGTAACAACCATAGAAGATAGGAAAGTCTGCTCCTGCCTATCGTGCACCTCCAAATGCATCTCCAAGAATAGATCCATTAGTTTCCACTCACTGCTGGCCTCCTGGACTGCCTGTATCTGAGTTCTCCTGTTCAGTGCATCAGCCACTGTGTTGCCTTTCCCAATCTTATAAGCAAGCTCGAAATCGAAGGAATGGAGATACTCAACCCACCTACACTGCCTCAGATTCAGGTCACACTACGTGAAGTTGTACTTGAGACTTTTTTGGTAAGTGTATACCACAAAATGATCTTCCAGAAGGTAATGTCTCCAGCAATGTAAAGCATGAACAACCGCAGCCAACTCCAGGTCGTGCATAGGATAATTATTCTCATGTGGGCTCAACTGCCAAGATCCATACGCAACCACTCGATCCTCCTGCCTATGCACTACTCCAATTCTGATTCCAGATGCATAACCGAAGACTGTATAGATCTTACCTGACTCTGGAAATACTAGGATCGGTCCTGAAGTCAATCTCCCCTTTAGTTCCTGGAGGCTGAGTCACAGACTTCTGACCAAACAAAATCTACCCCTTTCTTAGTCAAGCCCATCAACGGTGCTGCTAGGTGTGAGAAGTCTTGTATAAACTACCCGTAGTAACCAGCCATCCCCAAGAAGTTTCGTACCTCGATGAAATTCTTCGGCTAGTACAAGGTAACTACTACTCTCACCTTATCTGGGTCTACTGAAACTTCTATCTCTGAGATGACATGACCCAGGAAGGGAATCTCGTCCATCCAAAAGTGGCACTTCGAGAGTTTAGCATAAAGATGATGCTCCCTCAGTGTACTCGAAACGATATCAAGATGGGTTGCATGGTCGTGTCGAGTGTGAGAGTACACCAAGATATCATCCACAAAGACCACGAAGAAGGAATCCAAGTAAGGATGGAAAACTCGGTTCATTAGTGCCATGTAAACAGCTAGCGCTTTCGTAAGACCGAATGGCATAATCGTATACTTGTAGAGACCATACCTGCTCCTGAAGGCTGTCAGATGTATATCTGAATGTCTAACGCGCAACTGATGATAACCGGACCTCAAATCGATCTTCGATAACACCTAAGGTCCTTAAATCTGATCAAAGAGATCATCAATCCTTGGCAAGGGATATTGTTTCTTAACCGTCAATTGGTTCAACTTACAATATTCCACGCAAAGCCTAAGGGTACCATCTGCTTTCATCGCGTACAGAACATGAGAACCCCAAGGAGATGTACTGGGTCTGATGAAACCCTTTCCCTGAAACTCCTCCAACTACTTCTTGATCTCCTACAACATAGAGGTAGCCATCCTATAGGGAGGAATGGACACAAGTGCTGCTCCTGGAACGAGCTCAATCGAGAAGTCTACCTCATGCTGCGGAGGCAAACCTGAAAAGTATTCTGGGAAGACATCTGGAAAGCGATCAACCACCGGAGGAAAATCAAACTATGAAGTCCCCTAGTCATCCAGATAAATACTAGCAATCTGGGCTGTAACTCCTCCTAGCCCTTGATGCTCGAGTCTGGCTCGACTCGCCTGAAAATACCACTCTCCCTTATGAAGGAAAGATTCACCCTCTGGTGATACGAAACTCACCCTACGGTGATAGAACTCGACGACTGCATGGAAGGTAACCAACCAGTCCATACTGAGAATGAAGTCATAGCCCGTCATCTCCAGGTCATAGAGGTCCCATAAGAAACGATACACTGCAACCTCGAGAGGGCACTCCTTGCACTGACGTACGCAAGATGTCCTCATTCCCAAAGGCTTGTCGAGATTCAACTTGTCAGTGGACAAAAAGACATAGAGCACAATGCTTTCCACGACAGCAACATGGATAAAGCTATGTGATGCACTAGTATCAAAAAGGGATGAAGATAAAACTGAGTCTACTATGATCGTACCTCGAACTGTAGAGGGTCCTGGATCCTGCTCCTGATGAATCTTCTCTACAGCATATGTATGACCGGTACCGCAGCCTTGTGTAGCCTGAAAACCCTAATCTACTCATCCATGAGCCTGAACACTGCATCCAAGGCCTCTACCCTGACCTGAACGCCCTACAGAACTCCATCTCCAGTCTGCTGTGGATATGGTTATCCTGCTCCTGGATGTGGGGTCGAAACTAATCCTCCTTCACTAGCCGCTGGAAGGGGAACCTTGCAGAAATGCTACAGATGACCCATCTTGTCGCAGGATCGGCACTCCACTAGGTCCCTCAGGCACTGGGGATTCTTATGACCACTCCTACCACACTGATAACACACCACTTGGGTGATACAAGAGGGATCTCATCTACCAGAAGGAATACCTCTCTTCCTCGGGTCACCTCAGGTAGACTCTCGGTGGGGATTCCTACTATCCGTCTGGAGGGAATCAGCCTTGGAAGCTGAACTGCCCTGGTCTAGAGCTCCAGTCTCCATCAGGTTCTTCTCCATGATGAGTGCCTGGTAGACTATCATAGTAGTAGCAGTAATCTGAAATACATTCACCTACGATCTGATCTCCGGTCTGATGCCTTCCAAAAACTTCCTAGCTAGAAACAGCTCCTCATTCCCCAGAACGTGAGTGAATTGTTGTAACTTAGTGAAGCGGGAGGATTAATCCATAACTGAGAGAGTACCATGATACAGGCTCATGAACTCCCTGGCTCTGTCTTCCCTCAGCGTCGCTGTGTAGAAGTAGTCATAAAACGTACACTGAAACTCTTCCCAAGCCATAGCCTGCTGGCGCCTCGTCTGAGAGACTACGTCCCACCATCTCTTGGCGGAGTCTCGTAGTATATACATCGTGAGCTTCACCCTCCTATCTGGAGGCATCTTTAGATGCTCGAAGATGGACAGCATGGCTTCCAGCCGTGACTCTGTAGCCTGAGGTCCTCCATCCCCTGTGAAAGTGGGAGGATGCTACTACTGGAAGACCCGTGTCAGCTCGGCCATAGTCGGGGCAGGATGCTGAACTCCATGAAAGGTATACATTAATATCATGAAACCCTCAATGAACTGAGCATCGAAACCAGTGTCGGGAATCACTGTAGGTTCCATGTCTGAAATGATGGGCAGAACTACTGGCAGTGCCTGATCGGTCATATCTGGTGTACGATCGCTACCTGGTTCCTGGCGTGTAACAGGAGGACGTCTCGTTGACATAGCTCTGAATGACCAAAACACACCTTCATTAAAGATGACCACAGTTGTATGAAAGGATAGTAAAATGGAACAGGAGGGAAAAACCTTTAAATCTGAAAAAAACATAACTACACAACATGTAATACTGATACACGGCGTGTTTCCAAAAATCATACCCTGGGTGTGTACCTTGGCCATACAAGGCTGTGTAAACATCCCGAATACACGGGGTGTTCTTAAACTAGACGACGTGTACTGACCCTCTTCTCCCTGCCCGGTTACTCATACCTGAAAAAGTCACACAGATTGTCCCAGCTGAAGACTACACGGCGTGTTTGAGGCAGACACGACATGTACTGGACATGCCTTACCTGGACCGTGTTGTTAGCGACACGGCCTGAAACACGGTCGAAACTACACGGTGTGTTCCCTAGGGACACAGCGTGCACTTGAAGGGAAACCACGACCCGTGTTGTTTGTGACACGGCCGGGTACTCGGCTGATCCTTACACAGTGTGTTCCGAACAAACACGGTGTGTATAAGAGGAGATAACACCGACCCGTGTTTTTTAAGACATGGTCGCGTACCTAGGAAAGGATACACGGCGTGTGCATACCAAACACAGCTTGTAATAAAGATTCATTAACTATCCCGTGTTGTTAGTTACACAGTCAAGCTCCTAGTTAACCCCTATATGGAGTGTACCTAGAGTACACGACGTGTTCCTGAAAACCATTTGTTGCTCTGTGTCCCTATCCACACGGTCAGTGACACAGCCAAAAACATCACGGTGTGTATCTATAAAGTACACGCCATGTATTCTGGGTTTTTTCAATAAATAGCCTTAGAACTGCACTAGATCCCAGAAAACACAGAAAAAAAATAGGTTAAGGTGCCATATTTCAATTTGTGGGGTTCCACACTCCCCGTGAATCAAATATTGGCATCCTAACAATGCAAGTAACAAGAGAACAGAATAAGAACTCACGACCCACCAAATTCTGATCCTCAAGGGCCCATAACACCTCTAAGATAAATGTTTGGAGTCTGTGATAAGAAGGCTCCATCCATCGATACCCTATCAACATAGCAGGTATTCTATCACAACAACTATCACAACAACACGCATTGTCTATCACAAATCTTATCACAACATCATACAATCTCTAATGCACCCATGATAGCATGGAAAAATTCATGGCATGCGATCTTCTAACATGTGCCTATATTATGCATGAGATGGCATACCCTCATCTCATCGGGTTTCAACAAAATAGAACAGTAATCATATAAACAGTTACAATACAAAACAAGTGCATCACCCAACGATGAAATAAATTAAACTGTAATATTCGCAAAACTCAAAATTTGCAATATTTGAGGTAATCTGGTTTTTTACCTATACACAGGTTCTAGAACGCCCGGGCACATCTTTTTACCATTCACCTATTCCGTCTAATCCTTGTCTAATGTTGCTAAACATTTAGTCAATAGAAATGGAAATAACCCCTCTGATACCACTTTGTAACGACCCGAATCCGGAGCACTTCCATTGGTGCCCCGTACCCAGTTCGCCACATGTCCTCAAGCGCATTTCCCCAAATGCTAGATGCTTCCATCTAGCAGCAAGGGCCTTGGTAATTTATTAGGGAAACTATGCCCTCATTTGGTAATGTATACATGGCAAGAAAAACGACAGTCAATAGCGGAAGCACTAAACAGCATACAAACACCGAAACTAAACAGCAGAAGAAATGAACACATAATATTAATGATAATGATGTAGCAGGTAAAAGTATCATAGGAAAGTAGAAAAAACAACAAAGTGCTGAAATACAACTGAAAAAAAGGTACGAAAGTAAACATAAACTCCATCAGCATCACAAGGCTAAGCTCGGTCCTATTCTCTCTAGCTCCAACCGGAAATCATGTACCCGAAGTAGAAGACCCACAATCCCTATCCACACCTACAACCATATAACCTGTTCGGGCTGAAAAGCAGGACCCAAATAAGGTGTGAGACTAATCCCAGTAGGAAATCACCACGAGATCCATGCCCTACTATCAGTGAGTAATATAGCAAAAGTAAAGGAAATAAATGCAGCAGATAAACAGAAATACACTAAGAAATCAATCCTACAAATCTCCATTCACATTTATTTAGTAGTTCAGAACAATCATTTAGCTATCAACCAAGGAACCTAGAAATAGCTCTATACTCCCAAGGCAAGTAAGTAAGCATAACAGGTAAATCAACAGTCTTCCGGAACATCAAGAAGTACACACCCATGTTTGTTCTTTGGCTGGGTGGACTCATCACAACAAACCATCGAATAAAGAACTGACTCTCTGGGTGGCTCCTACTAGCAAACCCCTCTAGTCCAGTAAACGTACAAAGGCACAGACACTCTGGGAAGATCTCACCATCAATTCCCCTGTGGTCTGGCAACGAAAGAAATAGACTCTCTGAGGAAGCACTTATGTCTAATTCCACCTATGGTCTTGCTACGTAATTAAGGACACTCTGAGGAAGCATAAAGTCCCATTCCAATAGGTCTTGTGATCGATACTAATTATAACTGACTCTATAGGGAAGCCCTAATCATCAATTCTCCATTTAGTCTACCACACCAGGTACACTCAGCCCTGAGCAGTTTAGTCGTGCGTAAATGACAGTTAGTCGACTATGTAAGTTCAGAAACTACTTGGATAATAGATATAAGCATCCACAAGCATATAAACAGCATGCAATACATGCAATCAATTCAACAGGCATACTATCAATGTGCAAAAGGGTTTCCTCATAGGAAAAACCATGCCAAACCGAAATAAATAGCCAAAACTAGGGGAAACACCCATGGGGTGATCCTCAACCATGATAACAAGAAATTATTAATCATCCAATAACCTCAAACATACATGTGATCTAAGTCAGATAACTAACAATATCAAAACCCTAACCCGAGATACCCAATACGTGGGTATCCGAGAGTTTTTCACCAAAAACTCAAGGACATTCAACGTAGGGAAACAAACCACCTATCTCAATCCCAGTAGATTGATATATGTGAACCAAAATGGTAGATTCTCCTTAGAACGATGTATATCTAAGGTAATGTACAAAATGCTCAACCTATGATATCTTGAAAACGAGGAGGAATCAAGAATCAAGTCTAAAGAAGAACTGGGAACTCACCGCAATGCTTCCAATGCAATCAATGGCAGCTGGAATAGAGGTCAGATGGAGGCACGGTTTCTCGGAGAAGATTCGTTTGTACGGTCTCTCTCGGAAAAACGAAACCTAGAGAAGAAGAAGCTTCTCTGCGTCAAGAGTGACCCCGGTCCGTTTAATGAAAAGAATAAAGTACACGGCGTGTACTTTTAGAGTACACGGAATGTACAAGGTCTTTTCTGTACTCCACCAAAATCGGCATCCACGTCACCCTTACACACCGTGTGTGTGGCCTGGACACGGCTAACACACGACTTTGGCAGGAAAAGAGTACATGGTGTGTACTCAGAAGGTACACGACATGTATTTCAAAAATTTCCCGAAAGAATATTTTTCACAAAAACCCCAGAAAAAGGAATAGTGTACCTGAAAAGAAGATCTGGGTTATTACATATTTTATAATGTAATAACCCATAATCATTCCTTCCATTCAGATGTATAGGTTAGAAGAATATTAAATAAATTGTGATATTTATATATTATATCATGGTTCATTTAATATCAATGTTGTGCGTATCACAAGCTATTATAAATAGTATTCGTAAAAAATATATCTAGTTGATACACATGAAACATCAATATCCATTCTAGTGACAACCATGATAAAAAAATACACAGTACACATGATACATATAAAACATAGTGGTGGTGGTCAATTAAATACTAGTGTATCATTTCAATACCTTTGCATAAAAAATAGAATATTAGGTCACACTAACGAATAATAACCCTCATGTGGTTGTTTCTTATAAAATGTAACTCATATTATTGAATGATCATCATATATAGTATATATAATATCATTAATAATTTAATATCTAGAGAAACATCAATCTTATGTTATCAGCATAGAATCCATGTGATCGTCGTAAAAAATCATACTATCCACACCATAAAGTTTATAATAATATTATTTTAATCATATTATCTTATATAAAAGCCATTAAATGGTTAGTGTACCATTTTTAATAATTATTATACCACCGTATACCTATAACAAAACCTCTAGGGATAAAAATATGAATTTCATTATTATCATTGGATAATAATTTTATAAAATTTATTTTATAAGAGAATAGATATTTTTTTACAAAACTATTTATTGTCACAAACATTCTTCATTTGCATGTCAGACTACTGTTTAATAAACTCATAAATGAACCATAGTTACAAAACTATTTTTTTAATAATACCCTATGTAGTAAGAAAAATATATCTCTATTCTATCATATTATAATATGAAATTAGTGAGAGAGATTTGAATAAAATCATTTTCTATAAAATCAAATAAAATAAAATGAGCTCAAAATCCTTAAAAAATATCATCACTCTCAAATAAACTCATTTATTTTAAAAAAATTTCATCTCAAAAATCATACTGGTTTCTTCATAATTTTCCACTATTAATAATTTCATTAAATACATTTATGAAGATGTATCATTAATTGATAAAATTCATCATAATTATAGTCAAATAATGATGGTCGAATAGAAGAATTCTCAAACCTATTTGATCACTACATAAATAATTGAGATTATCCCACATACACCTCTATCTGCTGAATCTTTTTTTAATTTCTTCAAAATTGAAGAATAAAATATCAAAATAAAGAGAAATCTTGTCAAATAATTTTAAAATCAATTGAAATAAATATTTTTAAAATTTATAGAATTGAATATGTTTGTTCCCATGTCTATAATGTTTCAAAACTCTACAAGGAATTATAATTATAAAATTTAATTTTGGCATTGAGTTTTGGACATATATTTAGAATATAATATAGGGTGTTATAATGTATTAATGTGATATTATTAACCACAATTTTAGTAATATGAGATATTTCAGGTTCTTGGAAGATTGATTTGAATGTCTGGGTGGCTTCCATATCTAATAATGCAACAGAGCCATCAACTAGCTGATGGTATCTAGCTATAGTTGTGTCACCTTCATGAATCCCCCAACAAGTCTATGGGAACATTAAAAGTTTGAATTACCCTTTTTACCCCTCAATCATAGGAGGTGGTGTTCCCCACTTTTATTCTATTACTGTACAGGGCCGATACAATCTCCCTCTATCCACCTCTCAGTCCCGCAATAATTTTGTGGCCAGTTCATGAGATTTTTTCACGGTTGATTGAGGTTAACTTTCCCTACCCTTTATTTAAACCAAATACCATCTTATTCATACTCATTTGATGATGATTGGGTTTAGGTATTTTTTATGATTTAACCAAGAATGGTGAAGTCATCCGAATTCTTCACGACGCTCATGCAGTATAGCTATAAGATATCTCAAGATGATGATATGCCACCACATCCCATTATTTCATCATTGAAACAACACACCAAATATATATTTAATGTATTATTATAAAATTTATTTACAAAAATTGTTAAAATTTTAGTGTGTATTAGTACATTGACACAAACTAGTACTATGGGTTTCCTATGGGAATTTCATGGGTTGTTGGCACTATTTTTGGTATGACATAGTGATGTAATATTCAATAACCTATTAAAGAATTCAAGGTAATGGGTAATGATGGGAATAACTCAGCGGGAATGGACAAGATTTCTGATTTCTAAAATAAATTATGTAATATGTAAATGCGGTAGGTGGTATCACATATACATGTTATGGTTTAAGAACTATGTTATATAAAATTTTCCATTCTCCCATGAAACCGTAGGGCAATCGACTAATGAATTAAAATAATTTGAAAAATAATAATTATTTAAAATTTTAAATTTATTTAATGGATATTACCATTTGTGAATTGTATTTTATTCCATGTCCACCATATGCCCTTGAATAATTTTCGGATCCCACAACCATCAATGGATAATTTTTTAAAGATAATTTCATGGTTCACTATGATATTTATAACCCTTGACACATAATTTTCTGAGTAGATATAATGCATATTATGGGTGATGGTTTGGGTGATAGAACAATCAAGATGAAAAATTTATGACCATTATGGTATAAGTGCTATGTATTGATTGTTTCTATTGTGATGTCCCCCATGTTCCCTGTAAGTCCATGATACATTGTTGATGAGGATATTGAAATTCACATCAACTAATCATAATTTTTTATCCTAAAAACTATATTAAGACTGAGTACCCTTTGGAGTGTTCCTCAATTATTCTAGGTACAAGGGTTACCCATGGATCCTGATAAATGAACCATACTAAGAGAGTGCATATATTTTTGGTAGATATGGTTGCTGGTGTCACCTTATAACCTGTACCGACCATATATTTTTATATGTTTGTGTATTTTTGTTTAATTTCACAACCCTTTGATTGTTTTTATTTATTAATGTCTCTATTAATTGTATAGTCATGTTCTTCGACATTATTTTAGGACTTGGACAATGGGCCTGATATGATGAAGGTGTGGTGAATGTCCATAAAAGCATCATGTGATACAGCTTTGAGTCACACATAATAGTGTTATGAGATGGATTTTATGCATAAATGATACATTATATTCCATATGTCTATCTTATTATCTAGATATTGTTCGATGTAATGAATTCTTAGGTTGTGAGGATTCATCCTCAGTTCAATATGGGATTCAACGGACACCACATGCACATATGATTCTGAAACTAACTAGGATATAAACCCATTTTATTTTGGGATTATTTATAATGTTATTTATACTATTATTAGATCAATAACTAATCCCTTATAACATGCCAGTAGATCCGGATGAAATTACATATGTTGGATAGTGAGGCGAAGGATTTCTGGGATATGACTAGTTAATATGGTGACTATGGGTATGATATAGAATCATTGATTGTCTGTGATTCCTTGGAGTAATAATTGATCCATGGTTAATTATTTTTTTATAGAGACATTCCCAAGATTTATAGGTTCTTTCCATGGATCTATTTGTGGTTAGTAGTTGGATATTTTAGTATAATAATTTTGGATTCTTGGGTAAAACAATTAGATATGGTATTCATATGGTTTTAATGATATCATATCATTTTCTAAGAGACCCAACAGTTGACGTACCATGATTTATTGACTAGGTTCACATTCCTAAATATCGATACTCACTTTAGTGGTGCATGGGTGGAAACATTCCAAAAGTAATTTATAGAGACATTATAACATCTGGAAGAATCATGTATTATTGTTTTTTAATTTACTGTGAAATAATATATTTATTTAGGTTGAAAATATAATAATTACATATCATTATATAAATTTTTTTAATGGACTGCTTGGTTGTATCACTACCAAGTCCTTTACTCACACCATGCTCAGGACTCCATTTTACATGGGTACCTAGAAATGCACTCACTAGTTTATTGAAGGCATATTTGTTGGTATGAGGTTCAAGATTGAATGACCCAGTAGAAGACTATAATGGGGTTGATGATAGTGATGTGTAATGTCTTAGAGTGGTCATGGAAAATATGTGTTATATTTTATATACTTGTATGGATATGTGGCAGAAAAAATGTGCTATAGTTTAACATAATAATTTTTTTGGGCCCCTGTCAACATCTCATTTTTATATTTTTATTATGTTTTGATATTATATATTCATCATATCATGGTGGTTAATATTAGGATATTTTATATACTATGAAACTCTCTGTTATAGGGGTTATGTCCTCCCAATGGTATCTCATCAGAAAATAGTTTCTTGTATGTAGCCTATGGTATCCTAGGAGGTTAACACGAGGTCAATCAATTAACTAGACCAGGCCATCAGTGATGTTTAATTTTGACTGGGACATTATAAAATAGTATCTATGATGATTTTTCATACTATTTATGAGTATTTATATAGGAAATATAAGAATGAATTGCTGCCTAAGATGAAACAAATATTAGTTCTTTGTAAACAACTTTATTTATAGCTTCCCATGATACCATGTGTATAAAATTTATTTTATGAGTTTTTTAATTGAAATTGATAAGATATGAGAATGTGTTATGAATATGTGGTTTCATATATATGACTTATCAATTAATGGATTTATGGATCTTTTACCATTGATAAGAGACTAGTTATGGATTTATATCTTAGCGATAAAATGATAGAATCATCTCATGTATCATATAAGGAAAAATGATGTCTATGATATTGTACTAGTAGTGTAATAATCACTAATAGTGATTAAAAATTAATTATCTCAATTTATAGAAAACTACAAATATGATATTTTACTAATCATGTACATGGTGTATTTCTACTCAGATGAGCCAACCATTAAATTTATTTTTATTTGATGGAATTTAATGTTGTTCCAAGAGTGGTTTGATCAATGGAGATATTGATGATGATGATATATAACATTAGGATATGGGATCTTAGAAACTAATCATTTCATTTTTATTTATTTTTTAATGTTTTAGTGATAATATATATGTTGTTTTACCAAATATCATGATATGTTGTATAACAAAATATAGTATAGAAAATTTGATTCAATGAATATATATCATTTGTAATGATTCAATTATATATTTTCATATGTGAATTATTGGTCAGAAATGATTCTCTAGGGCCAGTACCATATGGGGACTCTTAGTGATATGTATTTTTATTTATGGTGGAATCATTGGAATAAGGTCTTAAATATTATTCTATGAGACATGATAATATGTGTTTTCAAATGCTGAAAATATGGTTGAGACATGAAATAAGGGAGTTTCACATGACTTGGGACCTCATGTGAGGAGATTGTTTGGTCTAGTTGATATACCTAGATAACATTTGTCTCATCATAGACCATAATAATTTAAGGATTATTAATATTTGTGGGAAACATATTTTAATTTTTAAATGAGGCTTATGGTTCTACAAGAGGGGGCGAGTAGGGTTGTTCTATAACACCCAAATTTTTATAAACTTTTTTCTGAAAAAAATACAATTTCATTAATGCATTGTGTTGTACAGTACAACATGTTAAAAATTCATTATATTATAAATATTTACATCTTACACTACATGCAACATTATCTTAGCTTTCATTACATGAAACATTGAGTTTCTATAAAACAATGTTTAACTATTATAATTATTTTAAACAATATGGTTATAACATAGACACCGGATATATTAATATGAAAAGTAACAAAATCATATGGAATTTTATTCATAGTGGTTTTATATAAAATAAACATATTGATGATAAAATTAATATTTTTTTAAGGTATTTATATGTAGGAAAAATATATTTTCCTAAATAAAAAACATATTTTATGTCCTCAAGTTAACAATAATAACATTAATTATATACAAATGTATAAAAATAATCTTCTAAAATAAAATTTATTTTTAAATTAATAATTTAAAAATATTATTAGTGTCAATTATTCATATTTTTTGAAAATATTTTATTTTTTGGATGGTTAATGGATAATATTGAATTTTAATTGAAATATACATTTTCATATAATAAATTTTTATATATGAATTATATATTAATTTTTATTTAAATAATAAATATATAAATTATAAAAAAATTAATCGAATTTTGGTCATTGGAATCAATTTCAAATTGAAATTGAATTTAAAAGATATTTATCATTTGAACATTTTCACATTAAGTACTCATGGTTTTATCTTACCTGTTTGATTGATATTAAATTAATTTTTATCATTTCAGAGTTTATAATTTGTGAAAAACGGATGAAATATTTTGAATCATTATAACATATAATGTCTAATACCGTCATATTATTTTTTTTACCAATAAATTTATTGTATGGAAACAAAATTAATTACATTGATTAATGTAAAAATGAGTTAACATAATGGCTAAACATTATTCACATAAGGATAAATGATATAAAAACTTGTCCAATATAATTTTTGTGGAAATATTTCAATAAAATTCACTATCGAATATAAAATTAATTTTTTAAGGATAATTGTTAAGTAATAACTCTCAATTATGTTATTCTCATCATATTTAAAATAATTTCACTCATCATCAACTATAAAAGGTCTCCCACTACCTCACTTCTTCACACATATCAACAATTTTGGCTATGAAAAAACCTACCTACATAATCTAAACATTTCCCTTCCTTAATAATAGATTCCTCCTATTGTTATTAAATGTATCCAAGGATTCCATTTTCTAGAAAGCAAAATGAGTTACATTATGAAAGAGAAAGAATCCATCCAAAATAACTTTTTTTATTTCTCTACCTTATCAGTTATTATTATAAAAACATTACATAATAAACTATGTGTCTTAAATATTTTGATATTTTTTATGGTAATATTTCTTTCTATACTCATAAACACTTCAATAAAATGGTATAAACAATCATCATTCGTGTGTATTGTGGATTACTGCCTTAAAAACTGATGTAATTAGTTTCTCCATTACAAAATTTTATTTCTGGGAATAATTATGCAATTACTATATTTATATGAAATAATTTATGTTTATTATTTAATTTTTAATTTTTTATTACTATACAATACAAACATTTATTATTTCGATTTTGTTGGAATAGGCTCAAATATTTGTGGACTTCTTGACTACCGCATCCTCAAAGCGATGTAATTCCATCACACATTACATAGAATTAATTATTGGTTTTTAATAAAATTAGGTGATATATATATATATATGAAATAATAATTAAACAATAATTAATATATATATGACTTGTTTTTATTTTTTCTTTCCATACTCCAATAAGATGGAAACAATGTTATTTTATATGTACAACCTACTATCTCTAAGAATAGTGTATTTAATTTTTCTTTTTGATCTTTGATAGATTATCATAATAAAAGGTATAAAAATATATATTATATTATATTCAATCTTATCAATATATTTATGATGAAATAATAATATTAGTAAAAGAACAAAAAATATAACAAAACAAAATACAAGAGAAAAACAAAGCAATTATTATAAGAAATGTAACTTTAACACAGATGTGTTAATAAAAAGTAATAAAAATCATAAAAAATCATAAATTGTATTCTATTTTTGAATATTTGTAAATAATATATTTATATGAAAACGATATTTATAATATATGAGGTTTTAGTAAGTACAATGAAATACATGACCTATAGTAAAGGAATTTCCTCTCACATTTCATATATGTGATATATATTCCATATTAAAAACATAAATATTCAATGTAGTGTATATAAGTCCCTATTAAATATTATATCATGAATTTATAATATCTAATGATATTAAAATATTTAATTTAATTTCTTCATTCCTGTATCTCATGATTAAAATGGTACTCAAGTAATAAGTGATTTAAAGTCTCACATTTCTTTCTCTAAGGCCTATGACTTATTCACCACATGTTTCATTTCTGTTGTGTATATAATAAAAATTAATATATTCTTTGATTAATTTACATAAATTTATGAGTATTAAAATATATATTTGATGATACATATTTCATTTCGTTTTATAGTTAAAATGTTATGAAATTAGTAAGGTTATTTTGTATCAATTTTTCTTTTTTGGGACACATGATTTTCTATGAACTAATGTACTTTTATTGGGTGTATATAATTATACTTATCAGATTATACCATGAGTATCATTATTTCTATTATATTTTATTCTTAATGTAATTCCAAATGTTCATGTGGGCATTAATTCAATGATACCAAATTGTCCAGATCTTATTGCTATATTCGCATAGTTTATCGAGATTATTTACAATTATGCTTCAATTGATGAAATATTATGATCCGTATCTCTAGAAAACTAGTGAAATTAACTATACTCTTTTTATACATGATATAATCATGTATTGGATATATATCATCAAATTTTATGTACTTATGATAAGTATTAAATAATTTTAATGAAATATTACCATATTTTTCCTTCAGTTGGAAATGAATTTGATTAAAAAACAATCATTTAAAAAATGCTTATAAATATTTGTTTAAAAAATTATTAATCTCCTTTGTAAAGAAAATTTATTAAAAAAATGTTATGTGGTTCTGAAATATTTCTTTAATGTATTCAATGAAATTTTTAAAGAAAAAATGTTTTCAAATAGGTTTTATGTTTTAAAAATAATTTTTCAATGGATGGATATTATACTAATGATATGTTTTTAAAAGTTAATTAAAATTTATTTTCCACTTAAGAAGAAATATGATGGTGTTACTCATGACCTTCTAGAAATTTATATAAGGGTGGAATTCATATTTATTATTTGAATGTTTTTTGTTTTCATTGGTTGAAGTCAATGAAACTGGTATCTCTTACATGGGTTATAAGATTATGTAACCCACTCTATTTCATATGTTATTAATTAATTAAATGATTATGAAAAATGTTTCATTCTTAAAATTTATTAGATGATAATATTTTTTTAATACCCATTTAATTTCAATGGATATTAACTGAAGAATGTTTAGGATCATTTGGAACATGAATGTATGATTTCATTATATGGTTATGAGACTTTTATCTAACTCAAATAGATTGGGTAATAATTTATATCTGATGATAATGAAATAGATTGAATGGGGGGAGAACTCAGTACAGTAAAAGACATTTTCCACTAATATGGTATTAGGAGCAAGCTTGGACTATTAAGATAGTCATGGGAGTGGACTATGACTACCTAGATTGTGTAGAGAGTGAACCCATTCCACTAAGATGGACTTGGACTTAATCTATGACTACTTTGGAAATAAATCATTACTGTTTTCGGTCTTCCCTAATTCCATATCTTATTCAAATGAAATTAATTCATGGATTATGCTCTAGTATGGCAAATGATTTATGCATTTTGAATTTATAATATTTACTCAATGACACTTGATTATTATCTTTGATATGAATGGTATGATCTTATAATGTTATGATATTATTCTCATACACTTATAGTAATGATTATTCATACATATCTCCCTTTATTACCATTACTTATCAACATTTATCAGATTATATTATATTTCCTTAAAAAATGCAATGAAT
This sequence comes from Viscum album, assembly GCA_963277665.1. NCBI lineage: Eukaryota > Viridiplantae > Streptophyta > Magnoliopsida > Santalales > Viscaceae > Viscum > Viscum album. Next base: position 1,004,961,513 of record OY728157.1, read on the forward strand.
ATATGTATTATATATGATGTTTATATTAGGGTTATATTCATGGAGAACATAGTGTTATGAAATGTAGCTAACTTATATACTAGGATTTCTATTTCCATTTTTCCAATGGAATTATACTGACATGGTATTTGGGTGTTTCTTTATGTAATGAAGTAAATGTTCCACAAAAATGTGGTAATATATATATGGGTGATAAGTGAGGGTATCTATATATGGTTGCAGAGAAAAAGTATATTCATCCTCTAGATAATAGGATAAGTAAATATTTGTGGAAACACTAAGGATATGTCTTAATGTATAAGCCTATGTATTAGTTAAAGTACAAGAAAATGTAATGGAATTTCTAAAAATAGATAGAGTGAGTTGTTTTCAAAGAGAAAATTCATGTATGGATACTACAAGTGGATGTGGATACAGAATATATGAATAGATGTGGAATAACCCCAAACCACCATATTGAGATACACTCGAATGAGAACTGGTGCACGATAATGGGCTTTGTTGCACACGTAGTTTGACACTCCCTTAGTAAATTTTTTTAGAATTCAAAAAATCTTCACGAACCATGAAAAAGTATTTAAAATAAATTGGTTATGAATATCCTAGTTTAGACCACGTGTTTCATTTTTAAAATATAGTGTCCTAATTTAAAAATACAATAATTGGTTTCTCATGGTTATTTTGTTTCCCAATATGATTATAGTTCCATGATCAATGTTTTTTGGTTGTAGTCAATGGTTTAAACACGAATAAACTAAATTAATTCCAAATATGAGGGAGAGTGAAATGATTTTTCTCCAGATAATTCCATTGATATCAGAGATGGAATAAAAAACTCATTATTATGCTCAATAAAGTTTTCATGAAAAGAATCATCCTGAATATCCAAATGATCAAAAGAGGGAACATGGTTCTATTGATTCCTTCATGAGGAAACATCCAAATTTTTTTAGTGGGTATCCTGATCAACTATTTTTTCGAGAAATGCATCAAGTACATTAAGAATATATTTTATATTCTTTAATTTTTGGATCAAGGGATATTAATTTTTTAATCATTTAAAATTTTAAGTGGTGCAGTGGTGGACTCCATCAAGAATGAAAGGAAAAATGATGAAATTGGATACGAGGATTAATAGAAGTTCAAAAAATAGTCTCTCAAAATGTTTTTTCCTTAAGTTATTCATACGAAAATGGAGAAGGATTTTCTCATGTAATATCAATGGTATAAAGAATCCATTGGTACCTATGAATCAAATTTTACAGGGAATAGGAGCAAAAATTATTCCATTATCATCCAACCTAAATGTAATGTTGATCAATTCTTTAGTCACATAATTCCATGTATCATAATGGTGTTATATAAAAGATTAATTAGTCTCCATTAAAAGATTTTGTGTTGTGATATCAAGGTTTAAATTGAGTATCACGTTACGTATCAATATCATGGTTTTGATAAGAAATAGAAGATTAATATCAATGTAAAATCCAAAAAAATATGGAGAGAATAAGTGTATCATTACATTATGATCTATGTTTGGAAATAATCATATGGGAATTTTGCTCAATTGGTCAAATTAATGTTTTATGTTCTGAAGGTATGATCATTTTGAATTTGAATATTGATGTGATGGAAAGAAGTTAGCTAAAAATGCATATGGATAAAAAGCTATACATAATGCATCTCTTGCACTTAAGTGATCCAAGGGAATGGGAATTATGATAACAAGTGGCCAAACCAAATGAGTAATGAGGATGATCGAAATTATAATCCTCTTAAACTGAATGAGAAGGGGATATCACATTCAATCATTATTTCTAATGAGTCGTGTTATAACAACATGCTGAAAGGTAAACTCACCATCCACTCTAAACTTATAATATCATAATTTATTATGGTTTTAACCTATCTTTAATATCTAAAAAATTTAATCATAGAAATAATATTCCACCCAAATGACTATATGTGGAATGAGTAGTTAAAACACCAATCTATATAGAAATTACATCCAATGTCTATGATTCCACTCTAGTTTATGTTTCAGTGAATGTGCTTCCTGAAAATATTTTCATTCTTCAACATGTTAAATTTCATGTTAGCATAGGAATGAAATAGATTTATCTATATAATTTAAACATAATTTATCATGTAATGTATGTTACACTTCACATTTCAAAAAAAATTTGAGCATCAACCCTTGTGATTATATGTATGAAAATACTATTGAGAATAAATCCAATATATGTTTCGCAATTCAAATGTAGTAGGGGTTTTATCTCAAATGGTTGTTGATAAACATGACATCTATGATACACCTATTTTTAAGTAATATATGGATTTATTTGTAGAAGAATTTATTATCCTTCCCCCAAAATTATAATTCGAGTTATCAAAAAATGTCATACCTGGTTCCACACAAATTTTAATGAATCACTAGAGAATGGATCATGTTGAGTTGCAGGAACAAAATAAGAACATCCATGATTACATTGAGAAGGGATTAATTCATCCATGTGTGTCACCTAGGGTTTCACCTATAATTTTTTTCAAAAAGAAATATGGATCAATGAAACTATGCATTTAATTTTAGGAGTTGAAAAAGATCATGACTGAGAACAATTATCTGTTTCCCCATATTAATGACTTGTTTGGTTAAATACACAGATCTAAAGAAAATTAAATGTTTCAAAATCATTTTGAAAGTCATAATTTAATGGTTAATAAAGTGGATTTAGCCATGGTGAAAGTTTATGCATGTTATGGACACTATGAATATAGAGCGATAATTTTGGTCTTACTAATTCTCCATCAATCGATATGAATTTGATGATTATAATCTCTACATATTACAAAGACTATTTTGTGGTAGACTTTATGGATGATATTAAAATATATTCAATGAGAAAATAATAGTTTAATACAACTTGATAATTGTACTAAATACCATAAGGATGATGATTTTTTTTTTGTAAAATTTACAATGTTTGAATTATTATTGGAAAATTTTCTATTTTTTGGTCATATTTTATCACTATATTGTGTTATAGTGGATCCATCAATGATGGAACCTATTGAATATTTTCCTAAAGAAACCATTGTGACAATGTTATATAGTTTTCTTGGATTATGTGGATATTATCATAATTTGTGGATAATTTTTCATGACTATCCAATCCTCTGACATAGTTAACTCCAAAGGTTTCCATTTTCCCCCTGATAGGTGAATTTGAGAAAAATTTAAATGAACAAAAGGGATGATATGTCAGTGCACCTGTTTTCAAATTACCATATAGTGGAGAATGGATTTTAATCTATATTAATGAATCATATAAGGTATTGGGATGTGTTATTATGACTAGTAACATGTTTTTAACCTATGCCTCATGTTTATTGAAGATTCTTGAGAGAAATTACAGAAATCATGATTTGGGGTTAATTGTGATAATTTTCTAAATAATTATATAGAGACATTATCTTTATGGAATAAAATATAATATATATAATAATAATAAAATTTTAAATTATATATTCGCATAAAAGTAGATTATGAAGAAACAGAGAATATGGTTCAGGGTGATACTGGATTATGATTTCTCAATACATTACCACCACGGGAGAGAGATCAAGGGGTGTGATTATTTGTTTTGAATGGAAAATTCTTGACTATACGTGATAAAGTCCACAAAATATCCAATATTTCAAGATTTTCAAAGGATGGATCTACAAATCCTGAATGAAATGGAAAAGTAATATCTCACTCAATTGAATGTTCATAAATTTATCAATGTGAATATTAATGTTGAATAAAGGGATAATTTCGTGCTCTAGAAGACAGTTATAAAAGTTAATGAGTTTAACCATTATTAGGATAGAATAGAAAGTTTTAGGAACAATTTATGTGGTCCCTCCATACCAAATTTGATGATTATTTTGTTAGATAAATATTGTAAATCGTTATACTCTACTCATCCTGGATGTAAAAATATGTATAGAGATTTAAAGGAATACTTATACTGGGATGGTATAAAGAGAGGTATTTTAAAATATATCATGGATCTTGCTATACTATAAAGTTAAGGATTAAAGAAAAAAATTTATGGGTATGATTAATTAATTACTCATATTAGAATGGAAATGGGAGAACATGACTATGTATTTTTTAATATAAATTGTTAAAAACAGTAAACTTCATATTTCAGTATGTGTGATAGTCAATCATATTAATATTTCTATAAAAATTATCAACATTAGAGAAGTATTCTCTATAGAGAATATTTATAGGATATAAGTTAAGTATGTCGTATGTTTTAATATAGTTCCACAATCCATCGTATCTGATTGGGATCCATGATAAACCAAAAAATTTTGTGAAAGCTTTAGTAATCCCTTGATACAGATTTGAGTTTTATCACTACATTATATCCTTAAAATTATAGTTAGTCTCAAAATAACCGTTCTAACTCTAGTGAATTTTTTGGGATCTTATTCTCTAGAATTCAAAGGTTGTTGAAGAAAACAAATACCTACATTTGAGTTTTCATACAATAATATATTTCAATCTTTCGTTATTATGTCTCATTATGAAGCCCAATATGAAATTAAATTTAGAACTTAAATGTTGTGGAATGAAGTTGGAGGAAAAAAGATATCGGGATTTGAGATATCTAATGAAATTGACAAGAAGTTTAAATGAATTTATCCATACATCATGGTAGTTCAATATAGAAATGTTTTGATGATAGTCATCGACATAATGTAGTATTTTATTTTGGTGATATATTTTCTCTACAAATCTATCCTTAAGATAAGGTTATGGAATTTTTTAAGAAATGGAAGGTAAGACCTAGGTATATTGATCCCATTAAAATTTCTGATCGTATCAGTATTGTATCCAATGACATGGAAGTTACACCATATATATATATATATTAAATGAAGTGTTCCATAATTCTATATTGATAAATTACATACCTAAACCATCACATTTAATTACCACATAGGTTATAATGTTTGGAAGTATCTTTCATATGAGGAACAACTAATTGAAACTCTGGATCGTACATATAATTTTCTATTAAAATATAAAACTCACCTGATCAACGTTTTGGGTAGAAATAACAAGTTATAAAAACCAACATGAGTATTTTTTGAAATTATGAGGAATAAGTATCCTTATTTTTATTTGTATCATAATGATGTATTTTTAGGGAGAAATTCAATTTAAGGGGGTAGAATGTTACACCCTTAGTTTTTCTGATTTTTTTTAATAAATTAAATTTCATTTATTTCATTCACTATAACCTACACTAACATAAAATTTTATTATACTATAAAAAATTTAATCATGTTCTATTTGAATCATTATCTTACCTTTCGTTACACAGAACAATGATTTTCTATGAAATAAAATTTTATTAATATATTTATTTGAAACAAGTTATTTTAACCTATCCCTTAAACAACGTAATTTTAATTGTAATAACTATTTTTTTTTAATTTTCTTATTTTTATAAATAGAGAGATCAAATTATAAATAAAATAATTAATTATCCAAAATGTAATTATATGTCTAAAAAATACTATTTTCTCAAAGTAACTTCTTGTTAACTTCGTCAATAAACAATAGAAAAATAAAATTTAGGATATTTTAGAAATTTTAATTGATAAAATAAACTTCAATATTCTTTTTGTGAATTTACAAAATAACTTAGGGTTAATTTTTAATATTTTAAAACATGATTTAATTTTTTATGAAAAATAAAAAATATTGAATTTTCGAAAATTGATTTCTCACTTATTTATTTTTATATTTACTTTTTAAAAGTTTTAATAAATAAATAATACATCAATTAATCTGATATATATTATGGGAACACATTTTAAATTGAAATTGGGGAGAAAAACATTACAATAATTAGATCATTTTCTCTTTAAATACTCATTGTTTTGTGATGTATGAAAGATTAATATTAAATTAATTTATACAAATTCTATTATTGAAACTTGGAAAAAAATTATACAAGATTTATTATTTATGTAATTTATAATATCTTGTATGGTTAAGTTATTTTTTCGTCAAAATTATTACGGAATTAAATTAAAATTATTTATTTTAATTGAGGAAAAAATAAGTTTACATAGTGGTTAAACTTTAATATAAAAAGGTTAAAACCCATATAATCATTTAAAACAGTAATTTTCTGGTCATATTTCGACAATATAATCCCTTGGTTAAAATATTCACCATTATTTGTGGCACATGACGTAAGGGATAACTCTTAATTGTGTATTCCTTTTAATATTTACAAGAAAGCCTATCTACATAGACAATAAAATGGATATCAACCCCCTCACTTTTTTACACCATCCAAGAGCTTTTTATTGGACAAAAGATACTCAAATATACTACTAACCTATATAAATTAATTCTTGAGGCCACAATTTAGGAACAAATCCATAAAAGAAATCCATTTGGTCCAAACTAAGAGGAGTTAACCAAAGAAGAGGTAACATTTATCCACATGTAATTTTGTTCTATTTCATTATCTACCCACTAAATTATTTTTATAAAATGATAATAAAATATCCTATGTATCCTAAATATAATGATATATTTTTTATTTTAATGGTTTTACTTACACTCACACAATCTCCCATTAAATGGGATACACAATCTTCATTTTTATTAATGGATGTTTATCTACTTGTGAACCGATGTCATTAATTCTTCCAATAACACCTTACTATGTTGGAAATATTGGTTAAAATAATAATTTCATATGATATATATTATAATTATGATTTCACTATGCTTCTCTAATTATTATTCAACACATAAATTATTCTTCCCATTTTGATGGAATATCATAACATAGTTTGTGGAAGCGTGGACTACGTCATCATCAAAACAATGTGATTCATTCACAAATTAAATGAAATGTATTAAAGATGGGTTTAATACTCATATGTGATGTATATGACATAATAATTTGACTATAATAAAAATATATATATATATATAATATTTAATTATCTTTTCTCTTTAAATACACCATGAAAATGGAATTATTGTTCATACACATGTATTCCCCATCTTCTCTCAATGAACGATGTATTTCATTTCATTTTTTGATATTTTATTGATTATTATAAATATATATAGAATATGTATAAAATATAGTTATGTCAATTTTATAATTTTTATATGATTAAATCATCATATAAGTAAGAAGACTAGAAATATCAAAAATCAAGACACATGTGAGAAGTGTTGTTATTACACGAAACATATGTTTAACATGGAAGTGTTAATAAAGAGGTAATAAAATGTCATATGAAAATAATATATTTTGTGAATTAATTGAATTTTATTTGTATAATGAATTTAAAATAAATTTGTATTTATTAAAATAGAGGATTGAATGAGTAAAATAATGGTCAATACATAAGGTAAGAGAATTTAATCTCACATTTTAAATCCATGAGTTACTTTCCATATTCACTAAAAAAATATTCTTCTTAGTATATATACAACTATATTGGAGAAGGAGTTTTTATCTCTCAATAGTATATTGTTTATCAATCATAATATCAATTTGGATGAATATCTTGATCCAAGCATGATTTACCCTAATTTGAGTAATTTTTAGATGTTTGCCTCATGTGGCATTCATTGTATGGCTGATTTTGGTGATATATTAAGAGTTTCTATATTCAGGATTAGATCTAGTTATATTTCAGGCAGGGATAGCGATCTAAAGTCTGGTAAGGTGTTGAGGGTGAGTGATTCATGGAGATAAAGTTAGGGCGATGGCAGTGGAAATTATTCTAGTATGAAGATGAAGGAGCGCGATGCTCGGAACTGGAAGGGAAATGTTGCAGAATAGAACATCAGACATCGATTTTGGGTCGATCGTAGTGTATCTGTGGATGATGGCCCTATTAGGAGGATAAAATGGTGGCATATCTGCATGGTGATTGTGGGGTGCTTATTAAGCATTCATTATGAACTGCATATGGTGTGATGACCTCAACGAGAGGATATTTGGGTGATGTGGTTTGGGATTCCAGTGGATATAATGTCTCAAAGTGCATAACATGGGATCATAGTGACTAGATATTTTTCCCTCAGGTGGTTCATCCGATGATGGTGATCAGCTCGATGGAACATAGATCCTTAGGTACTAATGACAAGAGCCACTTGACGGTGGGTTTCTAAGGGTTTTTTTTAGGGCTGTGGGTCGGGGGTGTCCTCATGCATCATGGATGTCGGTGAGGGTTGCAGGCTAGAGGCAATGAAGGCCTTGGGAAGTATGCAGGGAGCAGATGACCACATGATGCAGCTGATGATTATTCCCTAAAATTTAGGATTAACATCAAGGGGCTATTTGATCAGGCATGTCAGTGGAATGGTATTGTTTCATGATTCCAGGAATCCACACACCTGGGAAGAGACAGATATGATCATGAAATGTGGTGGGGGTGGGGTATTGCACATAAAATTGACGAGTGGATCTGTAGGTAGGGCCTGTGTCTGGCAGGGATTTCTAGTAATGGCCATCATGGATAGAGAATGATAAGTGGAGATGCAAGACTATAGGCTTTTCAGTGGTGACTCTAGGGATGTGCAATTAAGCTGGTGGTCAATATAATGTTTTTTAAGGTACGCACAAACCGGTGTTCTGTGAGCAAGGTATTAGATTTGATATGGGATTTGTTTTCATTATATTTTATACCAACTCTAGCATGTTGTGTGTGGGATGTGTTTTAGGTAGATATAATGTGAGGTGTTTTGTTCCTTTTGTTTTGTTGGGTCTTAGACTGAGTATTTGAGTATTTGTTTGGTGGAATTATTATGCCACTTTTTTGTTGTTGTTTTTTTCTCCAGCATCTCTATTTTCTTAAATGAAGCTTCCAGACTCAAGCATGCTTGAGTTATGAACTTTCCTAGTATACTACCATGTTAAATTATATATCATTAATTTCATTAAATTTAATGTTTCAATTTATTTTATTCTTCCATGGATCTTATAAATCACAAGTCACTCATGTATTAATGGGATTTAATGTCTCACAATTGTTTTTTAAAACATATGCCTTATTCACCACTATTTTTTGTGTTTTTTCGCATAACCCATATGTATTATAGGATTACTTTCCCAATATTTATGGGTAATAACATATATATTTAATTATATATATTTCATGAGGTTTTACATTTTGAATGTTTAGATAGGGTAATTCTATCTTAATTTACCTTTTTTGAGGCACATGTTTTGATATGTACCTATATTGCTTAATGGCATGTATATAATGAAATTTAACTTGTTATAACATTAATATAATTAAATTAATGATATTTTAGGATTCATTTATTTTTATTATTACATGGTAACATTTACTCAATGTTACCAATGTGTTAACAGCTTATTTCTACAATCTCATCCTTCAACATGATTACTTATCATGATGATTCCATTGAATAAATATTATGATCCATATCTCAAAAACTATAATTAGTTTTATTACCCTATTTTAATTCATGATATATTCATTTAGTGGTAAAATTTTATCAACTCTTTCTTATTTAACATAATTATAAATACGTTTTCATGATTCTTTTACATTATTTTTCTCTTCATTCAAAAATCTATTTTATTCGAAAAACATGTTTTATGAATGAATTCATAATTTAATTTAAAAATTATATTATAAGGACATTTTTTAGGTAATAAATTTTGTTTTTGGATTCCATGAATCTATACATGTTTTATAAGATAATTTCTATGTTTTTTTCAAAAATGAATTCCGTTTTAGAAATATTTTTTCAATCCATGTATATTGAACTCAAAATTCTTTTTAAAAGATATTTCAATATTATTTTCCATATAATATGTCTTCCATTTCTGATACTAATTATTTTATGGGTATTTTATCCAAGGGTACCATTTGTATTCTTTCTTTGAATAGTTTATTTTTTGATGGCGTGAAGTCTATGAAACTATTTTCTCATATTCTGGTTATATTCTACTTAAACAATCTCTATTTCATGGTTTATGTCACGACCCATCCTCAGGGCCCATGCCGTGACTACCCCAAGACCGCCTTCCATAGGCCATGGGCTGGCGACTAGCACCATGGCATAAATACTAGTAAAAAGGGAAGGTATTGCCTTTGTAAAGTAAACAAACACCAAAGATCAAGCAAGCAGTTGAAGTAAAGACTAAGTAAAAACTGAGTACAATAGTAAGTGCGGAAAATTAAGTGGGCCAGAATACAAACCCAAAATGAAAGTAAAGTAAAATTTGAAGGGAAAATAGCAGCTGAAAAGTAAAGCCGCAACATCGAGCTGTCCACTGGAAATTCTGCCTGAAGGGTGAGTACAGATAGCCTCCACAGCTCCTCGGGTCCAGGCATCCGCTCCGAGAACGTCCCACCCAGTGGTCTACCTCCAGGTACCGTCCTGCTCCACAAGCGTCAACTACGATCAGTGTTGTCCGTCATCTGCAACCAACACAACGTAGTGCAGGCATAGCCCGTGCAGGGGTGAGTATAAGCTACTTAGTAGGGACCCCGAGACCACCGAAGGTCTCCTAGAATCCACAACGGATAAACCACAAAGGAAAGATAAAATGACTAAGTAACATTTGACACTACTTAGGTATATTCCCATACATATACCTATGTCATCAATTCTCGTTCGGCTCCAACATCCGAGTCCATGTACAACCCATTCCACACAGGATAGCCCAACAAAATCCACATAGGAAAGAAAAACAGGATTTCAGCTCACACATGTATACTTTTTTGTATGACGATAGAAATGATCAGATATTTCCACTAATTCATCTAAGACAACGGACCCACAACGGATCGATAGGTACTAACCCCCGCAATGACCCACAAAGGATCTGACCCACACAGGATCGATAGGTAACTAACCCCCACAATGACCCACAAAGGATCTGACCCACAAAGGATCGATATGTAACTAACCCCCGCAATGACCCACAAAGGATCTGACCCACATAGGATCGATAGGTAACTAACCCCTGCAATGACCCACAAAGGATCTTACCCACACAGTATCGATATGTATCTAACCCCCGCAAAGCCCCACATAGGATCTGTAGGAGCAGGCCCACACAGGACCGCTGAGCGCTGACCCACACATGATCGGACCCACACAGGATCGGTAGCACTGATCCATGTAGGATCGCTGAGTGTTGTAGTCATCACCGTCGAATCCACTGAGGATCTCTGCACAGTCGTTGTCGTTGTCTAAGTCGCAGTCGCAGCCAGCTCTAGGGTTCCCGCACACAGGAAGCTCGTTTGGGAGGGTCCGCTCCACGAGCCGAGATGCTGATACATCAACTGAAACATAGTCCAGAGTTGATGTATCCAAAATTTCCATATCATTAACAGGAACTCAACGTCGCAGATGTCGCGTCAATCGGACGCCCGATCTGAGAGTTATTGGCTTTTTCATCTGAGGGGCCTGGTTGGTTTTTAAGTCAAAACCAACCCAACCATTCTTCAGCTGCATCTAAACCTCCGGCGGAGTAAGCCAAAAGATCCGTCTCACTTAGAGGAATCTATCAAAGTTGACGACACGTCAATCGGACGTCCGGAGCTCAAGTTATAAGCGTTTCTACTCTGAGGGCTCGGTTGGTTCCATGTATGAACCAACCTGGACGAACCCAATGTATTCTGAAACATTGAGTGTAGTATATAAAAACGACAATCCCAGTCCAAGGATCACATCGCCGCTGACGGTGCGTCGATCGGAGGTCTGTAGCCCATGATATGGGAAAAAGATCAAAGAGGTCTGAAAAAAGGGGGGTCTAGGCCCGGACCGACCCGACCCAACCCCCCTGGGTCGGCCTGAACCGGGTCGACCCGACCCGGGTCCAAGTCCGACTCGGCTAGTGCTGCCCGGCCCGGCCTGGGTGGCCCATCCCGGCCTGGGCGCGACCCGGCCTGGCCGGCGTGGGTGCGGCCCTTTCGCCAGGCCGCTCGGCCGTAACGGTCGAGCGGTGCGCAAGGGGGGCGCCACCCCTTTGAATGATCCGCGACCCCTCATCGGGGGGCTAGCTCTCGCCAACGGACACGACCGGGTTTCCGCATCCCGCCTTCGCCGGTCCCGTGCGGTTACGGGACTACCGGCCCGCCACCGCGGCTACAGCCGCGGCGGTTCTCCCCAGCAATGCGCCAGGCGCCACCGCCTCCCGCCGTGCCGGCGTGGCTCGCCGGCGGGTTGCTCCACGGACCACTGGATGAGTTCCGGTGGTGGTAAATGCTCGCCGTCTTTGCCAAAGGCCCTCCTGGCGTCCTTCCTTCACTGTGAGGACCTCACATCTCCTGTGAGGCCTTCTTTGTCATCGTCGGCCAATCCGCTCAACAAGAAAGAAGAGTCGGTGGGTTCGAACTTGTTCGTTGGTCCGCAACCACCATGTTAGCAGGTTTTAAAAGGTTTTTCGACAAATATTTAAACAAACCACGGATATAATCACATAGATTTAAATGAACAAAAACCCCTACCTCAACGTTGTCATCGAACGTGAGTTCGTCACGGAACTGACCATCACAGAGGAAGAAAATCGTCGCGTCGCATAAGGGGCGTCGCTGTCATCGCGCTACACGGCATCGCATAGTCAAACTCCAAGGATTAAAAAAACGCAGATTTAATTGCACCAATTAAACCCATGTTGTGGATATAACTCACAATGGAATTAAAAGAACCGCAATCCCCTACCTCAATCAATTGTTGATCGAAGATTGTCGCGGGGAAGGAGCGTCGCGGAAGAAACGTTGCGGAAGGAGAGGATCATCGGCGTCGTCGATCTCCGAGGGTTTGGCGTTCTTCGTCGCCCTTCGTCGGAGGCCGGAGTTCTTCGTGTTCTTCGTGTTCTTCATGTTCTTCGCGTTCTTCGTGGGGGATAATGAAGATCTTCATGTTTTAGATTTTCTCCAAATCCTCTCAATGAGAAACCCTCATGTAAAACAAGTGTTGGTCTTATTTTATTCCCGATGCCAACAATTTGAAATTCAAAGTTAAGAAATGAACAATTAATTCAATGAATTAATTGTAACGACTTAACTGCCCAATTAAATGGGGTGTTTCTTAACCAGAAAAACGTACAGTTTACTTTCATTAAAGAGGGGGTTGCAGGTGCGTTACTTAGAGAGAACAAAATGGTGGGACTCGTGCGGGACCCACCTCACAAATATCCTACCAAGTGGGTAGGATATTTTGGGTTCCACCCTATCTGCTTAACTAAGATTAAGAGGCTTTATGTGGCTTTAAGTGAAATAAAATAAAGTATCGCACCACTTTTATTTTATTTCATAACTTAACCCCAAAAATTAAAAACCACACTTGAGCAAACACAACTCCAAAAAAGGCGTTTCTAATCAAATACCGGCGCTATGATTCCATCGGTGCCCTCAGAATTCGATTCTGAGCACCGGTTCAAAAGTTTGAAAAACCCTCTCATTCGTTCACTTAACGTACCAGAGCCAAACTTCGGAAAAAGATTCCGGGAACACCGGGCCTCGGAATCAGGTGCCTTCAGAAACTGCGTTCTAGTAAAATTCCAAAGAAAATGAAGAAAAACATTTCCTTGAATTTACGGGTTTTTACATCACTCCCACCTCAGGGCTTTACGTCCCCGTAAAGATACATCATAAACTAGGGAAACAAAAGTGGGTACTGAGCACGCATTTGAGCCTCCTGCTCCCAAGTGCTCTCCTAGAGGTTCCCGTGCTGTCATCTGATGCGAACTAGAGGAATTGACCGTCCACGTAGGAATTGCTCCTATCTATCCTTGATCTCCACTAGGACCTCCGCAAAAGTCTCCCCATCATCAGCGTCTAGCTCCCATGGTCAATGATATGCGTCGGGTCGTGCATGTATCTCCTCGGCAAAGATACGTGGAAGACGTCGTGCACCTGGTGCAACTGAGGTGGTAGAGCCAGGCGATAAGCCTCCTCGCCAATCCTTCCGAGGACCTGGAATGGTCCAATAAAGCGTGGAGACAACTTGTCGCCTTGGCCAAATCTCTATAAACCACGTCGAGGTGAGACATGCAAGAAGACGTGGTCCCCATCTTTGAACTCTAGTGACCTCCGTATCCTGTCAGCATAAGACTTATGCTGGCTCTGAGTTGTCCTCATCCTCTTCTGGATGACCTGGATCTTCCCTATCATGGCATGGACCATCTCCGGTCCCACAAGTGATGACTCCCCAGGGTCTGTCCAGCACAACAGAGATCTTCAAGGTTGGCCGTACAACGCCTCGTATGGTGCCATCCCGATGGTGGAGTTGTAGCTGTTGTTGTATGAAAACTCCACCAAGGGTAGGTGGTCCTCCCAACTACGACCAAAGTTGAGGACACATGCGCGGAACATGTCCTCGAGAGTCTGTATGGTCCTCTCCGTCTGACCATCCATCTAAGGGTGAAAGGCGGTGCTAAGACGTAGCTCAATCCCGAACGCCTCCTGCAACCCCTTCCAAAGAAGGGAAGTGTATTGAGCATCTCGATCGGAGATAATAGATGATGGAACACCATGAAGCCATACAATCTCCTGAACATAAAGACGTCCCAAGCTCTCCACTGAGCCCTACTCCCTGATGGGTATGAAGTGAGCCGACTTGGTGATTTGGTCGAAAATCACCCAAATGGAGTCGTGACCTCTGGAAGTGTGTGGAAGTCTAGTAATGAAGTCCATGGATAGCCCATCCCACTTCCACTCCGGGACCTCCAAGGGATGTACCAAGCATGCTGGTACCTGATGCTCTGCCTTCACCTGCTGGCAGGTGAGGCACCGAGAAACGAACTCTGCCACAACCTTATTCATGCTCGGCCACCAGTGTTGTCGTCTGAGGTCTTGGTACATCTTCACCACTCCAGGATGTACCACCAAGGGAGAAGTGTGAAAATATCTCAGCACCTCCTCCCGAAATGCAACTGGTACCAAGGTACATCCTCTGAAAAGGACGTTGTGCTCTGCTCCAATGGAGAAACCATCAGGTGCCTGTCATGAGGATATCTGCGCACGCCGCGTCTCAGAGTCAGCGTCTCCACACTGTGCCTCTCTGAACCGCTGCAGTAGTGGAGGGGTGACTATGAGAGACATAAGGAAGGCTGCTCCATCTCTATCCATGAAGGATATCTGCAAAGTGGCTAGCTTCTCTGTCGCCTCTTCAAGTAGCTGAATTCTCGTCCTTCTACAGAGAGCATCAGCTACCATGTTCCCCTTCCCAGGAGTATAGAATATCTCAAAGTCATAGTCCTGGAGGAACTCGAGCCATCACCACTGTCTCAGGTTCAGGTCCTTCTGAGAGAAGATGTACCTGAGACTCTGATGGTCAGAAAAGACTGTAAAGCGCTCACCCATCAGGTAGTGTCTCATGTCTTCAGAGCAAAGACCACTACTGATAACTCCAGGTCATGGGTAGCGTAGTTCTGCTCATGAGGCCTCAACTGAAGTGATCCATAGTTGATCCTCGCCCAATCCTACATCAAGACACATCTGAGTCTTTTCCCTGATGCATCGCAGTAGACTAAGTAACAAACACCCTCCTCTAGAAGCCTCAAGATAGGGGCGCTGGTCAATATCTGTCTCAACTCTTAGAAGCTCTGATGACATCTATCTGACCACACAAATGGTTTCCCCTTCCTTGTATGAGTGGAGAGTGGTTCCATAACTCTGGAGAATTCTGGCACAATTCTCCGATAGTATCTAGCTAATCCCAAGAAACTCCACACCTCTGTCACGCTCCTGGGTGGCTCCCAAGCTAGCACTACCACGATCATCACAAGATCCACTGAAACTCCCACCTCAAAGATGACGTGTCCCAAGAAGTGGACCTCACGTATTCAGAACTGACACTTCTAGAGCTTTCCATAAAGCTGGTGCTCTTGGAGTGTGTCTAGTACAACCCTCAAGTGGTAGGCGTGCTCCTCCTCAGTCGTCGAGTATATCAAAATGTCATCGATGAAGACCATGCAAAATCAATCGAGTTATGGATGAAAGATCCTGTTCATGAGGCCCATGAACACTGCCGGAGCGTTGGTCATGCCGAAAGGCATAACCATGAACTCATAGTGTCCATACCTACATCTGAAGGCCGTCTTCTGCACATCCTCGTCTCGAACTCTGAGCTGATGATAGCATGACCCGAGGTCTATCTTCAAGAACCACCGTGCTCCCGTGAGATGATCGAAGAGGTCATCACTCCTCGGTATAGGATACATGTTCCTCATCGTCACCTGGTTTAGGCGACGATAGTCGACACAAAGTCACAAGCTCTCGTCCGCCTTCTTGGAAAATAATATCGGGGAAGCCCAGGGTGAAACACAGGGTCGGATGAATCCCTTTCCATACAAGTCCTCCAACTATACCCGTAGCTCTCGAAGATCAGAGAGAGCCATACGATATGCTGGGGTGGATACCGGGGCTGTCCCGGGGTATAGATCAATATAGAAGTCTACCTCTCTGTGAGGAGGTAGTCCTGGAACGTCGTCGGGAAAGACGTCCGTATACTGATCCACCACTGCAGGAAAACTAGAACTCTGTACATCAACTGCTCCTAGGATGAGGCTATCCAACTGATGATTGATGGGCTATCCTCTCCTCTGCGGAAGTCCATCCTGTGCTACGAAGGCTCCCTTCTCGCCGGTGAACGTGAACCTGCTCCCGTCGGTGCGTACACATCGCACCTTGCACCTAATACAGTCAATCTGTGCATGGACTGTAGATAACCAATAAATGCCCAAGATGACGTCGTAAGGCCTCGACGCCGCATCAAGAAGATCTAAACCGATGCTCTCGCCTCCTAGAGTAAGATCACACTGCCGGAGCCAGTGCGAATCCTCAATTCTTCTCCCGTAAGAGTCTCTAGCCGTAAGGATTGAGCCAACGACTCTATCGGAATCTCTGAGCTCTGAACAAGGGCAGCGGCTATGAAAGAGTGACTCTCTCCTGTGTCTATAAGAACTGCAGCAAGGGTGGAATAGACACAGATAGTACCTCAAATCATCTCAGGTGCGCCGTGGTCGTAGGCCTCAGCTGCCTGGAGCTGTGCCTATATCTGCCCGCCAGCTCCCGGTGGTCGGGGTGGTCCTCCTGGTGGTGGTGGTGGTAGAGCCTCAAAGAGTTTCCCACCACCTGCTGCTCGGCCAGCTCCTCTGCCTCTTCCTCCTGCTCCCTACGGACGGCCTCGACCGACCCTCTGCCTCTACCTGGGTGGCCCCTCAACTGTATGCTCCCCCTCGGCATGGTGGGTCGGGCAACCACGTGCCATGTGGCCCTGCCCGCCTCTTGTGTAACACTGTGTACCTCTCGAAAGACTAGCTTAGTGTTGTGTGCCCCGCACTACTGAGCCAGTGTCCTGAGGTCATCTGCATGAGGTTCTAGTCTTCCTGGACCCATGAGTCATTCGTCGACTGCCTACTGCAGAAGAATCTGCTACGTGCCGCCCCGCGGTAGGTCTCACTGCTGAAGAAGGCCCAGCAAGGAAGCTCTAGTTCAAAAGGGCTCTCTCCAGTACTCCTGCCTGTGTCGGAATGCTGAGGGAGATCAGCGATGCCCTGATCTCATGCCTAAATCCCTACTCAAAGGTCCGAGCCCGGAATAACGGGTCCCGTACCATGTCTGTCGAGTAGCGTGAGAGATCAGTAAATCTCGCCGAGTACTGGGAGACCGTCAAGGTGCCCTGACGCAGCTGGAGAAGTTCCTGGATGCGCACTGCACGGAGGGTGGCTGGGACGAACTCGGAGCGGAAGAGGCTCTCAAAGTCCATCCATATGAGAGATGCCTCATCGTGCACCTGGAGCATCAAGCTCCACCATTGGCCCACTGCCGCATGCAGTATGCTCGCTGCGAGGATCACCATGAGGTCTGCTGGTGTCCTCACTAACCTAAAAGCTCATACCAGTGCCTCCAGCCAATCCTCGGCTGCCTGGGGGTCCATCTCCCCGCGGAACCTGGGAGGTCGCTGGCGCTAAAACTCGTGCAGTGCACTAAGGTGATGTGCATCATCAGCAGCTAGGGCTGTAAGCACCGGTGGCTCGGTGGGTAGAGGTACCGCCGGTGCCTCATCGGTCAAAGGGCCCTGTACCGAGGCCTCGTCGCTCGGTGGGCTGTCGTCACGCACAACTCTTGGAACCCTAGCTAGCTGCCTTTGTGTGTCCATCTTGAAAAGAAATAGGTGTGCCACGGTCAAACAGTATACCTGGTGAGCTGACATAAATTAATCACAAAGAAAACATGAAACACACATGCAATCAATGTTTTCGTGCATTAAGTCAGAAACCAGATGTAAGGGTCCTGGTGTATGGATACGTCAGCCGCCGCACCAACACTGGACTTCCTGGACTGACAACCACACCCAATACGCTTAATACTATTTATTCACATAGAAAACGATCAGAGTCCCAAGTTCTGCGGTAGAACCGAACTCCTCTGATACCAATTTGTCACGACCCGTCCTCGGGGCACGTGCCGTGACTTCCCTAAGATCGCCTTCCCTAGGTCAGGGGATGGCGACTAACACCAAGGCGTAAATCCTAGTAAAAAGGGATGGCATTGCCTTCATAAAGTAAAAAAACACCACAGAGCAAGAAAGTAGTAGAAGTAAACACTATGTAAAAACTGAGTACAATAGTAAGTGCGGAAAAGTAAGTGGGCCAGAATAAAAATCCAAACTGAAAGTAAAGTACAACTGGAAAGTAAAACATCAACTGAAAAGTAATGCCGCAAAGTCAAGCTGTCCACTGGAAATCCCACCTAAAGGGTGAGAACAGATAGCCTCCACAGCTCCTCGGGTCCAGCCGTCCGCTCTGAGAACGTCCCACCCAGTGGTCCACCTCCAGGTACTGTGTTGCTCCACAAGCCTCAACCACGATCAGCGTTGTCCGTTTTCTGCAACTAACACAATGTAGTGCAGGCATAGCCTGTGCAAGGGTGAGTATAAGCTACTCAGTAGGGAACCTGAGACCCCTGAAGGTCTCCCAGAATCCACAGAGGATAAACCACAAAGGAAAGATAAAATCACTACGTAACATTCGACACTGCTTAGGTATATGGCGATACATATACCTAAGTCATCAATTCTCGTTTATCTCCAACATCCGAGCCCGCGTACAACCCAGTCCACACAGGAAAGAAAAACGTAAATCCACAAAGGATAGCACAACACAATCCACATAGGAAAGAAAAAAAAGATTTCAGCTCACACATGTATACTTCTTCGATAGGTACTAACCCCTGAAATGACTCACAAAGGATCTGACCCACACAGGATCGATAGGCAACTAACCCCCGCAATGACCCACAAAAAATCTGACCCACACAGGATCGAGAGATAACTAACTCCCACAATGACCCACAAAGGATCTGACCCACACAGGATCGATATGTAACTAACCCCTGAAATGACCCACAAAGGATCTGACCCACACAGGATCGATAGGTAACTAACCCCCGCAATGACCCACAAAGGATCTGACCCACACAGGATCGATAGGTTACTAACCCCCGCAAAGACCCACACAGGATCGGACCCCCATAGGATCTGTAGGCGCTGGCCCACATAGGACCGCTGAGTGCCAACCCACACAGAATCAGTAGCACTGATCCACGTAGGATCGCTGAGTGTTGTAGTTGTCGCCATCGAATCCACTGAGGATCTCTGCACAGTCGTCGTCATAGTCGCAGTTGTAGTCGCAACCAGCTCTAGGGTTCCCGCACAGAGCAAGCTCATTCAGGAGGGTCAGCTCCATGAGCCGAGAGGCTGATACATCAAATGACACATTGTCCAGAGTTGATGTATCCAAAAGTTCCGTATCGTCAACAGGAACTCAACGTCACAGACGGTGCCTCAATCGGACGCCCGGTCTGAGAATTATTGGCTTTTTCGTCCCAGGGGCCCGGTTGGTTTTTAAGTCAAAACTAGCCCGACCGTACTCCACCTACATCCAAAACTCAGACGGAGTAATCCAAATGAACCATCTCACTTAGAGGAATCCATCAACGTTGATAGCATGTCAATCAGACGTTCGGAGCTCAAGTTATAAGCATTTCCGCTCCGAGGGTCCAGTTGGTTCCGGGTACGAACCAACCTGACTAAACCCAAAGTATTTCGAAACCTTTATTGTAGTATTTCAAAACGACCGCCTCGATCCAAGGATCAAATTTCCACTGATGGTGAGTCGATCAGAGGTCCGTAGCACAAGAAATGGGCAAAAGAACGAATAGGTCCAAAAACGGGGGGTCTGGGCCCGGACCAACCCGGCCCAACCCCCCTGGGTCGGCCCGAACCGGGTCCGACCCAGCCGGCGCGGCCTGGCCCGGCCTAGGCGTGACCTGGCCCGGCCGGCGTGGGCGCGGATCATTCGCTAGGCGGCTCTGCCGTAATGGCCGAGCGGTGCGCAAGGGGGGCGCCGCCCCCTTAAAGGATCTGCGGCCCCGTGTGGGGGGGCCGCCTCTCGCCAACGGATGCGGCCGGGTTTCCACATCCCGGCTTCACCGGTCCCGCGCGGTCGCAGGACTGCCGACCCACCGCCGTGGCTGCAGCCGCGACGGTTCTCCCCAGCAGCGCGCCGGGCGCTGCCGTCTCCCACCGCCGGTGCCGCCGTGACGGCGTTGCACGCCTGCGGGTTGCAACGCGGACCACCGGACGAGTTACGGTGGTCAGAAATGCGATCTGTCTTCGCCAAAGGCACTCCCGGGGTCCATCCTTCATTGCGATGACCTCACATCGCCCGTGTGGCCTGCTTTGTCATCGCCCGCCAATCCACTCACCAAGAACGAAGAGTCGGTGGGTTCGAACTTGTTCGTTGGTCTGCACCCACCGTGTTAGCGGGTTTTAAAAGGTTTTCCGACAAATATTTAAACAAACAACGGATATAATCACAAAAATAAAATGAACAAAAACCCCTACCTCAACGTTGTCGTCGAACGCGAGTTCGTCGCGGAACTGACCATCGAGGAAGAAAAGGATCATCGCGTCGCGGAAGGGGCGTCGCTGTCGTCGCGGTACATGGCGTCGTGTAGTCAAATTCCAAGGATTAAAAACACACAGATTTAATTGCACCAATTAAACCCATGTTGAGGATATAACTCAGAAAAGAATTAATATAACCACAATCCCCTACCTCAATCGATTGTTGATCGAAGATTGTCGTGGGGAAGGAGCGTCGTGGAAGAAACGCCGCGGAAGGAGAGGATTGGCGGCATCGTCGATCTCCGAGGGTTCGACGTTCTTCATCCCCCTTCATCGGAGGCTAGCGTTCTTCGTGTTCTTTGCGTTCATTGCGTTCTTTGCGAGGGAGAATGAATATCTTCAAGTTTTAGAGTTTCTCCAAATCCTCTCAACGAGCAACCCTCAAGTAAAACAAGTGTTGGTCTTATTTTATTCCCGATGCAAACAATTTGAAATTCAAAGTTAAGAAACGAACAATTAATTCGATGAATTAATTGTAACGACTTAACTGCCCAATTAAATGGGGCGTTTCTTAACCAGAAAAACGTAAGGTTGATTTTCATTAAAGAGGGGGTTGTGGGTGCGTTACATAGAGGGAATGAAACAGTGGGACTCGTGTGGGCCCCACCTCACAAATATCCTACCAAGTGGGGAGGATATTTTGGGTTCCACCTTATCTGCTAAACTAATCTTAATAGGCTTTATGTGGCTTTATGTGAAATTATATAACGTGTCGCACCACTTTAATTTTATTTCTTAACTTAACCCCAAAAATTAAAAACCACACCCATGCAAACGCAGCTCTGGAAAAGGCGTTTCTAAGAAAATAACGGCGCTGTGATTCCATCGGTGCCCTCAGAATTCGATTCTGAGCACCGGTTCAAATGTTAGAAAAACCTGATCTTTCGTTCACTGAACGTTCTTGAGCCAAACTTCGAAAAATGATTCCAGGCACACTGGGCTTCAGAATTAGGTGCCGTCAAGAAACTGCGTTCTTGTAAAATTCCAAAGAAAATTAAGAAAAAATAACACTTGAATTTTACAGATCTTTACAGTTTATGTAATGATTAAAATATTAATAAACCTATAAATATACCATTTTTTATGATATGATGATATTTATATTATTCCAATTTCAAATTTTAGGTTATGTTATGATAAATGTTAATGATTGTGTGGATCATGTATGAATGATATCATTATGTGATGTGTGTGACCTCTATCTCAATCAAATGCATTATGTAATGATTCATACCTCATAAGATAGACTCTCTAGAATAGGGAGTTTCCTTAGTTTAGAAAAGTACTTTGTTTGCTAATATGGTATTGAGAGTAAAATTGAATACAAACATGGTCAAGTGAGTGAACAATTGATACCATGATGGTTTAGAGAGTGAACCCCTTTCACTAAGATGTCCTTAGTATTAAAGATTTTCTACTATGGTAATAATTTTATACGATTTTACATCTTAATAATTTTTATGTATTAATGTTATGTTATGGTTTCATGGATTATGATCTTGATTTTCATATGATTTTTTGTATTTTGACAAGCCAATATTTATTCCATAACTATTTATTATGTACTTTGATATGTAGATTATGATCATTTAATATTATGAGTATGCTATCATACCATTATGGTCATGATTATACTTACATGTATCCCATTCATAACCTTATTGAGAAACTGAGGTCACCCCTTTTGATTTATCATTTCCCTAAGTTATTTAAAAATAAAACAATAATGACATTTCTGTGAATGATTATATTTTTGGAGAACCTTTTAAGAGATAATGTTTCTCTTTATTGTCCATGTGTTTCTAATTCCATGTTTCCAAAGGCACGAAAAAATAGTCTTTTTGTATATTGTTGTGTAATATAGTAAATATTAATTAAATATGATGTAATATATATATTTGAGAAGTTTGGTTCACTACAGGTATAATCATGATGGGATTTATTCATGATGTTATTATATAGTATGTAGTATTAATAAGAGGATTCACATTAGAATAATTGGGGGAGATATATTATATGATCCTGGTTTCTAAATGGAATCAGTTCTTGGATAAATATATTGGTGAGACAGAAATTCATTGTGGAATGGATGGATTTCTATAGTTTTTGAATGACATGTTGTGGTATGTGATCATACAATAGACTATGAAACATGTGTGTTGTCCAATTTTGGAGAGGATCTTCAATGGATGACTTAGAATGGTGAGCTAACATTCCATAAAAAATAGTCAACTACATTTTTCATTGAATGACAGACTAGATCATTAGTTAGGTGATGAAATAGGTCATATGAGATTTTACATAAACTATGTATGATGATATGTAAATGGTACAAACGGTATTCATGTAGAAGGCATTTTAATTATAAATTGTTTAATGTCCTAGTGTGAGTTGAGCAATGGAGAGTTATTATGTGATGCTTATGAGTATGATTACTTGGGACTTATGTATAATTCTAAAACATTCCTCCAAAATAGAGTGGATTTTGAAAATGTGCCAGGTGTGGTGATATGGTCAATATTCTGTTTTAGTGGGATGATTCATAAGTTGAAATAAGCATGGATCAAGTGGTGTATAGGTATTGTGTTTGTGAGATTCTGTGGTAAAAAATAACACACATAAAGAAGTATATGGTATGATATAATTTTGGGAGCTAATTTTTTAATTTTATGTGGTGGCTATTATATGATAAGGGAACATTGATGCATTGGAATAATTATTTGATTATAGTTTTGATATTTTTATATCAATGAATACATGGATCTAACTACATCTTTATCACTCAGTGAATTCCTGGTATATATATATACAATGTACTTCGTAGATTATATGAGTGGTTTATAGTTACTATACTCTTATAACATGATTATAACACCATTTTAATTACAAAAAAATAAAAGTGTTACAAAACTCGGATCCAAAGGTTAACTACCTTCGTAAAATTAGCACTATGTTTTATATTTACAAAATAAAACATAAACATTATTTAATTTCCTTTTAAATTTCTTTTTAGTGGCCCTTATGTTTTCCATATTATAAGTAATCACCTGATGGCATACATCACATAATGTATTGATCTTAAATCCTAGTAAGAGTATAGATAAGAACATGAAACAATATAACATGGGTGAGAGTAATCATCATCATTAAAAAATTAGACTGATATAATCATCATAATCATGAAAGGAACCATTGGATAATGACATAGAATGTGTAAATTCAAAAAATTGAAAATCATTCCTTGGTGTTCAAATACCACATGTAGTTATTAAAAAACCTAGAATCATGTCTTTACATAAAATATGTTCATAATAATAACAACTTAATTGTGAAAAAATATTGAATTATATTCCCACATATTTTACATTATCTCATGTGATACATTACCTTATCTAATTAATTAGAGTGATATTCATCTCTAGGATCACCCGTCTAAATAAAATATTTACCTAATCACACATGCCATAGAAAACAAATATCAATCATAGAAAAAAATTATTCCATTAAAATTTAAATGATTTATTTCAGAATGAATATATCAATGAATAAAAATTACTATTTCCTAATGAGAAAGGGAAAAATATATTTTTCATAAGATTCATTACAGTTCAGTGAAGAAGAAAAAATCTCAAGTGTAGTAGAAATATTAATGGAAAAAAGAATTATTTTGTAAAATAATTTAATTTGTAATA
The DNA here is from genome assembly GCA_963277665.1 of Viscum album. Taxonomy (NCBI): domain Eukaryota; kingdom Viridiplantae; phylum Streptophyta; class Magnoliopsida; order Santalales; family Viscaceae; genus Viscum; species Viscum album. The sequence goes on from OY728157.1 coordinate 1,004,986,215, forward strand.
AATTGTAATTTGAAATATGTATATTGTAGAAAATAAATGGAAAAAATATAATTATATTGTAGAAATATTAAAATAATATCCACAATAAAATTTGATTTGATTGAGGTATAACCCAAATAAATGATGTTGGGTTAGAGAATCCACTTAACCTATGTATGAAATATTTATTTTCATTAATATCATGGATAAAAAAATTTAATAATTAATTACTAAACAATGAAAATATTATACATTTATTTTATTTATTACAATTTTAATATGTTCTTTTATGGATATTATGAGGATTTATAGGGTTCAATTCCATCGTTCTGGGAGTTATCGTGTACTGAATATCATGTTAGGTTCACATGTATTGATGTTTAAATGTTCTTTTAAAATGAAAATTACTTCCTAGAATTTAAATTTTCTAATATCAATGAACTTAAAAAATTTTAATTGAACTTTTATATATTTTTATTATATAGTATGATGATGATTAATTAATTAAAATTATAAATAAAATGATTTAATTTGTTCTTTGAAGATTTTAAGACCATCACAAACTTATATAATTTTATTTAAAATTATATAACATAAAATTTCATTTCATATACCCATAATAATTGTTTTAGGTTGATCTTTCAAGGTGGTAGCGGAGAATAAAAAATTTTATTCCACGATGGTGATAAATCAACTCATCATGGATGATGTTTTCATTAATATAATAAAATAGAGTCGAGAAAAGTTTTGTGGATGGATAATTCAATTATCATAATAAATTTATAGTATGTATAATATATTTTATTTATCATTCCACTTTTATAAGGGGAGTTTAGGAGATAAAAATAATATAAAAATAATATAAAATAAATATAAAATAAATTAAAATAAAACAAAGGGGAATTTTACCTCTTAAATTCCACTCCTTGAGAACATCGTTAGGGAAATTGTGTTCATCATTTTCTTTAGACCATAACCTCTTGGATGAGGGGGAGGGAATTGTGAATAGTATTTTGAATAATTTGGATGATATTTAGTTATTGGAAGGTGTGAGGAGATGAGTTTGTGAGGGGTTGTTTTTATATGGTTGGGGAGGGGCGTTTTCTGGTAATTTTATTGATTATTTTTTTTCTAAATAATATCAGTAGATTAAGCCATATAAATAAAAATATTAAATATCCATGGATTTTTTAATAACATGGTCTTATATCCACCATACATCATATATGACTCAACAATTCATTTGTATGTTAAATACCAAAAATTATCCTATCTCACTACTCATAGAAAATCAACTATTTTATAATAATACCAAAATTTTACCCCAACGAAATTTTCATGTTTATAATTCAAAAATGAACTCAATTTTTTAAAATTTATTTTTTAATATGGAAAATATAATTTTTTTTATAAAAATCAGGATTTATTTAAAAAATACAAATTTTAAAATTATAACTACTCTGATATGACTTTGAAAGATTAATTAAGGACTTATAAGATAATTGTATAATAATAAGAAAACAAAATATTATTTTATGAATATATTTTACGAATATAAATTTTATTTTAAATAATTAATCCAATTTTATTATTTTAACTTATCATTTATGTTTTACATAAATTCCAACATTTAATTTATCATATTGAAAACATTTATTTACTTATACTACTATATAATTTTATCCTATTATCATTTTCAAGATGAATAAATTTAATTTATTATTTCCTATATGTAAATAATATTATATTGGCCAAATTAATATTCAAAAATTCATGTTACTCTTCCATGGGTCCAGTAATTATTCTATCAGTATGAGTTGATCAATTTCTAAAAATTGTAGATATTTAATTCATCATTTCTGAGAATTATGTTCTTTTTTTCTATATTATATGTATGTATTTTAAACCATATAACATGATTATCTGAGAATTTACTATATTGATAATATCTTTCGTCATTATACTCTTCCCCCCATTTGATGATTTTCCAGTGAAATTCTATTTTACAAAAATATGTGATTGCATTTCTCATTTATTGCTTCCACTAGTTACCAAGTGACTTATTTATAAATATTGTTCATCAAAAACACATTGAAATGTTGGGGGATATTTTTTTATTGAATCCATATCTCTAGTCTTGAATCTTTTCTGGATTATCCATATAATATTAATAATGATCAATATACAACACATTTGAGTTCAGTACTTATAAGAGATATGGCACGTACTTCCACAGTAGAGATATATGGAACACATCATGAACTTATGACTTACATGGTGTAAGTTAAAGACAACATGACACTACTCTTATGAGATCAAGGATATCAAAGGGCCCAATGTAACATAGGTTAAAGTTCAAATTCTTTCCATACTACGTGAATCTTTTTTATAGTTATATTATAAGTAAGAAAAAATTTCAAACATTGAACTCAAAGACCAAATGAATGAGGACAACATAGATCTTCTACTGAATGTGAGTTGATTCTATATGTTGTAGGATTGATTTAACATCGTCTATCATCTATTCAATAATATATGTTTTAGGTATCTTTCATATACCATGTTCAACCCAATTTGTTCCAGTTATACATCACTTTTATTAAAAATCTTCATATCAAGACATCAGAATATTCGAATGGAAGATATTGTTGTATGAGAACCCATATAATTGTATATGTTTATCCCATGCACCATTGAATTCTATTTATCATTCTCTTAGAATGTCTTCGAGCATCTTAATAGTATTTTCATATTGTCCATTAGTTTGGGGGTGATAACACATGATAAAATCTAATTTGGTACACATAGTAGGGTTAAGGATTTTCTAGAATATAGATGTGAACCATGACTAACAATCAAATAATATCAATAATAGATAATCATTTGTCCTCCCCACTTCCAGCACATATATCATGGAATGTTGTTCAAGTATGATATCTTACTGAATAACAATAATGTGGGATGTCTTGGTGATTTGATCAACCACAAACTATATAACATTCATTTCTTTATATTTACTCGTGAGACTAGTGATAAATCCCATAATGAAACTATAACATTTCCAAATAGGTATAGGGAATGGTTTCATCATACCTTTGGACTTCTGTATCTTTTATTTGAATTTATTACATAACAAACACCATGAGATATAATATGGAATCTCCCACTTCCTGTCATTCCACGAGAAGTTTTTTTTGGAGATCACAAAACATATCTGTACATTTATGATGGAAAGAGAAAGTTAATATATATAAAATATCCAATACCACCTTATTTATATCATGTGATTATGGTATATAAATTATTTCTCCAAACCAAATCACTCTATCATCATCGATATGGAATTATTTTAGCTCACATTCAATTATGGATTTCACATTATATTTCATTTCAAGATCATCCCTTTGTGAATCATCAATCTACATTTGGATATATTGTAGAGAAAAAATTTGGGAATGTTCAGATGTATTCCCTAACATTATAATTTCCAAATCCATCCATTACCTATCCATATAGATACGTTCTTTCAAAATCTGCATCATGGATAGAGTAATCAGTTATTTTTTACTAAGAGCATCAACATATTTGGATACCAAAAAAGGATGATAGTGAATAAAAGAAATTGTAGTCATTGATTATCTATAATAATATCATTTTATTAATGTGGTTTTAATTTTATGTCAGTATATAATTTCATATATTTTTATTGGTAAATATGTTCTTCTTCTCACCGTATTTATTTTGCCTCTGTATTTTTAAGGAAAAAATCACATCTACTAGCTCTAGGGCATGTGTATGTTAGTTCTTCTCATGTATCTTTAACTTTAATGAGGAATAGACTATCACATTAATATTATTCATGAGAAAAAAACCCATTCCATTCATTGAAGAATCAATGCATGTCACATAAAATTCTTTATTAATTTGTAATATGATGAATTTTGTGTTGATAAACCCCTTATTAATCTCTATAAAACATTCCTACACTCTTTAGTACACATCCATTACCCCTTTCTTTCATATAATAATTTTAATCCATTGTAGTAAATTTCAAAAAAAATGTTGATAGTACCCATCTATGCCAAAAAAGCATATTTCCAAGATAATAGGGGTCTGGACCATTACCTAATTTCCTTTGTTTTTGTGGCCCCAAAAATTCATTCAATTGTGATCATGTGTCCCATGAATGTGACTTTCTACAATCAAAAGTCATGTATGATTAATTGATGTACAATGTATCCTTGTTTAATGATATGAATAGAATCTATATAAGTTCACCATGTCCCCCCATTATATTTTTGTAGATGAGAATATTTTCAACAAACACTACAGAAAATATTTCTAGGTAGTGTCTAAAGATTATATTAATCAAATCCATAAAAATTATGGGAAAATTAGTATGTCTGAAAGAAATCATGAAGAACTCATAGTTCTAATACCACATATAGAAATTATTATTTTGAATATCTTCCTCTTCACTTACATATTATGATATACAGAATTAATATCCACCATTAATATGTACTATCATCCTCATATTAGATCTAATAAGTCACCAATCAATGAATATTGATACTAATTATTTCTTTCAATCATGAAGAGTTCCATATCCTCGAAACACAATTTAATTAATCCTCTATTTTTCATTATAAATAAAAATGACGAACCCTAATGTGATTCAATTTGGTGTATGAACCTTGTAACACCCCAATCTTTCACAATACATTTCCCTTTAAATAATATAATGACTTGTGTTGTATGAAAAAATGAAATTCTAACACACCATGACCAATCAAACTAGCTGTTATGAATATTAATAACCACTTTTCGAAATTTTATAAATTTTATCTTTCAAAATGGTGTTCATTTTTGGATTTGGAATATTGAAATTACCTTGGGGTGATTTTTTTGGTATTTTTCTGAAAAGTTTCAATTTTTGATGAATAGTGAAAAACACTAACTTATTGTTCAAAACCAACTTTTTATTTAAATAATAATTTATTTTATTTAAATTTATTTAGGTCAAAATATATACATAATACCTATATAATTTCAATTTAATTAATTGGAGTCAGTTTATAATAATTTTAGATATATAAAAATTTCATTGAACTTTTTACCGTCTTTTACCCACCGCCTAGGAGAATTTGAAAATTTGTATAAAACATAATTTTAGCAAATATGTGAGTTGAATTTCAAAAATAAAATAGACATGGTTGATATTAGATAGAAAATGTAGATCAATATGATGAAAATAATATTTGGTTAATAGTAACTTTTTACTTTTATTTACCACGATTAAAAGTAAGTAGGATAATTAAGGGTAAAATGGTATTATAATTATCCTAACACATGTCTCAATTATGTTGGATAAGTTTAATTATACTAAAAACCACCTTAGGAACAAAATAGGATCCTTTAGGTCCACTTGCATTAGATTAGGACATTTATTATTATTTAATTAAAAGAAGTGTTACAAGTGTTAAATTCAAGTTTTCATAACTAAAACATTTTTAATATAGGGTTGAACACAATATAAATTAGACTCTAAATATTAATTACAAATAAAAAGAGATTTCATACATTATTTTATTTTATTTTTATTTTTTATACAATAAATAATTTAATATACTTATGACACAAAGATGATGTAGTAATTACCTTATTAATGAAATATTAAAATAATTGATATTAAAAGTACCCAAATAAATATAAATTGAGACTTTTTATGAAATAAAATAATTTAATAGGGTAATATGACATGTTAGAGTCGATTAAATGAATTTTTTTCTATGAAATAATGCTATTATAAATTTATAAAAAACAAAATACAAAATAGTGTCAAAATTGAAATAAAAGTGTTTTTAAAACAAATATTATATTATGAATTGGTATTTTATTCCTAAAAATATAAGTATCAGACAAAAGGATTAAATAATATTATATATGACTTTAAATAACAACTTGGGGTTCTATTAGAAGTTTATTGTATGTTTATTAACCATATAATATAAAAATACAAGGAGGCATGGTAAATGTCAAACTATTTAACTAAGAACTAAATATATAAGAAAAGGTTAATATATTGACACAAAACTATGTAAACCCTATTAGTTGTAAAAGGCCCCAGCCTTAAACCTTACTTAATCTTGAGTTATCACAAGATTACACGTTGAGGATCTTTTCAGGTTTAGATTTTAAGAGAATTAGAACATAACTATTACATCTCAAAAGATTACAAAGTAGTCACTTATACAAAGTTTCCATAATAAAAAAAACTCTTGATAGAAACCTGTCTAGTTCCATGTTTTATATAGCATGACATTCCCTTGATCCCATCCTTGACCTTATTCCACATTAAGTACCGTGAAAAACATTTCAAAAAAACTTGGGGTGAGCATAAAAAGCTCAGTAATGGATACACAAAGAATAAAAACTGTTAGTTTTTCAAAATCAAGTAAACCATGTATACTCTATCAAAGTAATACCTTCACCTTCATGAAGTAGTAAAAACTCTTCACTGAATAAAGTGTCATTACTTACCTTTTTGTAACCAAAGTATTACCATAAAACCCATATAAAGAATACATAACATATATAAAGGTAACTTGGGACATAAACATACTTATGTGGAATTACCATACAGTTGACTTACACACATATCACTTAATGGAATAGCCATACGGCCAATTTCCAAACATACTTAATGGAATAGCCATACGACCGACTTCCATACCCAATGCATTGGAGGTTATAACGTAACCACCTGTCCTGGTATTCACGGCACCACCTGTCATATGGTTTATAACGTAACCACCCATTAAAATGTCCAAGTACCAATATAAAATCATAAAACATAAAACCAATATAAAGGAATGATAACATTTCCACATTTCAATCACAATATACCATAAATATATTGACATAATAGAATCCTCTTTCAAAACCATTTTCAATACCAAAATACATAAAAGAGTATATGGTATTTATTTTAATCTAAAAACATTACGTCTTGTTGAGAAAGCCAAAGATCAAATAATACTCGTGGCGGCGGAAAAGGTCGTTGTCACCGCGTACGTAAAAAAACATACCTTTTTGTCGTTTAGTAAAACGCTTCGTAGAAAAAGATTACTTTTGTATAAAAGTAAAAGTCAAAAGAGTTTATACACCGTATAAAAGAAATTTGTGTATAAAACGAAATATGCCTCAATGAAAGGAGATTGAGACGAAGTCCCTTACCTTGGGTCCGACTTGACTCGATCGTTCTTTAACATCCTGAATAATAAACTTGAGTTAATTTATACTTGATTAATAACATTTTTAGAGTTCATTATTCTTTTTATATCACTTATTGCCATGTTATAAACATTCTGTAACCATTTAAGTTAATAATGTTTGTTTTGTCAATATTTGGTTCTTAAGTCGAAAGTTGACTTCTTACAATTACATGTTGTTCATGTGGTCAAAAGTTCTTTATATCCAGAATGCAATTCCTGATTTGGATATCATATATATCATATATATATAGCATATACATGTATTTATAATATTACATAATCATTTAGAGTTAATAAATGAAATGCACCGTTCATGGAGATGGTAAGTCGTACGTACGCATGAACGCTACTTTCATTTCTTTGTCATATTAGTGGAATTAAAACTAAATGAGAGGTATTTATATTTTAATTCCAGAATTATATTCATCATTTATATATATCATTAATTATATATATACATTATATACATGTAATTTTAATAGTACATTACATTTGGGGATAAGAAATGAAATGCATCGTTCATGGAGACGGTAAGCCGTACGTACGCATGAACGCTACTTTCATTTCTATCTCATACTTTAATGGAAATAAATAATAATGATATAGAGGTATATTATAATTCCAGTATAACATCATATATAATAACTTTAAATCCATCCTTTACACGTCCCATATATGGCATTAACGAATCACATCACTTTTAGGGGGCGGTAGTCCGCACTTCCTTAAATGAAGATATCGTGTTTACCCATAATGGAAACCATAAAGGTATGACAAAAATGAAAAATACAGAAGCTTAAAGAAAAAATAAACATATTTTATATCATATATAAAAATAGTGACATCATAATGGCCACCCTTGGAGGTGTTAAATGAGTATTGAACAATCATCGTTTCGGGAGGCAGAATTTCTCCATCCACGGAAACCGTATGTTCTTTAACCATTTGATGTGGTTGTGTGAGAGTGTAGCTCAAATAAATATTATAACAACATCATAGTATATTTAAGATACTGGTGTTGTTACAAAATAAGTAAATAAAAAGAGTTTAGAGGGTTGGAGAAGCAAAATAAAACAAATGAACAAGAGAGAATGAATTACCTTTAAAAGTGTAAGTCCCTTTTGATTTGAGCCTAAAGGATTCTATTGAAAGGATTCTGCCCAAATATAATCCTCTAGGATGAGGAGAGGAATGTGGAGAGAGTAATTGGGCAGGATTTTGCCGATACAAAGGCTTGAGATGTGTGTGAAATGGGGTAGAGGTGGGGGCCTTTTATAAGAGGAGAGGAGGGGCACTTTTGGAAAGTAAAGAAATATTACTTTATTTGAAAATGTGTTTCGGTTTTAAAAGGTCCCACATTGATATAATTCGTGGATAAGGTGATAAGGGTTCTAAAACCACTCATCCAATTGGTTTTGGACATGTGTAGGTTTTATATTTTTCATTATCTTTCCATTTTATTTAAATCGTCAAATAATGATGTCATCGCTGCATCATTATTATGTCATAAATAATTTAATTTATTTAATGTATAAAAACTATAAAAAAAACTACTATGATGTAGGAAATCTTTTTACCTTTCCAATGAATATTTATAATAAAAAATATGACTTGTATAACCCTACTTAAAAATTATTTTAGTAAAACAATTTCTGTTAGTGTCATTTTCACTTTAACATTAAATAAATATATATTAATGTCATTTTCCAACTAAAGTGGATCCATGGGGTCCCCAAGGTGACCCATGGCTTGTCTTGGTCGGCCATGACTCACCCAATAGGTGTAGGACAAGTGTCATGGTGTTTTCACATTTTTATAATATCATTTTTAAATTAAATTACACTAATTACCTATAATCGCGATTAATGAAAAAAATTTACTATTCACCAAAAAATTATTTTAATCTCATTGAACCATATTTTACTTCTTAATGACAACCATGTATGTCGGATTTTCAAAATTAAATACACATTAGTGGTAAACTTTCATTTAACTGAAAAATCAGTTTGCTTGATTACCACTTAGTGGTTTCACTATTCATCAAAAATTGATGTTTTTCAGAAAATTACCAAAAATTCACCCTAAGCTATATTTGATATTCTGAATTCAAAAATGAAGCCCATTTTACAAAATTCAAAACATATAAGTCAAATTAATTATTTTAATAATTAATTCCCGCTGTCATGACAAATAGCGTGTTTTTGTGAAACAATAAGTATCAAAAGATTGACACCAGTTTAAGTCCAATTTCAAAGTGAAATTGATTCCAATGACCACCATTGGATTAACTGGTGAAAATATTTTCTAATTTCACTTTAAAACCAATTAAAATAATAATCTAATCATATAACTAATTTAGATTAAAAAGAGGTTTTGAATTAAAATACAACATTTTACACTATTCATAAAAAAATGAACTTTATCAAAAAGGTACCAAAAATTTACACAAAGTAAATTTTGATGTCCCGATTCTAAAGAAGAGTTATATTTGGTCCAAAATAAAGTATAAGAGTGATCAAAACTATATTTAATGACGGTTCACCATTAAAAGGTGATAAGTGAACCTTTAGTGAAAATTAGAGTATATTTTCCCTAAAATTGAACTCTTTCCGTATTTTAAGCCTTTATCTTTTTTTTGGTAAATGTATAAACATTTAAAAACATATCCAATCATATTTTAGTTATTTCTATCCATTACCGCCAGTACAACGGCTATTTGTTAACTAACATTTAAAATAATATTATTTTATTACTAGTGTGCTACGTAAGTTTCAAAGAAACTCATCGTTGCGTATCGGGTATGCTATCGAACATAGCAACCCCTTTAAAATAAAATTAATATTTAATTCGTAAATATTAATAAATATAAAAATTCTTTATTCTTTATTTACCTGGGATGTTACATCCTTCCCCCCTTTTTGGAATTGCATCCTTGCAATTTTATTCACTTATCAAAATAAGTGGGGGTATTTATCCCTCATAGCATTTTCAGATTCCCACGTTGCCTCTTAAATCACATGGGTTTTCCACAAAACCTTTACCTGATGAATCACCTTATTCTGTAACACTTGCTCCCTGTGGTCAAGAATCTGGACCGGTTGTTTCTCATAAGATAGGTTCTCTTCCAGCTGAACTACCTCTGGGCTCAAAACATGAGATGGATCTGGAATATACTTTCTCAACATTGAAACATGAAAAACATTGTGTACCTGAGATAAACTCGGAGGTAAAGCCACTCGGTAAGCAACTAATCCAACTTTCTCCAGAATTTCGTATGGTCCAACCAACCATGGACTCAACTTTCCTTTCTTACCAAATCTCATCTCACTTTTCCAAGGAGAAACCTTTAGAAAAGCATGATCACCTACCTCAAAAGATAGATCCTTCCTCCGGTTATCCGCATAACTCTTCTGCCTACTCTGAGCTGTTCTCATGTGTTTTCTGAATCAACTGAACTTTTTCTGCCATCTCTTCTACCAATTCTGGTCCCATCAGCTTCTTTTCACCCACTTCATTCCAAAATGCTGGAGTTCGACACCGCTTCCCATATAATGCCTAAAATGGTGCCATCTGTATACTGGAATGAAAACTGTTATTATAAGAAAACTCAACCAAAGAAAGATGTTGGTCCCAACTTCCCTGATAATCCATAGAACAAGCTCGTAGCATATCCTCCAATGTCTGAATTGTTCGTTCTGACTGACCATCTGATTGGGGATGAAAAGCTGTAGTAAAATTTAATTCAGTACCCAACGACTTTTGAAGGCCTTTCCAAAAGTTATAAGTAAACCTGGGATCACGATCCGATACAATGGAGAGAGGAACTCCATGTAACCTAACTATCTCTTTAAGATACAAACGGGAAAGTTGATCAAGAGAGAAAGTATCTCGTATAGCAAGGAAATGAGCAGATTTTGTCAAGCGATCAACAATAACCCAGATTGCATTATTACCTCGAAATGTCTTCGGTAATCCAACAACAAAGTCCATGGATATATTCTCCCATTTCCACTCTGGTACTAGTAAAGGTTGAAGAATACCTTTCGGTAACTGCTGCTCTGCTTTAACCTGTTGACATGTCAAACACTTCACAGTAAAATCAGAAATATCTCTTTTCATTCCATCCCACCAGTAATACTCCCGCAGATCTCTGTACATCTTAGTACTATCATGATGAACTGAAAACGGGGAACTATGAGCCTCACATAACAACTCATTCTTCAACTGTGAATCACAAGGCACACATAACCTCTTCCCAAACCTCAAAACACAAACACAAACTTATCCAAGAACTCATGGAAAATTTTATTCATAAGGTCCATGAATATAGCAGGTGCATTAGTTAACCCAAAAGGCATAACTAAAAATTCATAATGGCCATATCTAGTACAGAACGCAGTCTTCAGAACGTCTGCTTCTTTTACTTTCAACTTATGGTACCCCGACCTCAAGTCAATCTTTGAAAAATACTAAGTTCCCTGGAGCTGATACCACTTCATTCGATGGACCAACATCTGCTGAAGTTGTTGCAAATGATTTTACCACCCCTTTCTGCTTGTAGTCTAGCTGCATTCCCCCAGTTGAGTTCTTCGTTGGACACTCAATTTCATAATGACCCACTTCATTACACTTAAAACATCTTACCGTTGGCTTTTCATTTCCTGCTTGATCATCTTCCTTACAGTTACGAGCAATATGACCAGACTTACCACACCGAAAGCACTTACCAGACTTGGATAAACATTCTCCAGGATGCATTTTACCACACTTCTCACAGGATGGATATTTGGTTTTCTTACCGCCTTGCTTCTTTGATGAATTCTTTCCCTTTGCCTGCCAACTAGACCTCTTATTCTGTTGTTTGTCACAGAACACCTGATCATCGGAAAACTCCATTTCCACCTTCTCCGTACATCGAACAAGTTTTTCATAACTTTTGAACTCACGAGAAGCTAAAGCCCTTTGATATTTTGGCTTTAATCCTGAGTAAAAACAGTTTATTTTACTATCAAGATCTCGTATGAAGTTTGGAGCATACCTTGCCAATCGAGTGAACTTTTCTTCATAAGTAGCCACTGAATCATCCTCCTGCCTCAATTCTAGGAACTTGTTTTCCATCCTAAGACGAACCACCTTAGGAAAATATTTCTCAAGAAACATACCTTTGAATTCGTCCCAGTGAAGATCCTCAATCTCATCACTATCACTTATATTTTTCACCATCGACCACCACTGATCAGCTTCACCTTCAAAACGGTAAACAGCAAGACTAACCTTTTGATGTTCTGAACACCCCATGACATCAGAAATCTTCTCCAGTGCTTTAATCCACCCTTCAGCTTGCACATGGTCAGATGATCCTCTAAATGATGGGGGATGTTGCCTCATGAAATGTTCCACCACTGACATGTTCCTCTGCGGTTGATCTGGCTGATCTCGTGCATGGATACCACCACCATTTATAGCCTGAGTCAACTGTTCCATCACTGTAACAAACTGTTCAGTTCCGATTCCGATCATCTCAGGTTGCTGATTTGGAAGGTTATCTTCCTTCTAATGTCGTCCCAACATAGCTGCTTTGTTTCCTCTGCGGAAAACCATTCTGAACACAGAAATATCTTAGGCGAAGCAACATGGTAATCCGTAAATGCTATATCATTTCAATCATATTATAATTTAACACTTTTCTAACTCCTAAAGTTGTCTAAATCGTCCTCTGATACCAACTATAAGGCCCCAGCCTTAAACCTTACTTAATCTTGAGTTATCACAAGATTACACGTTGAGGATCTTTTCAGGTTTAGAGTTTTAGAGAATTAGAACATAACTATTACATCTCAAAAGATTAAAAAGTAGTCACTTATACTAAGTTTCCATAATAAAAAAAAATCTTGAAAGAAACATGTCTAGTTCCATGTTTTATATAGCATGACATTCCCTTGATCCCATCCTTGACCTTATTCCACATTAAGTCCTGTGAAAAACATTAAAAAAAATGGGGTGAGCATAAAAAGCTCAGTAAGGGATACACAAAGAATGAAAACTGTTAGTTTTTCAAAATCAATTAAACCATGTATACTCTATCAAAGTAATACCTTCACCTTCATGAAGTATTAAAAACTCTTCACTGAATAAAGTGTCATTACTTACCTTTTTGTAACAAAAGTATTACCATAAAACCCATATAAAGAACACATAACACATATAAAGGTAACTTGGGACATAAACATACTTAAGTGGAATAACCATACGGTTGACTTCCACACATATCACTTAATGGAATAGCCATATGGCCAATTTCCATACATACTTAATGGAATAGCCATACGGCCGACTTCCATACCCAATGCATTGGAGGTTATAACGTAACCACCCGTCCTGGTATTCACGGCACCACCCGTCATATGGTTTATAACGTAACCACCCGTTAAAATGTCCAAGTACTAATATAAAATCATAAAACATAAAACCAATATAAAGGAATGATAACATTTCCACATTTCAATCACAATATATCATAAATATATTGACATAATAGAATCCTTTTTCAAAACCATTTTCAATACCAAAATACATAAAAGAGTATATGGTATTTATTTTATTCTAAAAACATTACGGCTTGTTGAGAAAGCCAAATATCAAATAATACTTGCGGCGGCGGAAAAGGTCGTTGTCACCACGTACGTTAAAAAAACATTCCTTTTTGTCGTTTAGTAAAATGCTTCGTAGAAAAATATTCCTTTTGTATAAAAGTAATAGTCAAAAGAGTTTATACACCATATAAATGAAATTTGTGTATAAAACAAAATATGCCTCAATGAAAGGAGATTGAGACGAAGTCCCTTACCTTGGGTCCGACTTGACTCGATCGTTCTTTAACGTCCTGAATAATAAACTTGAGTTAATTTATAATTTATTAAGAACCTTTTTAAAGTTCATTATTCTTTTTATATCACTTATTGCCATGTTATAAACATTATGTAACCATTTAAGTTAATAATGTTTGTTTTGTCAATATTTGGTTCTTAAGTCGAAAGTTGACTTCTTACAATTACATGTTGTTCATGTGGTCAAAAGTTCTTTATATCCAGAATGAAATTCCTGATTTGGATATCATATATATCATATATATCCAGCATATACATGTATTTATAATATTACATAATCATTTAGAGGTAAGAAATGAAATGCACCGTTCATGGAGACGGTAAGCCGTACGTACGCATGAACGCTACTTTCATTTCATTGTCATATTAGTGGAATTAAAACTAAATGAGAGGTATGTATATTTTAATTCCAGAATTATATTCATCATTTAGATATATCATTAATTATATATATACACTATATACATGTAATTTTAATAGTACATTACATTTGGGGATAAGAAATGAAATGCACCGTTCATGGAGACGGTAAGCTGTACGTACGCATGAACGCTACTTTCATTTCTATCTCATACATTAATGGAAAGAAATAATAATGATATAGAGGTATATTATAATTCCAGTATAACATCATATATAATAACTTTAAATCCATCCTTTACACGTCCCACATATGGCATTAACGAATCACATCACTTTTAGGGGGCGGTAGTCCGCACTTCCTTAAATGAAGATATCGTGTTTACCCATAATGGAAACCATAAAGGTATGCCAAAAATGAAAAATAACGAAGCTTAAAGAAAACATAAACATATTATATATCATATATAAAAATAGTGACATCATAATGGACACCCTTGAAGGTGTTAAATGAGTATTGAACAATCATCGTTTCGGGAGGCAGAATTTCGCCATCCACGGAAACCGTATGTTCTTTAACCATTTGATGTGGTTGTGTGAGATTTTTGCTCAAATAAATATTATAACAACATCCTATTATATTGAATATACTGGTGTTGTTACAAAAAAAGTAAATAAAAAGAGTTTAGAGGGTTGGAGAAGCAAAATAAAACAAATGAACAAAAGAGAATCAATTACCTTTAAAAGTGTAACTCCCTTTTGATTTGAGCCTAAAGGCTTCCTTTGAAAGGCTTATGCCCAAAGGGAATCCTATAGGATTAGGAGAGGGATGTGGAGAGAGTAATTGGGCAGGGGTTGGCCGAGCCAAGGGCTTGAGATGTGTGTGAAATGGGGTAGAGGTGGGGGCCTTTTATAAGAGGAGAGGAGGGGCACTTTTGGAAAGTAAAGAAATATTACTTTATTTGAAAATGTGTTTCGGTTTTAAAAGGTCCCAAAATGATATAATTCGTGGATAAGGTGATAAGGGTTCTAAATCCACTCATCCAATTGGTTTTGGAAATGTGTAGGTTTTATATTTTTCATTATCTTTCCATTTTATTTAAATCGTCAAATAATGATGTCATCGCTGCATCATTATTATGTCATAAATAATTTAATTTATTTAATGTCTAAAAATTATAAAAAAAATACTATGATGTAGGAAATCGTTTTATATTTCCAATTAATATTTATAATAAAAAATATGACTTGTATAACCCTACATAAAAATTATTTTAGTAAAACAATTTATGTTAGTGTCATTTTCACTTTAACATTAAATAAAATTATATTAATGTCATTTTCCAACTAAAGTGGATCCATGGGGTCCAAAAGTTGACCCATGGCTTGTCTTGGTCGACAATGACTCACCCAATAGGTGTAGGACAAGTGTCATGGTGTTTTCACATTTTTATAATATCATTTTTACATTAAATTACACTAATTACCTCTAATCGTGATTAATGAAAAAAAGTTACTATTCACCAAAAAATTATTTTAATCTCATTGAACCACATTTTACTTCTTAATGAAAACCATGTATGTCAGATTTTCAAAATTCAATACACATTAGTGGTAAACTTTCATTTAACTGAAAAATCAGTTTGCTTGATTACCACTTAGTGGTTTCACTATTCATCAAAAATTGAAGTTTTTCAGAAAATTACCAAAAATTCACCCTAAGCTATATTTGATATTCCGAATTCAAAAATGAAGTCCATTTTACAAAATTAAAAACATATAAGTCAAATTAATTAATTTAATAATTAATTCCCGCTGTCATGACAAATAGCGTGTTTTTGTGAAACAATAAGTATCAAAAGATTGACACCAGTTTAAGTCCAATTTCAAAGTGAAATTGATTCCAATGACCACCATTGGATTAACTGGTAAAAATATTTTCTAATTTCACTTTATAACCAATTAAAATAATAATCTAATCATATAAATAATTTAGATTAAAAAGAGGTTTTGAATTAAAATACAACATTTTACACTATTCATAAAAAAATGAACTTTATCAGAAAGGTACCCAAAATTTACACAAAGTAAATTTTGATGTCCCGATTCTAAAGAAGAGTTATATTTGGTCCAAAATAAATTATAAGAGTGATCAAAACTATATTTAATGACGGTTCACCATTAAAAGGTGATAAGTGAACCTTTAGTGAAAATTAGAGTATATATGCCCTAAAATTGAACTCTTTCCGTATTTTAAGCCTTTATCTTTTATTGGGTAAATGTATAAACATTTAAAAACATATCCAATCATATTTTAGTTATTTCTACCCATTCCCGCCAGTACAATGTCTACTTGTTATCTAACATTTAAAATAATATTATTTTATTACTAGTGTGCTACGTAAGTTTCAAAGAAACTCATCGTTGCGTATCGGGTACGCTATCGAACATAGCAACCCCTTTAAAATAAAATTAATATTTAATTCGTAAATATTAATAAATATGAAAATTCTTTATTCTTTATTTACCTGGGATGTTACAGGTTGAGTGGTTTTTTACCCCTACCCATATTATCCTTTAAATAATTTATTTTTGAACCATTAGAATCCGAACACGATTATATTATAAAATAATATTTCAATCTTTTTCTAAGGTGCCCCTCACCCCTCTTATAAAAGGGCACTTTCCCTTATCTCATCTTCACACCTACAAAGCCATTTGTGTCATCCAAACCCTACCCAAATATCCTCCCAAAATCCGTCCTTAATCCTAGAGGCCTTATTCTGATTAGAAATCTATCCTAAGGATCCCTTATGATCAAATCAAAAAGAAGAACCTGGAGAAGAGGTAAATATATCGCCACCAATTTCAAGTTATTTTCTTATTCCACTTCCTCTTTCATTGGTGTTTCCATTATAAACTAATAACTACAGTATCTTATATATATTGTGATGTTATTATAAAAATGGTACAAAAATATTCATTATGTTATCCGTTCTAGGAATAACATGTCACCATATGTGCGTACGTACGACTTATTGTCTCCACGTCGTGGTGTAGTTGTTATTAAATACATTATTATTTGGATGGGTATAATAATGACCTATAATTGATCAAAATAAATGAAATACCATGTTAATTATTTTTCATATATGATATTCCATCCATTTAATTATGATTTTATTTACAAAAAAAATGATATTGTCGCTCATGCGTATGTATGAATTACTGTCTCCACGAATGCGATGAGATTCATTCCCATACTAATAATTCAGGAATAATTTTCATGCGATGATTAAAAATAATATTTAAAGAACAAAATATCATTATGTATATTAATCTAATACACTCTATCCATAAAAATCAAGTGTTACGTAACTATGCATATAATGGAAAACGAATTAGTTAACAACCAAAATGATGATACATCTAAAATATCATTAACAAATCAATATTGGAATATTATATATGATATAATATTAATGTATATGGCTTTTTTATAATATAATAACAATTATTTTACCATTATATAGGAGTTTAACCTACCCTCAACCAAGGAAAAATACAATTTAAGGGTTAATTTCACAATCACTTTATTATCCGAGGTTTTTTACTTAAGTATCTACTGGGACCTCTTTATCATCCACATCCATGTTTTGTAAAAATGTACTCCAAAACAATTTTACTATTTACTAGACTATGGATTAATTTCATTTATTCCCTTGTTTTACTTTTTATAAATGGGTTTAAAGGAATCATTTGGTCGTTTTACAAACAAGTTACCTTATAACCTTTTAGAAAAAATAAAGGTAAGGATGTTTTTTTAACTTATACGGCTGGTGCGACTATATTCCATTGTTATAACATCACTAAAGTCTCACTTAAAAGATTATAATAATATATTAAAAATAAATGTTTTCTTTTATAATTATGTTACTTTATATGATTTCAAAAATAGAATGAGATATTTCTTTCAAACAGTTTTTAGGTCATCTATGTCAACATCCTTTAATGGATTTACTCTTGTTTGAAGTTGATTTATTATGATATAAATTTTCCGTTTTTTATTGATGGTTTTGTGATATTTTTGACTGTAGATGTGTTATTTTTCTACCATTCATGGTTTAGGGATATAATATTGACATTTCTTATGTGAGTTTTAATATAAATGTTTATGTTATGTTTAAAACTTTTCCTATGAGGATATAATTGGACTTAGAATGTGATGGCTGGAGAACGATATAGATCCTCAATTCATTAGTAGGTATTATGAGAAAAACTAGTTTCTTGTCACAAGGAATTGACAAAATCTTATTTGTAGTCTAGGAACAAGGCATTGACTATATGGTTATGAGGTCTACTAATATACATTCCATCATTATGAAAGTGGCTATTGATATTTAATGTGATTATTAAACTAGTATAATATCCATGTGAGTATGTAAATGGAATTATTTTGATTTATATTTTCCATATTATGATGAAGTTTATGATGAAAATTCTTTTGTTTTAGTTTTATACATTGCCTTAAATGTTTATGCTTATTTTTGAAAGTTTCCACTATATTGTTTTCCTTAATAATAATCTGAGCTCACCCCTTTCTATGTTTTATTTTTCTAGGGATGCAAAAAAGTATATTATAAATGACTTATAGGGATAGTATATGGGATCTAAGTGTTGTCTATGGAATCAATGTCATTTTATTTATCCATTTTATGATGTAATGTAAACCTTATGAATGTATCTAGTACTTCAAGGCTACTAAAATAATTGGTCTTTCAAGACTTGATATTTTGCAATCATGCCAATGATATGTAATAATGCACCAAATCTGGGCTTCTAGGGTTGGGGTGTTATAGTTTTATCAGAGGAAGTTTAGTACAAACCATTGAAGCTAGATTTAGAAAATCCATGATTAGAGCACATTATCTTAAGATAGACATTGAGGATTAGTATAGAAGAACTTCATAAAATTTTGGTATTATAGAGATTTTGTGTGTTTTCCAAGAAATACATCTATGTCAAGATTTGATCAGGTAGAGGTGGCATTGGCACTGATGTACCATGGGGTAAAACTTGAAAATACCCCTTTGAGCTAGACTCAAATGGGAACTGGTGCACGACCAAGGGCCTTTCTACACTCTTGGTTATGACACTCCTCGGGGGATATGCTTAGGATAATCCACATTTTATTTACAAACCATAATGAAGAATTTATGAGTATATACCATCTCAATGAATTTTTTTTATGATTATGGATCATATCCATAAAATGTTCTATTTATGTTAAGTTTTCTATAAGTTTGGAATTATGTATTGCGATTTATAAACTCATCTAGAGTATGCCATTATTTAGAAATGGCTCTTAGTGGAAGGAATGGAAACCGTATCAGTGCACACACTCCATGTATAAATTTCCCTCCTGCTCAAGATAACTATAGTGGAGCTGGTGATACAAGTGGTGCTTATTAGCTTATCATCATACTAGGACAACTCACTCGGGTTATGAATAATAACCTTACCCGTATGGAGCACCCTGATCCACCACGTGGAGGATAAATGTTAGACCTATTCATGAGGAAAAAACCACCAATATTAAATTGGAGTAAAAATACATTAGTAGCTGTGTAATGGATAAATTCAATAGAAAAAATATTTCATTCTATGGGGAGTAGCGAAAGGAAAAAAGTTGTCATGGCAGTTTATCACATCATGGGAGATGAAGATTAATGGCGGTAATTTATTCAAAACACAAAGGATGACGATGAAGTGTAAAATATGGAATGGAGGGTGTTTAAAGATATTTTATTATAAAAATAATTTCTTCATGACCATCGAGCGGATATGGAATGACAATTTCTGAGTCTAAGGAAAAGGAAGGATGAGAATGTCTCAAAATATGAAGCTAACATTACAAGGATAGTGAGGCATGTTGTAGATTATATATGTAACCTAAGAAGTAAGATTGATAATTTCATTGATGGGTTAAAACCATTTCTCCATTGATCATTAGTCTCACAGTAAATGTGGGAAAAAACACCATGGTACATGTCTGAAGGGAATGGGTGTATGTTAAAAGTCTAGTGAAAAAGGCCACCAAGCACGTGATAGCAAGGGGAATAAAAAGGCTGTTAATGTTGAATGCAACATTTATAGAGAAAGGGGAAATTAAGAAAATTAATGTCATAAGAATCCGAGTAACAAACCTCAGAAAAGGCCAAGGGATCAAGGACAAGCTTATATTATAACAAATACTATGGTTGAAACTATGAAAGATGTAGTTGAAGGTAATTTAATTGTTTCTTCTAGTTTAGCCGATGCATTATTTGATTCTACATCACCACATTGTTTCAAATCATCCTAGTTTTCTATGAAAATTAGATATTTACAATTTGATTTAACAAGGGAGTTGTCAGTAAAAAATCATAAGGGAAGTATCATTGCAACAAAATTTTGTGAATTTGTCCCCATTAGGGCATATAAATGATTTTTATTTGCATATATATTCATTGTACCCATTATTTAATTTGATACAATCCTTGGTATGGATTGGATTTCGGACCATGTTGTGAAAATTTATTGTAATAAGACGGAGGATACAATTCTAGATGATGATATGGAGTAAATTATCATTAGAGCAGAAAAAACAACACCTAATTCTTATCTAGACCCAGCCCCAGTTGATTAACTATATTCAATTATTGGGGTGTAAGAGAATGAAATAATTGTTGGTGAGGAAAAGAATGTTCGAATAGAGGACATAACTATTGTGAAAGAATATGATGATGTGTTTCCAGATGATTTACATGGACATCCTCTAGAACAGAAAATTGTGTTTTCCATTGACTTAATTCCTAGTTCATGGCCCATATCGATGACCCCATATAGAGAGGCTATAGTAGAATTAGTGGAACTAAAGAAACAATAATATCAATTGAGTAATAAGGTATTTTTTCACCCTAGTTTTTCTCCATGGGAAACCCACATTATTTTTTTATGAATAAAGATCAATCTATGAGGTTGTGCATTGACTACAGGGAGTTAAATGTTATAAAAATAAATAAAAATTATCCCCTAACTCACATTGCGGATTTATTCAACCAACTTCATGGATCTCAATACTTTTTAAAGATTGACCTTCGATCTTGATATCATCAGTTGTGTGTGAAGAAGGAAGACATCCCGAAAATAGTATTTTGAACCAGATATGAGGATTACGAGTTTACAGTAATACCTTTTGGATTGAATAATGCTCCCTTTTTCTTCACGGATCAAATGAATAGAGTTTTCAAGGAATACATTGATGACATTTTAGTGGTATTTATTGATGAGATATTGGTATACTTCAAAAGCTATGAATATCATGATAATCACTTGTGAATTATTCTGAATACTCATAGAATACATGAATTATATGGGGAGTTTAGAAAGTGTGAATTCTAGCTTCAGAAGATTTATTATATTGGCTATATTGTCTCTATGGATGGAATATCTATTGATCCTTATAATTCGAATGCAATCCAAGAATGGCCAGCACCAACGAGTATAACGGAGGTACACAGTATTATTTGTTTAGTAGGTTATTATCGACATTTCGCCCAAAATATTTTCCAATTGGCTAACCCATTTACAATGATCACATGTAAAGGGGTTAAATTTTTTTAGACAAAAGTGTGAGAATAATGTTTTGAATAATTGAATAGAAGATTAGTCAATTCTCATATCTTGAATCCACCAATGGGGAATGATGGGTTTGTTATTTGTAGTGATGCATCAAAAAAGGACTTCGTTCTGTCCTTATGTAAAATGATAGAGTTATTTCCTATGCATCCTGACAGCTAATAGCTCGTGATAAATACTATATTACTCATGATCTTCAGTTACCAGCTGTAATATTTTCTTTGAAGATATGGAGAAATTATATCTATAGTGAAAATGTGAGATATATACAAATCACAAGAGCTTGAAGTATATTTTCTCATAGAGAGAACTCAACATAAGGAAAAGGAGATGGTTTGAAATACTCAAGGATTATGATTACACCATACACTACCACCCCGGGAAGGAAAATAAGGTGGAAGATGATTTGATCAGAAAGGATCACGGTGTTCCGAACAAGATGAGAGTTTAAAAGGATCCTATATACAAGGATCTAGTAATGTTGGACATGGGGATCACCGTGGAAGATGAAACATCAAAACTTTTTCAAATGATTGCAAAACCATCTTTACTAAAATAATAAATAGTTTTCATATAAATGATGAAGAGTTTCAAAAGACGATTGAAGTTGTGAATGATGGGATATTGAGTGACATTGTGTATGAAGATGGAATTTTAAAATTTTTGGAAGAGACTTTGTGTTCTCGATATACCTGCTATCAAAAAGGAAATTGTTGGATGATTCTCATAGTTCCAATTTCTCTATACACCCTAGTATCACTATTATGTATAGAGATTTGAAGGAATATATTTTTTGGGACAACATGAAGAGGGAGATTGCTGATTTTTTGTCAAGATGTAAGGTTTTTCATCAAGTGAAAGATGGAATGCAACGACCTGGAGGAGTCATGAAACCTTTTACCATACATGAGTGGAAATGAGATAATATTATGAAGGACATTGTCATGGGACTACCAAAGGAACCTAGAAGGAATGATGCAATATGGTTTAATGTGGATCGTCTTACTAAGTGAGCACATTTCATTGCTATACAAGAAGATTTACCACTTGAATATCGAGTAATACTATATATTTATGATGTTTTGAGAGATCATGATGTATCACTATGGATTGTTTTGATTTTGATCCACATTTTACATCATTATTCTAGAATAGTCATAAAAAAGCACTGGATACTGAACTTTTTTTGGGCACTTCCTTCCACCCCTAAACTGATGGAAAATCAGAACGAACTATTCAAGCATTAGAGACATGTTGAGATCATGATCACATGACATTCAAGGTATGTGGGATCAATATATACCTATTGTAGAATTTTAATATAACAATACCTTTCATTCAAGTATTTAGATGGAACCATATGAAGCGTTATACAGAAAGAGATGTCACACACCAACCACTTGGGATGGTGTTGGTGAAAGAAAACTCATAGGCCCAGAACATGTTGAGGAAACAATGGAAAAGGGGAAGGTAAACCAAACCCAAATCAAATCAACTCAATGTGGGAATATGATCTATAACGATAACTGAAGGAAGGATTTGGAATTTCAGGTAGGAGATCATGTTTTAATGATGGTATCTCCATGGAAGGATGCTATACTTTTTGGTATGAAGGGAGAATTAGGTCCTAGGAACATCGGAACATTAGAAATTATAGGATGAATTGGTGCCATAGTATACCACTTGGCAATGCTTCCAAGTCTCTCCAATGTTAATGATGTGTTCCACGTATCATTGTTGAGAAAATACATGCCTAACCCAATTCTTGTGCTCACCGATGAGGAATTAGAACTGGAACCTGATCTAGCATATTCAGAAGAGCCAGTCTAGATTCTTGATACAAGAGAACAAGTGTTTCGAAACCGGATGACTCACATGGTAAATGTTCTATGAAGAAACCATAAAATGGAAGAGACAATGTGGGAACCTATGGAACATATGATGAATAACCACACAAATATTTTTATGCAGCAATATTCTAGAAATTTCAAGGAAGAAATAATTTGAAGGAGGGTAGAATGTAACACCCCAAACTTCCACGGTATGTTTCCCATTGAATAATATAATGTCTTGTGTTGTACGCAACTTCAAAACTCTATCACAACACGACCAATCAAACTAGCCATTATGAATAGTAATATGAAGTTTTTGAATTTTTATATATTTTATCTTTTAAAATGGAATTCATTTTTGGATTCTGAATATCGAAATTATCTTAGGGTGAATTTTGTGGTATTTTTCTGAAAGCATTCAGTTTTTGATGAATATAGAAAATACTGAGTTATTGTTCAAAACCAAATTTTTATATAAATAAATATTTATTTTATCTAAATATATTTGAAGTAAAAATTGATTCATAATACCTATATATGGTCAATGTTATCTATTTTAGTTAGTTTATACTAATTTTAGATATATAAATATTTAATTGAACTTTTTACCGTGTTTTACCCACATTCTAAGAGCATTTGCCAATTTCTATTAAACATAACTTCACCTCTTCTGTGAGTTGAATTTCAAAAATCTGAGAGACACGGTTGATATCAGTAATTAAAATTTGGTTTAATAAGATGATAATAATTTTTGGTGAATAGTAACTTCTAACTTTTATTTAACATGGTTAAAAGTAAATAGGGTAATTATGGGTAAAAATGATATTATTATTACCCTAACACATGTCCTAATTCTATTGGATAAGTGTAATTCCAAAAAAACAACCATAGGAAAAAAATAAGATCCTTTGGGTCTACTAGGATTAGATTAGGACATTTATTATTATTTAATTCAAAGAAGAGTTAAAAGTGTTAAATTCAAGTTTTCATAACTAAAACTTTTTTCATATAGGGTTCAACACAATATAAATTCAACTATAAATATTCATTACAAATATAAAAATATTTCCTACATAATTGTATTTTATTTTTAATTTTAAGAAATTAAATAATTTAATTTATTTATGACTTAATGATGATGCAATAATTAATTTATTAATAAAATATTAAAATAATGGATATTATCAATACCCAAATAAATATAACATGAGACTTTTT
This sequence comes from Viscum album, assembly GCA_963277665.1. Classification (NCBI taxonomy): domain Eukaryota; kingdom Viridiplantae; phylum Streptophyta; class Magnoliopsida; order Santalales; family Viscaceae; genus Viscum; species Viscum album. The sequence continues at coordinate 1,005,011,448 of OY728157.1, forward strand.
ATGAATTCCAATAATTTTATAGGTTAATATGACATGTTAGGGTTTATTTAATGAATTATTTTCGAAGTAATAATGCTGTTATGAATTTAGAAAAAACAAAATACTAAATAGTGTCAAAATTAACACAAAAGAGTTTTTAAAACAAATATTATATTACAAAATGTTATTTTATTACAAAAAATATAACAATAGTCCAAAGTGATTAAATACTATTATAAATTTCACTAAAGTACCAATTGGGGTTATCTTGGAAGTTTATAGTATGTTTATTAACCATGTAATATAAAAATACAAAGAGACATGGTAAATGACAAACTATTTAACTAAGAGTTAAATATAAAAGACAAGCTTAATATAGTGACCCAAACAAGTATAAAAACTATTGGTGGAGTGTTTTTAAACCCATCCCCACCTTATCCTTTAAATAATTTATTTTGGAGCCATTAGAAACCCAAAATGATTTTATTACAAAATAATATTTCAATCTTTTCCTAAGGTTCCCCAAACCCCTCTTATAAAAGGGAACTTCCCCTTCTCTCAAATACACACATTCAAATCCATTTTCCTCGGCCAACCCCTGCCCAAATATCCACCCAACTATCCTACCTTAAACCTAAAGGCCTTAGTTTTATCAGAAAGCCAACCTATGGATCCCTTTTGACCAATCAAAAGGAAGAACCCGAAGCAGAGGTAAATATCTCACGACCTCTTTGATGTTATTTTCTTCTTACGCTTCCTCTATATTTGTTATTTAAATTATAATATTTTAACTCTAGTATATTCTATTCACTATGAAATTATTATAAAAATTGTATAACCATATTCATTATGTTATCCATCTTATGAATAACATATCACCACACGTGTGTACGTACGACTTACCATCTCCACGTCGTGGTGTAGTTGTTATTCAATACATTATCATTTTTTGGGTATAAAAATGATGTATAATTGATTTAAATAATAGATGTAACAAGTTAATTATTCTGTATATATGATATACCATAAATTTACTTATGATTTTAATTACAAAAAAATGATATTTTCTCTCGTGCATATGTACTGATTACCGTCTCCACAAACACGATGAGATTTATTCCCCATCGTAATCATTCACGAATAATTTTCATGAGATGATTAAAAATTATAATTAAAGAAAATAATATCATTCTATATATGAATCAAATACACTCTATCCATAACAATCATGGCTTACATAAATATTCATATAGAGTAAAATGAATCAGTTAACAACGGAAATGATGCTACTACTAAAATATCATTAACAAATCAATATTGGAAGATCATATATGATATCATAATAATTTATATTGTTCTTATATAATATAATAAAAATTATTTGACCATTATACAGGAGGTTAACCTACCATTGACCAAGGAAAATTACATGATCAGGGTTAATTTCACAATCTTCTTATTATCTGAGGTTGTTTTTACATAAGTATCTACTGTGACTTCTTTTTCATCCACATCCATGTTTCTTAAAAATGTATTCCAAAACATTTTTACAATATACTAGACTAGGGGTTAAATTCATTTATACCCTTCTTTGACTTTTTATAAATGGGTTTAAAGGAATCTTTCTGTCATTTTCCAAATAAGGTACCTTATGACCTTTTTAACATAATTAACGTAAGAATGTTTTTTTAACTTATATAGCAGGTGCGGCTATTTTCCATCATTATAACATGATCGAAACTTCCCTTAAAATATTATTAGATTATTTTCAATATAAATTATTTCTTTTATAATTATGTAACATTAAATAATATTAGAAATTGAATGAGATATTTCTCTCTAACAGTTTTGATTTTATCAATGTCAACATACTTTAATAAATTTTAATCTTTTTTGAAATTGATTTATTATGATACAAATCTTCCCTTTTTCATTGACAGTTTTGTGATATGTTTGACTATGGATGTCTTATTTTCTACCATTCATGGTTTATTGATCAAGTATTGACATTTCGTATTATAGTTTTAATAGGAATGTTTCTGTTATGTTTAAACCTTTTCATATGAGGAATGCATTGCACCTAGTAAGTGAAGTGTGGAGCCCGCTATAGCTCTTCTATGCACATTTAGGTCTCATGAGACAAACTAGTTTCTTGGCTCAAGGCCTTGACAAAATCTATTTGTATTCTTGGAACAAGGCCTTGACTATGTGGTTATGAAGTCTAGCATTATGTATTCTATAATTTTGAAAGTGGAGATTAATATTGCATGTGATTATTTGACTAGTAGAATATCCATGTGAGTAAGTAAATGACATTATTTTGATTTATATTTTCCATATTATGATGATGTTTATGTTGAAAAGGCCTCTGTTTATGTTTTATACATTGCCTTAAATATTTATGCCTATTTATGATAGTTTTTTCTATATTGTTATCCTTAATGAGCCTCTGTGCTCACCCCTTTTTATGTTTTATTTTTCCCAGGATGCAAAGAAGTATATTATGACTGACCTGTAGGGATAGTCTATGGGATAACATTTTTTTCTATGAAAACAATGTTCTTATAGTTTTCCATTTTATGATGTAATGTAAATATTATGAATGTATCTAGTACTTCCAAGGCTACAAAACTAATAATTTTTCGAGACATGATATCTTTTTATCATTAAAATGACACATAATAATGCACTGACTCTAGGATTTTGTTGTCATGGCGTTACAAACCCGTAGACCAAATTCTCTTGTAGTTGTTTATTTAACAACTCCAATACGTACATAAACATCCTGTATAATAATTTTGAGATACATGTAGATAAAGGTACGAGTTTTATTTATAACGATATCTCATTATATATGGGAGGTATGGGTAACTCTTTGAAAAATACAACACAAACTCTTATAGTAATCAGACTTTCCCCAATATTTATGCCTTCCATTGACTCAACCATTTTATCATGGTATGCTTCTTCATAGGGTATCAAAACCAACACTATTGGATGATTCTCAAAAGGAGATTCATGGTCATACTTTAATTTTTAATGGATTATTTTATTGTTCTCAATATAAAAAGGATACTTCCATTTCCCGTATGTGGATGGGTGCCCTATATAATTAGAACCAATCCATCCCTATTGTAACTTCGAGTTCCACCAATGGATGTATCATGATGTTTTTTGGAAGAATAATCCAAAATATGCCAATAGAAGTTGATTCAAACACATATAATGAAATTATCAAACTAATAAGTGTTTCTATGGAATTATCTAAATAAAGGTTTTGGGGAATTTATTATATAGTTCTGGGAAAATTCAAATATATAATATAATGCATTGAACCAAAATAAAAAATTACATTTTCTATTCCGTAGTGAATAAAATGTTTAAATTTTAAATATTCATTTTCTTTACCCTCTTTAGAAGTGGTTATGGATCAACCATTTACTTTATCATTTTTATTTTGTTGAAAATGATGTTGATTACCATAGGGGACTTGGGGATTAGTGAACTTGCTTGGATAATACCCTTTCTCCCTATAGTTGACGCATTAAACCATGGGTGTTTCCCTCAATGCCTCTATCATATTGGACGACTGCTTTATGTATCTTCAATATTGATGATCTTGGTGGCCTACCCTTCCACAATTATAACATTTCCCCATCCATGTAATGAACTTACCATGGTGATTCTCCCTACATTTCTAACATGTGTTTGGTTGAGCTTTCATTCATCCTTTGTCATTAGTTCTTCAAAATTTGGGCTTCATCATTAATTCACCATCTCCATAGTTGTGGGACCACTCGATATACTCCACCTACACATTCAGATAATTCAACAAACTTATTACTAACCCCAAAAATGTCAGATAACTAGAGCCTTTTTAGTGTCTGGTTTTAAACTACAAAATAATTTATATGTTTTTCTATCATTATTATTAACTAATCCCAAGGATTACATTGAATTCCTTGTGATTTTTTTTTCATAATACATTATAGATTCAAATTTTATTATCATTAAAATGCATTCTATCTCCATCATTTTTTGAATTGATAGGGAAAAAACTAATTTACAAATATCTTTCTAAGCTCTTCCCATTCTATCTCATCCATTTCATCCATCAAATTGGATTTCCCAATCATCTTCCACCATTGATCGACCAAATCCTCTAAATGATAAAAATCCAACGTCACCTTCTCCATCTCAAAAAAATTAAGATCATAAATGATATTATCCATAGATTTGTCCTACTATTCCATGACTAGTTGATTTGATGACACACTTAACATTAGTGGTCTTTACTTCGTAAATTACTTGGTAGCTAGTTTTCCTCTCTTATAAGAATGACGCTCATCTATATTATTCTGGTTATTGTTTATATTTCAATACATCCGGGTAATCATCACGATGATATATTGAAGTCCAAATCCCATTTAATTGAGGATGTTGTTTAGAAAATTACTGTATTTTCCCCCACAGTGGTTAGTGGCTCAGTTTCTATTGATTCCCACAATTTTATAAAATATAAATGTTTTGAACAAAATAAAATTCATCACTAAAAAATTTATTACATTGTGAAATTAAAACTGAAGTAATATCATGTGGGGTCACAATGTTTATCATTTTTTCAAATATAATTCTTCTGGTGATCTTACAATTACATAGTATTATAAATAGAATGTTCAACAATGTTCTCTAATACTAATTAGAATATTAACAAAACTGTTCTATGATACTAACTATAGTTACCTGACATTTCATATGTGATTATTACAAAATTTTAAAGATAAATAAAATAAAATCATTACAAAACTAGGATCCATATTTTTATTATATTGGGAATTATTACACAATATATAATATTCAAAATAAAAAATAAATGTATTTAATTCCTTCTTCTAAAACATAATAGTGGCTATCATATTCTCATTATTATATGTAATTACCTGAGGATATAAATCAAAGAATGATGTGATAGAAAATTTTAATAAGAAAATAAATTAGAACTAGAATCAATATAAAATGGGTTAGCATAATCACCAAAATTATAACATAAGAATTGAATCATAATAATATTAATGATTTAAACAATTAGTTGATGGAATAAAATGTGGAAATGAAGTAAAATTAAAAATAATGCCTCATGGGACAAATAATATATAGAGTGGGGCATAAATTTAGAATTATGTCCATGTATAACATATGTATATAATAAAAAAATAACATTTTGATAATGTCTAGATTCATATTAATTTGTTTTGAACATCATCTCATGTAATAAAACACATTACCTAATGCATTAAGGTACTATATAATTCTGAGAACACCCATCAATTTAATAAATTTACATAATAATGCTTTCCACATAGAACATATATCAATATTAGACACAAATTAACACATAAAAGGACAAGGGTTTCAGTTAATAAAGAATAAATTCATGAATAAACATTCTGGTTTCGAAATATGAAAGGCATGAACAAATTTAGTATGAGAATATATACCATTGATTGAAGAAGAAACAATATCACATGGATTAGAAATGTAAATCAGAAAGAAGAGTTTTTTTGGAAAATAATTATATTTGTCATTAAATAAGATCAAAAAATTTATATTCCTAAAAAGGAAAGAGAATAGAAATGAGATTATATTTTCGGATTAAACAAAAAATGACACTAAAATTTGGCATTAAAGAGGTATGATCCATAGAAAATGAGTTAGGTTCAAGAATCTCCTCACATTAAAGAATACAGATTTAATCACTTTTATATCCAATGTAATAAAATTATATTCATTAATTAGTAAATACATATCAAAATATACATGTATCCGATTTAATATAATTTTATTATGTAATTATATTTCCATTATGTTGAGTTATATTGTTCAATTATTTTGTTTTAAAAGTGTTCATTTTCGGGATTTCATGATCGGTTCCATTGTATACATGTATGAAAGTTCTTTTAAAATGAAAATTAATCTTCAGAAATGAAATTATATACTATTAATGATATTACATTAGAATAATTGTAATTTCATATCATTTTATTATATATTATGACAATTATTCATTAGATAAAATATTAATGAAAATGGGTTTATCTATTTTTGGTGGTTTTTATGACCATATAAAACTTATATCATTTTATTTAACATTATATAAAAAATATAAAAATTAAATTTTCCACAATAATGGTTTTATGATGATTCTTGAAGGTATTAATGGAAAATGAAAACTTTTCATCCTCGAAGGTGATAAATCACCACGTCACAAATGATGTTTTCATTTTCAGATTATACGGTAGGGGAAAAGAGGGTAGTTGATGAATTTTCTGAATATCAAAATAGGCCACTAGTATATATAGTATATAGGAGTAATCATGGAACTTAAAAAATTATAGGTGATGTGATAACATGAAAATAAAAGAAATAGAAATGATATTAAAATAAAACAAAAGGGTATTTTAACTATTGAATTCCTTTCGTTTAGAACCTCCGTAGAGAAACTGATTTAGTAATTTTTTCAGTAATAAAGGATCCTAGAAGTGTTGGAGGGGCTTGAGAAGTTGATTTGGAAAAATATGGATAAGATTAAGATCTTGGATGGTCTAAGGAGATGAGATGGTGAGGAGTGGTATTTATAATAGAGGAGATGTGTGTTTTTTGGTTATATTATTCAATATATTATTACTTTAGTTGAGGAAAATCAATAGTTTCAACATTATCAATAAATATATTAAATAATGTAGTGGAATTTTATATTATTGGATTAAATTATACATATAAAAAAACATGAATCAATAATTCAAGTATTTGAAAAATAATGCAAATTAACATATTTTACTATTCAATAAAAATTCCAATATTTTAGAAGAATCTCAAAAAATAACCCTAACCATTTTTATGACAAGTATAAATGAAAAATTAACTAAATTTTATTAATATTATTTTCAAATATGATTAATTTAATTTTAAATTAAATTTATTATTAAAAATATTATCTATTTTTAAGTTATAAATGATTTTCGCAATCATTGAAAAATTTATTATGGTATCATTAAATAATATAATAATAATAATAAATAATATAAATTCATTAATATTTTTTATAAAAATGATTTTTTAATCCTTAAATTATTTATAAAATCTTAATTAAACATTTTTTTCTTATATACATGAAAAAAGTTAATTTATAATATTAAAAACATTTATTTATTTATATTGTGGTATAATTATATCATATTTTCATTTACAATATGCTTAAATTTTATTCATACTTTCATAGTTGATGATATTATTTTATTCTATATATTACTTTTCAAAATGGCCTTGTTAATATTCAAAGGTTCATGTTATTATTCCATATGTATATATTCTTTAATATATATAAATATCACTTATATAATATTTAATTTATTAGAATAATTTTTTATTTGGATAGATATGCTATGTATGAGTTTTATATCATATAAAATTTATATATAAGGAAAATTTTATTGAAAAATCATTGGGTCTTTACATGGTTTCCAAAAAAATGGTGGGTAATGATGATACGAATTTGACTAGTTCGATGGTGTGATGGTTCTTGTGGTAACATTGAATGGTGGAAATGTATGGTTGATTTTTCATCCACAGAATCCCATCAAAATATATGTATAGTATTTGGTGAGAATTTTCGTATGGTCTAATGTTGTATTTGGGATTAAGGGAATCATGATGAGGTGTTTTAGTAATTCATCAGTAGTTTGATCTGAGAGTTTCTTAGATGGGTTATTTAATGGAATCCTAACATGTGTTTTAACAAGACATAGAATGTTTTGATTTATTAATAATATCTGGTATTTAATTTATGATATAATAGGGCATTTTGGGCTTTGTACTGGCACTTATATAGAAATGTGGATGTGCTCGTACAATTTTGTTATGAAAAATGATCATGGGATTTTGTTAGAAACAGATGACAAGGGATACTACACGTGTTTAAATGACATTTACATGTTTGTTTTGAAATGATAACCTTTGGTCCACATAGGGAACAATGTTGGATTTTTGGTATAGTGTTCTGATATTGAATGATAACTATTATTGTGAAAATGATAATAATTGTATTTTATGAATTAATTCCTATAATGGATAGCACAATACTGTAAATGAGTATTATGAATGAAAAATTGTTTTTCAGGTCGAATGTGCAAGTGTAATTAGTTAACAAGTGTTTTTAAATGGTTACTCACATCTAGTCATGGTTATGAGACATAATGGGAGTCTATTTTGAGGTTAAACTTTATAAGATCATTTTACATTTAGATTTTTAACTCAACTATTTGACACTGAATGGATGAATCATATAGGTGTAGAGATGTTAATAATTGAAAAATGAGACTTCTTAGTGAGGATTGGGGTTATATTTGGTCCATTTCAAGAACCCATATTCAAATGTTTTTAAAAAATATAGAATAATTTTTTTATTTACTAGGTGGGTCGGTTATTTATTAGATATCGGAATAAATTAAAAATAGTTTGAAAACCTTAATGTAATTTTAACCATGGATAATGGTTAATGAGAAATCTTGAGGGACTAGAGGGGCCTCTAGAGAGGACATGTATCTTTTCCATCTGAAGATGTAGTAAGGCAACCAACTGATTCATGGTGTCTATAAGTAGAAATGGTTGCATGAAACATCCATAGGAATGAGGGTGGATTATACTGTATTTCTTACAGTTTCATTAATGGGGGGTTTTTTTAGTGGTTCGATTTATGAGGAATAATCCTTTTATTTTTTTATCTTTTGTTGTTTATGGCCCATGAGTTATCCCCCCTCTACAACATGGTTCCCCATTATTTTGGAGGGGGTGATTGTTGTGTATTTTGAAAATAATATCACGGTATGAGTTCACCCCTTATCCAATCCTCATCCCCATTTCTTTATATTGAATATGTAATGTTTTTGTTTAGTTATTTTTGATGATTTTACAAGAAATTGTTGAAATGATTCGAATCCTTTATGAAATTCATGTCGTTTTACTAGAGGATGTCCAAAGATGAAGTACTCCCCAACCATTTTTTTTCTCTTCACCAGTAAAACATTTCATATATTTATTTAAGGTTTTATAGTTAAATTAAATTACATTAATTATGGAATGACATGAGTAAAAAATATTTTATTAGAAAAAATAACCCTTAATGATACAAATGAGTTTATTCACATTTCATATCCAATAAAAACGACAAGATGAATTAAAAATAATTTTATTGAATATATTATCAATAAATTATATTTAAAGCATATATAAATATTAATTAGTTTAGTTTAATATAATAAATTAATTATATATAAAAGCTGATTATAGAAAATATGTTTTTTTCACTTTTATAATATTTTATCTTAATTTTTATATAATTGGAAATGATTGTATGACTGATATTCATTTTATTATATGTTTAAATAATAATTTTTATTCATTTAAAAACTTTTATTATGTTGATATTATCTTTAAAATAAATCACAAAACATAAAATGTATATAATTGTTTAAGAATAATTTCTACATAGACATGTTTTATTAGAATAGTATTACAAACCATTAATTTATCTTGATTTTGGATGTAATTAAGTTATTTTAGTAATTATTTATTTATTATTAACAATATATTTTATTTGATATTATTTTGTAAAAAGTAATTAATTTAAAAAAAATTAACCAATTCACCAAAATATTTTCTCATTATTTGATTGTATTTTATTATGTCAAACAAAAAAAAATTCAAATTATAAAGATATATATTTTACCAGATATGATTTATATAACTACATTTTAGTGTCATTAATATTTTGTTATAATAAAGCATTTAAAATTAATTTTAATATTCTAATTATAATAATCTATAATAAATATTGGTTTTATTTAATGGAGAATACATTCTAAAAACTTGGGGTGTTATATTTAGTTACAATAAAGTGTCTAACTCCAGCAATGAAAATGACCAGGAGAGCAACATAAATTTTAATACTAAGAGGGTACCTAAAATAAATAACATGAATAAATAGAAATATGAAAATGAATAGGAGATCCATTGTCATCTCTCTATTTAAAGGGTACATGAAAGGAAGAACATGAAAAACATCATGTCCCGAGAGGGGTCCTTGTATTGTGTGTGATTATAAAAACTCTATAGGGTACCACCAATATGATTCAAATCACAAGATAATAGATCATGTGAATGTATTAACATGTATACAAAATTATTTTTAAATATAATAAACTATCATTAGGTAGATAACTTACCTAATATTGAAATTATAATAAAATGTAAAATAATAGATAACCTATAATAAATTTCATATAAATTACTACATCGGTAGGACCCATACTTGTTATACTAGCTATGTGTAAGCCACATGAATAAAATAATTTTTAGATTGGGTTGATACCCTGAAATCATAAATGAGTATCATACTATATTTCATTTTCCCAAAAACTATTTATTTTATCCAAGGTCACTCATGTAATTGTGGTATGGGGTAACCCATCCTTTGGGTAATGTACTAAATGATGTTTAGTTGTTTTATTTCAATAAGTTTCAATATGAATGATAAGGATATGGTTTCAAATATAGATTATCCTTGTAATGAATAATAGGAAGTGGAGTACCCACTCGATTTGTTAATGAATGAAATCAATTGGTATCTTTAGAAGACATGGTTGGAATGATTAACTTTGGTATAGAATAATATGTGATTGCTTTATAATATTTTTTTATAAATATGGGAATTGGTAAAAGTGTAACACTATACATGAATTTACAATACATATATATTCATGGAGGTGATGGATTTTTTATTTTTGTATAGAAATATGTATTTTTTTAAAAAAATTCTCCAGATTCAATAATGGTGAGATACTAGATAGAGTCTTTGAGAATCCATAATTGGAATGAATGGAATTTTAGATACTAAAATAAATTAGAAATTCTCTTAGGTGAAGGATTATTTTATTTGAGTTGGATCATGATATATTTTAATTAAAAATATTTATTTCAATTAGTATAAAGTTTATATATAATATTATTAATATTACGTAAGTCTAGAATCTCGTATATATGTCATATTACAAGAAACCATAACATAATTGGTGTAATAATAAATATTTTATATGTGAGACATAAAAATTCATGTTTTGTTAATGGTAAGATTAAATAAATTGTTTAGTAAAATTTTAATTTTGGAAATGTAATCCTAATATTTTTTGTCTCATAATGAGAATAATTTTCATCCGTATCTATGTTCGAGTTATCTATTGTAGTGTACATCTGATTCTATCTTGTGTAAGATTCAAATTTCAACTACGTAAGTGACATACCAGACTTAAGAAATTTCAATTGTCCAAGTAAATAAATAACTCAAGTTTCTATATTAAAATATGATGATGAAAGATATGATTCAAGATGATCCTATTACTATTCTTGAAGTATTAATTAACTAGAAAAAAAATGAATGGTGTTTGATATATTCATGAAAATTAAGGAGATTACCTTTATCCAATTTAAGTGAGGTCCAAACATTGAAAAAAGTGATTTTCTGGAATTTATTATATAGTGATGTTCAATTTTCATACATTATTGTTACATATTATTAGATGAATATTCATGGTAATACATCATAATAAATTCCATAATAATACTTGTCTAATTATTTTATAAACACCGATATATAAACAATTTCTTCAAAAGTCAACCACATCATATCACAATATGTTATTCAGATCTATCATCTTTTTAAAATGTATCATACATAATATGCTTTTTTATAACCAAGGGAAAATAAAACATCATAAATGATTTTTCCCATATTTATTATAAGGGAATAAAATTTAGATACCAATGATCACATTAGTATATCATCAACATAAGGGTATGTGAACATGAGCAAAATATTTTAAATCTATGCCCTACATATCAAAGGCCATATTATTGTGCTACAAAATAAAAGATGGAAGTTCAAAATTAATATTTCTGAAATAAATGATAATGAGAAATATGTTCCAAAAATTTTCTATTATTGTATGAGTATATGTTAATTCCACATATTTAAAAATATAACATTCCATTGATCCCTTGGTAAAAAAGTAAAAAGTAACTCAGTCAGAAAAAAATAAGAATATTTTATTTTATACATTTTTTAAAAACTCAATCATGAATAAATATGAAATTTAACAATATATTATAATATTAATAATACTATAAAAAATATATTTAAAAAAAATGGACAGGGAAAAAAACGATCTTTGACTGAATGGGGAAATAATATAATTATTTTCTTAAAAACATTATTTTGTTCAACTGAGTACCTATATTGAATAATATTAATGAAAAATGTGTAATTTAGAGAAATAAATAGAGGATAATAAATTCTATATTTTCTGGGGATGTGGATCAAATTATTTAATAATCATACACATTTTCATAAAAAATCCCAATAAATAATGAAATTATTAAATAAAACTATTAAGGCTTTGATAAATTTGAATAATAAGCACCATGGAAGAATAAAATCAAATAAAACATTAAATATAATCAATACAATTCAATATACGATAAAAAATTAAAATTTATGTTTATAGACTTCATTAAATATTATAGGTTCATTAAACAACATATGCTCCAAAGAATACAAATTTAGATAACAAAAAAATATCTCATGCTACACTTACTTTGAAAGAACTCATTAATAATAATAAATAAGTTCTATCAAAAAATAATTTTAAATGAGAATAAAATAGAATCTTATAATATATTAAATGATCCCAATGTAACAGTTCAACAACCAATTTTCAATATTTCATTATTCAATTCAACATTTTTTGGTGTTAACTGTATCGTTTATCTTGAGTATTTCGATTCAGTAGTTCTAGTACTTATAATTTTTCCATGGTTCCATCATAACAATAATGATAATACTAATGTATGTTTTATATATGATATATATATATATATATATATAAATTCAAAGTCATCCATAAATGATATATATAGTAAAATTAATTACATTGTTTATGGATACAGTATGATGTACTTACGCATGAATGCAATTTTCACGTTATGACTGTTGGTATGAATAAAAGGATAAATAATAATTCATATTAGAAAATATTTATCATATTATATATATAAAACCATTTAATTAAATATATATTCAATACAATTAATGTATAATGGAACTCAAAAAATCACATCGCTTGCTTGAGGTGGTAGTGCACTTTTATGCATAAGTGACCCTATCATTTACCATAAGATTGGATGGAAAGTTGGAAGATATGATATTATATTTATAAAATTATAATTATTTCATGAAATTCATATATTAATATTAAACCCATCATTATACTAATTGAAAAATGTTGGAGATTAAAAATAAACAATATCTCATTATGGTGATGGAAAGTCGTATATAAACATGAGTGATACATTAAATTAAATTTTTATGGTAATGAGTTTGTTTAATAGAGGTTTAATAATAAGAATAATATTTTATTCTATTCAGGAATACAATTTTAAAATTTTATAATAAAGAAAATAAATTTCTATATGGTAAAATAATAAGTGTAAAAAGAAAGTGACTTGTTAAGGTGATTATCTATTTTTAAAGGATATCCTATTTAAATCCATATAAGGATAGTAAAATATTTTATTTTGTGAAGAAGAGAATAATATAATATACATAAGGATATTTGAGAGGTTTCTTTTTGTATGGGTTGGTTGAAAAAATGTCTCAATAGGTGTCAAGAGTTAAGGGTAGCTTCTACACTTTTATAACTGAGGTGAGAAGATGTTTATTGAATTTCATAAAGCATTAAAATATAATGGATTAATTCTAAAAAAAAAGAATTCTATATTACCCTATATTTGAAACCAACATTTTTAGGTGTTTTAAACCCATCAACCAATAGATTTTTTGTATGTTTTTGTGGTATTTTAGTCCTTAAATTTTGGTTTAACCCCTCAATAAACACATTTAACCCTTCATCACACTATCTATAAAGGGTTATAATATTACATATAAGGTAACTATTGACTCCTAAATATAAAAGGGTAAAATTTTAACCATATATTATAATAATTTTACTCTTTAATTTTTTTTTAAAATTTTATATAATTTAACAAAATATTAGTTCTATAAAAAACCATTAATTTCATTTTTAATTTTATTCAATTAATTTTATTGTTAACGACTTGGTGAAAAATAAGGAATTATAATTTAAACTAATTAGTAAATAATAATATGTAATAAATATCTATAAATTTCTTATGACTCACTAACATTTCTAAATGACATTAAATTTAATATTTTTAAAATCAATCTTTTTTCTATTTGTTGAATAAATATTATATTTGCATTATGTAAAAGTTTAACTAATTATTTGATTCATAAAAATAATAAATAAACTACCATGACAGTAATATTTAATTATATTTATAATATACTTTTGTTACAAAAATTATAAAATTTTTGTTCATATGTAACAATTTAATATATATTAAAGTAATTAGTAGGATATTATTGACATTATATATTACATAAATATTATTAGCATCATTATTAAAAAAAGGTAACTAAAAGGCCAAATTTATGATATTATAATGTATATGGAATAAATAACCTCATCAAATAGGATAAATTCATGTTTTGGGATGATTTTGAGGCATTTTGATATCAGTTTTGTCCCTATATCACCCATTTTACCTTCACCAAGTTAAAAAAATCAACATGGTTGCTATTCAATATGAGAAAAATTAAAATTTAACATTAAAAAAATACAAATCTCATAATACAAAATATGGTATCCAAATTTCACGATTAAAATCCTATAATTAAAAAATATTATTTATTATAAAAAATAACAATGCATTGAAAAAATCATTTTTCATAATATTTTCTTTTTAGTAATAAATAAATATATATGTAATATTAATATAAAATTTATTAAAAAGACCAAAATTATATTTTATTTAATCAAAAGTTACAATTTAAATTTTAAAAAAAATTGAAAATGTATTTTGGTGTTTTAAATACTAAAATAGATAATAAAATTTTAAAACAATTACCACTATACATAATTCATTGAAAAAGAACACATCATAGGGAAATTTAAAAAAAATAATTCAAAAGAATATATTATTATGAAGGGGTTCATAAATATTATACATTTTATAAAATAAAATATATAAATATTAAAAAACAATTAAAATATGTTCTTAAAAATATAAATAAATACTTATTTTGTAGAAAATTGCATTTTAAAGCATAAAATTAATTTTTTTATAATTTAATTCATATTTAATAATAACTAAATATTTTAGTGGTTAATTTATATATAATTATATGTTTCATTAATTTGAAAAATCCTAGTCATACCATCAATGTAAATTATATGGTTATAGTGAAAATTATTGGTGGTTCATTTATGATTGTTGTTGCGTATCTTGTATGCTTTCAGTCATAATGACCTTTTCAAATCCTAAGGTGTTACAAATTATCTGCTTTAGTAAATTTCATCAATGAAATTTGATTTTTTACTCAGTAATATGGGGTTGATATATGGAGAAATATTTTTTTGAATTCCCACATCATAAAATGGTTTAACAAAATATCCTTCAGAAATGAGGGATAAAGAAATTTTTAGGTCATCAAGAATAATACATAACTATTCTTCCTAATGGTTGAGAATATTGCGAAGTGGATATATGATCGTAGAGGAGAAAAATGACACCCAGGTAATGATAAATACTGAAAGATAATATAACTTTTAGAATATTAGGGTCTATATGACCATAAATCTTTTTTGGGAAGAAAAATGATTAATTCTTTTGAAAAAATAATTTTCAGGTTCAAGTTTTGTTTTAAGATCCTTTTCAGAGACATAAGTAATTACATTAATATATATCCTAATAAAATAACTAAATATAATTACATGGTATGTAGAATTTAATCAATTAATAAATTTACAAAATAATCTGGATTGTTTCCCCAAACGACGAGTGTTTGAGAGGATTCGTCAATCCAAAATCACCAAAACCAACTTCTAATTGATATAAAATATATATCTAGTTATTTTTATTTTTTTATGTCATTAATTTGAAAAACAAATTGTTCTCAAAATGATAGATAATTTCTAAAAATGAATAATCCTTCATATGAATAAATAATACATTAATATTAGATGAAATGATTATCAACATAACCTTAAGATTAATGAATGTTTTATGGCTATATCGGACTCTTAAGGGTAGAAGTTCAAAAAATATATCTACATTATTCTAAAAAAAATTCATATTAAATCACTTTTCATATCTAAGGGTAGCATATACCTCATACCAATTAAGAAAATCCCAATAAACTGTTAATGACTATGACTAGTCACTATATAATATTTTAAAGTAGTGATATTAATAACAATATGATGAATCATGTTTAGATACTGTCATAAATGGAAATCCTTAACTTAAAAATACATATCTGTGAAAATATCTCATTGTCAATGAAGAACATTTATAAATAAATATTATTTATTTCCAACTATTTGGTAGAGAATTTTATGTTAACATGAAATCATATACTCACCCAAGGGGATTTTTAAAACTAAATATATTATTCTTACCTTAAATCATTAAATGTTTCATATTAGATCAAAATACATTCACATGAAATAATTATTATTGATGTCTAAGGTGTTGAAAATTTGATCCACCTTAAACAAAAAAACCCATGATGGGTTACATTAACATTATTTTAGCTCATATTAAAGCATAAATTGTTTAATAAATAAACCCAATCTTTTTTCCTAAAATATTGTATTGAACTATTTAATATATTCCAAAAATCAAAAAATACAAAAATCATCATTAAAATGACTTCAATCACTTTTTTGTGATGTAATTAATGTAATTATAGTTCACTAATACTATCCCATTAATTTGAATAATCTATTTATGACATCTTGACATTTAATCATTACAACTACATCAGGTATCTTGGTTATTGGAATAATTAATCATATCATTCCATATCCTTAAGGATTAATACTATGAAACAATTTATAGATGTTTCATGATTCTTATATACAAAATAAAATTTATATGATTCTTTAATCCCAATATATAATAAACTCAATTAATTGACATAAAAAAGATAAATATCATAGGTCCTTGAATTTTCTATGAAATTAGATAGTTTTATGGAATTCACATTAACAATTTACATATTCCCTTCACATGAGTAATTGAAATTTAATTGTTACATTAGAATTATAATAATTTTCATCCATAAATCCATTCATTCCTCTATGAAAATTATTTTCTCTTTTCACTTAATTTCCATATAGAAAACAAATTATTATATTCCTACGACATCCATTCAATTTTTTTCTTCCCATATTCTCAATATATATAAATACAGATCTTATTTATTTTGTTTTCCTCACCACATTAGATATCATTGAATGATACTATTCTCTTATTTAATGTGTCCAAAAGTTGGTCGAGGGTAGACTAGTTAATTATATATCATGATAAGTTATGAGGCATAATAATATTATCTTTCAGTCCAGACATTGTTCAATTTTGTTTCCCATAGTCACATTATTCATTACATTCATTAATAACATGGTTCCAAATGGTTCCATTCTTTGGTTGACACTAATTATAATAATGTCATAAATAATAATCATATTGAGACATAATTAAATATCATTAAAAGGATGTCTAAATCATGAGACCTTTTTTTTCTATATATGATTCCTTATTATTAATCTTGGTCTTCTTATATCATTATCTATTAAAATCCATGATGATCTTTCATATGTAAATGATAATTTAACCAACCACGTCCCTCGATAGTGGCAAACTATGTGGCTAGTAATGGAACACATACTGTGAACTAGAATGATGAATGTTATATTCTCAACCTACTTGTTTTGGAAATATTAGCATGAGATGAATCTATTAGAAACCCATATCCACTTGCATTATCAAGACACATATTTGATAACCACATAATCCTTATCATAAATAAAAAATGGGATGTTTTCATATATATATAATTATACGTAGGGATATCACTAATTTTTTATCTATGTTTCTAATTGTAACTAAACCATGATCTAATCCCAAATATAGAGACCAAAAATTTTCATACATAGTTATATCATTTTATTAGATATATTTCCTTTAAAATAAATCATTATTTATAAGGGGATTATATTGTTCAAATGTATTTATATATTTGGATGAATAATCAAATGGATTATAATTGAATAAAATCACATCCCACTATGTTCATTATAATTATAATACATATATGAAATATAAATCTTAATACCTTTCTTCATTATATGTGGAATGGAAATATAAGAAAAAGGGGTGATTGGTGTCTCAGTAACGTTAAACAAGGGATATATCACCAATCACATGACCATAAAATTAGCATAAGGGTATGATAACACAATCCTCACATTTGAAAACCAGACATTATATATAGAAATTATAATCCTGATATGTCGAATAAAAATTAATAGATCATAATACATAAATCATAATGGAAACAATGAACATGAGAGTTAAGTGAATATTTTTTATATATTATATAAAATTGCGGCATAATTATTTTCAAAGAAAATCATTTTCATAGTGGTTGAGTGTCACTACTAAGACTATAATAGTGGCTTGTGTTCACTCCCAATATAATAAAATTAGTCATGGTTTACTACATAAATTATTATAGTGGACAAATTACTTTATTGAACTAGGATCACTTCACAGTATATTCATGTTTATATCATGATATTTATATATAATTATTCATTGAACTGGGAGATATATATTTCCATTTCCAACCATCACATAAATATAATGATACATATATCTTGAATAAGATCATAAAAAATTCACCATATCTGAACACATAAAAAAGAAATGGTTAAAAAAATATCGTCATAGAAAAACATTTAGGAATGAAATTTGTATCATAAAAATTTCATCATTAAATTATTCTTAGAAAAGAAATACGGTGCATAAAAATATTTTCCTTATAATAATAATCTGTCTAATGTAATAATATTTATAGTATCATTCTGTCATATCAGGATTAATGAATTAGTAACATAAATGTATTACATATTAGATAGAAACACATTTATAGATCATGTGAAATTTTTATAGAGTAAAATATTATTTCCACATTGAATTCACCTATTTAAACCACAAATATTTCAAAAAATATATTTTAAATTTCTTATTTTAAATGTATATTTGAAACATGAAAATGAATATTCAATGAATTGAGTTTTCTTGATAGTAGTAAATTTATCTTATGTAGTATAAATTAAAAGAAAACAGTGCGTTCATAGAATTATTAAAGATAATTACTAAATACATTGTTCAAAAAAAGAAATGATGATACATTTTGAACAATATTTCAAAAATACAATACTATATAAAAATTTCATAAAACAATTGCCATATAATATTAAAAATACTCTTTAAAATATTTTTAGAAAACATGGGAAAGGGAGATAATGTATTTTTTTATAAAAAAATGATAAATAAATTAATTATTTCCATAATAACATTATTTTGGTATATTGAGAACTTAATATGGTGGTGATTAAATCAAAAAATTTAATTTATATAAATAACAATAGTATAACAAAATTCATGTGTTTTTTAGAACTAAATTTTAAATTATAATATTCTTTATCATAATAAAAAACAATATTAATAAATAATTAAACATTAAAATAAAACACTAAATTCTTTGGTAAATATTGAATCAGAAGCCACATGAAAAATTAAATTAAAATGAAATTTTATATATCATTAAAATATGGATATTTTTAATATATCATGTTACAGAGTACTATATATAAAAAATATGTTATGATAGGTTCAAAAGATAACATATGTCCAAAACACACAAATTGAGATGAGAACCCCATACTCCGAGTTACACATTCTTCGAAATATCTATATACTCTTGTATGATAATGTTAGAATTAATTTATTTACATAATATAATAATTTTAAATACCTATAATATCATATAATACCAATTTATTAATTTTAAATAGTCAATTTTTTTAATAATCCTTATTATGTTTTTTCCTGGGTGTTAAATGATTTGTATATAATGATTAATTTAGTTCAGTAATTCCAGTACTCTTAATTTGATCATGGATAAATAATAAACAAAATGATAATAAAAATTTTAATATTTTATAAATTCAGTTTACATATATTTATATTCATCCATAACATATAGAGATAGGAAAATAAATTACTCTATTCATATTGACAGTAAGTCATACATATGTAAGAACATTGTTTTTACTTTTCAAGAGATTGATTTAAAGACAGTTATGTAATAATTTGAATTTATAAAATAATTATTATATACTAAAAAACATAAATATACTTTAAATTTTTTTTATTAACATCATTTTAGATAAAAAATAAAAAAACTTACAATGATTTATAGATGTGGTAGTCCACACATTCACATGAGGGCACCATAATTTTCCATTTGATTCGAATATAAGATCATATAATTGAAATAATTATTCAAAAATTTTAACTATGTTATAAATATCATATATAAACACTTAAACAATGATAATATGATATGAAAAAAATTCTTATGAAAAATAAATAGTATTATAATGAAGATATGTTATGGTGTAAAGACACATGATTGATAAATTCAGTTGCCATTTGATTGGAAAAAGGATGAATAATGGTGGTTTCATATGATAATAAACATTAAATATATTTTTTATAATGAATATCTTATTGTATGATAAATACCCAATAATTATAGAAGGTAATATAAGTATGAAAACAATAGTGGTCGGTTAAGGAATTTACCTCTTCATTGAAAGAACTCTTGTATATATTCTCTATAAAATTATAGGGTTCATCGTTTATAATTCCATGACATCTATCATGTAGATAATTATGTTTGGGATGGGTATTGGTTGGGTATGGTGAAACTATATTTTTAAAATGTTTTGAATAAGTGAGTGTGGAAGGAATCCTTTTATAATTAAGGTTAGTGGTACATTTGGAATTTCCTAAAAGATTAAATTATATTAAGGTATTTATTAATAAAAATTCATCCAAATGGAAATATATTAGAATCATTAATATTGTGAATTTTTATATATATAATTCAATAGAATTTGGGTATGTTTATTTGGTGTTTTAAAAGATATATTTATTTACCCCATAATTAATACATTTCAACCCGAATCAATGTAAAATATATTCCACTCATTAAGTGATATAATTTTACATATAAGGTTACTATTGATTCATAAATTAGAAATGGATAAAATATATGATAATATATTATCATAATATTCCTCTTTCAATATTTTTATAATTTTTTATAATTTTATAAATTATTATTTCCCTAAAATATCAGAATGTTATTATTGAAACTATTAATACAATTTAACATTAAATAAAAAAAAATATGAAGTAAAATTTTATACAATTTATTGGTTTATAATAAGTTTTAATTTTCAAAAAAAACTCACACTAAACTATAATTTTTCCATATTAAATGAATTTTAATTTTTTTATCATTTATATTTTTGTTTTTGTTTAATAAACACAATAACAACACTGAATAAGAATTTGAGGAAATTATTTCATTCATAAAAATTAAAAATAAACTAAAAATAATAATTTTTAATAATAATTCTAATTTAGAACAAAACTTATAGTCATTTTATACTTATATACTACTATATAATTTATTAAAATATATAGTCTGTCATTTTTGACTTCTTATTTTATTTATACATTAAAATTTTCATTATTAAGGAAAAATGGAACAATGATGCCACATATTTGATATATATGTTTTAATTGTTTAAATAGGCTCATCCAATAGTAGAAATTAATTTTTTGGGATGATTTTGAGACTTTACTATAATAGTTTTAACCCCAATTAAACAATTTTATGAGTACCATGATAATTGAATGTTAACAATGGTAAATATTCATTAAGAAAATAGTAAAAGATAATTATTTAAAAAATTTGGAACTACTGAATCAAAATATGGTATGCATTAATCCTATTCAATTATTAGAAGTAGGAGAATATAATTTAATATGATAAAAAAACACGTAATGAAAAAAATTGTTTTAAAAAAATTCTATTATGATTATGTTTTTCATATCAATTTAATATATAACAATCACTATATATACAATAATTATTAATATTCAATCATAATAAATGAATATTACATTAAAAAGTACATTTAATATACTTTACTTTTGATTCACCTCTTTCATGGGGTGTGGAAAAATCCCCTATTATTATTTTCCTAGTGAAATATAATTAATGATCATGGTTTCACCACATGAGGAGTTTCAAATTTATCCAATTAAATATTCTAATTTACATAACTAAATCATTTATGATATTATTATTTTACAAAACAATGAGAGTTCAATTCTTATATAACCTGAAATGGACACAAAATGGGGTTAAAGATGATAAAACATAAACATAATTCATGGTTTCACATTCCTAAATTATTTATTTTTGTTCACTTATATTAAGTAATTTATGTAAAATATAACATCTCAATGAAAAAATTATATTCATTAATGTAATTTTTGTAAAATATTTGATGAATTGAAAATAATATTTCATGCTCCTATTATAATAATTTTGGATAACAGACAATAATTAACTGTGAGTCATCTTCCAACACCCAGATCCATCGAATTTTATTTCATAAATTGAACAGCTCTACTCCATATTATAAACTTCTCTAATTAATTATAAATATGGGTAATATTTAAATAAATGAATATATGTGAGTTTAAAATTCATGTCACGGGGGATAATCTATACACCCATACCCATTAAACATATTCCCTATAAACAAAAATAAGCTATATAAAATTAAGAAATAAATTTCAGAAAACACCTATCCTCTCCTAAGGAAAAGCCTCATGTTAGTATTCTATTAATGGTTGTAATAGGTCAAAGAGAGAGAATAATGGATTAGAATAATTTTTAGGGAGAGTAGAATGAGAAATAGATAGAACCATAGTGTAAAAAATGACGAGTCACTTGAATTTTATTGAATAAATAAATTACATAATAAAATAAACAAAAATAAATCATAGTAGAAACACAAAAAGAAATATAGTAGTATCGGTTTGATTTCTCTTCCTCTTCTCTAATCATTTTAAGTGGTATTTATCCCCCATTATTTATAATGGTTTGAGCACCCTCTTCTCCATTCATTTAATTATTCAATATATCCATAGTATATTACTTTATAGAATCCCTTTTAGTTTTAGATATCGGATGTATCCCTCCCCAATGATATATATTGTTTATAATTTTTCAATATAGAAAAAAATGCATGGAATGGGAAGGAATATTTCAACATTGCCCTCAAATTTTGTTTTATGGAACCCCATCGATACACCACAAATTTCTTCTCCATTTACACAACATAATTCTCCTAAAATTTATCCAAACAAGAGACAATTATTATATGAGGTTCTTTATATAATTGATCTAATAATATAAAGAAGCATCATGAATGTTGGTTTTATTAATAAAAATAGCCCTACCCATTTGAGCACCACCACGATGGTCGAAAACCACTACACACAAACACTATACTCTTGATTATTTATTCTTAAAGGCTATAGAGTGGCCTCTTCTCCCATAGTACAACATGATATTTTTAGAAAATAAAAACAATAATACCAATAATTATGTCTTTGCATCACATCTTTAACAGCATGGGGATGAATGTTTTTTCAAGGTAAGAATAAAGAATATTAGTAACACGTATAATGTAGGAAGGTCCATGAAATTGATTCGATTGAGTAAGATTAAAAAATGACTAGAGGGATTATTCCATTTCAATATTGGACTAATTTTGGTTTTGTAATCCACCTATAATCATCTAAGTATAAATAACCCTTCAAAAGACCCCCTTTGATTCAGATCGAGCAATACATGTAACCAAAATGGAATCTTAGGTGAGGTGTAGATAGTGGTAGGTAGTGAAGAGGGTGGTTGGTAATTTCTGGAGGATTTTCTAGAATGTAAGAGGAATGTTAAAACTATATTTGGAACCATTTCACTAAGTGGTGAATAGTTCCATGTGCATATCCTTCCCACGTCATATATAAATACATGAGAGATGTTACAAATAATGAATCATGCTTTATCCCCAACTAAGAAGCTTTCCCTAATTATGTGCTCCCACATAACCTCACACACATTAATTGTCCCATGTGGACATGAAAAACCCACATGGGCATCAGCCTAACCCTTTCACAAGATCCTACCCACATGAACTGATTTAACATATATCACCTGAGGGTTATAGAATGGATTGCTAACTATTGTTGATTGTGTAGGTGATTTTATGGCTTACTAGTTGAGAGATATCATGATATAAAACTAATTTTTTTCTCAAAAAAACACTTTAAATAGTTGGTAACATTTCTACAGAAAATCATTATAAATTTCCAAACATAAAAAAATGTTATTTTCTATTCATTAAAATTAATATTAATTCCAATCTTATAAATTCCCACATTTTGAATAAATAATGTAATAAATGGAAAAAAATTAAAATTATATTAATATCATTAAATAATTTGAAAATTGTTCATGAAATTATGAGTTCATAAAATACCTGTACACATGAAAAAACTTATCACCATGAATTAAATAACAACATTAAATTAGAGGGGGAACTAGTGTTTCCAAATTTATATTTAATTTATATAACATAGAAATATTTTTGATGTGGCTTTAACAACACATGTTTTTCCACATCATTTTAATTTATTTTTATCAATTTAATTTTTTATTTTAACAGTTTTTAATAAATAATGGTTGTTTTGTATTTTTATTATTAAATTTAATAATTAATTTTTTTTATAATAAATCGTGTATTATATGCTTTAAGATATTGGATTTATTTCTTACTTTGATAGTTTAATTTTTTTTATTTATCTTGGTTGTTTCTATCTGCAAATTTTAATAATCCGACATTAATTAATTAATCAGGTCTACATTTTCACTTAGATAATGAAGATTTAATTTAGAATTTTTTTTATTAAATGTTAATTAATTTAATTTAATAGAATCTAAATATTTTAAGTCATTAAACAATTCATTATTTATTAATTTAATTTTATAAATGTTTTACTCGTGTTTAATTTCATCAACTTAATTAAATATAATAAATTTATTAATAAAATAATAGTTATAGGATTTCATTAATTAATTTAATTTGAAACAAAATTATTTTCTAAATAATTAAACTTTTTTTTATAATTGTTTTAATTTAATATTAATTTTTAAGAATTTAATTTTTATTCTGAATTCAATTTTTAGTATAGTAATAGTTTAATTTATGCTAACTGAAGTTATTATTAATTTAACATACCTTTAATTGGTTTTAAAATTTTATTAATGTTTATATTGTAATTATTTTATCAATTGTTTCAATTTTTGTTTAGTTTTTATTATTTATTTTGTTATTATTTTTTTATGTTATAATTTAATTTATTTTCTCTGTTTATTTTGTAGTGTCACAGTGTCACATCATTTTTTTCATTTTACGGGTCAACCATGGACGGTCTCACCATATCATTTCTGCCACCAATTCTATTTACTGTCTCGCCAAATTGTCATTTCCAACGTCTTCTCTTTCACATAGACTCACGGCCACCGTAACCTCTCCATACGGTCTCACCATAAACTGTACCACCATTTTCTATTTATTTTCTCACCGCATGATCGTGCCACTGTAATCCTCTTTGTTATTGTTCCACAACAAACTCACACACCGTTTCTTCTGCCACTGAATAGGAGTCTGCCACTGGTTTTGAGATATGGAGGCTTTCAGATTTAGAACAGCCACCGTCAGTTGAGGAACAGTAGCCTGCTGCCGAGGTAAGGCCGATCCAAAGGCGGTTTTCCACTATAGCCAATGAGATCATCTATTGATGCAGTATCATACAAGGTTGGGACATTGGGCTGTTGTTGCCACAGGTTTCTGTTTTTCATCACAGGTGGAGGGGCTTTGTGCAGTTGACAGGGCGTGGTTTCATCATCGATTGATGTTGAGGTGCACTACCTACCGTTTCATCCGAGATGGATTCACCTTACCGCGGCTAGTTCGAAGGAGGCAGAGCTGAGGTGGAGGATGGGGCGAGCTGTGAGGGAGGGGAACGATGTTATCTTTGGAGGCTAGTTTGAAGGAGGTGAACTCGAGGTGGTGTTGCCACTATAGGAGATGATCCGTGCCACCACAGGAGGTCCGCTAGATCCCATTGCTGCTTCGGTGTAGAGTGGAGGAGTAGGGGGCCGATACCTTTTTTCGCTAGTGATGGAGGAAGATGAAGCATGGAGTCACGAACTTCCTTCCTGGAGAAGAATCTAAGAAATCCATCCCCTCTACCAGCACACTAGAGAAGAAGAGGGGGGGGGGGGATGAATTGAATAATAAAAAATATAAAAAAGATAATAAAGTAAATGTATAAGTAAATAATTAATAAGTTAATCAGGTAAATATAATGTAATATATAATAATTTTAATATAAAATCTTTTATAATATTTATAAATTCATAAGTTATAAAATAAAATATAAGATAACTAAAAAAGGATTTATTAAATTATATGCTAAACAATAATGTTACATATGTTAAATTAATTATTAACTAAAATAAGCATATTGAATATATAATAAATATAATAATAAATTAATTTATTTAGATCTAATTTATTTATCTAATTAATTATACTATATAATTTTTAATAATACTTATTTTAATAAAATAACATAATGAATAATAATAAATTAAATAAGAAATTTTTTTATTAATGATTTAATAAATAATTAATAACAATAATTTTTATAGATATTCTAGTAATACTAATTATCAATTTAAGTGTTTTTAAATTAAATTGAATTAACTTCTTAATTTAACTTCAAATAAAACAGTTATAATATTTTATTTATTTTCTTTGAATTTATTACTACTTGATTTTTATTGCAGGTACATACGGGAATTGAAATCCCATCTAGATTCACTTAACTAACTCATCAGAAGTTAGTTACATGGGAAAATATAGTGCAACATGCGTGTCACAAAAAAACTCTTGTGTGCAATGCTTAAGTGAAGGACTTTTTGGAGTCAATGGAAGTGGGTGGTGACATGTAGTTGGTGACAATAGGATTTAAGAGTAGGGAAAGTACCGAATGGATGGGGGGACTCTGATTCATTCCACGAACACACCAGATTCCAGTGGGGAAGAATTCATTCAAGCAATCACTCAGAGGAGAGGAAGAAAATGGAGGCAATCCTTGGATCTCTTCTCGGAGAGCTATTCTTCGGAGTTCTAAGGGCCTGGAGCAACAACAATTCGAGCTAGAAGAGGGTGTTTCCTTCCTATTATTTGATCCAATTCTATTCCTCTGTAATTGAATGATTTTAGTATACCTAATTGAAAAAATGTTAGAGTAAATAGTTTCAGTTTGTGGTTATAAATAAAATCTAATAGTTATCTTATTTATCTCTTCTCACTGTCATTTTTTATGTGGTCGCCCTTGATCGAAGATATCAGTTCTGATTTCATTCATTTTCAACACATTACCTACTCTTAATCATGAAATTCTACATTTATATGGTGAGTTTGAATGTGGATTTCTTTTCTTTAACTTATAAAATGAAATAAAATATTAAGGAACATATGGCGAGTTTGATCTGTAATCTTTTTCAAACTATAATTCTCAAGTTGGTTAATCTAATGTTGGTGATCACATAGACTTTTCAGCATGAGTGATTTATCTAATAGCGTGGGAAATAAATAAATCATTTTCAGTGGTATTATTTGTAATCACTATTGTGAGAAGGATTGTTTTTAAATTCATTAGTGTTGATATTTTCCCCAAACATATTTCTTTAGATTGTTCACTTATCAGCATATTATTTCTCTCTTACATGTTGTTTTTGGCTTATTTCTTGCTTTGATATAGTTTAGAACAAAAACATCAAAAGATTGTGCAATTTCATTTGTGCCATATTAAAACCAAAATAAAAAAAGTAGAAAGATAAAAACTCAATCCCTCTGATGAAAAAAGTAGGGTCTTTTGGATAGTTTTTAGAAGACTAGTGGACAAAATAGCCTTCCCTGTGGGTTCGACCCTGCTTGCAACAGATAGAACAGTTAGTAGGAATATAAAATTTAAAATATGACCTAAACTATGATTACAGTTGGTCAATGTTTAAAATTTATATTCCTACTAACTAATGTAGATATGGAAAGTAGGGTTGAACCCACATGGAAGGATATTTTGACCACTAGTCTTCTATAAACTATCTATGAGACCCTACTATTGTCAGCAGATGGATTGAGTTTCTCGAATTCTAATTTTTTTATATTTTTTTTAAGGCACTAATGATTCAAAAAAAATATTTTTGTGCTTTTTTTCTAAACTATAATGAAGAGAAAATATTCCAAAATAGTATGTAATTGAGAAATAATATGATGATAAGTGAATAATCGAGAGATATATGTCTGGGGAAAATATCAATTGTACTAATTTTGAAAACAATACTTCTCGCAATAGTGATTACAACTAATACAACTGAAAATGAGTGATTTATTTCCCTCACCAAGAGATAAATCACTCATGCTGACAAGTCATGGAGTTCACTACTCATAGATTAATCAACTTGAGAATTCCAGTTTGAAAAAGATTACAAAACAAACTCGACGTATATTCTGTAGACTTTTATTTCAATTTAAAAGTTCAAGAAAATTAATCCACATTCAAACTCAATGATTAAATGTAGAAATTCAATATTAAAATAAGGGGATACATTACAATTTAATGAAATTAGAACTGATCTCACCGATCAATGTCGATCACATTAAAAATGATATTGAGAAGAAAAAAAGAATATAACTAATAGATTTGATTTTTAACTCCAAACTAAAAATATTTATCCAAACATTGCTTGAATTACATATAATAAAACCATTAAATTACCAGGAAATATAATTGAATGAAAATAGAGGAAAGAAACTCCCTCTTCTATCTTGAATTGCAGCTGCTCCATGCCCTCAGAACGCCGAAAATGGATCTCCGAGAAGTGATATAGGGTTCGCCTCCATGTTCATTCTCTTCTTCGAGTTAATGCTGGAATGAATTCTTCCCCGCTCTAATCTGGTGTGTTCATGGAATGAATCAAAATCCCCCCATCCGTTTCCTGATTTCCCAACTCATAACTCCTACTGTCACCTACTGCATGTCACCACCCACTTCCACCCACTCCAAAAAGTCCTTCACATAAGCACTTCACACGTGATTTTTTTTTGCGACTGGCACGTCACACTATGTTTTCCAACATAACTAGCTCCCATAGAGTTAGTTAAGTGAATCATGACAGGATTTCAATTCCCGTATAAACATGGAATAAAAACATGCAGTAATAAATAAAAAAAATAACATATTATAAATAATTGTTTTATGTTAAATTAAAAAGGTAATTCAAGTTAATTTAAAGATACTTAAATTGATAATTTTTATTACTCGAATAACTATTAAAATTATAGTTATTAATTATTTATTAAATATTTAACAAAAAAATTATGTATTTAAATTATTATTAATCATTATGTTATTTTATTAATATAAGTATTATTAAAAATTAGATAGTATAATTAATTAGAAACCTAAATTAGATCTAAATAAATTTCATATTATTATATTTATTAAAGATACAATATGCTTATTTTACATAATAATTAATTTAACATATGTAACATTATTCTTTAAAATATAATTTAATAAATTATTTTTCAGTTATATTATATTATATTTTATATCTTTTCTATTTATAAATATTATAAATGTTTTTATATTTGAATTATTTTAAATTACATTACATTTATTCGATTAACTTATTTATTATTTACTTATACTATTAATTTATTATCTTTATTATATATTTTTATTATTTAATTATCCCCCCCATCTTCTTCTCTAGTGCGCCGAAAGTGGGGAGGGATTTCTCGGATCCTTCTCTAGGGAGTAAGATCGTGACTCCCTACTTCATCTTCCTTCATCATCAGCGAACACAGGTACCGACACCCTACTCATCCACTTAACACCAAAGCAGCAATAGGATCCAGCCGACCTCCTGTGGCGGCGCGAATCATATCCTATAGTGGAAACACCACCTCAACTTCACCTCCTTCAAAATGGAATCTGTCGATAACACAGTTCCCCTCCTTCACAGCTCACCCCTCCTCTAACTCAGTTCCACCTCCTTTGAACTGGCCTCGACAAGGTGAAGCCATCCTGGACGAAATGGCATGCATTGCACCTCAACTTCAACCGACGATGAAAACATTCCCTCTCAATAGCACAACCCCCCTCCAGTGGAGATGAACAAAAGAAACCAGCGGAAAACTCAGTGCACTATCCCAACCTCGTGCGATACGACATCAATAAAAGATCTCATTGGCTATAGCAGAAAACCATCCTCGGATAGGCCTAACCTCAACAACAGGCTAAAGTTTCTCAACTGACGTGGACTGTTCTGAAGTAGCAATACTCTATATCTTAAAACAAGTGGTGGATCCTGTATTGTGGATGACGAAAAGATGTGTGAGGTTGCTATGGAACCGTAACTAGGAGGATTACGCTGGAATGATCTTGTGGTGAGACAGTAAATAGGAAAAGGTGGTAGGGTTTACGGTGAGAACATATGGAGAGGTTACAGAAACTGTGATTATGTGAGAAAGAGGATATGGTGGCATAGACAATGCGGTGAGACAGTAAATGGAACCGTTGGCACAAATGATATGGTGATACCATGCTTGGTGGCACCGTAAAATGAAATAGTAGTTGTGACACCGTGACGTTACAAAATAAACAGAGAAAATAATTTAAATTTAAAGTTAAATAAAATTAGAATAAAATAATTAATAAAATATAAATCTTAATTAAAACAATTTAAAATTTAATTACAAAATAATATTTAATAAATTTAGAAAACAAATTAAACATAAGTTAATTTGTTAAAAACATGAATTAGAATAACATATATTATTACCATTCTAGAAATTTAATTCAGATACAATTAAATAATTAAAAGTTAATATTAAATTAAAACAATTATAAAACAAAGTTGAATTATTTATAAAAGACTAAAATTTCAAATTAAATTAATCAAATAAATATGATAACTATTATTTTATTAACTAATTTAAGTTTGTTAATTATGTTGATGAAATTAAACACGAGTAGAACATTTATAAAACTAAATTAATAAATAATGAATTGTTAATTGACATAAAATATTTAGATTCTTGATTTTATTAATATTTTCACGACTTATTATATACTCAATTTAATTATTTTATATGAAATTTGAATAATTTGTGTTAAATATTAATGTTTTAATACTATGTATAATTTTTAGCATTTTTTGATGTAGTCCAATTGAGCCAGTTTACTATTTTATTTATAACTACCACAATACTGATCCAAATTGTGTGGTTATTCCTTTTTAGTATTCTAATATAAATATACATCATCTCATTAGAAGGTACCATAATCCAATTCTACCATTTGAATGGTTATATGGTCCTCCCAAACAAAACCAAAGAATCTGTGATGAAACTGGATTATTCATGAAGATTGATTTACTGGGATACATAAAGAAGTCCAAATTATATTATTCTCCACCATAGTTCGGGTAAAAATCGAAGGAGTCCCAGATAAAAATTTCAAGGCCAAACAATAATAAAAATTTCCCCAAATGATGCATTGAAACCAGCACACCATTTTGTCCTAGAAATAAAACCAGCACGCAAATATTTCCTTTTCACATGATGTGGATATCCATTAGAGCTGATATTTTTTCAGTGTGAAAGAGGAGATATTAACAGAAATTAGTTTTGAAGAAATGATTTTTATTTGAGGGCATCTTCCTATTCCAAAACCCATTCACATTGTGGTCATTGAAAAAGTCTGGATTGAAATGGACAGATCAGAATAGTTTTGTAAAACCTCCATAAACTATTCTCCATAAGTCCGATGGATGCCTAATTTTCATCGTAGACATAGGACGTTCATATATACAACTTTGAAGAATGAAATATTTCATGATTCAACTGTATGAATGACTAAATCGGCGACCCAAGTGGTGGGATAATTCTGGGATGCAAACAGTCCACCACCATGGCGTATAAATACATCCCTCCTCTCCTCTTAAAAGGGTTGGCATTTAAAAAGAGAGGAGAAAATATTGGCACGACCAAAGCCTTTCCAAAGGATTGGGAGGACCTTACATACTCATGTTTTCACTTGAGATACCCCTCCTCCTCTCATTATTTCCTTTCACTTTTGTGCTTTTCTTCATTTGTAATCTCAGAAGTGTTGTTTCGGTAATTCTATTTTAATGAAAGTGTCTTCTTCAATATCACTTATTCTCATCCAAAATTTGTAGTTTAATGTAAATTTTCATAAAATAGTTAAAATATAGTTTAATCCCATTCCCTTTTCTTTTTCTTCCTCATTCAATCGAAATACCGTTTTTAATTTTCTTCATCGTCTGTGTGTGTGTTTGGCGCACTACTCTTATCTTTTCCTTTTATTTTTCTTCTCCTTATAATTAATCACTATAAAAATATATTACCAGATTAATAAAAATCATAATGAATGAGTAAATCTCCCATTAGGGTGAGTTATAATTTAGGGATGTTATGTTATTGAGAGTATTTTCTCGATGAATATTCATTAATTTAACATTGTGTATGTTGGACTTAACATGTCATGGATTAATGAATTGTTTTGTATAACATGTGGTTTACATGGATTATTGGAAACATAAATACACTACCATAAATAACCTCTGAATGAAATTAGAACCCTAAGTTATGTTAAGTCTTGGATTAAAGCCTTAACACTTTGTAATTCCAATCAACGTTATCTTGCAATGTGGGTGTTAAATTGACTGTTATATATAACAAAGCTCCTGGATATCACAAACATAACTCCCTAAAATTGAACTCAAAAAAATATTTATCAATTTCTTATATAAATCATAATAAATTATTCATTTCAATTAATCTCTGCAAACAAACCCCCCAATCAGAATACAATCTACTAAAAACAAACGACTATTTCAAAGTATCATCGCCGAGTATTCAACCAGAGTACTGTTATACATATTAGAAGAGCACCGGAACCTTGACCGGTCAATAAGATACAATCAGCCATGTCTTTCAAATGGAACCATTTCTGGGGATGGTGTTTTATGTAGTCATTATTTTCTGGTTGTTGTATAAAAAATCCAAAAAAATTAAAAAAAATTTAAATAAAAAACACAATGAAAAACCTGTCTTCTCATAACTATCATAAAATGAAAATATAAAAATAAAAACATGTCTTCCTCATTCTTCAAAAATATATCTGAAGGCCACGTAGCCTTCAAAACAATCCCTCAGATTTTTTTGACCCTGAAATTGGGAAAACACTTCAACAACTTAGAAGGAACATAAGAGATAATCAAATAATTCAAGAACCAGTACTTGTCCAACCAATTGAATTAGATATGGCCAATCCTAGGGAACAAACACATAATGAACTTTCTGCCCCTAATATTTATTACCAACCTCTTGGTATTTAATATCCAATCAAAGAAGAAGAAATTGAACTTAAATCAGATTTGATTCATCTTCTCCCTCATTTCCACGAGCTAGACGGTGAGGATCCACATCTCCACCTTAAAGAGTTTCAAGTGGTGGGATCTACCATGAAGCCTAAAGGGGTTTCTGAAGATCATGTCAAACATATATAATTCCTTTTCTCCCTATATGATAGTGCTATTTCATGGCATTACTACCTACCTTCTGGTTCCATAACCACATGGAATGACATGAAGTGACTCTTCTAAGATAAATTCTATCCTGCATCTCGTACTGCTTCTATCCGAAATGAAAATAAGTGGTATCCATCATTTCCCAAGTGAATCACTCTATAAGTATTGGGATTGGTTCAAAAATATTGTTGAAACCTACCCACATCACCAAATCCCTGAACAACTCTTGATACAATACTTCTAAGAGTGGTAATTGGCAATGGAGTGAAATCTCATTGATGCCGCAAGTGGGGGTGCGCTTGTTGATAAAACTCATGCATCAACAAGAGATTTCATAAGTAACATGGTAAAAAACACACAACAATTCCATACTGGATCACATGCTCAAGTCATACATGCCTATGATAATCAATCAATTGAGCCGAACAGGATGATCGAGTGGATACGTGAACTTACAGGTCTTGTGCGACAACTAGTTGTGGCTACCAAATCCCCAACCTCATATTATTCACAATCAATGTTTCCTGGACCTGTATAAAACTGTGGAATCTTCCACACTTCTTCTCATCCAACAGACACATGTCCAGAACTTCATGATGATCAATCTGATTCATCTGTACCAATAGAGCTTAATGCAGTATATGATCAGCGGAACACCAACCCTCGAATATCTTCCCAGTTTGATAGGAACATCATCCAACCTCACTCTGAGCCCTTCTCTTCTTCCTATAACCAAGGCCTTAGGTATGGTAATCCCATATCTCATCCTCCTTAATTCCCTCCTCAAAATCCAGACTAGCTTCAATATAGTCAAGGTGTTGGTAACTTTCAAAAACCTTATCCTTTTATTATGCAACCTCAAAGGAACAATCCTCCTCCTGGATTCCACTATCCTAGTGAGCCTTCCCAATTCCAAAACCAATAAAATCGCTTTCCCAAGAACCAAAATCTAGGTAATCCCAATTTAGTACAAGCCCCTTCTTCTATGAAACCATGGGAAAGTGATGTTTAAGATCCTAACTCTTTCACCCGTTCTTGTCTCAAGAACATTGAAACCCAAATTGGTCAACTTGCATTCCACCTTAGTCAGCAACAACCATCCAATTATTCCCACCTTCCAGCTCAACCATTACCTAACCCCAAGGGTAATATAAGTGAAAATGCACATAGATCGGGAAAGAAAATTTCTATTCCTCAAGATAAGTCCTCCAACCCTCCTTTGAATGTTGACCTAGAAAAGGAAAAGAAAATTAAACTTGAAAAGGAACCTAAATCCATTCCCTCACCTCCTTCTATTCCACATAAAAATCCTATTCCTTTTCCACAAGCTGTCTCTAAGCCAATGAAGTCATTTGAACCTGATCCTGAAATGCTCGACATGTTTAGATGTGTTGAAGTCAAAATTCCTCTCTTCGATTCTCTAAAACAAATCCCTATGTATGCCATGTTTCTTAAGGAATTGAGCACCCACAAGAGGCAACATAGGACCATCGAAAATGTTTTTTCCCAAGAGTCTATACCCATTAATTGCAATGATCCAAGGACCTTTACAGTTCCATGCAAAATTAGAAGTTCCAAATTTGATGATGCACTCACAGACCTAAGAACCTCAATTAATTTAATGACCAAATCCATATTCCCCAACCTTGGTCTAGGTCCCTTACATCCAATGGGTTTTTTCATTTAGTTATCCAATCAAAAAACAACCAGTCCTGAGGGAATAATAGAGGATGTCCTTGTTCATGTCAGTGATCTTATCTTCCCTGCTGATTTCTATGTCCTTAACAAGGAAGGTGAGATGAACTCTTCTCGATCTCCCATAATTCTAGGAAGGCCATTCTTCATAACTACGAGAACCAAGATTGATGTCCATTCCGGCATCTTATCCATGGAATTAAGTGACCAGCTGGTCATGTTCAACATTTTCCTACCGATTCGATACCCATCTGAGGATCACTCTGCATTTTCAATCTGTGCTTCTAAGGACACTTCTAAAAGTCAATTGGACCCCATTTCATCACGTTCATCCTGTTGTGATGATAAAGGATCTTGTGAAATTTTAACAATGGTTACCCAAGTCATAATTGTTGAAGTTGATGTGGACCTCTCATTCATAGACTCCTTCAATATAGAGGAACTTGAAAACTCTCTAGAATCCCACATCAACTTTGATATCTACTGCTCCACCTTGGACATTATTAATGAAAATGAATCTGAAGCAACTGAAGTCCCATCCTCCATTCCTGAGTTGTCCAGCCCAAAAGAGAAAGATGAGAATTTTCTAAAACCTCTTCCTGAACACCTGAAATATGAATTCCTTTTCCATTATCACTCTTATCCTGTCATTATCTCTTCTTCACATACAAAAAATGAGGAGTCCAAACTTCTTTATGTGTTAAAGGAAAACAAAAAGGTATTAGGGTGGACCATAGATGACATAACTGGAATCAAACCTGATCTTTGCATGCATCACATCCATCTTGATGAATCATCCAAACCAATTAGACAACCACAAAGAAGACTCAATCCACTCATACTTGAGGTAGTTAGGGATGATATCACCAAGCATCTTCATGCTGGTATTATCTTCCCAATTTCTGATAGTGAATGGGTTAGTCCAATTAAAGTTGTACCTATGAAGGGTGGGATAACTATCATCACAAATGACCATAGAGAGGTATTAACAATTCGAGTTAAAAACAAATGGCGTGTGTGCATCGACTAGAGGAAATTGAATGTTAAAACAAGAAATGATCACCTCCCTCTTCTATTCCTTGATCAAATTCTAGAACGATTAGCTAGAATGTCACACTACTGCTTTCTTGATGGATACACAAACTACATCCAAATCCTAATCGAACCTTAGGACCCTGAAAAGACTACTTTCACATGCCACTTTTGAACATATACAGATAGAAGGATGCCTTTTGGCCTTTCCAATGCTCCTATAACATTCCAGAGGTGTATGATGAGTATCGTTTCTGAATTCATTGAACAATGCATGGAATTATTCATAGATGACTTCACCATTTATGGTGAGTCATTTGAATCTTTCTTTAATTCACTCTCTCTAGTCCTCCAAATGTATGTCAAGTGAAACCTTATGTTATGTTTTGAAAAATGTCACATCATGGTTGCAAATGGGATTATTCTAGGGAACATAGTTTCAAAATATGGTATTGAAGTTGATCTTGAAAAAATTAATGTGATCTAATCACTTCATCAACAACAATCTATTCGATACATCTGTTCATTTCTCAGTCAAGTCGGTTTCTATTGAAGATTCATCCATAACTTCAATAAAATTTCCCTCCCTATCAGCCAGTTTCTCCAAAATATTGTCACATTTCATTTCGATGAGGTTTGCAAGAGAGCCTTCGTTGATTTCAAAACTACTCTTACATCTAACCCGATAATCCAACCCCCATATTGGTCCTTACCCTTTGAGTTTATTTGTGATGCTTCTGATAGATCTGTTGGGGCTGTTCTTGGTCAAAAGTGAGGAAAACATCCTCATGTCATCTATTATGCCTCAAAAACATTGGATGAAACTCAATATCACTACATTTTCCCTGAAAAAGAACTTTTATTAGTTGATTTTGCCTAAGTTAAATTCCGACCCTATCTCTTAGGTTCCAAAATCATCATCTTCACAGACCATTCTTCTATAAAGTTCATACTCAAGAAAACTGATTCCAAACTGAGGCTAATATGATGGATCCTAATAATCCAAGAGTTTGACCTTGAAATCAAAGATAGATTAGGAAAATGAAAACCATCTGGTTGATCACTTGATTAGAATTTCTAATGTTTCTCATTCTGAAATCATCAATCCAAAATTCCCCACTGAGCACCTTTCATCTCTCACTCCAAAAATACCCTGGTGTGCCCCAATTGTAAATTACATGGTTTCTGGTTTTTTTCTGGAAATTTTATCAAAATGCCAAAAAAAAAAAAATTGAAAAGCGAATAAAAATACTATTTTTGGAAGAAAATAAACATTGGAAAACATGGGATGACATGGTAATAAGGACATGTGTTGATGAAAATGAACATTCTTCCTTATGATAATTCTATCACTCAATTCCTAGTGGTGGCCACTTTTAATCACAAATTACCTCCCGAAAGTTCCCAGATTCTGGATTCTTCTGGCCTTCACTCTTTAAGGACTCACATGAGTTCTGTCAATCAAGTAACACTTTCCAAAAATATGGAACAATTTCAATGAGAAATGAAATGCCCCAAAAGCCTTTAATTTTAGGTGAGATCATCGATGTTTGTGGTATCGATTTCATGATACCATTTCCCCTTTCCAATGGATTCTCATACAAATTTCTTGAGGTTGATTATGTTTCTAGGTGGGTCGAGGCCAAACCCACTAGAAAGGATGATGCACAAACTATCAGTGAGTTCGTAAAAACTCACATCTTCCACAGATTTGGCACAACATGTCCCTTGATCAGGGACTTAGGAACCCATTTTTTGAAATAAAACCATAGAATCTCATTCAAAAAATAATGGGGTTTTGCATAAAACATCAACTGCATATCACCCCCAAAAAAATGGCATGGCTGAAATTTCTAATAGAGAAGTTAAAAGAGTGCTTTACAGAGTTGTAAAACCCACCAAAAAAGACTGGTCAGAAAGACTTCGTGCTGCACTTTGGGCTTATCGAACTGCCTATAAAACACCCATTGGGATGTCTCCTTTTAGGCTAGTTTTTGGAAATGCATGACATATACAAGTTGAAATCCAACATATTTATTTTTGGTCTATGAAAACATGTAATTTTGATTATGAAAAATCTGGTGAAGAAATATTGTTGTAGTTGGATGAACTGGAGGAGATTCAACTTGAATCCTATGAGAATTCTAATCACTACAATGAAAAATACTAGGAACTCGATGACAAACACATACTGAGATAGGTATTCCATGAAGGTGAAAAGGTAATTCTCTTCAATGTTTGATTTCGGCTTCACCCATGTACGCTTAATTCTAATTTGGAAGGTCCTTTTGTTATTACTAATGTTTACCCATTAGGTGCAGTCAAGTCCAAGAAACCTCTTCCAAAAGGAAATTCACAGTTAATGGACATAGGTTAAAGAATCACCATTAGAGGACACACAATCCTGGATCAACATCTACTTCCATTGGATCCCCAACTTCTGTAGTCGACCCACCACTATATAGAGATGGAGACCCACCAAATAAAAACCAGGGGAAACCTCTTTCCCTTTCGCTCTCTCTCTCTCTCTTCCTCTCTCTACCTCTTTCTTCAACTTCTTCTCTCTTTTATTTTTTTACCACTTTCTTTTTCAAACACTTTTTTTCTATTTCTCTATTGTGTGGGTGTGTATTTTAAAGAACACTAAAACAAAACTAAAAAAATGTAAAAATATATATATAAGTCATATTTACTAACCATCAATTTTCAAATTTTGTCCAACCATTTTGTGGAGTTAAAAGACATGGTTTTATCTCAATGTTTTTTTGTTTTCATCATATATTTGGATAAAGAATGTTTCATCAATAATAATACATTTGAATGCTCAATTTTTTATTTGGAAAATGATTTTCCCCAACCGTGAGAATAATAATTAGCTTTCATGCCATGGCTACCTATGGAAATCTTTTCAAAATGTGTTATTTTACCCCCACTTGCGAGTCTGGAGTTTGTGGTCCTTCGAGCTAAATTTCCTACTTTAGTGTGCATTAAAATGATAGAGTCATTTTATGAACCATGTGAGAATCACAATAGCCAAATATCCACCCATTTCCCTTATAGTAATCATCCTTTTAAAGCCCCTTCGAGCCTATGAAAACCTTTTCTTTGATATCCACATTACAAGCCCAATACCTTTTCCCAGCCAATATCAACATCGATTTTCATTGCATAATTTTTTGATATTTAAGTGTGATGGGAATTGATTTCATTGTTTAGGAACCATATTATTGATTTTCAACGAGTTATCATCAGCTTGAGGGAAATCATCCATTTAATTGTGGGGGAGAGGTTGTCATTTAGTGTGTTTTGGGGAATTTAATTTACTTCCATTTATGTAATTTTTTAAATGTTATTGACAAGTGTTAAAAAAATCAAAAATGATGAAAGAAAAATAAAAAAAATGAAAAAATGGGTTCTATCTTGGGTATGTCAAAAATCAATCTTTCTCAACATTTTATCTTGTTATAACTATTACAATTACTGTTGTGAGGAGATCAAACATGGGTTGGGATATGAGTGTGAGATATGTTTGAAGGTCAAATTTCGAAAAAAAAGAAAAAAATGAAGAAAAAACACTTACATTATATTATTATTTGGAGAAGTTTTGTGTCCTGTAAATATTAAATAATCTTATTACATTCATATTTTCTTCCTCTATTGTGTCTTTATTCACACAATCATTCCCTTGAAAATATGTGTTCTCATTTCCTTCCATGTTTTATTTGAAAAAAAAAATGTGCATTGCTATTTCTATGTTGGAGTTTTAACCCTCTTCTTCTCCCTTTTTGACAGTATATTCCTACCATCCCATAGACACAGAAAACCCCTTAAAAAGAACTCTTTATTCTTTTGCACTTTGGATAGGGATTTTAAGCTGATATCTATTTCAAACTCTATGATTTTCACTTTTGGTTGGTTAATGAGTGAACCTCCATAAATTAATTTTATCAACTTGAGAGGTGTGTGTTTTACCTGTCCACATTTTCTATATCTAAATTAGAGAATGAAAAATGAATTGTTATTGGATCATTAGTTCTGTAACAATTTTTTGTTGAATTCAATAGGGATGATTGAAATAGTCTAATCCTCCCCTCATTGGAGAAAACAAAATATTAATATTTTTGGTCAGTGAAAATGATTTTTGTTATGTTTTTATATTTGTTGCACATTAGTTCATGCACAAGACTAAGTGTGGGGGAGATGATGTTATTAATATTTTCATGACTTATCATCTACTCCCTTTACTGATTTTATATGAAATGTTCATAATTTCTATGAAATATTAATGTTTTAATACTAAGTATAATTGTTGAGCATTTTTAGAAATAGTCCAATTGAGTCAGTTTTCTATTTTTCTATAACTATCTCAATACAGATCCAAATTTTGTTGTTCCTGTTTTTAGGATTATCCTTTAAATATTCAACATTTCACTAGAAGGTACCATGAGCCAATTATGCCATTTGAAGGGTCATATGGTCCTCCCAAACAAGACCAAAGAATCTGTGAAGGAACTGGACTATTCATGAAGATAGATTTACTTGGCTAAATTCAGAAGTCCAAATTCCATTATTCTCCACCATAGTTCGGGGGAAATTTAAGGAGTATAGGATACAAATTTCAAGGCCTAATAAGAACAAAAATGGACCCAAATGATACATTGAAATCCATCCCACCATTCTAGCATAGAAATACATGCAGCACATAAATGTTGGCATTTTTCCTGATGTGTACATCCATTGGATCTGAGATTCTACAGTGTGAAAGAGGAGATATGAATGGTATAATATTTTGAAGAAATTATTTTTATTTGGGGGAATATTTCTATTCCAAAACCCATTAACATTATGGTCTTTTAAAAAGTCTAG
This sequence comes from Viscum album, assembly GCA_963277665.1. NCBI lineage: Eukaryota > Viridiplantae > Streptophyta > Magnoliopsida > Santalales > Viscaceae > Viscum > Viscum album. The sequence goes on from OY728157.1 coordinate 1,005,052,966, forward strand.
ATTGAAATAGACATATCAAAATAATTTTGTAAAACCGCCATAACCTTTTCTCCATAATTCAAATGGCAACCAAATTTTCACAGTAGACAGAGGAATTTCATATCTAAAACTTTAAAGAAAAAGATATTTCATTATTCGGCTATATAAATGTCCTAATTGGCGAGACAATTGGAGGGGTAATTATTGAATAAAAACAGTCCACAACCTTGGGATATAAATACATCCCCTCCTCCCCTATCAAAAGGTTTGGCATTTCAGAAGTGAGGAGTACATACTAGAAATACCGAATCCTTTAAAAAGTATTGGGAGGACCTTCCATACTCATGTTTTCACTTGAGATACCCTTCCTCCTCTCTTTGTTTCATTTCACTTCTGTGCTTTTCTTCTTTGTAATATCGTAAGTGTTGTTTTTGTAATTCTGTTTTAATGCAAGTTTCTTCTTCAATATATCATATTATCATCCACCTTCAATAGTATAATGTTAATGTTATTAAAATAGTTAAAATAAAGTTTAATCCCCTTCCCTTTTCTTTTAATTCCTCATTCAATTGAAAGCCCATTTTTTATTTTCTTCATCCTTTGTGTGTGTGTTCGGCGCACTACTCTTATCTTATCCCTTTCTTTTTCATCAAATTATAATTTATAACAATAAAAATATATTACCATATTAATAATAATATTAATGTCTAATTAACTATCCCATTGGGGTGAGTTATAATTAAGGGATGTTAAGTGATTGAGAGTATTTGCTCGATGAATATTCTTTAAGTTAACATTGTGTATGTTGGACTTAACATGTCATGGATTGATGACTTGTTTTGTTTAACATGGGGTTTCCATGGATTATTGGAACCATAAATACACTACCATAGACAAGATCTGACTGAGATTAGAACCCTATGTTATGTTAAGTCTTGGATTAAAGTCTTAACACTTAGTAATTCCAATCAACATTATCTTGGGAAGTGCGTGTTAAATTAACTACAATATAAAGAAAAGCTCCAGGAAATCACATGCTTAACTATCTAAAAATGAACTCACCCAAATATTTATCAATTTTTTAAATCAATCAAAATCAATTAGTCTTTTCAATTATTCTCTGTAAACAAACCCCCCCAATTAGAATACAATGAACTAAAAACAAAGTACTATTTCAAAGTATCTTCGCTGATGATTCGACCCGAGTGTTGTTATACTAATTAGCAGAGCACCATAACATTGACCAGTCGATAAGAGACAATCAGCCATGTATTTCAATTATATTAAATTAAATTAAATTAATTAATAATTAATAAATCAAATTCTATATTAAAACTTCACAATCTATGTGACAATGCAGACGTAATTAATTAATTAGAGTTAGATCATAATAATTTGTAGACAGAAACTACCAAGTTAAATAAAAAATCCTTAATATTTTAAATTAAGTAATAAATAAAATATTTTAAAGCTTATCATTCATGATTTATTATTAAAATTAAATAATTATTAATATGAATAATAAAAATTAAAAATATCTACTATTTATAGAAAACTGTAAAAATAATAATTAAATGGATAAAAATTAATAAAAAAGATGTTGGAAAACATGTGTTGTTAAGGCCACATCAAATTCCCCAACAAATACTAATTGTTTGTCCTCAAACAATCCCATGTTTTATTATCATTAAAGAAACAGAAAAAATGTTCTTATGGAATTGCTCAAAATGTTGCATGTCCAAAACTTACAGTTGAGGACTTCAAAAACATTAAAATAGGTTTTTAGACAATAAATTGCTCATATGAATCTTTCCTGAAACAAATACTCACTAGTAGTCATGAAAACGATAAACCATCAATCAATGAAAATTTCATGCTTTATATGTGATACAGATTAGTGACTAACTTCAATATAGGCTTAAATTGAAACTCTAATAATGAAAAGAGGTAAAATTTCTGTGGAATTATGAACATAATAGTAGGAAATTTGTACTTTGACTTTTTCACCAAGGTTCCAAAATTAATTTTTTTTGTGATCACCTCAATGATACATCCTATATGACTCCCATAAAAACCAATTGACCCCTTTTTTATTTGGCATTCATCATTCCCCTCGCCTTAATGAACTCATTTTTGACCCTATACAATTTATTTAAATTTTCCCAAGAATTGTATAGATGTGCTAAGCACTGTGAAAATAACTTATTAAAAGTGTACAGAGGGCTTATAGTTAAAAGAAATGAACCCAGAATCAAGGGTCTCAGAGACTCACTATGGGATACCAGATGCCCAATCTACTCCAGTTTCAAAAGATTTATATAAACACCATTTACATTGTATCATTAAGATGAAAAAATTTTATATTTAAAAGAAAAATGAGTCACTTATGATTAATAACAATCATCAAAATCCAAGGGTGTAATGGACCTAACCTCTCCGTCCCATTAATTTGTCGAAAAGAAGGTCAGGAAGTGTTCTGGAGTGTAAATTTTTCTTTTCCCAACCTTTTCAGAATATTGTAAATACACACCGTGTAGTGTGAGTACACACAGTGTATCCCATACTAAATGTCGTGTAGTTTCACCCCACGTACGCGTTACCTCCAAACTGTGTGTTGACCAGTCAATGGTCATGTGTCGTGTTGAAGTCGTGTCCTTTCTGTGTGAAATAATGATCACACGCCGTGTAGCCTATACTACACGCTGTGTAGTCCCTCCCTGCGTACGTGTTACCCTCAAACTGTGTGTTGACCAGCCAATGACCGTGTTCTGCATTGAATGCCGTGTTGGAAGCCCCGTGGTGACCATGTGAAATGGCCGAGTACATGCCGTGTACTAAAAATTACATGTCATGTACTTTAGTTTGTCTTGCCTATAAAAGGAGGGGGCCACTCCTCCTTTTCAAATACCTCCTCTCCTCCCCATTCCCTCGAGCAGAACTCTCCCGAAAGAGATTCCAAGCTCTTTCCTTCTATAACTTCTTCATCCGAGCTCTGATTTACGATCCGTCATCAGCCACAGAATCATAACGACGAGGTGGAACTTCTGGCTTAGATCTATTGTCTTCCCTTTGGCCATTCCTTCCCAGCATCCACAAGAGGTGGGTTTTCCATGATTTGACAGAAGCGACGGGTGCCGACGGACGTCTTCTAAAGTTGATCCGGGGGAGCGTTGTGATCAGAACCTGTCGAGGTAGGGATCTTATCTTTGTCTCTCTAAATTGTGCATCATGCGGGGTGGGTATCCTCTTGTTTACATGAACCACATTTGAACCAGTTTAATAAAGACAATAACTGGCTTATAGAACGGGGATGGGGAAGTTATTATGTTTATCTTTATCCTATTGATATGTTTTGAATTGAATAAGCTTATGCCTACTGAAAATCACGGTCGTTGGGGGCCTTTGCTAGCACAATTAAATGTTTCCCTATATTTGTAGACCGTTTATGAATGGAATATCTTTGGAATGTGGGAATTGGTTAATCACGTAAATTTGGCTGATTATATTAATAACCAGAACCCTTGTGTGATCACCCCAGTTGAAAAAAACTGAAATAATAAACATGTGGGTGGTGGTTAGGGTTTATTTATGCGAAGGGGGTGTTTTCTGGGTTTTGCGGATCGGGTAAGCAGCGGGGCTGTAGTTGTGTTGGTTGTGGGTTGGTGTGAATGCTATGTTATTGATGGTCATTGGGGCTTCGATAAATGGTATCAAGGGGTGATGATGTACATGTTTTAGTGTTTTTTTGGTTATGGTGGTTGGTAGCAGTGCTGCAGGGATTGGTTTGAATGTGAAAAAACTATGGGTTGTGAATAATAAGTAAAATTTGGAGGATTTGATGAATGGTGGGGCTTAGTAATGGAATGGGAATAATAATCATTGGGGTTGGTTGGTTAATAAGAAGGGACTTGTTTTTATTGCTTGTATTTTCCTAACTTGATTTGTGGATGGCAGAGATATGTTTTCCGAACGATAGATATGGTTGGTTGTGCCCAGCATTTAAGGAACTAATAAACTAATTCTGTTGAAACATGAAAACGTAAATGGGTTTGGGGTTGTTTTTTGTATGCATACTTCGACATGGCAGAGCCGAGGCACGTTCTCAGTTGTTCTGTTTAGAAGACATTGGTTGGGCTGTGTGTTTGGTATATATATATATGTGTATCTTTGTGTTTTGTCTCACCCCACCCATGTTGAGCACTTAGTGCCGAACACTCCCATTTCAGGGGAGTGTGTGTTTTCCCCCTAGTTACTAGCTCCTTCCTGCTCCTTCCATAGGATGTGATGGATTGAGGCAACCATACACCCAAGACTCCCGGGAAGGTTTCGTTTGGGGTGGTTTTAGCCCAATACTCTTCGGTCAGGTTTACTATTTCACAAGAATATTCGGGATGAGGCCCAGGTGTGTGTGGGTGGGATACATGGTTGTGAGTCCCAGGTGTGTGCGAGAGGGATACATGGTTTTGAGGCCCATGTGTGTCCGGGTGGTATATGTGGTTCTTGAGGCCCAGTTGTGTGCGGGCGGGAAGAGGGTGGTAGCGTCAGGATGTTCTCCATTAGGAAGAGCAGCTAACTAGTGGGAAATGGTGCGGGGTACCCAATACTCTTGTTCTTATATACTACTACATATTGTATTGAGTTTTTGGTGAGCGTGGCTGGTGAGGTTGGGTGGATAAAATTCCATGTTAGGTTTTAGTTTCTTCTATTGTTCTCACATGACATTAGGATGTCTCCCCACTTGTGCATGAGAGCATTAGGATTCCCCACTTGAGTATACTTGTATTCTCACCCTACGTTTACTTTCAGGTTTCCAGGGGGACAACCAAGGCCGTGCGGGACACTAATAGTCATGACAGTTGGATTTGTTGCAATTGTTGTACTCTTGTTTATTTTGGTATTTTACTTTTTAGCCTTCTTGTACTTGTACCTTTGTTTAGAATTGTTTAAACAGGAATGTGGGATTGGTTTAGGTTTATTTACATGTTCAATTTTTTTGGTGTTTGACTCATCCTATTTTCCGATATTAAATAATAAAAGGGTAATGCCTCACATATTTGTGAAAAATAATACCCTTGGTGCTAGTCGCCACCCTATGGCCTACTGGAGGCGGGACTCGGGGGGTCATTATCTCCCTTTCACCATTACTAGCTCAGGAGGGGAATCATTGATGGGAGGGTGCCATGAAATAATTATATCAGAGGTGATGGTTGAGATATAGGAGGTATTCTAGAGTTAGGCGCAGTGAGGATTGCATGGGATGGTAGGGCAATATTGTTGGCTGATCTTGGTGCGTTACATGGGATAGGGAAGACCGGCTTGGACATGGGATTTTAGGCCCCCCCTGTGATCTGATGCAAGGACTCTGAGCCTACCGAACGACTAAGTGAGACTACATTAATTTCAGGGTAGAGAGCCTAGAGAAGGTAAATGCATCATCATGATTGTGTTTTACTTGATTTGGGTGTTCTGGGAAGGAAATTGAATAAAATGATAAAATGAAACCATGAGAAATTTCCTTACTACTTGGGCATAGGCGATCATTGTTTACCGTACAGGTATGGCACCTGGAGGTCGTCCCCAGGTGGATCAGACAGCCGAGGCCCAGTAGATTCATGTAGTCGATCAGATGAGGATTGACTGAGAGGAGGAAGATAGCAAGTGGCAGAAGACACTCCGTTATTTCCATTGGAAAATCCTCAAGAAGTACGAGGGTAGTACTTCAGATACAGAGATGGAGGGGTGGCTTGAGGAGCTAGGGATCACTTTTACTTTGATCTGTGATCCGAGGGAGTACTGGGTTCCCCTAGCAGTCAGTCAGCTGAGAGGTGCGGCACGTCAGTGGTGGACGCTCTACCTCGGAGAGAGGATAGTGGCAGAGGTTCAGTGGGCTGACATTGAGAATGAATTCCGAGAGTAACTCCTTTCTTCCATGATCATGGTGGAGAAGCTTCATGAGGTACTCTCCCTTCAACAGGGGAGTATGTTAGTACGAGATTTGGGGATCATGTTCAGGGATCTACTTTTCTTTGCTCAGGATCTATTTTTGAATGAGGAGTCTCGGGCGAGACGTTTGGAGGAGGCACTTCATCGTTAGCTCTAGTATGCTGTCACCCCCTTCACTCTTCTAACGTACATGGAAGTACAAATGAAGGCAGAGGATGTAGAGAGGATGCACTCGCAGGGAGGTGCACCACGAGAGGGGATCCAGCCCAGTTCGTCGAAGGGTAATGCAGTTAGTAGCAGGTCTCCTGCGACAGGACCTTCCAGATTCAGGACAGTTGGGAGCAGGCCCTAGTAGTTCCAGTTCAGATCTTCGGGTACTCGTTTCTTTTTCAGAGCCCAGGACAGAAGTGTTTCTCTTGTGGAGGTTTCAGGCACATTCAGAGTTGGAGTCTGACCCATGCTCATTACGGTGGAGGTGGGAAGGTTTAGCGCCCGCCTCAATAGCACTAGTTGCTAGAAAGGCCCTTCCAGTAGCAGTAGGACCATACTCCTCTGAGGGAAGACATTACAGGAGGAGGCCGACCTTAGGGTTCTCCTCAGGAACCTCGACCATGATGTGGTTGGGGAGGTGGTCGACATCAGAGAGGTAGAGGGGCTAGGCATGGATAGTTTCATGCAACATAGTTGACACCTCCGACAGGACCAGAAGTGGTGTGAGGTTCGATTTGTTTGTTTAGCACTCTCATTTCTGCTTTGTTTGATTCAAGAGCTTCGCACTCCTTTGTTTCACCCGGCCTAGCCAGTTCTTTGCGTATATTCATACAGATACTTTTCGTACCCCTGGTGCTGAGTACACTAATTGGAGGCCAAACCAGCGTATCTTGTGTTTGCTGAGGATGTGGACTGATGTTGGGACTGCATCGATCTAGTGGATACCTTATTTAGCTATAGATGTAGCCATGTGATTTCATCATAGGCATCGAATGGTTTTTTATATTAGTTTTATTATCGACTACTTCTGAAGAAGGGTCATGTAATCTGACGTGGATGGGAAGAGTGTATATTTTGTTGTCGAGAAGAGCTATCAGGTAGGAAGATAGCATGTGAAGCCTCTCCTTTCCTTGTTAGGTGGGTTATCAGTGGTTTTCACTGATACTGAGATGATGGATGTCTCAGAGGTTGTTGGAGAGTTACTCGATGTTTTTCTTGAGGAGGTTGTGACTCTACCCCACCCCCCCTTGACGTGAAGTTGAGTTCGAGATAGACTTAAAGCCTAGTGCCTGTCCGATTCTGATGGACCCTTATCGGATGGCACCTTCGGAGTTGCATGATTTGTGGATTCAGATGGAAGATCTAATGGAGAAGGGTTTTGTTCGACCCAGCGTGTCGCCATGGGGTGCTCCAGTTTTCTTCGTAAAGAAGGAAGATGGTGGTCTCAGGTTATGCATGGACTACCGAAGGTTGAATCAGGTGATAGTCAAGAACTGTTACCCCCTTCCACGGATATATGATCTCTTCGATCAGCTGAGGGGGGCAGTTTGGTATTCTAAGATTGATATATGATCTGGATATCATCAGCTCAGGGTAAAGGACAGTGTCATCTCAAAGACGGCTTTCAGGTGCATGTATGGACACTTCGTGTTTGTAGTGATGCCGTTTGGAGTTAAAAATTCACCAACTGCATTCATGGGGCTTATTAACCTTGTCTTACAAGAGTTTCTGGACCAGTTCTTCATTGTGTTTATCGATGACATCCAGATATACTCATGATCAGAGGAAGAGCACGTTGAGAATTTCAGGGCAGTCTTGGAAGTCCTTTGACACCACCAGTTTTATGGGAAATTGTCGAAGTGTATGTTCTTGACACAAGAAGTACACTTCCTTTGGCATGTAGTGTATCAGCATGGAGTGTTAGTGGACCCCTTGAAGGTGGAGGCAGTTGTTTCTTGGGCGGCACCCAAGAGTGTGGCAGGAGTTCATAGTTTCCTGGGGTTGGGAGGTTATTATCGGAGGTTCATTTCAGACATCTCTCGAGTTTCTTCTCCATTAACACCTTTGACTAGGAAGAACCAGGTCTCCCTATGGAGCGAGCAGTTCTAGAAAGCTTTCTACTACCTCAAGGAGTAGTTGGTCAGTGCTCCTGTACTTAGGTTTCCAGAGGAGGGGTTGTGTTATGAGGTGTTTTGTGATGCTTCTGGCCTTGGTTTGGGGTGTGTGATGATGCAGAGGAAGGGTGTGATTTGTTATGGGTCTAGGCAGTTGCGCCCTCACATGTGTAACTATTCCACTCATGACCTAGATCTTGCAGTAGTAGTGTTCGCACTGAAGTTATGCCGACATTACCACATTGGGGAAATCATCGTGGGCTTCTTAGATCACAATAACTTACGTTATTTCTTCTCCCAGCATGACCTAAACATACGACAGCCAAGATGGGTCGAGTTTCTCCAATACTACAACTTTGAGATCTCTTACACTGATGGTAAGGGAAAAGTTGTGGCTGGTGCCCTGAGCAGGAAGTCACATAAGGAAGTGGTTCGGGAATCCGTTGATGCTTGGAGAGTGATTGGAGAGTTGGCTTCCTTGAACATGGATGAACGGGTAGAGGGTGTTAGAGGTTGTTTGTTTAAGATGACGGTTTAGTCCTCCTTGTTGCAGCAGGTGGAAGAGTCTCTGTGGGGAGACCCTGAGGCCGAAGTAATGAAGGATCGTATTGATCAGAGAAACACTCTAGAAGGATGGTCAGAGGACATCTGACATCAGATGCTTTTTCATGGAAGGATGTTTGTTCCAGAAGCGATGCATGAGGGAGTTCTCCATGATTTCCATATCTTAGCCTTGGAAGTACATCCAGGAGTTTCAAAAATGTATTGAGGCATGAGGAAACAGGTTTGGTGGCCCGGGGTGAAACGATCAGTGGCGGAGTTTGTGGCTAAATTCCTAGTGTGTCATCAAGTGAAGCCTGGACACCGTGTTCCCTGTGGTTTGTTGGATCCTTTATATGTCCCCGAGTGGAAGTGGGATGACATCCCAATGGACTTCGTCATAGGACTACCAAGAGAGTAAGGTGGTTATGATGCTATCTGGGTAGTGGTGGATCAACTGACGAAATTAGCTCACTTCTTAGCAATTAAGGAGTCAGGCCCGGTGAGTACCTTAGCACAAAGGTATGTAGATGATGTGTTGTAGTTTCTTGTAGTTCTGAAGTCTATCATCTCATGTCGGGATACTTGGTTTACCTCACGAGTCTGGAGGGGGTTATAGCATGCTTTTGGAACCCAGATACTTCTTAGCACTACTTTCCACCCCCAGTCCAATGGGATGACAGAGCGAACTATCCAGATGTTAGAGGACATGTTGTGAGCATGCATTCTGAATTTCAGAGGACCATGGGTGCGACACTTGCCTTTAGTAGAGTTTTCCTATAACAACAGCTTCCACACTACTATTGGCATGGCACCATTTGAGGATTTGTATGGAAGACCATGTCTTTCACCCATTTTCTGGGTAGAGGTAGGTGTGATAGGTGCTCTTGGTCCATAGGTAGTACGAAGAACCATAGATAATGACCAGTTTGTGCGTGAGAGGATAAAAGCGGCTCCGGATTGACATAAGTCTTATGCAGATCGTCGGAGGAGGCCCTTGGAGTTCGAGGTGGGAGAACATGTGTTCTTTAAGGATTCCCTCGATGAGGGCATCATAGGTTTGGGAAGGGGAGTAAGCTCTCCCCTAGGATCATCAGACCTTTTGAGGTGCTGAGGCAAGTCAGCGAGGTGGAATATCAGCTATCCATTCCACCTCAGTAGAATAAGGTTCATGAAGTCTTCCACATCTCCCAGCATCATCAGTACTTACACGACGACTCTCAAGTTATCAACTGGGGAGAGTTAGATATGGGGGACGACGTGACCTTTGAGGGAATACCAGTCAAAACCGAGGATCGTAAAGAGAAGGTGCTCCGTGGAAGAACCATCGCCTTGGTTATTGTGATTTGGAGGAATGGCGGCCTTGAGGAGAGCACTTGGGAGCATGAGGCCCAGATGCACGCTCAGTACCCGGAGTTGTTTTTACTTGTGTTTTGTTTGTTCTTCTGAGCTTTGTATTGATGTTATACTCTGTACTTTTGATATATGGAGTGATTGGATTGTTGTTTCTGAGACTTTTTGTTTCCTTGTGCTCTGGAAATGTGTAACATGTCTGGATGTGTGGGGAAAGGGAAAAACATGATCCTTAATCCAGATTCATTAATGTGGATGCGATTGAACCCATGAGAGCGAGTCAGTGCTGCCTAAAGCAGAACATATCTCAACATAGGAGAAGGAATTTCACCAAACCACGTGATCGGGCTGTGTGTTGGTCGTATGGTGTTGGGGGCAGTGCAACATGCAAAATCCTAATGTATGGAAGTGGGAAGACCCAATTCATAATTGAGATTCATTAATGAGGATGCGATTAAACCCATGCAGGCGAGTTAGTGCCACCTAAAGTGGATAATATCTCGACATAGGAGAAAGAATTACGAACACATATGATTAGAGTTTTTAGATGGGTTCATGTTATAACGAGATCCCTAAGAGGTATCATGTTGGGTTCTTCTGGGTTGGCTTTTGAATTCTCAGGGAAGAGAATGTTTTAAAAGGCATCTGATGTAATGGTCGGACCACTCTGGCCCATTATTTTGTAGAAAAAATGTCATGAAGTGTTCTGGAGTGTAAAATGGACATTTCCAACACATTTTGGAATTTCTTAAATACACGCCATGTAGTGCGATTACATGCCATGTAGCCCATACTACACGCCGTGTAGTCCCTCCCCGCGTACACGTTACCCCCAAACCGTGTGTTGACCAGTCAACAGCCATGTGCTGTGTTGAAGCCATGTCCTTGCCATGTGAAATAATTGAGTACACGCCATTTAGCCCATACTACACGCCATTTAGTCCCTCCCCGCGTACGTGTTACCCTCAAACCGGGTGTTGACCAGTCAACGACCATGTTCCGCATTGAAGGTCATGTTGCATGCCACATGGCGACCATGTGAAATGGCCGAGTACACGCCGTGTACTAGAAATTACAGATCATGTACTTTATTTTTTCTCACCTATAAAAGGAGGGGGCATCTCCTCCTTTTTAAATCACTCCTCTCCTCCCCATTCCCTCGAGCAGAGCTCTCATGCGAGAGACTCCAAGCTCTTTTTTCCATAACTTCTTCGTCCGAGCTCTGATTTACGATCTGTCAGTAGCCACATGATCGTAACGATGTGGCGGAACTTCTGAGCATTGATCTGTTGTCTTCCCTTTGGCCTTTCCTTCCACGCTTCCACCCGATGAGGGTTTTCCTGGATTTGATAGCAGCGAAAGGCACCGACGGACGTCTTCTAAAGTTGATCCGGGGGAGCGTTGTGATCAGAAAATGTCGAGGTAGGGATCATACCTTCAACTCTCTAAATTGTTCATAATGCGGGGTGGGTATCCTATTGTTTACGTGAAATACTTATGAACCTATTTAATAAAGATAATAACTGGCTTAAAGAATGGGGATGGGGAAGTTATCATGTTTATCTTCATCCTATTGTTATGTTGTGAATTGAATAAGCTTATGCCTACTGAAAATAATGGTTGTTGGGGGCCTTTGATTGCGCACATAAATGATTTCCTATCATTCTAGACTGTTTATGAATGGAAACATTGTGGAATGTGGGAATTGGTTTGTCACGTAAATTTGTCTAATTAAATGAATAACCAGAAGCATTGTGTGATCACCCTGATTGAACAAAACTGAAATAATAAACATGTGGGAGCTGGTTAGGCTCTATTTATGTGAAGTGGGGTGTTTTGTGGGTTGTTGCAGATCAGGTAAGTATCGGGGCTACGGTTTGATTGGTTGTGGGTTGGTGTGAATGCTATATTAGTGATGGGCCGTGGGGCCGCGATAAATGGTATCAAGGGGTGATGATGTACAGGTTTCAGTGTGTTTGTCGTTATGGTGGTTGGAAGAGGGGCAGTAGGGATGGGTTTGAATGTGAATGAACGATGGGTTGGGAATAATAAATAAAATATGGATTATTTAATGAATGGTGGGTCTTGGTAACGGAATGGGAATAACAATCAATGGGGTTGGTTGGTTAATAAGAAGTTACTTGTTTTTATTTCTTGTATTTTTCTAAATTTATTTGTGGATGGAAGGGATATGTTTTACGAATGATTAATATGGTTGGTTGTTCCCAATAGTTAAGGAACTAATAAAATAATTCTTTTGAAACATTAAAACATAAATGGGGTTGGTTTTTTTTGTTGTATGCATGATTCGACATGAAACTGTTGAGGCACGTGCTTAGTTTCTCTATTTAGAAGCCATAGGTTGGGTTGTGTGTTTGGATTACATAATTATATCTGTACATTTGTGTTTTGTCGCACCCCACCAATGTTGAGAACATAGTTCTGAACACTCACATTTCATCGGAGAGGGTGTTTTACCCTTAGTTACTATCTCATTCCGGCTTTTTCTTCCATAGGCTCTGATGGATTGAGGCGACCTTACATAGAAGGCTCTCGTGTAGGTTTCGTTTGGGGTGGTTTTAGCCCAAGACTCTTCGTGCAGGTTTACTATTTCCCAAGAATCATCGAGATGATGCCCAGGTGTGTGTGGGTGGGATATGTGGTTGTGAGGCCTAGGTGTATGCTGGCGGGATACGTGGTTGTGAGGCCCAGGTGTGTCTAGGCAAGATATATGGTTCTTGAGGCCCAGGTGTGTGCGAGCGAGAAGAGTGTGGTAGTATCAGGACATTCACCTTTAGGAAGAGCAACTAACTCGTGGGAAATGGTGCAGGGTAACCAATACTCTTTTTTTGTATATACTAAAACCTGTTTTTTTTTCATTTTTGGTTAGCGTGGCTGGTGAGGATGGGTGGATAGAATTCCTTGCTAGGTTTTGGTTTCTTCTGTTGTCCTCACGGTACATTAGGATGTCTCCCCACTTGTACATGAGAGAATTAGGTTTCCTTACTGAGTATACTTGTATGCTCATCCTACGTTTACTTTCAGGTTTCCAAGAGGACTACTAGGGAGGTGCGGGACCCTACTAGTCGGGACAGTTGGAGTTGTTGTAGTTGTTGTACTATTCTTTCCTTTGTTGTTTTACTTTTGATCTTTCTTGTACTTGTACATTGGTTTAGAATTTTTTAAACATACATGTGGGATTGGTTTGGGTTTATTTACTTGTTCCTTTTTCTTTTGGCGTTTGACTCATCCTATTTCCCGATCTTAAATAATAAAAGGGTAATGCCTCCCATATTTGTGAATAATTCATACCCTTGGAGCTAGTCGCCACCCCAGGGCCTACTAGAGGCGGGACTCGGAGTTCATTATCTCCCTTTGACCATTTCCAGCTCAGGAGGGACATCTTTGATGGAAGGGGGTCATGAAAATGGGTAATATACATTATTCCACTAACAGGTAACCTATATCACTCTCAGAAGTAGTCGTAAACCAAGATTTCTGTTAGATCTGTAAGATAGATCACATAGAATTCATCTACTATCACTAATATCAGATTCAATGAAATTCTTAACTTCCAGAAAGGTACATATCCTAAGGTAAAACACATTTAGAACATAGTAAAAGCTAAAATTATGCAATAGATTTGAAATTATTTTTACCATTTTTACAAGAAATTAAGAGTTGTAGTGGGAATTGATGGGCTCACAATTGCGCGTAGTTATGAACCGTCAAGAATTGACCTCATCCCCAACACTTAATATCCAACATTGTCCCAAAAGTTGACTTCTAATGTAGAGAAAAACAATTTATAAATTAAGGTTCAAAATATATTTTCAATTTGTAGATTTATGACATGTTTTAAGGGTCACTTTGAAATTCAAAAATATTATTCGCCACAATGAGTAACTTATTAGCAGTTTCATTAGCATGTACATGCATTAACCTTCAGTCTAGTGGATATTTTCCAATAATGGTCAAACCAATAATGTATCTAGTTGGTGAAGAGAGAGTAGGGTGTATGGAAATGCCGAAAATATGATTCTATTTGATGTTCATTAACACATAAAGAAATCATTTATAACAACACATAGCAAAGCACAGTGAACAAAAAACACCACAACCAGCAAGCATGTACCCCCACACATAATGTTCATATAGTGAATGATTATTTCAATATTTATCAATGAATTGAAATATAAGAAAGATGCACATGCAAAAAAATTTATTTAAGGAGTGATAGACAACAAAATTTCATTCCAACTCAAATAGAATTTTAAACATATGTAGAATTTTTATTTCGGTAGAAAGACTTGTAGAAAAATTTTATACAGTTCAAATCACGTGACATAATTTCATATAGTAGAATTTTTTAAAATGTAACAAATAGAGCATAATTTTTTCATGAAAAACAAGAAACAAGTTTTTTAAAAGCAATAAGGAGAAGATTATGAAATAGAAATTTAATAGTAAGATACATCCCTGACTAGTTTTTTCATTAGTCTTTCATCATGGGAATTCCACTCCTTTAATGTTAGCAACAACATCCTAAAAACATATTTTATGTAAACCACATGCATTTAATCAGCATAGATAGTGCGTAGAGATGGAAACATGGAAGGAAATTATTCAAAGTAAAACAAAAATAGAAACAATATTAAACACAAATAAAATAACATGGGTTGACATCCAATAAGAACCGAATTTAATTCCTTCTGTTAGACATTATTTAATAACAAATTTTTATTTATTAACACAACAAAGACCATGGTTTTCCACCCATGCAGTGCTAGGTTTAAAGTCCCCAGGTGAAGATTATTAAAGAACAATTTTCAAGCACAACGAAGGAATCCAATCCCTCTGGATGTCCCTCAATATAATTTTTAACTCTCTTCCCATTAACTAACAAGGGTTTATTCTCATCACCTACAATTTCTACAGCTCCATTCATCAGAACTCTTAAAATAATAAATGTTCCAGACCAATTGGACTTCAACATCCCATGAAAGAGTTTGATTCTAGAGTTAAATAAGAGGACCTTCTCTCCAGGTATGATTTCATTGGATTGTATGATAGAATCAGGAAATATTTTAGTTCTCTCTTTATAAATCAGTAAATTATCATAACTATCTCTCCTAATCTCATCAATTTCACTCAACTCAAAAAACCTCCTCTCACGGGCACTCATCAAATCAATGTTTAGAGCCTTATATGCCCAATAAGACTTGTGTTGCTACTCCACAGGTAAATGGCAACATTTCCCATACAATATCCTATAAAGAGACATACCAATTGGGGTCTTGAAAGCAGTTATATATAACCATAATGCTTTATTCAATTTAAATGTCAACTCTTTCCTAGTGTTTGACAAAGTTTTCTCAAGTACCTGTTTAAGTTCCCTTTTAGAAATTTCTACCTGTCCACTAAACTGTGGATGATAAAGGGTATCAGTTTTATGAACAAAACCATATTTTCCACCAATGAATTAAATTTATAGTTCTTAAAGTGTGTTCTATTATCAGTGATAAATGATTTGGGAACTTTAAATATTGTAAATATATTTTTTAAACGAACTTAATTACATAATTATCTTTATTGTTGGGCTGTGCTACTACCTCAGACCATTTTGAAATAGAGTTAAAAGCAACAAGAATATATTCATTCCCATGAGATGATGGAAATCAACCCATGAAATTTAAACCCCAGACATCAACAATTTCATCTTCTAGAATTCCTTTCTGGGGATACTCTTGCATCCTATCGACATTTCCTGGCCTCTGACATTTATCACAACCAACAAAAAAGGTCATAACATCCTTAAAATGAGTAGGCTAATAGAAACTATATTGTAGGAATTTTTGAGTAGTTCTTTCAAAACCATGGTGACCTATCCATGGAAAAGAGTGGCAATTTTCTAAGACATGCACCAGATCTTTCTCAGGATCACACCTCATAAGTATACCATCAACACATATCCTAAACAAAAAAGATCATATGAAAAATAATATGTAAGTTCTGAAATGAATTTATTTCTTTGGTTATAGGTCATATTTTTGGGAAAGACACATGCTGCAAGGATATTGAAAGAATCATCAAACCAAGAATATTTTCAGATTGACACGGTATACAGTTTTTCATCAGGAAAGAATGATTTTATCTCCCTAGGATCTTTAGATTCAAATTGAGTAAGAGAAATCATACAAAGGTGGTTAGCATATAAATTTCCAGCTCCCTAAATATCACTAATCTCTAAATCAAATTATTGTAATAATAGAATCCATATAATTAGCCTAGGATTTGTTTCCCTCTTAGATAGAAAGAATTTTAAATAATAATGATCAGTGAAAATACCGAATTTTGAACGTAACAAGTACTGTCTAAAATTCTCAAGAGAAACAAAAACTACTAGAATTTCTTTTTCAGTAGTGGGGTAACTTTTTTGGGCTTCATCTAGAAGTATAATAGCATAATATGTCACATGTAAAATTCTATCATTCCTCTATCCAAAGACAGAACCTACAACCCTATCACTAGAATCAAACAAAAGATAAAAAGGTAGTTTCCAATCAGGTGTAGTGATGATGGGTGATGTACTGAGTTTCCCATTAAGTAGATTAAATGATTTCAAATAGTTCTCATAAAAATTTAAAGGTGCATCCTTGACCAATAATGAACATAAGGGATTAGTTATTTTGGAAAAATCTTTTTTGAATCTCTGGTAGAAAATGGAATGTCTTAAAGAACTTCTAACTCTTTTAACATTTATAGGAGGTGGAAGTTCTTTTATTAACATTAATATTATTAGTATCAACTTCTAGACCGCTTTTGGACACTTTATGAACAAGCACAATACCTTCTATGACCATGAATTGACATTTCTCCCAATTATGAAGAAGGGTGGTTTTAATGCATCTGTCTAAGAATAATTCAAGATTTCCTAGACAGGTATGAAATTTACTACCCACAATAGAGAAATAATCCATGAATACCTCAATAATTAACTCAATAATATCTAAAATGATAGCCATCATACTCCTTTGAAAAGTGGCTGGAGCTCAAAACAACCCAAAGGGAATCCTCCAATAGGAAAACGTTCCAAAGGGGAATGTGAAATTGATCATTTCCAGATCCTCTAGAGCAACAAGAATATGGTTTTATGCATAAAACCCATCCATAAAATAGAAAAACTAATTTCCAGAAAGCCTCTCATGAATTTTGTCTAAGAAGGACATTGGAGAATGGTTCTTCCTAATAGCAGAATTAATCATCCTACAATCTATACAAACTCTCCATTTTGTGTATTTCCTAAATTGGACATCTTCATTTTTTTAATTCTTAACTATAGTGAAGCCTCCCTTCATGGGAAAAACCTTGATAGGGCTGATCCAAGAACTATCAGAAATGGGATATATCATTCTAGTATCCATCAATTTGATTACTACTTCTCTCACAACTTCTTTCATGTTCGGATTTAATCATCTTTGACACTCTACCCTGGGCTTAGGGTCAGGCTCCATAGGAATTTTATGTATTAAAAATTGAGGGACTAATATCGTAGATGTCAACTATGGTCCAACCTATGGAATATTTATACTTTTTGAAAAAACAAAACAATATTTTTTCTTGATTTTTATTCATCTCAAAAAGAAATTATTACCAGTAAAGTGGAGTTCCCACCCAGAAAAGAATATTTATGATGACTAGGGATTGGTTTCAGTTCAATAGATGGTGGTTCTATACTATAAGGAAGACTCTTAGGCCTAGAAGGTCAAATATCTTCAACATATTTCATGTAATGAGTATTTAAAGATGATAGATTTTCAATTTCATGCTCAGATTCATAAGTATTAGTGCTACATTCAAAAGTGGGCAACACACTGTCTAAGTTTTCCATATCACTGTTTAACATGTTTATCAAAGAAGAATCATATATTTTTATTATAAATTCGCCCTATACAAAATCAAAATGTTCAGTATGGTTGGTGTTAATAGTGTCACCCTAAAATTCACTAAAAAATCTCCTATGTTCAGAAATAGAGGACTCATCCACA
Organism: Viscum album; assembly: GCA_963277665.1. Taxonomy (NCBI): domain Eukaryota; kingdom Viridiplantae; phylum Streptophyta; class Magnoliopsida; order Santalales; family Viscaceae; genus Viscum; species Viscum album. The sequence continues at coordinate 1,005,070,934 of OY728157.1, forward strand.
GCAGTAACTGGACAGTTATCCATTTTTGTAAAATTTTCCAGATTAAATGTATTCGTAGAATATCCAATTTTAAAATAGATTCAAAAATAATTTTATATTAAAAATATTTTTCTTAAACAGATAAATGATATTCATATTTTTAGATATTTTTAGTTCAGTTCTCATCTTCTAAGGACTCTACCCTAGAATAGATTTCAAAAAATGTTGGTCTTTTAACATTATTAAACACATTGAACTATTCTTGTTGTTCTCTAATTTTAAAAATTAATTGACCCTGATTGGGATCAATAACAGCACCACCTATGGACAAGAGGGGCCTACACTAGGTAATGGGAATGTCTTTATCAGACTCCATATCTATGACTAATTAGTATGCAGGTAAAAATAGCTTCCAAACTCCAACAATCAAATCATCTACCCTACCCACATTATGAGTGAAAGATCTATCAGCTAACTGTAGTATGAATGTCTTGGGTGGAAGATCACCCAACCTAAATTATTGAAATAGTGAGTATGGGAGCAGATTAAAGCTAGAAGATAAATCACAAAAACATTTGAGATGATCAGAGTTTCTTAGTGTGCACAGTATGAAAAAACTACCTGGGTATTTTAGTTTAGGTGGGTCTTTTTTTAGAGTACAACACTTCACTCTTCATTGAGGTTTTATGTAGAAAATTCTTCTAGAGTTTTTTGTTTGAAATTTTTCTTAGTGATTTCAAATAATATGGGATCTGAATAAAATCATGAAAGAAAAGAATGTCCACATGTAGTTTAGAAAGGAAACCAAGGAACTGAACAAGTTCATCCTTGGTGTTACCATGAGGTTTCATCTTCTCAGGGAATTGGATGGGTGGAAATTTTTTTTAAGGACTGTAGGTATATCCTTCACATCTTCATCAAATTATTCTTTTCCTCTATTCTTTTTATTTTTAGATGATGTTTTAGCTTCAGTTTGATGTAACAATTTCAGATTTAGATCATTTTCAAGACATTTATGTGAATTTCTAGCAAGTGTGCAAAGCATATTTTCAATTCTAGATTGAAGAAGATTATAATTTTGGGCATTTACATGGTCTTTTTCAGCACGAATTTGTGTATTAAGCCCAATTTTGGTGACAATAGAAATGTCATTCTCTCTAGAGTTATGTTCATTGGTACTATGAATTCTATCTTTTTCCATAGATGAAAAATCCCTAGCATGTTGACCAATTTGTCTTTCCATGTTTTTCATCATCACATCAATTTTCATTTTTTCTAAATCATATTGATTTTGATGATTGGACAGTTGAGTCATGTAACATTATTATTAAGAGTTTATTTTATTCAATATTAAATCATGTTTAGGATACATTTGAATATAATAGTTTCCTATAACATTTGAAGAGTCATCACTTTGTTGATTCTGGAAATTTGGTCTTCGTTGATTATAGTAATTAGGTGTAGTGGGTGGTTTTATTAAGCCTTGATCTTTCTAGGACAGATTAGGGTGGTTCCTATAGACTTGATTATAATTATTTGAAAATGGATCTTCTTTAGGAGGCATTCTAGGAACATTGTTAACAATGTTTTAATTCTCTTGTTTTTGGGCCTAGATATCAAAATTAGGGCAAAAGTTTTTAGTATGTCCAAACATTCCACACTGGAAACATTGTTTCCTTAATGATTGGTTGGTATTTTGACATCCTAGTTAATTAATAGTCTATTTTGAATTCTGGTTCATTAAGGATTGATGTCGGTTGGTGATTTTAGCTAGTTGATCTTGAGTTTCATTCATAGAACTAGTGTTTGGGTTAACATTTCTATTGAATCTTTTTCTTCTTGAATTATTATGTTATGAATTCAGTGAAATATTATTAAAAAAATTTCTATGTTCTTCATCTGTTATATCATTGTAATTACCCCCAGCAGCTTGGTCTACTAGATTATGTCCAAAGGAGGAAAACCCTTCAAACAAAGTATTAATAAGAAGGTGAGATGAGAGTTGATAATGGGGACAATGGGTTAGAAGATCCATAAATCTATCCCATGCTTCATGAAAAGATTCTCTATCCTCTTGATAAAGACTAGTTATCTTTGTTCTATGTTCATCTTTAAATATTTGGGGATAAAATTTCATAATGAAAGAGTTATATAGTTGATCCCAGTTTTCGAAAATATTCTCATCTAGACTCAGAAACCAATTCCTAGCATTCCCTTTAAGGAAAAATGGAATTTCTCTCATTCCTATATGATTTTCTGTGAGTCCAAGAAAAGGTAATTCATTTACGGTGTTATAGATGTCTCTAATGAAGGCTAAAGATTCCTCATTAGCCAGTCTATTAAATTAAGGTAACAGAGAAATGTGTGACTCTTTCAATTTATAGTTTTTGGCCCTAGGAGTAAGTATGATTGATTATGGATAGCATGAAACTTGAGGAAGTTGGAACTCCCTCATCCTAGGCCTTTAATTTTCATCTATGATTTCTGGTTGATTTGGACAGTTTTTAGGTTCATTAAGTCTATTATCTATGTTTTCTATTTCAGTTTTGTTCTTCTTTCATAGAGTAGTGAGTTGTTTGTCTATTTGTACGTTCAATGGAACTAATCTAATAGGAGAGTTTCTAGTGCTCATACAAATAGAAATAGAAAGTAATCAATTGTAACAATTCAGAAAGATGTGAAATAGATTATTTTAAAAAAATTTCAAAATGTTCAATTTTTTTTAAGAATTATTATATATGTGTTTTTTTAGTTTTTTTAATAATGTCTCATGCCTTCCGCAAAAACGGAACCAAAAACATGACATAAACCGTCATTGATGTTGGTCAAAGTATAAAATTTATATTCCTACTTACTATTGTATATGTGGAAGTGGGATCGAACCCACAGAGAAGTCTATTTTGACCACTAGTCTTCTAAAAACTAATTAAAAGACCCTACTGTTGTCAGTAGAGGGATTGAGTTTCTATCACTATACTTTTTTGCTTAATATAAGCCACAAATGAAACAACACATTTTTTAGATGTTTTTGTTCTAAACTATATCGATGCAAGAAATAGGCTAACAACAATAAATCACAGAGATATAATATACTGATAAGTGAACAATCTAGAGAAATATGTCCGGGGAAAATATCAACTCTAATGATATTGAAAAAAATCATTCTCACAATAGTGATTACAACTTATAAAACTAAAAATGAGTGATTTATTTCCCTCACCGGGAGATAAATCACTCAAGCTGACAAGTCTTGGAGTTCCCCACTCAAATATTACTCAACATGAGATTTACAGGTTGAAAACGATTACAGAAAAAACTCATCGTATGTTCCCAAGTCTTTTATTTCAATTTATAAGTTCAAGAAAATTAATCCACATTCAAACACACAGTATGAATGTATAATTTCAAGATTAAGAGTAGGTGATATGTTGTAATTGACTGAAATCAGAACTGATCTCACTGATCAATTCTAACCACATTAAAATATACAGTGAGAAGAGATAAAGAAGATAACCAATAGATTTTATTTTTAACCCCAAACTAAAAATATTTATCATAACATTGTTTCAATCACATATACTAAAATCGTTCAATTACATAGGAAGAGAATTGAATGAAAATAGAGGAATGAAAATACCTCTTCTAGCTTGAATTGCTGCTGATCGAGGCCATCGGGACTCCGAAGAATGGTTCTATGATAAGTGCTCCAAGGTTCGCCTCCATGTTCTTGCTATACTTTGAGTGAATACTCAAATGAATTATTCCCCTCTCAAATATAGTGTGTCCATGGAATTAATTAGAGTCCCCCCATCCATTCGCTGATTTCCATGCTCTTAAATCCTACTGTCACCTGATGCATGTCACTACCCACTTCCACCGACTCCAAGAAATTCCTTCACTTAATCACAACAGACGTGCGTTTTTTCATGACATGCACATCACACTATTTTTTCCAACGTAACTAACTCCCGCTGAGTTAGATAAGTGAATCTGGATGAGATTTAAATTCCCATATGAACCTGCAACAAACAAAAGAATTAATAAATACAATGAAAATAAATAACATATTATAATTATTTTTTGATGTGGAAATAAAATGTTAATTCAAGTTAATTTAAAGACACTGAAATTGATAATTATTATAACTAGAATAAATTTTAAAATTAAAATTAGTAATTATTTATTAAATCATTATTTTCTTGTTTAAGATTTTTTTTTATTATTCATTAAGTTATTTATTAATATAATAATTATTAAAAATTAGATAGTATAATTAATTAGATACTTAAATTAAATATAAATAAATTTAATTTATTATTATATTTATTAAAGATTCAATATGATTATTTTAGTTAATAATTAATTTAACATATGTAACATTTTCATTTAATATATAATTTAATTAATTATTTTTTAGTAATCTTATATTTTATTTTATAACATATCTATTTATAAATATTATAAAAGTTTTTATATTAAAATTATTCTATTTTAATTTTCATTATTAATCCAAATTTTCTATTTTCTCATAAAACATCAATTTAACTTCACATTTTTCATTTTAATAATCATTAAAATCATTTTAATTTTCCCCTTTTGGAAATGGTGGAACTTCTCATTTCATTAATTCATGATTCTGAATAGAGTTTTATTAAACATGAAATTTCAGGATCAGCCCCACTCTGATTTAATTTTATCTCTTAACCAATGATACAAATTCATGTATTTTTTTCATTTATCACGATTACATGATCATTTTCCATAGGCTTCTAGTGGAACTACATTCACCACTTTATAATTAAAATAATAATTAGAAAATTAATATGATGTTTTAATTAAATTTATAGTGATTTTGAGGATTATGTTTGGTTGGAATTTATGCTAAAAATATGATGTCTCCAAAAAATAGGGTTATCTATAAATCATGAATTATATTAAATTTAAAAGTGAAAATAAAATATTCTATTAAAAATGTTACTTACACAACACAAGACTTAATTAATGTTCACAATATATGATAATATAAATAATGAATTACATCTTCATGAATTTTACTTAATTTATTTTTCAGTAAAACAGATTTTTTTTATTTCTTTATATTTTATCAAAAGTAATGTTAAAAAAATATGCACATAAACCACCTAGAAACATATGATAACGATCATTGGTACAATTAAAATATTTTTAATCAAAGAATATCCCACTCTATTATATCATAAATTTAAATTAAATAAAATTAATTGTTTGAATGAAAAACCAATCCCAGTACCCAAATTTGAACCCCAAACCATATCATTATAATTTATTTCATCCTTTAAACATGGCTTCCATACCCCCACACATAATCATAAAAATATATTGAAAATTAATTATATTCGAGTAGGAATTTATATCAATTTATTGAAATATGTCTCATTCCTACCAGGTTCATTAAATTTTTCTATAGCCAAAAAAGGATCCATGTACAACTTAGTATAAATGACAATTTATTGTCATTAAAAATTCCTCAATCCTGATTAAATGTGTTCTTATTAAAGAAATTTGTTGAAAAAATCCAATTAATGATCTATAAAGTGATATCACCCAAGATCACTTTAGAAATATGATCATGATAAAATATAAAATATTTGGTAATGATGTCCTCTCGAGAAAAGAACATATAATGTAAAAAAATTACATGTGACCTCACTATAAATCAAAAATCAATTCACATGAATTTCAAAAATTCAAAGTTTGAAAAATGAGATGGATATTTCATTTTAATGAATCAATAAATTACCAAAATTATGAGTCATAAATTCCAACTATATGATTTAATATAATAATAAAACACCCCATATTAATCATTTAATATCAAAATAATTAAAATCAAATAAATGGAGTCATAGTGATCCAAATACTGTCTTGTAACATTCAATATTAAAGTAAAAAATAAATTCAAAAAATGGACATTTAATTTAATTTTTATAATATATTTTGAAATATTATGTTCAATATATAATTTTTAGAATAAAATTGTTGTGATTTTATAAGGTGGATATAAAAGTGAAGTCTTTTTGCTTAGGGATATTTAGCATTGGATGTTTGGGGATACCTTAATCCATTATGATCCTAGAAAATAAATTAAACCAATTAAAATACATTGATAATGCCATTATTTATCATATAGAATATGGTAGTCAGTGATATAATACATATAATTCTAACTAATAAATTGAAATTCATAGAATCCATGTGATATGATAATCATGGGTAAATTCCTCAAGTGGGACCTTGATTATTAAAACCACTAGCATGGGAGTTATAACGGTTATCCATATTCTATTGTAGGGTAGAGCATCATGGATTTTACTCAACACATGTTTATTTTATAATTTATCAGTTAGTTTTTATTGTGGAGTCCATGTATAGAGTTAACTAAATCAACCCCCCATGAAATAAGGTACAACTAGTATGGTTGGTGTTTGATTATTTATAGATCATATTTATTTGTAGTTTATACTTCTGTAACCTCCTATTTGTTTTCAAGATCATTCTCAATATGGGATGCATGAATTGATATTTCAAAGGGGATAATATAATGTTATTTTATATGAATAGAATTGAAAATGAGAATAGATAATATGAACATTATCACTTTTAATGTGACCATATTCTGTCTTGGGCTTCCTCAGGATCAACAACATGGAACTATTTATGGAATTCCTCTAATTTATGGTCAATAATAGCTCGAATCTCCATGGGAACCTAATTAGGTGTATGATAATATTATTAATCGTCATATAAGAAAATACATGAATTGGATAAATCTATATTTATAAAATAGTGGGGGTTAATTCTCAATTCACATTTAAAAAAATATGGTGGTAATGATTTTATTAAAGGATAGTTTTATTTAGTTATATAGACCACATTAAGAAGGATTTAAATTTATAGAGGTAGGTATTTAGTCTCCTATATATTTTCTTCAAGATCCCCAACATGGGTCTTGACTTCTCATTCCAATTATAGAGAGACAAAAAATTCTTTTGGATCTTGTAATTTTGAATACGGGGAGATAATGTTTCATATATTTATTTTCCTATTTTCCAAAAACATGATCATGATATTTTTGAACTCCATTATTAACATCATCATGTGACTCAATATCACTACTCTCTAGTACTTGATGATATTCATGAATATAATAATTCATATTGTGTAAATTTGGATGTTCTTAAAAAGGGGCCTCAACCAATTAGTCCACATTAGCAAATCCGGGAAGTGGAAATGGTTTTTCCCTTCGAGTGTTTAGTTTTTAATATTAAATTAGGATATCATTTACCATGTCCTACAATTATTTTGGTGAAAATGATATGTCCTGGCCACACAATATGTTTTCTCCAAAACATTGAGATCATCATCCCATTATAATATTCCCGAATCAATATTACAAACTATTTTATTTACATCCTATTTCGATGACTACTTGTTCCCTGTATAATAAAAATCAATTGAAAATACCTTGGAAAATATATATTTTTAATTTATTTGTTTTTTATAAATGAAATTAAAAAAATTGACAACTTGAAAAAGAAAAGGTAACTTGATAACGAATTATCTCCCCCAATGGTTCTAGGTATTAATAAACAATAATTATGGTGTTTGGTAAAAACTACTATTTTATATTCATTATATTAAAATATAATGGATGTCATGGGTTCTCCTAAATGATTATCATTATATTCAATTGATAAACATTTCAAATTGACACAATTTTTTTCATTTATTAGATTCTAAAATTATAAGGTTATAAATACTAACTAACATTCAATGAACGTATAATGGGATTGTTGAAGATAGATCATGAAATTAATTTTTGGTTTCAGGTTCATTCATTATTTCATTTGGTAATTAAAAATAATTTTTATATTATAATTATTAATTATCATATATAAATATTAATAATAATGTTATTTTCCATGTATTTCTTAATATCTAGGAAAACATATTTTCACTTCCTCATATAATTACGGTTCGTGATGCACATCAATTGAATGTGTTCTTTCATGTATGACCATGATCCATTTCATACCATTTCATCCAGTGAGCAGCTAAAATCCATTATATAAATGATCTTGTTTAATGTTAGGGAGGGAAAACATTTAATGGAAATAATATAGATTTTTTAATATTCATATTGTGGGGGATAATCAGAAAACCCAAACAATATAGTTTTATTCATCATAGAAAAAAAATAAAATAATGGAGTTAAAGTGAAAATTATGGAAACCCGTATCCTCATCCTTATTCTCAGCATTATGAAAGACTTTTACTATGGGAATTATGATTTCACATTATAAAGATAATAAATGATAAGAGGAATGAAATACAGTATAATGAGAATTATAACAAAACATTACTAATAAAATAGATGAATCACATGGATTATAGATAATTAATGAATTAAATAATAATGTAAAATAAAATAAAATACTATAGAGAAATGAAATGAAATATACTAGAAATATCAAAATCCCATTATTGAAACTCATATCATTTATTTGTGTTACTAATCCTCATTTATTTAGATAGGTAGTAATATCTTCTTCTTGCTTTGTTTAATTATTTAATATCTTCATTTAATATTGGCTTTATGTCTCCCATTTTGTAATAGATATCTGAAGTAGTTATGTAACATCCCAGGTGAATAATGAATTTTTCTTTTTCATATTTATTAATATTTATGAATTAAATATTAATTTTACTTTAAAAAAGATGCCATGCTCGATGGCATACCTGATACGCAACAACAAGTTTCTTTGAAATCATAGGATACACACAATGTTATGTTATACCGAAAAATAATATAGTAGTAATATTAATTTAAAAGGAAGTTAACACATAGTCGTTGTATTGACAGAAATGAATAGGACTAACTTCAATATTATTATACATGTTTGCTAAATTTTATTACACTTATCAATTAATAGTTAGAATCTTAAAATATTAATGAATTTGATTTTAAGCTTAAATACTATAATATTCATTATAATATAGATTTAACGAATTTTATGGAGAACCCTCTTTAAATATATTTATTATAACATTTATATATTTTATTTGACAAAATAAAATTCCTATTTAGAATTAGGAAATAAAAATTTACTTTGGGTAAATGTTTTTTATTTTTTTGATAAAATTCATTTTATAATGAATAGTGAAAAATATTGAATTTTAAATCAAAAATTCCTTTTAATATAATTTTTTTTATATGGATAGATTATCTATTTAATTGGTTTCAAAATTTAATTAGATTATATTTTTTCCATTTAATCTATTGTTGGTAGTTTGAAGTAATTTCACGTTGAAATTGGATATAAACAAGTGTCAATCTTTTGATAGTTATTTTTTTAAAACATGTTTTTTGTTTTGACAACAGGAAATAATTTTAAGTTAAATAATTAAACTTATAGGTTTTGAATATGTTAAAATAGAAATAAATTTTTAATTTGTAATATCAAATATAGATTATACTTAATATTTTGTATTTTTTTCTTGAAAAACTTTAATTTTTGATGAATAGTGAAGACACTAAGTAGTAGTTAAAAAAGGATTCTTCATTTAAATGAAATTATAATGTTTATATGAATTGAATTTAAAAAACATGACAACCATGGTTGTTATTATTATGTAAAATTATTTTCAATAAAATGAAAATATTTTTTTGTAGAATAGTATCTTTAGACTTTTATTTACTACAATTAAAGGTAAATAAGGTAATTCAAGGTAAAAACAAGATTATAAGATTATAAAATTATCTTAACAGATGTCATAACCTTATTGGATGAGTCATGGGTGACCAATACAATCATTGGGAGATAATTTTAGCCTTTTAATGTATTTGGTTAAAATAATGACATTAATAGCTTTTTATTTAATGTAAAAATAAAAATATCATAAACATGTATTGTTTTACTAGAACAATTTTCAAGTGTGGTTAAATAATTGATATATTTGACTATACATTTTCATTATAAATATTAAAATATTTCCTACATCATGTTATATTATTTATAATTTTTAGACATCAAAAAAAAATTATTTATGACATAATAATGATGTAGTGTTTACCTCATTAATTAATGATTGAAATAAATAAGATTATTAAAATTTGAAAAATATACAAAACCTATCCAATTCTTATTAGAGGGTTTTTTTGAAAAATAGTCATCTTATAATTGACTTTAATATTTTTTGGACCTTTAGAAATAGAAAATCATTATATAATAAAATAATATTTTCAAACATTCCTAAAGGGCCCCTCCTCCCCCTTATAAAAAGCCCTCACATCTAACCCATTACTGACACCTGTCAAGCCCCTTGTCACGTCTAAACTCTACCGAAATAAAATCTAAAGATCCCTCTCTTCCATCTATATTCCTTACCGTAGTAATAAAAAACATCACGTAATCCTTTTCGTTCATACCAAACTGAGGTACCCGATTTAAAGATAACATCTTCTCTTAAGTTCATTTCTTTTATTATAATTCTCTAACCCCTTAAACTCACTTTATTACATTCGTTCATAACAAAACCAGTATAATTAATATAATGGATTGTTGTTATGTGATTTATTCAAACTAAACTTCCACAAACCTCTATCTAGATGGTACGAACATACTGTTTCTGTAGACGGTGAAGTGATACCCTATGAAATGAGGATTGTTCAAATATCTCCAAACGCCTCTCATGGTGGCCATTATGATGGAACTGTAATTATATATGACATATATAATATTTTATTTTTTCAATATGATTCTTTTATTCTCATTTATAAAATACTTTTATTGTTTTCATATTTTATAAATATGTTAATTTCATTGGAGGAATTGCAGACTACTACCCCCTCAAAGTGATATAACTTGTTCATACCAAACATGGAATGTATAAATGATGGTGTTAATGAAATTATGTAACATATATAAAATATGATATTATAATATAATTATAATATAACTATGTATAATTATTTTTTCATTTCTATAAAATTGAAAAAGATTGAATTTAGAGTTCATGCGTATGTACAACATACCATATCCATGAACAATGCATTTCATTTCTAATGTCTAAATGTTATGGAATATAATAAATAAATGTATACTAGATATATATGATATCTAAATCTTGAATATTATTCTTTATATTATTTACTTTTGACTACATGGAATATTTTTAATTATAACAACTTCATTTTTAACAGAAATTCCGAACATCGACAAAATGTACAATATGAATCAAATTTGAAAAATATTTCATGTAGTGTATTGTGTTATTAAATTTTTCATATTTTATAATTATTATATTTATATTCATGGTATTCTGTGAATCATTTTGTGGATATTGAATTTTGGTCAAACGACTTGAATGATTACAACATGCTAAGGGGTTTTCATCTCAATTATTATTCCTGTGAGATTCATGCTATGTTTTGCACTATTTTCCTATTCTGTGGTGTCTGTACTTCCCATGATTGTATTATTTGGGTAATATAATTTAATTTATTGGTATTTACATCTTCATTATATCATCCTTCATTCATGTGGTGTATGTTTCATACGTTACAAAATCAGTAAGAGAACTTTTTAACCCAATTTCCATTCCTTGGGTTAATATTCTAATATGTTGGGGTATAACCTCAACTAATGCTATAACCTCAGAATGGAACTATATTTGGGTGCTCACCCCATGGGCGGCAGTGATGGTTGTCCTAATCACCACCGAATCTCAAATGGTGTTCTCCACCTTCACTGACCCAGCCTCGCTCCCAGATTTCCCTCTTATCCCCCTTTGCCCGAAAGTCCCTGCCCTCTAGAATGGTGCTCATTCGCTTATAATTTCTTCTCAAGAGTTCTTAGTGGTTTCTTAACTGAATAGGTTGTCCCTCGTCACCCTCATTGGTCTTCAATGTCCATTCCTCGACCACTTCGATAGGTTCGTCAACAACGCATGGCCCATGAAAAACTGAATCGTGGTTGGGATTTTGGACTCACATCACTTCCTTCTTCGCTTCGATTGCATCGATGATATAGCTTCGACATGGTCCAATGGTATTATCCATTCTGATGGATACTGATTATTCCTCCTCATATGGAGTTATGAGTTCCATTAGAAACGTGACACCCCACTCGCAGCGATTTGGGTATGCTTCCTGTATCTCCCTTTTCTATTCCAAATTTCTGCTATTCTGTATATGCTGGGTAACCTCTTCGAGGGGATCCTTGAATTCGATGAGTTATTTCTTTTATTGTGTCATCTGATATCTCTGGGAATCTATGTGGATGCTTATATTTTAAAGCCCCTAGTGGACATTGTTTGGAATGAGTTTGGTGAATAACTCCTTCAAAACTAGTGGTCTTAGAAAATGTTTTTGATTTATGCACTATGTTATTTCATCTCGAGCACCTGTAATCTAATTTTCATTCTCCTCGTAGCTCGGATTATTCAAGAATATCTATTGGAAACCCACCAAGTAGTGGTTTTCCCCTTAGTTTGGAGGCACAAACGTTCTTTCCTGGCCCGTAGGTGAATTCAGTGGCAATGGATAGGGGAGCCCGCTTCTCCTATTCTGTTGTTCCAGGGATGTCAGATATTGTTGCTCGAGTCATTACGGGTCTAGATGGTTCGGATGAAAGTCCTAGCACAATATTGGTTAAGGTTGTTCAACGAGGTCCTCAAAGAAGAAATTCCCATGTACCTGATGTCTTCAATCTCCTGAGGGTTTATTTTGGAGTTTGATCTCCTACAGTGCAAGGATATTCCGGACAGGTTGAACCTGGTGCAACAAAGGATACTGCACCTATTCAATTCCATGGTAGTAACCAAAGAAAGTCTTCTCAAAGGTCTGCATGTCATAAGTCTTCCTATGTAGAGGTTGTACATACATGAATTTTTAACACTTAATGTGAGTCCCCCCAGGTTGATCCAATTCAATGTAACATTTCAAGACCGAGAGGAGTGGCGCCAAATATGAATCCGAGTAATCATTTTGAGAGTCTGGCGAATGAAGGACATGCTGAAATGGCATACCAGGAGGAAATATTCATTAAGGAGTAATGGATTTAATGGGAGGATTCGGGGGATGACTTATCCAGTCACTTTTCGTGAGTTAATTCTTACGAATTCCAGATAGTGTTGTTTACAGCCCGAGGAGGAAGGGACGATGAGGAGCCAGGAATGGCAAAAAAGACTATTCTTTTCTATGTTCACCAATGAAGACTCGAACTTCATATTAGTTGAAGCCTCAAATGATGGAAGGTCTTCCCAATTGTAATAGTAATGATTTTAGTGATGAGACTGCAGTATCTAGGGCAGATCTCGATATGAGTGTCCCACAAAAGACATATGTGGATGATGTTCAACCATTGGAGCTTCTTCTGCATTCAGGAGATGTTATGGAATAGTAATACCTTGTTCTTAATGCCTCAAATGTAGATGGTGACAAGATAATTCTATAGAAAATTCAGCTGGACACCAATAGAGAGCATACTGACTATATTACCAAGCAGAATCTAATCTCGGATAGAGGCTTTAATGCGGGGAAAATCAACCAAGAGGATTTCGTGCATGTGTGGGACAAACTAGCACACCACATTGAAGGAATTTTACAGGTTAATATAGAAACACTGTTAATCTCTCTCTCTTGAAATATCGTTAAGGATAAGCATGCTATTAGGCTGAAGTTGTCCTTTAATAACTTTTTTTCTCCTGGGATTTCTCACTTTTACCTTAAAAGTGTCATCTAGGACACCACAATGAATAACATGTACCAGTCACTTTGTTGTGAGTAGTTTTTTATTATATTTATTTATTGGGGGAAAATATTTACATTTCATATGAAATTTTATATATTTTTTTGTGCATTATGTATCGCCCCTTTCATATGAATAATTCAATATACTTAATAAGTGACTAGAGAGACTGAAAATATCCCATCATTGCATCAGTAGGTGAAATGATACAAATTACATTATGTCTTAGCCGATGCCTTGACCATATTGTATGACTTGGAAGAAGGCCTCGATAGTTTGAATTAAATTTCAAGAATTATGATTTATATTATTTATATTCCATGTGATTATTCAATATGATTAAATATCCATTTCTACGTTTCATTATCATGTAATTTTTTATATTACATTATTTGATCACAAATTAATATTCCCATATTATGATAAAGATATTTACAATGTTCCATATACTTTAGTTATTTAACATTACATTTTTATTATGAATTATTTATTCAAATATTCCATTAAACAAATACCCTTACTAGGAATCTTATTTCATAGTGTTATTTGTTTAAATATACCCCATGATATGGAGTAGTTTATAGTGATTGATTAAAATGTATAAATTATGTTGATTAATGGAATTTTAAAAAAAAATTATAGTTTCATTCGATGTTTTATAATGTCATTTGATCATAATGTATTTATCTTTCTTATGAATATTACACAATTATTTTTCCATTAAAGATGTGATTTATTGTATCATATGCCAATATATCAATACAGACATCTACTTCGGGCTACTGGGGTTATAGTCGCTATAGTTTTTATTAAGGGATTTATATTGGAAATGTAAGGAACAATATTTAATAAATCGAGTATTTTCGAACATAACCCTATGATAACTGATTAGGATATTTGTTGAAGAAGATGTTGATAATTTGTAAAGGAAGTGGTTATGTGGATATTCCTAGAAAATACAAATCGTTGTGGACACTACTAGTGGATGTAGTTATAGAACACATGTACTTTGGAGTAAAAACTCCCAGAAGGGGACATTTAGATTGAAACAATCAAGAAATGGTGAATAAAAATGAGCCTTAATACACACCTAGATTGACACTGTAGTGGGATATGCTTAAGATTTCTACAAAAATATTAAAAAACAATTCTGATAAATTTCAAATTAATAATACATTCTATGAAACCATGCGTTGTATGATATTATCAATGCATACATTTTTTAATTTATGTTAATCGTTTCATTAGTTTTGGGATTTTTTATATTTTTCATAATTTTATGATATAATATATTTTATTCAATTTCATAAAAACATATCTTAATGGAAGGAATTAGAACCATATCAATGATCATAATACACATAGGGATTTACTTCCTATGAAATATTATGAATCTAGAGCTGTGGTTATTATTAGAAGTGGTCAAATTTAAACCATAATGGAAGAGATAACTCAGGTTTAGAGTAATTAACTATTCAGTTCAGAGACCCCGTTGTTCTAAAATGAGGTGTAACAATGTTAGACTACGTTTTTCATTAGAAACCCCCTCAGTCAATCGGAGTATACATACTTTTTTTCTATAAAAATGATATGTTCCTTAAATAAAATATTTATTTCTATAAGATAAAATTATTGGTAGAATATTTTCATTAATGATCATTATATCTTAAGAGTTATCGAAAATTGGTGATATTGATTCATGTGGCATCCTGCCTTTTTATAACATAAACATTCATTACATTACCCAAAACTAATGATCTTTAAGGTTTAGTGTCTTGGAAACCAGGAACATAATACATGAAAAAAACATAAAACATTCTTATTAAACACCTGAAAGGCTTCTCCTTATGTTCATCCTAGGTTCTATACTGCATCTCATAACATGGGGACATACATCAAAAGAAAGGGTGAACAGAAGGCCCAGTAAGGGAAGCAAGAGAAACATTTTACATGTGAACTTGAGATACTTCAATAAGGTCATAAAAAGAACTTTTAGGTTTGAGAAAGAAATCATGAGGCATATCATAATAAAAATAATGTTTTTCATAACATGAAGATGTGTCTACAACATTTAACATAGAAAATAATTTCCGTTTCACCAAGGTCCATCCCCATGGTGTCATTAAAATTACCACGGTAATTCACCGGGGCATCTTTAAAAATGGTCATCTCTAGAGATTATGTCTTTACCCAATGAATTGGAGCGCTATCTGGGCGCAACCTTAAATTTTTCTTTATCATCATGTGAGCCACATTTAGAATCATCAATAATTTCATAAACAACCCATATAGCATAAAATAAATGGGTTTCATTTCATAATCACAACGTTTTAAAAACTTCTTTAAAGACATGATCTTTATGACACATTAAACCCACGGAAAGGGAAAGAGGGTATCATGTATGTAAATCCTAGAATTTAAAAAAGAAAAAATTTCTATATATGGGAATCCCTCTATAGAAGAGAGATATTTGACTATTTTCTTAATAAAATAAAAGAACATTAGAAAAAAAAGAGAGACATTTTGAGAGAGAAATTCTGCTGCATAACGGCTATGTTTCAGGGTTTTAGAAAACATTAAATAGAGAGATGACATGGGTAAAACATTCATAAATGACCCATAAAATAGTAGAGGGACAGAATATGAAGCATATTTGAACATGGTACAAAAATCATAAGGACATACCATTTGAAAAGAAAAACATGGAAGGAAGACAGAAATTAGATTTCTCTTATGAAAATTCAGTAGCCTAACGGCGTCACTTAGACATCAACAAAAATGAATTGACGAGATCAAATAGGGTCTCTAATCATATAAAAATAAAAGTTCAGTGTGATAGATATAGAGATCATACCCCCAACATAATAAAAAGGGACTTGATATACTTGACATGAAAGTAGAACACTGAAAAATGAGAAAGGTTAAAGTATCCCTAAAAAATTCGGCATCCAAACGACGTCACGTAAACATTATTAAAATAAACTTATGAGAGAAAGAGGGGGACTCTCATAATATGAACATGAAAAGAAAATTAAGAGGAATATAAAAGAACATCCTCCAACATAAGATCATGGAGCATAAAAGAAATGACATAAAATAGATTACATGAAAAGAAAAAGATAGGTAGGATCTCTTACCTTAAACGTAACTCTTATAACTCAAAGGTTGGGACCTTTAGAGTCTTGAGGGAACCTTGGGAGGACACCTTTGGAGGTAATGAAACCAGAAATTCGTTGAGAATGATTTTGGAGTCGAAAGGATGAGATAATGGCTTGGTATTTATAGGGAAATTGAGGTGAAACTTTAATAATTTCAAGGGACATCACACAAGTGGTTTTCTCAAAACCATGGGCTCTCCCATGGTATTTCAAATGGAGCTAGTCCACATGGGGCCCCTAATATAATAATTAATCACCATTGGTCGACCAACCGTTAAATATCTCATGACATCATCATGACACTGTTATGTTGTCATTAAACATAACGAAACCCTAAAACTGCATTTTTACTATTCACTGAAAATTCATCTTTCTCAGAAAAAGCCCGAAATTTGACCTTAAACAAATATCGATGCTCTGATTACAAATATGTACTCCATTTTATAAAAATAATTTTCTAAATATCTCGTATTTAATTTTTAAATAAAAACACTATTAACTGAAAATTAATTTTTTCCGAAAAATCCACAAAAATTACCATAACATAATATCGATGCTCTGAGTTAAAAAATAAAGTCCATTTTATAAAAATACTTTTCTAAATATTTTTAATTTAATTTTTAATTAAAAAACAATATTCACCCAAAAAAACTAATACATGACTAATAATTTATGAAACTGTTGTTGACCCATTTTATTGAATCACATTACATAATCTAGGTGTCAGAATTTTATTAAAACTTTCATTAAGTGATATTACTAACCCATTTGGTCACATTACTAATCCTAAGCGTAAAATCAGTATTCATAATTTACTATTCATCAAAAATTTATTTGATCTTATTAGACTCCAAATATCTTACTGAACACTTTTTCAGAAGGCCATTGTTTTGAAAATCATTACACATCATTAATTATTTAAGGTTTACATAAATATTTTAAAATATCCCTCTTTTAAAAATTCATCAATAAAAAATATCCTAAATTTATCCGGACATTTGAAATTTCACAAACATCACTAAAGGAAGAAATCTCAATTTACTCATCCCAAAGGATTACATAAAGAAGCTACGGTCTCGTCACATATCCCTTTATAACACCAGCATATGACCTAACTGTAAGGTGTGCTATGGTGAGAGAATCTATGGGAGGATCAGATTCCATTACCCTAGTAGTAATCTCTACTAACTTGAAATTTTCCGGCAGGCGTTTCCATTCAAGCTTGACACGCTGGAGTTCGTCTTAGGCTTGGTCTAAAGCGAATCCCAAAGATTCCACCTCATTTCCAAGCTCTGATAAGTGGGATTCATAAGGTTCGTGTCTATTAGATGAAGCCATCAACTCCTCTTTCTACATTAACCATTAACATCTCTATTAAATTGTTAAGAGTATGTTGATATACTATTCAAAAATTTTGGGTCGTTACATTCTTCCCCCGTTAAGAAATTTCATCCTTGAAATTTTATACATGAGGCATAGTCAAAATGGCGAGGGTACTTTTTCATCATAGTTTCCTCAGGCTCCCAAGTCGCTTCTTCATACTTATGATTACTCCAAAACACTTTCACAAGGTAAGTAGTTTTTTTTCGTAGAAACTTCTCTCTATGGTCTAAGATCTCCACTGGCAGCTCCTCATAAGAGAGTTTATGTTCTAGTTATACCACCTCTAGGTTCAGTACATGCGAAGGGTCGGGTATGTACTTCCTCAAGGGAGGTACATGGAATACATCGTGAACATGAGATAGCTTCGATGGAAGTGTTAAACGATAGGACACTTCTCCTATGCGATCAATGATTTCATAGGGGCCAATGCACCTAGGGCTGAGCTTCCCTTTCTTCCCAAACCGCATGATGCTCTTCCATGGAGAAATTCGAAGGAAGACTTTGTCGCCAAAACCAAACTCCATTTCCATTTGACAGTTGTCACCATAGCTCTTCTGGAGACTCTGAGCAGCCTTTATGTGTTGTTGGATGGTATGAACATGTTCTGTCATCTCTTGCACAAGATCAGGCCCAAGAAGCTTTCTCTCACCAGTTTCATCCCAACAAGTATGAGTTATGCATCGCATTCTATACAGAGCTTCATAGGGTTCCATATGAATACTCGAATGGAATCTGTTGTTATAGGAGAACTTAAATAATGGGAGGTGTTGATCCCATCGACCATTAAATTCCATTGACCATAATATCAGCATGTCTTCGAGTGTCTGAATAGTCCGTTCAGATTGGCCATTAGTTTGAGGATGATAGGCCATACTAAAATTCAATTCAGTATTCAGAGCATGTTGAAGACTTCTTCAGAATTTTGATGTGAATCTTGGATCATGATCAGACACAATGGATAGTGGTACCCCATGTAGCCTTACCACTTCCTTTATGCAGATCATCGCATGTTGATGTAGATAGAAATATTCCCAAATAGAGATAAATTTGGTGGTCTCAGTGAGACGGTGCACAATAACCCATATCGCATTGTTTCCTTTGGATGTTTTTGGGAGACCAGTTACAATGTCCATAGTGATATTTTCCCACTAACATACTGGTATGGGTAGCGGTTGTAATACCCCCTTAGGAAGTTGTCATTTAGCCTTTACTTGTTGACACACTGGGCACCTTGTAGTGTAATCAGCAATCTCTATCTTCATGTTATCCCACCAATAATGATCACGAAGGTCTCTATACATTTTAGTGCTTCCCGGATGTATAGAGAAAGTAGATCTATGAGATTCATCCATCAGTTCTTTCTTTATCTCCGGAATAGATGGAACACATAGTCTTGTACGAAATTTCAATACACCTTCTTGATCAATATTGATATCAAAGAACTTCCCATCCTTTACAGCGTCAAACTTCTCCTGCAGCAAAGGTTATTCTTTTTGAGCCTTCTTGATATTCTCTAGTGACGAAGGATGAGAAATCATTTAAGATAAGGTTGATGAGGTCCCTTACCTTACGATTCCCATGTCCAGTTTTACTATATCTTTAATTAAGGGATCTCCTAGGATCCTTATTGTTTCCAGAACAACAGTGTCTTTCTAGCTTAACGCATCCGTGACTTTGTTTGATCTTCCAGGGTGATAATGAATTTAACAATAATAGTCTTTAATAATCTGCAACTATCTCCTTTGTCTCATGTTCAATTCTTTCTTCATGAAAATATAATTTAAACTTTAGTGGTCAATTTATATATGAAATTTCTCCCCATAAAGATAGTGCCTCCTATCTTTAGATCAAAAACAACTGCCGCTAGCTCTAGGTCACGCGTAGGATAATTCTTCTCATGAATCTTCAACTGTCGAGATGCATAAGCAATTACCTTTTCATTTTTCATGAGGATGCACCCAAGACCTTTCAGATATGCATCGCTAAAAATAACGAATCCTTCTCCGATAGAGGGTAGTGTTAACATAGATGCAGTAACCAATATCTTCTTCAGCTCTTGGAAACATTCCTTGCATTCCATTGTCCAGATATAATTATCCCCTATTCGAGTCAACATGGTTAGTGGATTAGAAATCCCTGGAAAGTTTTTCACAAACTTCCGATAATATCCTGTTAAACCAAGGATACTATGAATCACATTTACTGTTGTGGGTTGAGGGCACACCTCCACAACCATTTTTTTGCAGGGTCAACCGAGATTCTTTCATTGGTAATGATGTGCCCCAAGAAAGCCACTTGTTGTAACCAAAACTCACACTTGATAAACATTCCAAAGAGCCTCTCCTTCCTTAAAGTTTTCCAAATAACCCTCAAAATATCTTCATGCTCCTCAAGACTTTTTTAATATATCAAATTATCATCAATAAAAACTACCCCAATGTTATCAAGGTAGTCCTTAAAGACTCTATTCATTAAATCCATGAAAATAGTAGGAGTATTATTCAATCCGAAGGGCATAACAGTAAACTCATAATGCCCATATCTTGATCTGTAGGCAGTATTTAGAATATCTTCCTTCTTCACCCTCAGTTGATGATAACCAGATCGAAGGTTAATCTTAGAGAAGAATTTAACCCCACGAAGTTGGTCAAATAAATCATCAATTCTTGGAAGAGGGTATCTGTTCTTCAATGTGATCGTGTTCAGTTCTCTAAAATCAATGAATAACCGCATTGATCCATCCATCTTCTTCACAAAGATAACTGGTGCTCCCCAAGGAGGCACACTCAGTCGGATAAACCCCTTCTCCAACAAGTCTTGTAGTTATTTCTTTAACTCTTATAGCTCCACATTTTCCATTCTATACGGGGTCTTCAATATCTGTTGAGATCCTGGTACGAGTTTAATGGAGAACTCTACCTCTATTTCTTGGGGAGGTCCAGGTAACTCCTCAGGAAATACATCCATGTATTTCTGAACAATCAGATCATCTTCTATTTGTATACTCACTTTTCTTTCTTCATCATCACTGATTAAATCCATTAATAAAACTATAGGATGTTCTTCTAGATAGGGATCAGTTTGGGATATCTCTCCTTAGAAGATAATTATAGGTCATTTTTTCAAGACTACTAAGATTTCCTTACTTCTGCATTTGATCTTAGCATTATACATTGAGAGCCAGTACATCCCTAGTATAACTTCGAATTATAACATGGGAATGGCTAATAGATTTGTGATAATATTTTGCTCACTAAAGTAAACACTAGAGTCTCTAAAAAATGTTGATGCATGGATAATCCCACTTAGAGTCTTGACTGACAACTCTTCCTCAAGCAGTTCGGGGATTGATTCTATATTCTTTGAAAACCTGTAGGAAATAAAGGAATACGTAGAACTAGAATCTAACAAAGTAGTTTCTAGTTTTGAGAGGTAAACAAGAGTACCTGCTACCACGTCATTCGGAGCTTCAACATCAGTTGTTGTGATAGAAAAAGCACGAACTTTCTGCCCTAGCCTTTGCTGAGGTTGATGGTGATTCCCCTCCACTTCCCTTGGATATGGACAGTGATTAGCAAAGTCCCCAAGATGTCCAAAAATGAATAAATGGACTTAGGGTAGGTCCAAGACCATATTTCCTCTGTCTTTTGTGTTGGGGAGTTGAGGCTTCACCTCACTACGACAATTCCGAGAAATATGGCCTCCTCTTCCACACTTGTAGCACTTGCCACTTCCGATCAAGTAGTGCCCCAGATGCTTCTTCCCCCATTTATTGCATGTGGTAAGTTGAATTTTCATTCCACCTTTTCCCAGATCAAATTATTACCTAAACTGCGCTCCAACGATCTCTTATTGTCATTTTATTTATGAGACCAATGTGTCTCACCAAACTCTAACTCGACTTTCATTACACTCTGCACGATCTCCTCATAGCTATCATAGTCACGATCGACAAGATTCTTCTACAAATGTTATCTCGGTGCACCAAAAAATCTATCAACCTTCCCACATGGATCCATGACAATGCTATAGATATATCGTGAAAGTTGGGTGATGTTCATCTCATAGGTTCTGACAGGTTCGTTTTCCTTCTGCTTCAGCTCGAGAAAATATTTCTCCATTCTCGTTCTCATGAAACTAGGGAAATACTTATTAAAGAATATTCCCCAGAACACATCACATTTCATAGCTTCCATCACTCTTCTTGGCTTCATGTTTGTGACTAGTTACCACCACTGACCAGATTCTCCCTCTAGGTGGTAACAACAAGGGTGAATTTTTCTTGTTCTGAACAAAGGAGTACCGAAAAGATCTTTTCAGTGAAGATTATCCATTATTCCACAACCAATGGGTCAGTAGATCCAGTGAAAGTTGGTGACCATTAACGCATTAAGGACTCAACAGAGTGTTGTTATATTCGAGGTGAGATCAGCCTCTCATCTTTATTAAAGTTATTACTCATAACTTGAGTCAGTTGGTTCATCATTCGCATGAATGTTTCCATTCCGGCTTCCATCGGAGGGCTGTCGGCACATGGGGCATTGCTGTCACCATCTGCACAGTTCCTCCTATTTCCCACAGTTTTTTAAATGGATAAAACCTTAGTGAGAAAATTATTTAATTTATGAATCTTTTAACTAATACTTCATTCTTAGACAATTACATTTCTCTATAATTATATCATAATGATTCATAAAATGCATGTGATTAACCAAACATATCCCCCGGGAGTGTCATTACCAAGAGTGCAGCAAGGCCCGTTATCGTGCACTAGTTCCCATTCGATTCTATCTCAAAGAAGTGTTTTCGGGTTTTACCCCTCTGTATATCTGTGCCAGAGCCGCCTCTACCTGCTCGTATCCAGACATGGATTCATTTGGAGGATAAACCACTTACTCAATACTTACCAAAATATAAAGAAGTTTTCCTATATATTAACTTCTCTATAGGGTTGTTCCTAATGTTTTTATATCCTAATTTCCACAAATAACTAAACCACCCTTTGATACCAACTGTGGCATCCCACCTATTTATAACATAAACATTCATTACATTACAAAAAACTGAGGATCTTTCAGGTTTAGTGTCTTGGAAACCAGGAAGATAATAAATGAAAACAACATTAAACATTCTTCTGAAACACTTGAAAGGCTTCTCCTTATGTTAATCCTAGGTTTATTACTTCATCTCATAACCTGGGGGAATACATCAAAAGAAAGGGTGAGCAGAAGGCCCAGTAAGGGAAACAAGAGAAACAATTTACATGTGAACTTGAGATACTTCAATAAGGTCATGAATAGACCATTATGGCATGAGAAAGATATCATGAGGCATATCATAATAAAAATAACATTTTTCATAACTTGAATATGTGGCTACAACATCTAACATAGACAATAATTTACATTTCACGAAGGTCGATCCCCATGGTGTCATTAAAATTACCAAGGTGTCGTTAAAAATGGTAATCTCTAGAGATTAAGTCATTACCCAATGCATTGGAGCACTATTAGGGCACACCCCTAAATTTGTCTTTATCATCATGTGAGCCACATTTATCATCATCAATAATTACATAAACAACCCATATAGCATAAAAGAAATGTGTTTTATTTCATAATCAGAACATTTTAAAAACTTTTTTAAAGACATGATCTTTATGTCACTTTAAACCCACGGAATGGGAAAGAGGGTCTCATGTATGTAAATCCAAAAATTTAAAATACAACAACTTGCAATATATTTGAATCCCCCTATAGAAGAGAGAGATTTGACTATTCACTTAAAACAATAAAATAAATTTAGAAAAAGAGAGTGACATTTTGAGATAGAAATTTTGTAGCATAACAGCTATGTATCGGGGTTTTAGAAAAAATTGAAAAGAGAGGGGACATGGGTAAAAAATTCATAAATGAAACATAAATTAGTATAGGGACATAATATGAAGCATATATAAAAATGGTAATTAAATTTTAAGGACATACCATTTGAAATGAAAAACATGGAAGGAAGACAAAAATTATATTTCTCTTATGAAAATTCGGCAGCCTAACAGCGTCAAGTAAATATCAACAAAAATGAATTGACGAGATCAAATAGGGTATCTCATCATATGAACATAAAATTTCAGTATTATATATATTGATATCATTCCCCAACATAATAAAAAGGAATTTGAAATACTTTACATGATTGTAGAACTTTGAAAAATGAGAAAGGTGAAAGAATCCCTCAAAAATTCGGCAGCCTAACAGCATCACTTAAACATTCTTAAAAATAATTTATGAGAGAAAGAGGGGGTATCTAATTATATTCACATGAAAAGGGAATTAATAGGAATATAAAAGAATATCCTCCAACATATGAGCATGGAGCATAAAATAAATGACATAAAAGATATTACTTGAAATGAAAAAGAGAGGTAGGATCCCTTACCTTAAACGTAACTCTTAAAAATCAAAGGTTGGGACCTTGAGAGGCTTGAGGGAACCTTGGGAGGAATCATTTGGAGTAAAGGAGACCATAACTTCGTTGAGAATTATTTTTGAGTCAAAAGGATGAGAGAATGGATTGGTATTTATAGGGAAAGTGAGGTGATACTTTAATAATTTCAAGGGACACCTCACAAGTGGTTTTCTCAAAACCATGGGCTCTCCCATTTTATTTCCCATGGAGTTAGGCCACATGGGGCCCCCAATACAATAATTCATAATCTTTGGTCGGCCAACCCTTAAAATATCTCATGACATCATCATGACATAGTTATGTTGTCATTAAACATACTGAAACCCTAAAATTGCATTTTTACTATTCACTGAAAATCAACTTTCCCAGAAAAAACCCAAAATTTCACCTTAACAAAATATCGATGCTCTGATTACAAATATGAACTCCATTTTATAAAAATAATTTTTTAAATAATTTTTATTTAATTTTTATATAAAAACACTATTCACCGAAAAGTCATTTTTTTCAGAAAAATCCCAAAACATTACCATAACATAACATCGATGCTCTGAGTTAAAAAATAAAGTTCATTATATTAAAACAATTTTCTAAATATTTTTAATTTAATTTTTAATTAAAAAACACTATTCACCCGAAAAAACTAATACTTGACTAAAATTTTATGAAACTATTATTTACCCATTTTATTGAATCACATTACTTAATCTACGTGTTTAAATTATGTTTAAACTTTCTTTAAGTGAGATTACTAATCCATTTGGTCACATTACTAATCCTAAGCGTAAAATCGCTATTCATAATTTACTATTAATCAAAAATTATGTTGATCTTATTAGACTCCAAATTCCTTACTGAACACTTATACAGAAGGCCATTTTTTTTTAAAATCATTACACATCATTAATTATTTAAGGTTTACATAAATATTTAAAAATATCCATTTTTTAAAAATTCATCAATAAAATACATTATAAAATTATCCGGACATTTGAAATTTCACAAACTTCACTAAAGAATGAAGTCTCAATTTATTCATCCCAAAGGATTACACAAAGAAGATACGGTCTCGTCACATATCCCCTTATAACACAAGCATATGACCTAAGTGTAAGGTGTGCTATGGTGATAGAATCTGAGGGAGGCTCAGATAACATTTCCCTATTAGTAATATCTACCAACTTGAACTTCTCCTGTAGGCGTTTCCGTTCAAGCTTGACACGCTGGAGTTTGGCTTGGGCTTGGTCCAAATAGATGCCCAAAGATGCCACCTCATTCCCAACCTCTGATAAATGGGATTCATAAGGTTCAAGTCTACTGGCTGAAGCCATCAACTCCTCTTTCTACATTAACCATTAACATCGATATTAAATCATTAAGAGAAAGATGATATACTATTCAAAAAGTTTGGGTTGTTATAATTCAGGTCAAAATGGATGAATAATAAATATAAAAAGTGGAATGTAAGTATTTCAAGATAAACTTTATGGAATAATATTTTCACCATGGTCTATGAGATGATATAAAATTAAATTTCCTAAATATCAAACATATTGAAGATGGTTTTTTTATTTTTGGATCCATCTTTGCATAGATGTTAAGGAATTTTACCGGCTATATAGGATTAATATTAACTTTTCATTTATGGAATCAACAAAATACTATAATTTTCACTAGTATCCAACACATTATCACCACACAAGGATATAATATCATCTAATATAAGGATATATTTTGAATTATCCATGTGTTATGACATCAAATAGATAAAAGAAGAGTAGAGTATGTTAGAAAAAAAGGCAGATAAAGGGAAAAAGTGAAACATGGTTTTTAAAACATGTGATACATATGGAATGAAACAAAATTTTCAATTATATAATGGAAAATGATTTTGTATCATTTGTAGGGAAAATTTCCACCACGCTCTAATTAAAATGGAAATAAATAGTCTTCCAATGTGAAATTCTTCCATAGTTAGGTGATGGGGTGCCACACAAATGAATTACACAATAATCAAGAGAAAATAACTCAGAATAAGGCAGGGTATCATAGTCATTATTATTCTCTTTCTACAAAAATTGATGACATATAATTGTGGTTCTGTAATTATATCCAATAAATGTGTTGTAAAATTTCTATTGATGAAATTATCACTCTAATATTCAAGAAATGTATAATTATTCTACTATATTATCTTTTCATATTTGATATTAGAGCATATGTTTAATGGTACTGATGGAAAATAAAAATTCATTCATGAAAAATTTTAGCCTCATTAAAAACAAATGATTCATGGAGGATAACACTTAATAAGTTCTTTATTTTGAGATATTAATGAAAATTGTTTTTTGAAGGTATTGGTAACTTTTAAGCATTATGTAATATTTACTGTTTACATAATTATAGAAAATAAAAATTTTGTAACACAATAGTAATTATATAAAAAATTGTTTTATAAAAATGACAATCCTTGTGGTGAGTGAAAATTAGTCACATCTGGGAAGGCCATGTAGCATGAACCCACAACTAAATAATTCTAATGTTTTATCACCAACCAATTACCTATGTGATGTCTTGGTTAACAGGTCATTATTAATAATTGAATAATATTATTAATATATAATTTTTTTGAACCATTGGTGATATTTTTTATGTTTAGATATAATTTTATTTTATTGGATAATACGTGATGATGATATTTCTTTCAAAAAAGTATTTGTAACCATAAAAAAGTAACTTTTTTACTATTTTATGGATTAAACGATCCCATAAAAGTTAATTTTTGTGCTTGAATCCAAAAATTATATTCGATATTCCTTTCATAAAATATGTAATGAAGTGGAAAATGACCAAAGAACAATAAAAAACTGAAATTATGTTAATGTAATAGAGGTAAATCAATTTTTTATATTATTAGATATTCTTAGTATTGATGATAATGGAATTCCTAATATCATGAAAAAAAGATTAAAATAAAAATAGATACAAATAACATACTTATTGTAGAACGAACAGTCTTTTGAATCATCAATGATTTATGTTTTTGAGGCCCTATACATTCCATTGATCATTCACATTATTGAGATCAACAATATCAATAACACAATAAGTATTTATGTTTTTCATTTATTTCCATATATTCACATGCCACTATTGTTCTCATACTAGGAAACCTTGTTATATGTTATTCCTTAGTAAAATTTTATTTTCATTCTTTATTACCAAGTAGATGTCTAATGATCCATTCTCAAGAATTTTTATTTCATGAATGGTATATTAAAATGAAAAACCCATGACTATAGAGATATTTATTAAATTGTTAGGTGTAAATTTATTTATGGTGGGGCTGAATGTATCAACCTACGATTTTAAATTTTGAAATTCATATTTGGTATTATTATAATTCACAACACAAATAATATAAGGGAATTAAACATCCCAAGAATTTATGATATATTTATTTTAAAATAAACTCAATATCTTTGATACCTTTCATTGTAAGAAACACTATTTTTGAAAGAAACACGATTTTGTATTAAAATATTATGTCTTAAAACATTCCATTCTAAAATATACATTCATTATGTGAGTTTGAAATAATATTCAATTTATTACTAACATTTTTTTATTTGAACGTTTATAAAATAAACAAATTTATATCAATATATTATAATAAATTTAAAAACATTTTAAATAGAAAATATGTTTTTTTGAAAACCTGTATTATACTAAAATTTTATTTAGTCATTGTTTGTGAACGTTATTTATAATTAAGTTTGAAAAAATAGAAAAATATTTTTTTCTAGAATGAAATATCTTTTTTAAATCTGTATTTGAAAAATATATTATAGGTAAATTCAAGGAATTTTATTTAGGATTTATTTATAGAAGTATAATGAAAAATACAAAATTTTAATTAAAAAAATCAATATTAATTAAAAAAATTATAAATTAATTTTTTTTTTATTTTTTCAGAATAATAATAGATAAATTATATATCTATTAATCTCTTTTCATTCATTATAATTGATTTTATATTTCATTTAGAATTAAAAACATTATAAATTTTTTTATGATTTCTATTTGAAAACCTGCTTTCTCATCGCGTATGTGGGTTAACTTGTAAATTAAATTTTCTACATTTTGAATTTAATTATGAAAATAATAATTTCATATTTTCAATTAGAATAATATATCTAATCTGATTAACTTAGCTAAATTTTTTGTAGTTATTAATTGTAAAATTTTTAAAAACTCATTACCACTGTTAATTTAACGGGGGGGGGGGGGGGGGGGGGTAATCTAAAAAATAAAGGACAAATATACATTTAAACATTTTGAAAATAATATTTATGGCCATATTTCCTGCATATTTTGGAACAGGTTCATTAATAATCAATTTTGGTCTATTTTTTAAGGTGAAAATAGAAGATACACCTTATTCATTAGAAAAATGATATGTGTTCCTATCAACTCAATTATAAAAGACCACCAAATCTCCTATCATTGTCACATATAAAAAAAAATTGTTTAGGAAATAACTATGCAAATCACCTCCCATCATCCATTAGATTATTTTATAATATGTGGTTCTTTTATAATTCCATTTTTTGAATAGTATAGGAATAATCATTAAAATGTGGTTCGATAAGAGGTAAAATTCCTAACTATACAAATTTTTTTTATTTGACATTTCACCACCTCAAAATATTATTAATATATGATTTTATAATAACCACATTTTATACAATATAATAATATTTAATTCTATTAAAGTAATGACATATATCCATATCAACTCTCCTCAAATGTAAAATAATAGCATCCCTCAAGTTTATAGGGGTGTTCCACCTCATGAAAAGATGTGACATATTCTCCATAATCACATCTCATGGAAGAGTAAGTTGATGGATATGAAGTATATATATGATATTTATAAATTTTTTATAAATCATACGTGACAATATCATATATAATTTTTTCTTACTTTCCATTCCATAGGGGATATAATAACGTTGCTCGTTTGTATGGAAGCCTATCACCTCATGAAATAATTTGATTCCTTTTTCACAAATTTTTTACATGGAATATAATAATGATAATAATTACAAATACTTGTGATATATATGAAATAAGTTTGATATTCATGAAATATTTTTCAAAAAAAAAAATAATATATCATTTTTCTTCTTACATTGAAAAATGATAATGTCATTCATGTATATGTAGACCACCACCATTATAATGTGACGTGAATATATTTTCATAATGGAAAAAAATAAATGGTATATATACTTGTATATAATTAATTAATATGTTATACATGGTTTCGTTATCATTCTTTAATGATAAATTATTACTGATCTTCTTTTCATAATGATCATTGAAACATGGAGAAGTTACTCATGGGTTTCTAAGGCCTACCATATCCATGATTGTAACATTGTTCATTTTTCAAAACCATCATTCATTATTTTCATTAAAAGTATAAATTATTTTTTATAATTGATAATAATGACACTATTATTATTTTAAATATGTTTAAAAAATAAACTATTTGACCATAACCAACCAATAAAATACATATTTGATAGATAATACAAATATAATAAAAAATATGGCATTTACTAAATTTATTAAGTACTTGAATATAACAAGGTAATAAGTGAAATAATTACAAATTAAAAATAGGGAAATGATTCAAAAAAATTTAAATAATTAATACAATTATATTATTCACTAAGATAGTGATGGTATGTGATTATTTAATCCCAAGTTAAGGGTTCATGTCTTACATTACATATACGAGACATGTACCATATCCACCACATATTTATTTTTTATGGTGTATATTCTTCCATTTTAGTACGTTATATAATTAATTATATATATATTCATGGTATATAATGTTTCATTTTATTTTATTTATTTCAATGGGATTTTGATATAATGTTACCGTGTTAGTAAGAGTTTATTTCACAATATCATCATTAATTGATATTTTTTCTGTTTCCATTGTGGTTATTATTTTATATTTCTATCATAAAATAAAATTTTATTTCAATTATTTTATTTATTAATTTTTTCATTTAATATAATAGTTTTATATTCCTTGGTACATAAGATTATTAACAAAATGTTTTTATAAAATTCAAACTTTATTTATCTCTTTGGCCAGAAATCCATTTTCTATAAAAAACATGTTTCGAAAAATGAATTATAAATTTTTCTAACATTTCATAATTTATTTATTAAAAAAATTCATACACATGTTTAAATTTGTAAAAATGGACTGATAGGAATATTCTTGTAATTTTTTAAAAACAAATTTTATATTTTTTTTATACTAAAAATGAACGTAATATTTAGCTTTTATGAAATTTATGTAATTAACCTCCCTCATGACCATAATTTCATTGATTTTACCATTTCATGTATAATATTTATACATAATGATATTTTTTTCTCAATATTATAGTAATTTTATATATTTAAAATTAAATTTTAATGAAATTTATTTACACAATATTTATAAATTTATTTCACTCAATTTAAAAATGATTTATTATGAAAAATAGATATTTTTTGAAAGAATTATCTAAGTGATATTTAAAAATAATATTAATTCTAAATGGACACCCATATATTTAATAATTTTTTATTGGGGATATAATCCAATGAAATAATCATTATTATTTCCGGAATAATTTATGATCAGTTCATCTAGGGGTGTACTCTATTGATACAATTAACATCACATTGGGTGGTTTATGAATATTTTTATTGATTGGGGAAAGTATTTATATGTCACATAATAGTATAAATATGAATGTTTATAAGTATTATTTTTCATCCCTTTATTTTAGTAATTCATTGGTCTTAATAAGAGATGGGTGGGGCTCACAATATCCCATTAAGGAGTTGATGGGTCTCATGAGAGAAAATAGATTGGTTTTTAGGTGGGGACATACCCTTTAATGTATATTTCATGTAAAAATAAATCAATAGAATTATATGCAATTGATATTTTCATTGATGGTATAATTTATATTTCCATCACTATACATTTTATCATTATGATTTTAGTTACTGATATTCAATGTGTTTATTCATTTAGTTACCATATCAATGGAAATTTCTAATGCTCATGTGATTATTTATTTGATCTTTTATGATAATTATTTTCTTATTGATTAAGCTACATGTGTCTATATTATTTTATGTTACATTTTGATTATTCCTCTCTTTTTCATTTGTATAATTGTATGAGTAGAATGGCTGATAATATGATATAACACCTTTATTTTTATTTATTTTTACCAAGATACTTTGAATTATTTTTTATTTACATGAAGGGATACACTATGTGTATTGTTAAAATTCTTAAATAAAATTATGTGGGTATTTCTATTTTAAAATGTAATGTGAATTTCATGAATGTATCATTTCTACCAAGACTACTAAAGTATCCATTATTTTTTGATGTGATTACATTAATATTATGAAAATATAATAATGTAAATATAGAATTAGTGATTTTGGGATCAAGGACACAAGATAATTATTTCATAAATACCCTTGAATCTAAATATATAATTTTATCATTCATATTTATAATGGTTTCAAATTAAATTATATAGTTCTAAATGAGTCTTTTTATCAATTAACAATTTTTATTCCTACTTAATAATATAACATGTTATCATAAATTTTCATGATGATGATTATTTTCTATGATTTAATCAATAATCAATAAATGTTTTATTTAAATTTCCTCTATAATTTTAATATAAATATTTTTTAAATTATTTTTTTATAATTTTTTTCAAATTTTATGTGAAATATCATTATATTATCAAAGAAATTGTTTAACATTATTCTTATTTTTCCATCATATATTGAAATTTCATTTATTTTTTTTATATTTACTTGGTAACTTGTTATAATAAAATAAAATACATTATTTTCTTTGATGATATATTTCAATTTCGTGTGATTATGCTTATAAAGACCATTTCATTTTCAAGGGTTAATTATACTATAATGGAAGAAAAAATATATTCATATTTCTTTCCAATATGCTAATTAATTTTTTATCAAGATGTGATCAATTGGAAATAAATTATATATCCCTGAACTGTGATTGAAAAAATTACATGTAATGGGTTTTTATTAAATACGACATCAGATGTTATCTTACTAAAATATGTTATGAGACAACTAAATGTAATATATAATGAAATTATTTCATATTTCACTTTATTTAATATAAGGTTTTCTGTGATTTTAATTTATTTATTCATATGTTATGACTCTATTAAATAGGATTATTATCCTAAATATATCATTTATTATCATATGGTGAAACTGTTTTCTGATGATTCATGGTAATTTTTTTCATAAATCATTGTGTATAATTTCCTTATGTTTATATACCTCGATTATATTTTAGACATGTTTATATTTTGATCAATTGTGATCTTCTATGTGGTCAGAAATTTTTTCGATTGATATCTCAAAAGTTTTACCCCTACCAATGAACTACGATATCCCTTTTCTATGATTATATTCTCCAGGTTATAAAGGGAGATATAAAATATGAAACACACACATATATATAATGAAAATAGGATATATCAAATTATGAACAAAATGAACAAAATGAGGGAAAATAAGTCAAATAAGTGGAAAATATCAATGTTTAGTAAACCTATATATTAAAAGGGTTAGATTTATTATGATATATAATGACATATAATGTGTAATTATATATTATAAATTCATGTTATTGTTGTTCAATATCAATTATAATTTTAGTGATATTTATTTAATTTATGATTTTATGATAACAGGAAAAATAGAATATAATTTAATGTTAACTAGGTAGTTTGGACATAATGTATTATTATATGTTTTTATCAGAAAATACATCTTTGAATTGATTATAATAATCCTATCATTTCATAATTTTTAAATTATTGATCGATACTCATAAAAATATATTTTCTGTTAGTAATGTCTTGACCTAGGGGAAACTGAGTAAACAATGAGTGTGATAGTTAATGAAATGATTACCCTAATGTGAAAAAAATTCTGAGTAATGTTACGGTGCAAAATATAATTTTATTTTGTAAATGTGAAATAAAATTCTATAAAAATAAATATAACATAATTTTACAACCTAATGTGCCAATGAACTAATAGTTTTCATTTGATTCATTCATGTGTAATTTTGACCATCAATTACTTCATTGTTTGGTATAATATATATGGATAAAAGCGTAAAAATACAAGAAAATATATTTTATTCAATTATATTCTCATGGAATTTGTATTTTCTCGGGTTTTTTCATTAGGATGGTGAATATTAACTATGATGGGAATTAATTGAGAATATAATTTTAATGAGAGAAATAAAATCCCTTGAACGGGTTGAATTTAATAAGATATAGTTTTCTATAATTATTTTCTCTATAATATTTACATGAAAATAGATTGATATTTCCTTGATATGATTTTAAATGATTATTAATTAATTTAATAATATGAATTAAAATTTAGGAGACCATGTAGGAATAAAAAACGTTTTAATATTGACCCCAAAATTGAAAATGATCAATTATTTGGAGGCATGAAACCATGAATCCAAATAATATCACCTATAAGGGATTAAGTATCTATGATAAAATTTCCTACTGTGCTCTTGATTTTAAAATTTAAATCAAATACCCATAATAATATCATGGTTTTGGTTATAAGAAGTGTAAAATATTGTTTCTTGGAATCTCAAATTATAAAACTCAAGGGGGGAAAGATAAAATAATATCATACATGATAGAAATGTGGGAAGAAAGACCTGTTAATTTATTCTTAAAGAAACATTAATGTGTTTTATATGTAGAAAATAATTCCATGAAACATATAAATTATGAATACATATTTATTGTACTTTCTGAATATGGAATGATAAGAAATATCTATCTAATGTACCACCCACACATCAATTATGCAATATTAAAGAGTTAAAAAAAATCACACAAATTTACCAATCCACAAGTTAAAATGGAAAATTCATGATAGAAAATTCAAAATAAAATTTATAAAGGGAATGATTATATGACAACTACCATTTTGGTGGATCGCTTTACCAAATTAGAGAAATATAGACTTATCATTCACTCAATTACCACAAACATATAATATTGGTCTTTAATCCCACTTCTTCATTCCATGAATGTTTCTGAGATGAATTAATTCACTAACACCATGATTAGAAATATAATTATTAATCATAATAATATATTTGTATAATAATTTCCATATTTTATATATTTATAAAACTATTGAGGTTTATAGGAATGTACATCATTAAAATTTGTTAATTCTCTCTTGTGTTAAATTTTATGAGGTCTTGGTCAGGGTTTTCCTCTCTATTGATAAAGAATATATCAATTATGAGGATTGAAAAATCATATTTGATATAAAATGTTTATGCAAGATCATATATTAGTGTATTTAAAACTAAAAACCCCTAATTAGAATTGCAACACTTGGTTGGGTCGTTATACTTAAAAAACGTTTATTTATCCCAAATAGTCAGGGAACATGTCAAATTTGGGGATAAACTTATATCAAATGAATATATAGAAATTTTCTTATGTACATGTGTAGTCATACTCCAAATTGTGAGGATTAGTTTTCAATTTAACACATACACGGTTCTCGACCTATATCAATTATTTTGTATATAATATACCCCATTAAATAAGTGGAGTTAATGGAAAATACAAATATGTTTTTTCTAATATGATGTGTCTAACAATAGGATAAATAATTTTTCTTTTTTTTTATGATTAAGGATGAATCAATTCATATTTTCATTGATTAATATTAAATTAAAAGGATCAAGATGGAGGAAAATAATCTTTTAAAAAATATTACTAAATTTTTCAATTAATTATTAGTATATCAATTCATATCAAATATTAGCCGTAATATATATATATATATCATTTTGTAATGGTTAAAATATATGATACACAGAAAATAAATTTTTTATAAAATATGAATTATAAGAATTCATTGTGATACATAATTTACTTATAAATTTCATCCATATGTTTATTTATTTAATTAATAGATTCCTTATAGATGACATCTATAAATTTTTCGATAATCTTTATAGATGATATTCTATTATATTATAGTATAATTGTATAAGATGATGAATTTTTTAAATTATTAATATGACCTTAACGAATGAGATATTTTATGATAAATATTAGAAGGGAAAATTCTAATAATATCATGTATAATTCATGGTTATGTAATCACAATGTATGGAATATCTGTGGATCCTTATGAGAAAATGGAGATTGAATAATTTCTTAGACCAACTACTGAAATAATGATAAATATTATTCAAATATTAGAGGGTTATTATCCGTGGTTTTCAAGAAATATCTCCAGACTACCATATCTATTAACTAATACAACATTAAAGGGTGTTATGTTTCTTTGGATATGTGAATGTGAATATAGATTCAAGGAGTGTAATGGAATGTCCATAATAGAGCATTTATTCACCCTATCTTTCAGTAGAGAAGGGGTTTTAACATACAAAATTACATCAATGAAACCAATAGTATGTGTAATTATACAATGTGAAATTTTTTTAACTTATACATATTTTTTATTAATGAACCATGATAAAAATCACCTAATACATGACTTGAAACTGGGAGAGATTATGTTTTCATTAAATATTTTTAGAAATTATATATTTAGTGATATGGTATATATATATATATATTAATAGATTAATGTTTATATTTAGATAAAATAGTTGAAAATTCATTACATATAGTTTTATAGTTGATCACAAACATGGATAGGTTAATGCATTACCACACTGAAATGGTAGAAATGGTGGTTGGTGATATATGTAGAATGTATTATGTTTCCTTTTCTATGATAAAAAATAAAATAGACTGAATCATAATCTATTTTCATATGAAGTATATGGAAATCATAATAAAAGGTAATAAATCTATCCTTTCCATGATTATTTCTCAGCCACAATTTAATTTTAAGATCAAGGAGTCGTTGAATGATAACATAGGTCTATATAATATGGAAGAAATTATTAATGATTTCATCCTTGATAATGACTGAAATATATGACTCAATATATATATATATATGTTCTCTAAATAACATAATTGAGAAATATTAGTTAGATTATGATTATATATCATCAATATTAGTATACAATTGAAGAATAAATTTGAATGGATATCTCATTGAGAATTTATAGTGGGAAAACAATAATAAAAAACATATAGAGTACACATATCAAAAAATGGTCTTACAGAAATTTTTAGATGAATGTAAAATGATATAGTGAATGATAAAACCATTAACTACAATCAAATAAAAATATAATTATATCACTATTTTGTTTTTAGATCATACATGTAAATTCAAAGGCTATAACATGTATTTTGATCATGGTGATTCACTTTAAAAGTCAAAACACATAATTTTGATTCTACTTGATTTCTCCCCCAATAAAATTTAAAAGATATACATTAATATACAGATAAGGATTCATGTGGCAATTCCCTCTATTCTATATCATTGTTATATATGATTTATAGCATTTTTTGGGGGTATTCTGAAACAATAACTGCATACAGAGCTGTTATTCAGAATATCAAATCACCTATAGAGTAATGGTTAATCTAAATGGACCACTAAATCTATTAATGATGGGTTGTAATCCTACTCAATGGATCAAAAGTGTTTTTGGTACAATAGCTTCAATTTGTAGAAAACAAATTCATCATCATTCAAAAAACATCATATGAGATACATTATAGGAGTAGGTTCATAATTGTGTTTTCCTAGGATAATTTCATTGGGTGGAAGAAACTATGACATGACCTTTATGAAGTGATCTTATAGATGATTCAATCCACGTAGGTCACTATTAAAGAATAAAAAATTTTATTTAATATTTATATTTATAATCAATGATGAAATTTACATACTGAAGTTAGAGAAAATAAATTTCTTGTAATATCACAGTGAAGAGTGTTACATGATTCTGGAAAAAGGGAATGAATATAACTTGATATATCATCTCCTTTGAGATCATTTATCAACCAAGTACCCTAGATTATCAAATACCACTTCCATAAATCCAGTAATAAGTTCATAATGTGAGAAATGTGTACCATTGTGAAAGAATATTATCAGGACCCATCTCTAAATCATTACAGAATATTAAATTAAATGATTAATTAATAGTGAGGATATTTTTAGGTTTAGAGTTTAAGATAATTATTCCATAAATATGACATATCAACTTGAAAATTACTGGTAGATAGTACTACTCAGTATCAATTTTTTTATAAAATAAATACTATTAAAAAGATACATGCCTAGTTATAACTTTTAGACAACATGAATTTTCTTTAATCCCATCCTTGACTCTATTCATATTTAAGTCATGTAGAAAACATTTCAAAAACATGGTATGAGAATAAAATACTCAGTAAGGGTTATAAAATAAGGAATGAAAACATCATCCCATCAATAAATATTAAACAATGAAAACATACTTTTCAATCAAAAAATACCGTATGAAATCATAAGATTTATGAATAACACACATAAATCATAAATCATAAAGGTAACATATAGAATAAATAAAATACATACATTATCGATATCAAAGCTACGTAGGGAGTTATGTTGGAATACCCATCACAATATATTCCCTATATCTGTTATGAGAAACATTAATGTTTACCTCTGTCATGTTACCCAATGCATTGGACAACTATCTCAGGCTCACCACCCTTGGTTTATCACATAACTACCCATATATGTAAAAAATGACCAAGAACCTTATCATATTAATTAAACATAAAACAATCATAATTGAAAGACATCATTTCTACATTGAAATCACAATATATCATTTCAAGATATAGACATAATCAATGCTTTATCAAACCATTGTGAAAACAATTTAAAACATTTAAGAAATATATTTTTTAATCAAAGTTTCCCATAACACTTTGACGATTTTATAAGAATTAACATTTTAAAAAATTAATGTCCATACAAATAAATACCCAAAACCATTTTTTAGACATGTAAATTAATAAAAATATTTTCAAGAATAAATCTTTAAAACAATATTTTAGTTAAGGAGTTCTTAACCAAATGAGAGATGATTAAATAAAAATAATTGAGAAATAAAATTTTATTAAAACATTATAATATCAGGATAATAAATGTATTCATGATATCATATGCTAAAGGACAGTACATACACAAAATAAAAGTGAATTGGTGTATTACAACAATAAAGTTTCAATGGAATGTAAATTGGGATAAAATCCATTATAAAAACTGTATG
Organism: Viscum album; assembly: GCA_963277665.1. Classification (NCBI taxonomy): domain Eukaryota; kingdom Viridiplantae; phylum Streptophyta; class Magnoliopsida; order Santalales; family Viscaceae; genus Viscum; species Viscum album. The sequence continues at coordinate 1,005,110,140 of OY728157.1, forward strand.
CTAAGATTAAGGATAAAAAAATTAGATTATAAAGTGTGAAAATATAAATAAACTCAATATTATTGGACATATAGTGTAAATAAATCAGAGAACATTCACACATAGTTTTATAAAGACAACACCAATGACCTGGATGTTTAAGTCAATGAATAGAAATTGAATACAAATTACTCTTATCAATTTCATATCAATGAATTGAGAATTTATCAATGGAGTGATAATGTTTATCAAAAGTATATCCACAAAAAGGGGAGTGTATATTACAAAATAAATCATTAAACAGTGATTTTAAACATAATCATAGCCTGACATTATTAATAATTCAGAGAATATCCTATGGAATGGAAATTAGGTTAAGAAGTTCCCTTACCGATTTGGTAACATTAAAAACATACACCCCATGAAATAAGATTCATACAATGAAGACATAAAAACCCATAAATTATTGTATATTATACAAATAATACAATCATGGGAAGTAAATACACAACCCAAAAATAAATAGCGGAAAATAGAGCATGAATATCACATGCAATAAAAGATGAAAACCCCTTACCACATTCTAATCAACCGAGAGGTATGACCAATAGTTAATAACCACCAAATAAATCATAGAATACCATGAATATAAATAGAATAATTATAATAAATATCAAATGGAATTACACAATACACCACATGCAATAAATAATTGGCTAATAAGGTAAATATCACAGAATTAAAAGTGATTAATGAAACCAATTACCTCATGTCCAACTTGACCCGTTATTTCTTTAATCTCTATAATAATAATCTATTAATAATTTAGACTTGATTAATAAAAATTTTAAAGTTTATTATTCTTTTATATAACTTCTTACCATGTTATAAACATTATTAAATCGTTTAAGTTAATAATAGTCATTTTGATGATATTTGGTACTTGAGCCAATAATGTACTTCTAATTATTACATATAGATCATGTGGTTAATATTACATTTTATAAAGAATGATATTAATGATTTAGATATCATATATATATGGTATATGTATGTATTTATAATATTATAAATCATTTGTAGATAAGATGTGAGAAGCACCGTTTATGGAGACGGTAAGTCGTACGTGCACATGAATGTTACATTCATTTCTATTTCATATTTAGTGTAATGAAAACATAATGATACATAGATATATTATAATTCCACTTTAATATCATCTGATATATATGTTACATAATTTCATTAATTCAATCCTTTATATGTTCCATTAACGTCCTGAATGAATCATATCACCTTGAGGGAGTGGTAGTCCGCACTTCCTGAAATTAAATTATCGTATTTACACATATTGGAAAGAATAAATGTATATTTGTAAATAAAAATTATAGAAGCATGTGTAAAACAGAATAAATATAATATATAAATACAATTCAATCATAATGGACACCATGAGAGGTGGTAAGAATGATTTAACAATTATCATTTCGTGACCCAGTAGTTCACCATCCACAGAAACAGTATGTTATTTAACCCTTTGATGGAGGTGTGTGAAAGTGTAGTTAGAATCCTTCCCACAACAACAACCATGTATATTTATGATACTAGTGTTTTTATAAAATAAAGTAATAAAAAGTGTTTATAGGGTAGGATAAGTAAAATAAAACAAAATAACTTAAGAGAAAACGTTGCCTTTAAATCGGGTATCTCCCTTTGGTTTGAACCAAATTGTTTAATTTAATTTCCATATGCCTAGTGTAAGGATTCTAGGAGGTATATTGGGATATTTGGAGCTTAATTTTATAGAGTTTTGACAAGCCAAGGGGGTTTAGAAGTGGCTAATGGGTTATAAGTGAGGTCTTTTTATAAGTGCGAGAAGGTTCTCTTTAGTAATGTTTAATAAATTTTATTTTATTATATAATGATTTTCGGTTTCTAATGGTCAAAAACTTATTAAAGTAAAAGATAATATTAATAATGTTCGAAATAAAATCATCCCATTTTAATTGGATAGGTTTTGGATTTTTTTAACTTTATAATCTTATTTATTTAAATCATTCATTAATGAGGTAAACACTACATCACTACTGTGTCATAAATAATTTTATTTATATGATGTTTAAAAATTATAAAAAAATATCATGAAGCAGTAAAATATTTTATATTTCATACTAATATATTTAGTCGAAGATATAACTTATATAGATCCATATAAGAATTGATTTACTAAAATATATTTGTTTAAGTCATTATTGTCTTTACTTTTAATTAATTAATATAAAGTGTCATTATCACTCTTAAGTGGCACCATGCGAACCCAAAATAGACCCAAAGGATGCCCATGGTATTTAATGTAACGAAAAATAGGATTAGTTCACATGTTAGGGTAATATAACATTATTATAATATAATTTGTTTACCCTTATTTACTAGATTTACCCTTTAACCATTTAAGGAAAATATTTTTAGTGGTAAATATTTAAAATGTCTAAAAATAAAAGTTACCTATTTACCAAATTTTTACCTCATGATTCCAAATATTGAATCCATTTTTCCAAATTCAAAACACATAATTTGCAGAAATTAGTTTAAAATTAATACCTATCGTCAAAACAAAAAGTGTTTTTTATGAAATAATAACTATTATAAGATTGACACATGTTTATATCTAATTTCATAGTGAAATAATTTCCAATGAAAAACATTGGATTAATTGGAAAAAATATAATCTAATTAAACTATAAAAACATTTAGAAAGATAATGTAAAAAAATAAATAAATTAGAGTAAAATATAGTTTTGAATTAAAATACAATATTTTTACTATTCATTAAAAAATGAATTTAATCAAAAAAATAACAAAAATTTTCTGAACAGAAATTTTGATATCCCGATTCTAAAGAAGAATATTATTTTTTTCAAATAAAACATATAAATGTGACCAGAAATAGATTGAAAGTGGGTTCCCCATCAAAAGGTAGTAAATCGACATTTGAACAACTATTATAGTATTTATACATAAAATTTATTTCATTCATATTTTAATCCTCTAAATTTTATTGGATTAATATAAAAACATTTAACTAACATATATAATCATATTTTAGTTAATTTTATTCATTACAACCAGTAAAATGACTATCTGTTAACTTACATTTAAAATAATAATATTATTATATAATTTTTTAGTATTACTCAACATTGTGTGAAATGAAAGCTTTCAAAGAATCATGTTGTTGTGTATCAGGTATTCCATCAAACATAACACCCCCTTTAAAGTTAAATTAATATTTAATTCAAAAATACTAACAAATATGAATTTTTTATATTCTTTATTTACCTGGGATGTTACAATAATACCCAATCCATCACATAAACTGATCTCAATGTTTTGACAACTAGGGTTTTTTCACTATTTTTAAAAATAGTAAATAGTTATATTTTACAATGGTAATATAAAACTACAATGAAATCAACCCATGTGGCCAATGATACCTAATTTAATCACATATCTATTAAAGAGGTCTAGAATCCAAAATACGTCATTTTATTAAATTTCTCTAATTTATTATCCTTTATATAATGAAATTTAGTTTTTTAAATTAGTTTATGTGGGATAGAATGTAACACCCCAAATTTTTTCCCCTGAATATATTTTAAGAATTGTTTCATATGACAAACCTAAATATATAATTGTATCATTCATATTTATAATGGTTTCAAATTACATTATATTGTTCTAAATGACTCTTTTTATCTATTAACAATTTTGATTCCTACTTAATAATATCATATGTTATCATAAATTTTCATGATGATGATTCTTTTCTATGATTTAATTAAAAATCAATAAAATTTTTATTTAAATTTCCTCTATAATTTTAATAGAAGTATTTTTTAAATTATTTTGTTATAATTATTTTCAAATTTTATGTGAAATATCATTATATTATCAAAGAAATTTTATAACTTTATTCTTATTTATCCATCATATATTGAAATTTCATTTAATTATTCTTATATTTACCTGGGAACTTGTTATAATAAAATAAAATACTTTATTTTCATTGATGATATATTTAAATTTTTTTCTGATGATGCTTATAAAGACCATTTCATTATCAAGGGTTAATTATACTATAATGGAATAAAAAATATTTTCATATTTATTTCCAATATTCTAATTCATTTTTTATCAATATGTGATCAATTGGAAATAAATTATATATCCTTGAACTGTGATTGAAAAAATTACATCTAATGGGTTTTTATTAAATACGACATCAGATGTTATCATACTAAAATATGATATGAGACAACTGAATGTAATATATAATGAAATTATTTCAAATTTCACTTTATATAATATAAGGTTTTCGAGGATTGTAATTTATTTATTCATATGTTATGACACTATTAAATAGGATTATTATCATAAATATATCATTTATTATCATATGGAAAAACCATTTTGTGATGATTCATTGTAATTTTTTTCATTAATCATTGGGTATAGTTTCCTTATGTTTATATAAATTGATTATATTTTAGACATGTTTATATTTTGATCAATTGTGATCTTCTCTGTGGTCAGTAATTTTTTCGATTGATATATCAGAAGTTTTACCCCTATAATTGAACTATGATATTCCTTTTCTATGATTACATTCTCCAGGTTATAAAGGAAGATATAAAATATGACCCACACACATATATATATAATGTAAATAGGATATGTGAAATTATGAAAAAAATGAACAAAATGAGGGAAAATAAGTCAATTAAGTTCAAAATATCAATGTTTAGTAAACCTATATATTAAAAGGGATAGATTTATTATGGTATATAATGAAATATAATGTGTAATTATATATTATTAATTCATGTTATTTTTGTTCAATATCAATTATAATTTTTGTGCTATTTATTTAATTTATGATTTTATGATAACAAGAACAATAGGATATAATTTAATGTTAACTAGGTAGTTTGCACATAATGTATTATTATATGGTTTTATCATAAAATACATCTTTGGTTTGATTATAATAATCCTATCATTTCATAATTTTTAAATTATTTATCGATACTCATAAATATATATTTTGGGTTAGTAATGGCTTGACCTAGGGGAAACTGAGTAAACAATGATTGTGATAGATAATGAAATGATTACCCTAATGTGAAAAAAATACTAAGTAATGTTAAGGTGGAAAATATAATTTTATTTTACAAATGTGTAACAAAATTCTATAAAAATAAATACAACATAATTTTACAACCTAATGTGCCAATGAACTAATAGTTTTCATTTGATTCATTAATGAGAAATTTTGACAATCAATTACTTCATTTTTTGGTATAATAATTATGGATAAAAGCATAAAAATATAAGAAAATATATTTTATTGAATTATATTCTCACAGAATTTGTATTTTCTCGAGTTTTTATCATTAGGATGGTGAATATTATCTATGTTGGGAATTAGTTGAGAATATAATTTTATTGAGAGAAATAAACTCCCTTGAACGGGTTGAATTTAATATGATATAGTTTTCTATAATTATTTTCTCAATAATATTTACATGAAAATAGATTGATATTTCCTTGATTTGATTTTAAATGATTATTAATTAATTTAATAATATGAATTAAAATTAAGGAGACCTAGTAGGAATAAAAATAGTTTTACTATTGACACCAAAATTAAAAATTATCAATTATTTGGAGGCATTAAACCATGAATCCAAATAATATCACCTATAAGGGATTAAGTATCTATGATAACATTTTCTGTTATGCTCTTGATTATAAAATTTAAATCAAATACCAATAATAATATCACGCTTTTGGTTATAAGAAGTGTAACATAATGTTTCTTGGAATCTAAAATTATAAAACTCAAGGGGGAAAGATAACATAATATCGTACATGATACAAATTTGGGAAGAAAGACCTATGAATTTTTACTTAAACAAACATTAATGTGTTTTATATGTGGAAAATAATTCCATGAAACATATAAATGATGAATACATATTTATCGTACTTCATGAGGAAAGAATCATAAAAAATATCTATCTAATGTACCACCCACACACAATTATGCAATATTAAAGAGTTCAAAAAAATTTCACACCAATTTACCAATCCACAAGTTATCATTGAAAATTCATGATAGAAAATTCAAAATAAAATTCATAAAGGGAATGATTATATGACCACTACCATTTTGGTGGATCGCATAACCAAATTAAAGAAATATAGACTTATTATTCACTCAATTACCACAAACATATAATATTGGTTTTTTAATCCCACTTCTTCATTCCATGAATTTTTGTGAGATGAATTAATTCACTAAAACCATGATTAGAAATATAATTATTAATAATTATAATCTATTGGTATAATAATTTCCCATATTTTATATATTTATAAAACTATTGAGGTTTATAGGAAGGTACATCATTAAAATTTGTTAATTCTCTCTTTTGTTAAATTTTATGAGGTTTTTGTCTGGTTTTTCCTCTCTATTGATAAATAATATATCAATAATGAGGATTGAAAAATAATATTTGATATAAAAAATTTATGCAAGATCTTATATTAGTGTATTTAAAACTACAATCCCCTAATTATAATTGCAAAACATGGTTGGGTCGTTATATTTAAAAAACGTTTATTTGTCCCAAATAGTCAGGGAACATGTCAAATTTGGGGATAAACATATATCGAATGAATATATAGAAATATTTCTTATGTACATGTGTACTCTTACTCCAAATTGTGAGGATTAGTTTTCAATTTAACACATACATGGTTCTCGGCCTATATCAATTATGTTGTATATAACATACCCCATTAAATAAGTGGAGTTAATGGAAAATATGAAGATGTTTTTTCTAAAATTATGTGTCTAACAATAGGATAGACAATTTTTCTTTTTTATGATTAAGGATGAACCAATTCATATTTTCATGGATTAATATTAAATTAAAAGGATCAAGATGGAGGAAAATAATCCTTTACAATAAATTTGTCAGTTAATTATTAGAATATCAATTCATATCAAATATTAGCCGTAATATATATATATATATCATTTTTTAATGGTTAAATATATGATAAACAGAAAATAATTTTTATAAGATATGAATTATAAGAATTCATTTTGATTCATAATTTACTTATAAATTTCATCCATATGCTTATTTATTTAATGAATATATTCCTTATAGATAACATCTATAAATTTTTTGATAATAATTATAGATGTTATTCCATTATATTATAGTATAATTTAATATGATGATGAATTTTTTTAATTATTAATATGACATTAATGAATGAGACATTTTATGATAAATATTAGAAGGGAAAATTCTATTAATATCATGTATAATTCATGGTTATGTAATCACAATTTATGGTATATCTGTGGATCCTTATGAGAAAATAGAGATTGAATAATGTCTTAGACCAAGTACTAAAATAATGATAAATATTATTCAAAAATTAGAGAGTTATTATCCATGATTTTCAAGAAATATCTCCAGATTACCATATCTATTAACTAATATAACATTAATGGGTGATATGTTTCATTGGAAATGTGAATGTGAATATAGATTCAAGGAGTGTAATGGAATGCCCGTAATAGAGCATTTATTCACCCTATCATTCAGTAGAGAAGGGGTTTTAACATACAAAATTACATCAATGAAACCAATAGTGTGTGTACTTATACAAAGTGAAATGTTTTTAACATCTACATCTTTTTTATTAATGAACCATGATAAAAATCACCTAATACATGAATTGAAACTGGGAGAGATTATGTTTTCATTAAATATATTTGGAAATTATATATATTGTGATATGGTATATATATATATATTAATATATTAATGTTTATATTTACATAAAATAGTTGAAAATTCATTACAGATAGTTTTATAGTTGATCACAAACATGGATAGGTCAATACATTACCACCCTGAAATTGTAGAAATGGTGGTTGGTGATATATGTAGAATGTATTATGTTTCCTTTTCTAGCATAAAGAATAAAAGAGACTGAATTATAATCTATTTTCATATGAAGTATATGGAAATCGTAATAAAAGGTAAAAAATCCATCCTTTCCATGATTATTTATCAGCCACAATTTAATGTGAAGATCAAGGAGTCGTTGAATGATAACATTGGTCTATATAATATGGATGAAATTATTAATGATTTCATCCTTGATAATGACTGAAATATATGACTCAATATATATATATATATGTTCTAAAAATAACATAATTGAGAAATATTAGTTAAATTATGACTATATATTATCAATATCATTATACAATTGAAGAATAAATTTGTATGGATATCTCATTGAGAATTTATAGTGGGACAACAATAATAAAAAAGATATAGAGTACACATATCAAAAATGGTCTTACAAAAATTTCTAGATGAATGTAAAATGATATAGTGAATGATAAAACCATTAACTACAATCAAATAAAAATATAATTGTATCACTATTGGTTTTTTAGATCATACATGTAAATTCAAAGGCCATAACACGTATTTGGATCATGGTGATTCACTTTAAAAGTAAAAACACATAATTTTGATTCTACTTGATTTCTCCCCCAATAAAATTTAAAAGATATACATTAATATATAGATAAGGATTCATGTGGTAATTCCCTCTATTCTATATCATTAGTATATATTATTTATAGCATTGTTTGGGGGTATTCTGAAACAATAACTGCATACAGAGCTGTTATTTAGAATATAAAATCACGTATAGAGTAATGGTTAATCTAAATGGACCACTAAATCTATTAGTGATGTGTTGGAATCCTACTCAATGGATCAAAAGTTTTTTTTGGTACAATACCTTTAATTTTTAGAAAAAAACATTCAAAATCATTCAAATAACATCATATGAGATTCGTTATAGGTGTAGGTTCATAATTTTGTTTTCCTAGGATAATTTCATTGGGTGGAAGAAACTGTGACATGACATTTATGAAGTGATCATATAGATGATTCAATCCATGTAGCTAACTATTGAAGAATAAAAAATTTTATTTAATATTTCTATTTATAATCAATGATGAAATTTACATACTGAAGTTAGAGAAAATGTATTTCTTGTAATATCACAGTGAAGAGTGTTACATGATTATGTATAAATGGAATGAAGATAACTTGATATATCATCTCCTTTGAGATAATTTATCAACCAAGTACCCTAGATTATGAAATACCACTTCCATAAATCCAGTAATAAGATCATAATGTGAGAAATGTGTACCATTGTGAAAGATAATTATCAGGACCCATCCCTAAATTATTACAGAATATTAAATTAAATGATTAATTCACAATGAGGAAATTTTTAGGTTTAGAGTTTAATATAATTATTCCATAAATAAGACATATCAACCTGAAAATTACTGGTAGATAGTACTACTCAGTATCTATTTTTTTATAAAATAAATACTCTTAAACAGAAACATGCCTAGTTATAACTTTTACACAACATGACTTTTCCTTGATCCCATCCTTGATGCTATTCATATTTAAGTCATGTCAAAAACATTTCAAAAACATGGGATGAGAATAAAATTCTCAGTAAGGGTTATAAAATAAGGAATGAAAACATTATCCCATCAATAAATATTAAACAACGAAAACATATTTTTCAATCAAAACATACCGTATGAAATCATATGATTTATGAATAACACACATAAATCATAAATCATAAAGGTAACATATGGAATACATAACATACTTACATTGTCGATATCAAAGCTACGTAGGGAGTTATGTTGGAATACCCATCACAATATATTCCCTAAATCACGTATGAGAAACATTAATGTTTACCTCTGTCATGTTACCCAATGCATTGGACAACTATCTCAGGATCACCACCCTTGGTTTATCACATAACTACCCATATATGTAAAAAATGACCAAGAACCTTATCATATTCATTAAACATAAAACAATCATAAATGAAAGACAAAATTTCTAATTTGAAATTACAATATATCATTTCACGATATAGACATAATCAATGATTTATCAAACCATTATGAAAACAATTTAAAACATTTAAGAAATAGATTTTTTAATCAATGTTTCCCATAAAAAATTGACGATTTTATAAGAATAAACATTTTAAAAAATTAATGTCCATAGAAATAAATACCCAAAACCATTTTTTAGACATGTAAATTAATGAAAATATTTTGAAGAATAAATCTTTAGAACAATATTTTAGTTAAGGAGTTCTTAACCAAATGAGAGATGATTGAATACAAATAATCGAGAAATAAAATTTTATTAAAACATTATAATATCATGATAATAAATGTATTCATGATATCATATGCCAATGGACAGTATATACACAAAATAAAAGTGAATTGGTGTATAAAAACAATGATGTTTCAATGGAATGTAAATTGGGATGAAATCCATTATAAAAACTGTATCCTTAGATTAAGGATAAAAAAATTAGATTATAAAGTCTGAAAAATATAAATAAACTCAATATTATTATATATATAGTGTAAATAAATCAGAAAACATTCACACATATTTTTATAAAAACAACACCAATGACATGGATGTTTAAGTCAATGAATAGAAATTGAATACAAATTACTCTTATCAATTTCATATCAATGAATTGAGAATTTATCAATGGAGTGATAATGTTTATCAAAAGTATATCTAAAAAAAGGTGAGTGTATATTAAAACATAAATCATTAAATAGTTATTTCAAACATAATCATAGCATGACATAATTAAGAATTTGAAGATTAACCTGTGGAATGGAAATTAGGTTAAGAAGTTCCCTTACCGATTTGGTAACATTAAAAACATACACCCCATGAAAGAAGGATCATACAATAAAGACGTAAAAACCCATAAATTATTGTATATTATACAAATAATACAATCATGGGAAGTATATACACAACACAATAATAAAAAGTGGAAAATAGAGCATGAATATCACATGCAATAAAAGGTGAAAACCCCTTACCACATTGTAATCAACCGAGAGGACTGACCAATAGATAATAACCACGAAATAAATCACAGAATACCATGAATATAAATAGAATAATTATAATAAATATAAAATTGAATTACACAATACACCACATGCAATAAATAATTGGCAAATAATATAAATCTCACAGAATTAAAAGTGATTTAAGAAACAACATACCTCATGTCCAACATGATCTGTTATTTCATTAATCTCCATAATAATAATCTATAAATAATTTTGACATGATTAATAACAATTTTAAAGTTTATTATTCTTTTATATAACTTATTACCATGTTATAAACATTATTAAATCGTTTAAGTTAATAATAGTCATTTTGATGATATTTTGTACTTGAGCCAAAAATGAACTTCTTATTATTACATGTAGATCATGTGGTTAATATTACATTTTATATAGAATGATATTCATGATATAAATATCATATATATATGGTATATATATGTATTTATAATATTATAAATCATTTGTAGATAAGATGTGAGATGCAGCGTTTATGGAGACGGTAAGTCGTACGTGCACATGAATGTTACTCTCATTTCTATTTCATATTTAGGGGAATGAAAATACAATGATACATAGGAATATTATAATTCCACTTTAATATCATCTGATATATATGTTATATAATTTCATTAATATATGTTCCATGTACGTCCTGAATGAATCATATCACCTTGAGTGGGTGGTAGTCCGCACTTCCTGAAATTAAATTATCGTATTTACACATATTTGAATGAATAAATGTATATTTGTAAATAAAAAATATAGAAGCATGTATAAAACATAATAAATATAATATATAAATACAATTCAATCATAATGGGCACCATGAGAGGAGGTAATAATGATTGAACAGTCATCGTTTCGTGAGGTAGTAGTTCACCATCCACAGAAATAGTATGTTATTTAATCATTTGATGGAGGTGTGTGAAAGTGTAGTTAGAATCCTTACCACAAAAGAAACCATGTATATTTATGATACTAGTGTTGTTATAAAATAAATTAAATGAAAGTTTTTATGGGGTAGGATATGTAAAATAAAACAAAAGAACTTAAGAGAAAATGTTACCTTTAAATCAGGTATCTCCATTTGGTTTGAACAAATTGTTTATTTGAATTTCCTTATGCCTAGTGTAAAGATTCTAAGATGAAGATAGGGATGTAGGGAGATTAATTGCGTAGATTATTGATGAGCCAAGGGGGTTTAGAAGTGGGTGATGGGTTAGAAGTGAGGTCTTTTTATAAGTGCGAGGAGGTGCTCTTTAGTAATGTTTAATAAATATTATTTTATTGTATAATGATTTTTGGTTTCTAAAGGTCAAAAACATATTAAAGTAAAATATAAGATTACTAATGTTTGAAATAAAATCATCCCATTTGAATTGGATAGGTTTTGGATTTTTTTTATCTTTATAATCTTATTTATTTAAATCATTCATTAATGAGGTAACCACTACATCATTATTGTGTCATAAATAATTTTATTTATATGATGTTTAAAAATTTAAAAAAAATATCATGAAGCAGTAAAACATTTTATATTTCTTATTAAAATCTTTAGTCTAAGAAATAACTTATATAGACCCATATAAGAATTGATTTACTAAAATATATTTGTCTAAGTCATTCTTGTCTTTACTTTTAATTAATTAATATAAAGTGTCATTATCACTCTTATGTGGCACCATGTGGACCCAAAATAGACCCAAAGGATTCCAATGGTATGTAATGTAACTAAAAATATGATTAGGTCACATGTTAGGGTAACATAACATTATTATAATATTAATTTCTTGCCCTTATTTACTAGATTTACCCTATAACCATTTAAGGAAAATATTTTCAGTGGTAAATATTTAAAATGACTAAAAATAAAAGTTACCTATTTAAAAAAATTGTACCACATGATTCCAAATATTTAATCCATTTTTCCTAATTCAAAACACATAATTTGCAGAAATTAATTTAAAATTAATACCTATTGTCAAAACACAAAGTGTTTTTTAAGAAATAATTACAATCATAAGATTGACACATGTTTATATCTAATTTCATTGTGAAATTATTTCCAATGAAAAACATTGGATTAATTGGAAAGAATATAATCTAATTAAACTATAAAAACATTTAGAAATATAATATAAAAAATAAATAAATTAGAGTAAAATGTAGTTTTAAATTAAAATACAGTATTTTTACTATTCATTAAAAATGAATTTAATCAGAAAAATACCAAAAAAATTTTGAACAGAAATTTCGATATCCCGATTCTAAAGAAGAATATTATTTTTTTCAAATAAAACATATCAAAGTGACCATAAATAGATTAAAAGAGGGTTCCCCATCAAAAGGCAGTAAATCGACCTTTAAAAAAATATTATAGTATTTATACATAAAATTTGTTTCATTCAAAGTTTAAGCCTCTAAATTTGATTGGATTAATGTAAAAAAATTTAACTATCATATATAATCATATTTTAGTTAGTTCTATTCATTCCCACCAATAAAATGACTATCTGTTAACTAAAATTTAAAATAATTATAATGTCATATAACTTTTTAGAATTACTCAACATTGTGTGCAACGAAAGCTTTCAAAGAATCATGTTGGTGCGTATCAGGTATTCCATCAAACATAGAACCCCCTTTAAAGTTAAATTAATATTTCATTCAAAAATACTAACAAATATGAATTTTTAATATTCTTTATTTACCTAGCATGTTACAATAATACCCAATCCATCACATAAACTGATCTCAATGCTTCGACAACTAGGATTTTATCACTATTTTTAAAAAAAGTAAATAGTTATATTTTACAATGGTAATATAAAACTACAATTAAATCAACCCATGTGGCCAATCGATACCTAATAGAATCACATATCTATGAAAGAGGTCTGGAATCCAAAATATGTCATTTTATTAAATTTCTCTAATTTATTTTCCTTTATATAATGAAATTTAGTTTTTTAAATTAGTTTAAGTGGTATAGAATGTAACACCCCAAATTTGTTTCCCTGAATATATTTTACGAATTGTTTCATATGACAAACCTAAATGAAAATTAACAACTCCATATTTCATTATTTAACAGCATCACAACCTAATTAACTTTAAGATTATATATAAAGAAACATGAACCATTAATATAAGAATCATCATTGGAATAAAAAATCAAGTAACAAAATGTAATAAAAAATTGAAATCATAATTCTTGAGGTTTACCATGAATTTCAAACCTATTACTTTCAAATTGGAAGGAATGAAAAATATTGAAAATATAAAACACATTTAATGATATAAATAACATTAAATTACTAAATAATTATATATATGTATTTTATGAAATATAGTTGACCTAAAATAGATAATATTACCATCATAGGAATGTTGGAATTGGAAATTATTCCCAAGAATATATATATCAAATGATTATATTAAAAATATCATATTCTATATTTATAAAATTAAATAAATTTAATAAAAAAATATCTAATATTTGTCGAAAACATTTACCTATATTGAATATATTAGAATAATAAATACGTAATAAATAATAAATAAATTTATAAATATTTGTCTATGTGGAAGAATTTATTCCCAAATTATTTTCCCTTTTAAAAATTGAAATTTTAAAATATCAATAATATGAATTATATAAAATGGATTTATATTTTAATATATGGTATTGAAATTGTTCTGGTGGTTTAATTTCATTATATGTGGAAAAATAAGTGAGCCCATTGAATAGTTAATTGCATCAGTATACTTTAAATAATGATAAGACATTATATATGGTTAAAAGTATTGATAGAACATATAAAAACAAAAAAGAAGTAAGTAATAATGTTATTCTACATCCAATATTATTTTTTCATCATATGGGTATGTTGACATCATAAAATGACAATCTATAATAGTCAATAAATGATGATTTCAAAATATTAAAATATAACATATCTACAAATGGTCCCCTCCAACACAAATCCAAAAGAAATTTTTTTTTTAATATTTCCCCTTAACTAAATTACATCCAATAATGTACTATTCCATTTATATTGGATTTAAGAGAAAAAATGGAGGCCAAAACCTACTATTAATAGTGAAACCATTATATGAAAGGGTGAATCCATTAATTCATGTTTCTACCTTTTCCATATAATTTTTATTTAGAATATAATATCAATATTGAATAAATATGATTTACCACTCCAATGATGTTATATTATCCTCATCATTCATATTTTAAAGGATACTATAATATAAATTTATATTCATACTCATTCATTAGTACAACATGTTATTAGTAAGGTAAGTCTAGCCTACTACATGAATAATGCAATATTTTGTTCATAATTCCAATCATGGTTTAGTATAAATACACAATTTATGGGATATATAATATAAAAATTAAAATTATGTAATGAATATTATTCATTATTAGTGAATAATAGAATATAATTATAAATTAAATAATTAATATTGGTATAACTATAAGAAATAAAAAAATTGTAAATTACATTCTTCAATACAAGAATAATATCATAAATTATATTGACATGGGGATCATAAAAATAATAAACTATTATTATTACACTAACATGGTTAATAATGAAATGAATCTTCTTATCGCATAACAAGGAATTATTTGTCTACTCTAGAATGAATATAAAATAATATAGATGACTAGAATCCAATTATGAGAATAGATAGCAATAAGCTAATATATATTTAATGAATTATTATAATTATATATAATTAAAATTAATATATATGAATATTGTTTTTAAATAAGGGAAAATTTTGTTTTTTCATTTTACATGGGGTTAAAATGAATTCATAGGTGTTGCGAGTAAAGGTAAGGGTTTTTATTCTAATATCTATAAGAAAATGAGATTGTATATTTATCAAAATTTATCCTAGATAATTATAATATACCTTTTCTATAAAAAAATATTTATTATTTTATATACTAAATATTTTTATTATATTTATCATATCTTATATTTTCTATCGTCTTTATTTAGTATTTATTAAAAAAATTGTATATGTGGAATTGTTTATATTTGTTGTTTTCCACTAAAACAATTTACCCACCATGTTTTTATTAGTTATCTTGTACCACTTTGTCGTTATATAAACTTATTTAACAAATTAATGTGTAATTAAAATCCTATTTTATTATATAAAATGTTATATAATAAATATTTCAATCTCTCCTTTATTATGTTTCACTATGTCATTTTCTCCCATTGTTTTCCGAGACAATAAACACTAATATTCCTTTCCCATATTTATTTTTTTAATATAATTTTATTCACATTTACATTCATTCTCATAAATAATTTAAACATTATTTTTTAATAAATCATTTTCCATCTTTTAAGGATATATAATTTTTTCAATGATTATTTAATGTTAATAGAATGCGATTTTCATTAATTTTAATGTCTTTTAATGATTCATATGTTTTACTTGGGATATGATATTTTCAATTACTATAAAATATTTTTATATATTATATGTTTCTCTATTTATGAATATGGTTTTTTATCCAATTTATTATCATGGTTTATTTATACTATATTGTATTTAATAATTTTTTTATGTTCGAGAGGAACACAAATTATTGGTTTTTCATTATCTTATGGATGAACTTAGAATTATATTTCCATCCAATGCTTTTATATATAGAATATATATCTTGAGATTTATTTTATAAAACATGGATAGTTACCCTTTATTACAATGTTGTAAGGAATTTGTTCTCACTATGTGATGATGTTCGTGGAAAATAACATTTTCATAAGATTTTATTTCAATTTTTTTGTTCCTCATTGATAAGGAATGAATGGAAAAATTAAAATTATTTTTGTAAATTCATTATTATGTTATGATTAATTTTTAGGTTTTGTTATTTATATTTTCTTGGTTACGATTTATTTATATTTATATATTTTGATTTTATACTCATTCCCACATATTCATATTGCAATTACTTTTGATATTCATTATTAAAATTAATTTTTTTAATTTATATATCATATTTTTTAACCCATAATATGTGTATTTGACCACCCTACTATTATGGTTCTATAACATAGTTATCATGAATTTTATGAAATTTATTATTTCAAAGTTGGAGTGATGATTTTTTAAACATATGGTAGAAATGTACACAAGGTCGTAAAATAATTCATCTACCTATTTATTTTATAATGAAAATAATCAATTTAATTTTGGAGCATGATTTATAATGAGATGAAATTAATATTCAATCATAATGAAATATTTATTATGTATATTATGTATGGGTAATATTAATAATCAATTTGTGTGTTGTTCTAGGTTCATCTTAATCATGGGCTAGAAGGCTCATAGAAATCAACTAGGGTTATCTACTGTGTGACATGATAATGAATATTATGACTAGTTTTGGAGGTTTAGTTATCTATCATGAGAGGAACATAATGACCCTGTGTGATTACTACCTTTATAGATTGACCAATATTATGGAATATATGAGAAATAAAATGTTCTAAATCCCCTTTTTTACTAAAATAGATTTTGGAGATTGTGTGGATCTACCTAAATTCACCTCAAGGGAACCACCATTTTTTTCATAACAAAAGTGATTCCTAGAGTCCACTACATAGCATAATATCATACATATATGTTTATATTGATAAATACCTCAGTATATTTAAATTTTTGGGTAAATATGTACCTCATATTGTTCATTTTCCTTTTCAAACCTGATATTGGGATCCGTTTGTATGTTTAGGGAAATATTTTTTGTGATTTGCCATGAAATTATTTTTTATCTCTATATTGGTGATAATGGTGTACATATTTTATTATCAGAATATGCCTAGTGTTCTGATACTACTCTAACCATTGGAGAATGTTTTTTTCAAGAGTTTGGTAATTCATTATACACTCATGTGTCTGTCCTATAAATTCTATAATAATTTTGATTCTCCATTTTTTCAACAAGAATCATTCACATTATACATGTTATAGGGTCACTAAATCAACCATTATCCGGGTCTGGGAACTCCATCTATATATTGAGATACTCTCTAATTCAACATGATCTATTTGGTGAGGCAAAATTTCTCTCTTAATGGTTGATACTCACTAAACTAACATTATTATACATTTATGTGGTGTGGGTCCCATATTAAAGTCTTCGAAAGGTTAAGTGGGTTGGTTAAATATATTTATTTTAAAACATTGGGCTCTTAATGATTTATTTATTTATAATATATTGTCTCATTAATGTGAGACCATTTATAGTGCGGGTTTAACTCTCCATGTTGTAAACCAATTATATTCCACTTCTTTACATATATATATATATTTAAAATATTTTCCTTTTATATGCTTTATAGATTTATAGATTCTTATTGGGTATGTATATACTCAATCCTACATGGGTTCATTTACCTATGTGTTATACATTATGATGTTGATGAGGATTTTTTTAGTGATTATATAGGAAATAAAATCATAGGATCAAGATATGTATTTGTAAAAATTGTATTTATGCAATATAGGTGGATTATTTATATTGAATTCATTACTATTTTATATTTTTTGGAGATATGTATTTGTAAAAATTGTTTTAGGATATATATTCTCTATATTTCATGATACGCCTACATGATTATTATAACATACCACTGGAATATTGAATGATGGATTAGGGTTCCAGGCCGGGATTACATCAACACAATGAAGGGTACCTCAACATAATAATATGTTAATGTAGTAACATAGATTTCTCTTTGTAGGGTTGTTGTTTTTATTTTATGATTAATGTGAGAATTAGTTAGGTAATTTTGAATAGTAATATCTAAGAGACTCATGAATTTTATCTATCAAAAAACCACGTATTGTTTTAGTATTCGATGTAAAATTAAATGAGACTCAAATGGCCAATTAATTTTTTCGTAAATTTAAATAATTGTCAAAATGTTATATAAGTATGTTGTATTCGTTATATAGTAGTCTGATGTTGATTTCAATATTTTTCTATGATCAGATAAATATATTTTTTTGAGAATGATTTTTCATATAATAGAATATAGGTTTCCAAAATAAACAAAATAAACTAGTGTCCCATGTTATGTTTCTGATGTGAAACTGAAAAAATTTGATCCAATTTCCATCAAAAAGTTGACTGATGAGGCCTCTATACATGGAATTTATTAAGATATTACACCATAATGAATGTATAGGGGATATATTAAGCCAATTTATAGTTAGTAGAGCCTCATCCCATAATATGAGAAGAAAATACTCAACTATTTAAGAAGATTATGATTATAGTTACACATTATGATGATTGACATAGGCTGAGGTAACTTCATAATTCATTATGGTAGAGTCCATCTAGTTTCAATGGTGAGCCCGACCCCATTATAGTAATAGAATATGTTTGTGACTCCAGTGTTCCACATAGTCTAGATGCCGATATACCAGAAAATGATTCTATTATCTAACCTTCTCAAGTGATTAGTGATATGAAATTAGACCATGACTATCTAGACCCATGATGAGGAGAGTCTTCAGTGGTCGACATATGATAACTTCATTCAAATGTTTTATTGAACAATAAATGTTTGGAAAATGTGTTTCAAAGATCCATTGCATTGGTTTCAGGTTATTAATATTATCAATAGTTATTAAGTGTAGTTTACTATTGATAAAATTAACTATCTGTGTATGAATGTTGAGGGATTATCTATGAAATTTATGATCATGAATTTTCCTCATAGAGAAACCTGATAAAATATTATCCCTATTTTAATAACCAATTCTACTATAGTAATGAAGTTGTTATAGCGAATGTGATATTCTTGAGAGAGGTAAATACAACATAAGGTTATGGTACAAATATTTGACGAGATTCATTAGAAGTGATGGATATATGAAAGGAATTTGGGTGGAATAATTGTAGTTATTCACATGTACATTCCTATTCATGTGGGATAAAATGTTATAGTTTTTCTATGGATCCTTTTAATAGTGTGATAGTCCCTCCTATGACTATGGATGATGTAGACATATGGATTAACATTAAATAACCTATATTTTAATCATTGTAAATGAATGAGGTATAGTGGGTAGAACCCCCATGATGGATAAAAAAACATTATTAGGGGAATACACATGCTTTATAGGTTAGCCATTGGGGATAATTCCTAGGTAGATATGTTGATAGTGGACCAGGATAATCAAGAGGTGGACTATGCTTAGGTCCACTACCACAAATACCATCTCCTGGTGGTTCAAAATAGTATCAGGGTCTAGAATTTTGGGGAATAGTTAAATGTTGGATATATAGGGTTGTGGAAACATAGTTCTCAACATGGTTTAGGTTATTAATTGTGTATTTCCTTAATATGAGAAAATAAGAATATATCCTTGGTATATAATTACTTTTAATGATTTTATCAGTGTTTCATGATTGATAAATCTCAAGAATTATGTTACTTTGACCCATGTAGCTAGAAACCTATAACATAAGTTACCACATTCTCACACATATCTAATAAGGATATGTGTATTCAATTATGGTCTAGAAAAATTTATAGAACATCATTGTATATGGGATTTATACATAGGATGTATTACAAAATATATAAGGTATATCTTCGTGATGTTACCACATATTCTTCTATCACCACTAGGTGTTATTCCATCATAGTAGCTGATGTTTTTTACTATATATTAGACTAGGACAATCTGTTGAGGTGAGTGATGCCTATCCATCATATTTTGAAGCGAACAAACCATATATTTCAAAGTTTTGAATTATGAAAAAAATATAAACGAGGATCAAATTTATAATGTCATAGTGGAATATATAGATATTTGTTCCAAGGATTTATCGGGTTTTACTCATCATCAGAAGAATAATTTCTATATTGACATGAACATTTAGAACAATATGATATCTTCTATAGACCATTATAATTTCGTATCATATATCGGTGGATAATGTTTTATTGAGAGGACCATATAGAAAATTTTATTAGTCCTATTGTGTTCATATATGATCCTACAGATTTATTCACTTATAATAAGGATGTGATCTTGAGGCTTTCTATTGACTATCATCGCTTGCATATGTAATTTCCAATATCTAGACATTAAAATCTTGTGATGAAAACATACTCAGTACATATTAGATTTGATAATAAATTAATTTATACAAATATAACCATTTCTAATTACTGGATCTTAAACTATCATTTATTTACATACATAACAAATATATTTTAGGTTTAGTGTCTTATAGAAATTAAAATAATATTTATCCCAAAAAACCCATATCATTATCACTCAATGGGAATTTTATACATTACACAATGAGTTTTTTATTCCAAAATTTACAATCAAAATCACCAATAAATTTCTAGATTCATTATAAAATTATATAAATATAATATATAATACCCCACTATATAACATAGGATAACATACATATAATAAGGGTGATATATAATGTACTCTACGAGTAAGTGTGAACAATATATATTGACGAAAAAATAGAAAAAAGATAAAATAAATTTGTATGATATCATAATTCATATACATGAACACATAATTGTTAAATCATACCTAATAAAACATAGCTTATAATTAATTTTTCATCACATGAATCATGGAATATGATTTTTGTGAATTATTTGTGTTAGAATTATTCTATAATCACTATCCATGAAAAAAATCATATATATGATAAATAATATTATACCATTAATTCCATTGAACAATAAATATTGAATGAAAAAATGAAAAATAGTAATTATGATTGATACTTGGTATATCATATTAATATGAAACAATCCATGGAATAATGTACCTGGTAAATACCATCATCATAATCCCTCAAATGAAAAACATAAAGAGTCAATTCCATCATAATCTCACCAAAAAATAAATCACCACCCCAGTATTTAGATGGTTTTATAGAAAAAATCTAGAAACTTGTAATATTTCTAGGAAATATAAGAAAAACATTACAAATTTGTTAATTAAATTATATCATACAACTTATATAAACATTCTTCATTCATTCATAGTATTACAAACCCATGAACAAGAATGGGTTTAATGAAAAAATTAATTTAAGAATAATCAAAGGCTATATAGGAATGAAGGAGCATGGTTTAATTATCAATTATCTAGAGTATATCTTAATAATCCATAATGATTTCTGGAATATATGAATAATAATGTTATAAAATAATTTTAAATATTCAATGAAAACAAGATGGAATATCCTATACATATGGTAGCTTTTAATAAAATTAAATATTCAATGAATTATCCTAATGTTATTTGCTTGAAAATTAATTAATGAATTCAATGGAACAATAATGAATAATACTATTCATGATTTCATTAAGTGAAATCACATAGTAAATGTTAAATACAATAATTTCATACCATTAAATATAATACCAAAAATAACATATAAAAATGAAATAGAATGATTAATTTTAACAACACATTTAAAATTAAAATATGGTTTTGATTGAACATAATAATTGATTTATTTTGGGATTTGAAAACTTTTGATAAAAAATAATATGGATAGAAGGGAGAAATATTTAGGTGATAGACTTAAAAACCCATAAGAAAATGCCATTATGGGAACCCGTTTATTACTTTTTAAAACCAAAGTCAGGAATAAAAAACAACATAAGTAGGATCAATAAATACCCTAAATAAAATATTAAAATTTTATATTATGTAAAAATAAATTACATAAATCATCTTAATGATTATATAATAATTATATGTAACATTTCATAATGATTGAAAATGTTGATAAAAAAATTTACCGCACCAATAACAATTTAATGAAAGACTTTTGAAGGAGAGAGCATGAAATAAAATAATAAATATCATTACTAATGTGTTTATCAGGATATATAATGTTAAATAGATAGTATATAGAACATAGAAAAAATAATCATATTAACAAATAATTCTAAAATATGAAAATATTTAGATGATAAACCCTTACTAAATTTATAACATTAGAATGAAAATCCATTTTATGAAATAAACACATCAGAAATATCAATTCCAATATAATAAATTACAAAAATATTGAATAAGTATATCATGGGTAATGTAATAAAAATTAAAATATATAATTGGATACTTGGTGAATGATATGAAAGATGGCTCATGGAATTGAAATTGATAACAGGACACACTTACTGAACTTGTTAAATTAATGCCCATTGTGATTATATTTGGATAGATTTTTAATAGTTCTAAATGATTTGAATGAATTATAAACCACATTCATGGGTATTATGTTGATGAAATAAAATTAAACAGGTGGTGAAGTTGAATCATATCTTAATAAAGGGAATTTGGTAGATGCCATCCTAACATAATAATTCATCATGGTCACATGCATTATAACTACAATATATAATACATTTATGCTTATTATTCATGTTAATAGGTAAATATTTCATAGTACCTTTATTACATCAAATAATCATTGCTTATTAACGACATATTATTAATTTGTTGTTAGAATCTATTTTTTGGTTTATTTATTCTATCCTCCTTATAATATAATGTTATTTGGTTCTATTTTATGAGTTTTTTATAGTTAAATGAACTCTATGATGTTTAAGAGGTGTTATTAAATGTGTTGGATATATTTATAGTTTTCAATAATGATTCCCCTAATCCTCAAATATATATATGGTTAAATAAATAATTATTTACAACTGAATTTTAATCCAACCAAGGTTTCCAAAGAAAAAACATATCATTTTATAAACTATTTTGAGAACTAAATAAATAATATTTCAAAAAATAATCTCAAGATACAAAGAAAAAAAATTCATGTTGATGATAAACTTAATAGGAAATTTATTTCATGATATTTTTAGAAAATTTCCCATAATTTCATCACACATTAGACCCATATATACATCTCATAAGTTATACTCATCCTCATTACATGGGAAATGACAACCTTAGAAAGTACCTATATCAAACCCTTAGCACGGTAAACAGTCATCGACATTTTAGGAAGGGTTAGGTTTTTAGAATATGATAAAATGATCGTGGTAGAAATATAATCATAAAAATAAAAAATAATAATAATGTTTTCCCATAAGGTATAATAAAATGACATGTATTCTCACATGATAAAAAATATACCATGGAGTATGTTTAAAGAATAATAACATAGTAAACATCTGCCATTTTAGCATACATGTGTGTATAAAATATATATTTTTATTAAGTTATAACATAGGAAATCACAACTTAATGAAGTTGTTATTTATATTTCACTTCCATATTGTAGTATTCCTGGGTTTAAAAATCATGTACCTCATAAAGTCAAAATCACAATATGTGTAACCTTAAGTTATTAGGGCTGAAACCTACATAACCTATGGTGATTGAGCTAAAAACTAGGCCACACACATGAACATGGTCTAAAAACATGTTAATCCTATTATAATTAGGCTAAAAAATTGTACAATTTAGTGACCATGTGACAAAAAACATAAATAACATATTTTTAGGGGGGTATATAACTCTAACCAACAAATAATTATCTTTTATACACTAGTGTTCATTGAAAATTTAAAAAAAAAATCCCTATTTTAAATATGGATTATTAATAAATGGAAAATAGGTTTGTTTCATAAAAAAATATGTAAAAAATTTCACATTCAACAATTAGACAAAATTTGTATGGTGGAATGATAATTTATCTTCATGTAAAACATGTTTCAATATGTATATTATCATAGATGAAAAATAAATTCTTTATGTTTGTTGGATAATTTTTTTTAAATAAGTGGGAATAATCACATTTCTTCTTATAATAAGTAATAATTAATATAATTTAAATATAAATTAAGTTATGGAATGTATTTTCTGTTAAGAATAAATTTTAAAATTATGACTGATTGTTTTCATTAAAAGAAAATTTAAATAGATATTTCTATAAACGTAGTAATCGCTTTCATAAAAATAATAATTTAAGAGATACATTCAAACGAAACATTAATTTGGCTGACATGAAGTATATTATGGAACATTATTTAGAAATTATTATAAATATACATTCATTTGAAAAAAATAATTTTTTTTGGAGGAAATGTGGTGTTGAATATAAAACCATCAATAAGTAGCCGATTTTTTTAAAATATTTAAAACATAACTTTTGAATTAAACATTATTAATAGAGTGATAAACCATTCATTTGGGAATATGTAAACATAAATTTTATGATCAATATATGTAATACATATTTGGATTTCAATTTTATAAATGAAATATTTTAAGGAAGATGTAATAGTGACATGGAAGATAAAGGGGATATTTTGGTATGATAGGAATCATTATTAATTTCATCAAATTTTATAATGAATAAAATACAATAAAGAATATCTTTTGATGTGAATATTTAATTAGTAAAAAATATATATTAGTTGAAATATGAAATATTTATATGAGAAATCAGAAACATTTATTAAATAAGTGTCAGAGAGGAATAATTATTAATCAATTAGAGAAGTTGATTAATAAACTCCTTATAAATGAAGTAAAACATGAATTTGAAAACTAATGATAAATGATAAATTTATTCCCTTTCATAAATATTTTTAATTTAATTAGTATTTTGAATATAATCATGGATAATGAATTATATACTCTATAAAAAAGCAGTAAATATGGAAAATGTCTTCAGAAAGAAAATGTACACATGAAAAAATCATTCCTTTACTCTTAACATTCATGAAATTGATTTCATAACTTTTTTAATAAAAAAATTGTGTTAAAATTTTTAATAATATTATATATAAATATTATATTTTATACCCTTCATTATTAATCAGTCACTATATGATTCATATCATGTTAATGAATCTTCTCATTGATGATTTTTTTATTGATTCACATTTGTTTTGAATGGAAAAATAAATACATATTTTCTAACACAATTTTAATCATTATTATATTATGAATGATTTGTAAATAATTTTGTTCATTTATTTATATACCCAAATATTAATTTTATGGAAACATTGGGTATATCACATGATAATGGAATCCATGACATGATTGTTTCCAATAATTTAATGAGATCAATAGATAAAGTATTAATGATAGTTAGTCATTATGTAAAAATTTATGAATCATATAAGTGAAATATATTACTAAATATTATCATAAATATAAATCAAATATAAATTAGATCCATAAATGTATGGTGAATATGAATTATGGAACACATAACTCCATGTAGGTAGTTTTCTGGATGTTGACATAGACGATATATTTTCTTTCCCAAGAAATGAATGACTGTGGAACCATATAATTAATTTTTAGATGTTAATTGTATTTTAAATATTATATTTATTCCTAAATTACCCCCTTTTAACCAGTAATGTATAGTGGTTATGAATCATAGAATCTGTTTCATTATCAATGAAAATGTTTACACACATTCCCAATAAACATTTTTAATTTTTAAAAGAAGTGTGGAAGGGTATATACTGATTACACCATTCACATAATATAATTTAAATAAATTTAAAATA
Source organism: Viscum album (assembly GCA_963277665.1). Taxonomy (NCBI): domain Eukaryota; kingdom Viridiplantae; phylum Streptophyta; class Magnoliopsida; order Santalales; family Viscaceae; genus Viscum; species Viscum album. Next base: position 1,005,136,846 of record OY728157.1, read on the forward strand.
AAAAAATCACTATATTATAATTGTATAAATATATTTGGAGGAGAAATATGATGAAGATAAGTTTTAAGAACAATATTAGTTGTTACATTGTGAATTTATAACTTCTCTTAGAGGACCTCATTGGAATAGGGCAATTAGGAAGTTTAATTGTATAAAAGGTCCAATAAAATAGTGAGAGTGATATATGTTATGTAAAATGGGAATATATTATAGTGTAATATTAATTTTATATTTTTTTAAAGGGGTGGGAGAAGTATCCATTTATAATTGAGTGAAGTGAATAAATAATATAGAAGTAAACATCATTATTCATGGAATGTATGCTCAAAATTTCACAAAAGATGATGTTTCACGAGTATTTCACCAAAATAAATTTCAACCCACAATAAGAAATATGTCTTTATGAGTTTTATGTTTTTTCACATTTATTTTATATTTTCCAAAAAAATTCTATTACCATTGATACATCCAATTACATTCATTATGGAATCACATAAAACATTTTTTATCTCTTTTTGGTTCGGGAAGGCTTTGTAGTGTTTTTGGTGAAATTTAGAATTTTTTGAAATCTATTTTTGTTACATCATTAGGTTATTAGAACATTTATATTCCTCATCCATTTTGAATTTTTAATTTTTTTGAGAACTCCAAATTCTATTTTGGCCTTTAGAACCAAATTATGATGTATTTTTGGACTGTAGATCTTGTTTTTAGATGTCGTTTGTTGTCTGAAAAGTGCCACAAGGTTCTGTATGAGTTTAGAGTACGATGTTCCCTAAAATATTTTTATCTAGGAGGGGATAGATAATGGTATGATTAAACCATGGGCCCTGGATGTAGAAAACATGAATCCCACAATTGCAATAGATATGGTTTTTACAAATCTATGTATGTGGGGGTGAAAGGTCATTTGAGTATTTGCATAATCTTAATAGAGGGGATACTCATGAGCACCACATAGTATAGAAATCAATGAACCAAGATGAGTGTGGTTTGATTATTTCCTAGTGAGTACTACAAAGTTGGAGTATGGCTCGCTAAACCATGTGACCATAAAAATAATCATTAACTGTTGTGAAATGTCTATACTACCCCTGTCAACCATATAGGGTTCTCTTCTTACATCTCATCCGATATATGTGCACAGTAGTGGTGTGTCCTCAATTATTGTTCCACATAGGCTATGGAATTCCATCTTCATATGATTTTTGAATTGAACCTCGTTGGTCACATTTGAAGGATATTGTTTAGGCCATGAACCCTTTTTTATATGACAATAAATTTAATTTATTATTTCCAAAAAATTTAAGGAAAAGTAAGAACCACACAACACTGAAACCAATCAAATTCACACCTTGACACATTCAAAAAACAAGAACTGGTAATTCAAACCACAAGCTAAACAGACCAGCACAGAATTATATATCATAATACCCATTCTCCGATCCGAATCCCACAAAAGATTCATCTTCTATAGTATCCAATTACCATTCAGAAGCTGATTTATATTACCTCAAAATATTATCACTTTTCCTTGGTTTCCCAGCTGGTCAAGTGAAGGCTTCCCTAGGCATGGTTTCCTGACCATGCTATCCTTATAGAAACCATGAATCACCGTGCTATCCCATTTAATGGAAGATGTTGTACTAAACAGTCAAAGAAGGTAAGAGAAGTCCCTTTTTTTCTTCAACTTGGTGTAGTAGAAAATGTTCTTTAACACTCATTCATCCTTTTATTCCCAATTTTCACAGTGTCACAATATGGGAGATTGACCGAACCACTCACATTTTCATTATCACCCCCTGATTGATCCCTACCTTTACCGAGGAGGTTCTTCGAGACATTATTATTGCATACCATGGTATTCCCACTACTTTGGTCAGGTGTGTCACTCTCAATTAGACACCAGACTGGATTATGGGGCTCTTCTACGACCATGGGACTTCCTCGTGACTCAAATATCCTGAATTTTGCCATTCCATGGAGGCCCCATCATTATCACCCCTACCACTGAACCAGCATTAAAACCCACATTATAAATTCCTTCTAAAAGGCCGTCAAACCTGTTGGTAAACAAAATATGTGGCCTAGCTGAAGGGACTAATCCCCTAGGATCCCCAGTATTGCTTTTGATGGCCACCTCCGAATTGAAGATGCCTCCCTTTCCCCCACCATTTGTTCCTTAACCTTCTTCCCCCCACCTTCATGTGATGCACCATAAGATTGAACATAGAGGGGCCCTCTAAATCATGTTTCAACCTACTGAGAACCTCATAAAACATTGGATTAAATTGAGACATCATAGCAGTTGGCAGCTCAGGTGCATGCACATCCCCAATAGTCACCTTGAAGACACCATACGAAATATCCTTCACCACTGGACTCGATGGCCCCCAACCTCTTCCTTTTGACCCTAAATCCTACTGTTCTTGATCCACCGTCACAGAAACCTCACAAGCCTTACCCTTTGGATCTTCTTTCCTTCTTCTAGTAACCTCGTGTTCCTGACGACAAACCTCCATCACTTATGTGGGGGCTCCCCTTCGGAAAACCTCCAAAGAATGACCCAAATGATTTCTAGATGATAAGAAATAAGCCTAATTGTCATAAATCACCCGTTTCATACACATGTATTCCTCAACAATAGTAATCCACTCAAAATTGAAAGTAAAACAAGATGCGTCTATTCCAACACCCACCAGGGTGTGATTTAAGAGAGATGATGTTTCAAAAAACTCAAAAGATGATCTATGAAGATTGGGGAATCCATCAAGATGATCTAAATCATTAGGGCTCAACGATGATTTCAGGAATGGGGGAAGGAAATCTAGGTTGGAAATGGGAAGAAAAACCATGATCTCTCATGGGATAATGATTCCCCCTCCCCCACCAATGGAGGAGGAGGAGGAACTATGAAAACTGTCGTCAATGAAATGAAAAGAGCAATGAAAGTGTTCTATTGTTCCTCAAACCATTTTTCATAATTTTTTGATTTACCTCGTAATACGGAATGTAATATCTATGGTTGTTTTTTTACAAATTATGATGGTTTTTGTATTTAACTCTGATATATATCATTTTGGATCAGTTTGGAGGCTAATATGCATTGATCAATCACATGAGGTGTAGTTTCTAGCCGTCTAGGTGCACATTTTAAGTGTAAAATTAGGCCAGGACAATAAGAAAGGTATTAGAGGGATATTTTACTTCATTTATTTCATACAATTTGGTCTACAGAAGATCAATAACTAGTATTTTGTTACAACTAAGAAATGATAATGAATTTGGGTGCCTAAAACCTCTAGCATTGAGGATATACCATGTTTCAAGGGTAATAAAATTGATTTCATGCCTTGTGATTTTACATTTGATTGATTTCCACCTTGACTGGAACACATGGGTGTGATGTTATTATTGTTTTTAACCTTGGCATAGTATAGAGAGGGAGGGTTTCTTATGAATCATGATTGGAACATAGGCTCATATGATGTGTTTTTTCTTATTATTTTCATTGGGATCATTGAATATGAAATGAGGGTTATGGATTTATAATTTGACAATGTTGAGGCTAAATATTGTTTTCCTGGTTTTCTGTTTTGGTGGCATGATACTAATCCATCCCATATATAGTGTTCTTGATGTGTTCATATTAGATTCTATGAGTATATATTATGGGCATGCCTGACTCTTTGATGGGTTTTTAGGGATTGAAAAAAGGGGTGGATTTGTTAAATGTGTCTACAATGATTCTAGAAAGTTTTTTATGTATAGTTATATTTATGAAATTCTAAAAATATATCCAAAATTTATAAATTTCATAAGTGACCACTAGACAAATTATGGGTAAGAAGGGGACCATTATAGATGGATTTTAAGTGATGCATGACTCAATTATTTGTTCAAAAGGGGCCATGATGAAAAAGGATACTATATATCTGACTCTATTATGGGTAATTACATGTCCATGATACTAAATTTTTTGTGAAATTTGTGTGGTAGGAAAGTTTAATAGTGGTGAGATGAACTAACTTTTGAAAATTTTCCTATAAAAACTAAATCTATATTTTTATGGCTATTTTCCACAGTATTTGGTCTTCAACATGATTCAACATAAATATCATATGCTGGAGTGTTAGTAGGGGGAAGGTATGGTGCTGCATGATTGTGAAATTGATGAGTCACTTAATGGTTTGGATGATGTTGTTGAGGGATGAGATGATCATGAGATATGGTTAGATTCTCTATAAAGGTAGTTCATCTACAGATGATTGAAGTTTGTGGTCCATTGTTAAAAAAGAAGCACAATGTGATCTTGGATTGATTCATACATGGTATTGATAATGTTTCTCGATTAGATGATCAATCAATTTTTTTGGGATCGTGTGTTCTAGTATCAAAACCCACCATTATTTTAGGATTGTGGAAGGCTGCATATAGTAGTGAACATGATCATGTTAATTCATACCATCACTGACTGGTTTGATACACCATCATGTTGGTGGGTGAAGCTGGTTGAATATATGATCAAAGGATGAATAAAGTGTTGGTGGGATGTAAAGTTTTTGAGAGGTAGACACTTGGGGATATCTCTGAAGGATTTCTAGTCCAGGTTCTTTAAGAACATATTTCATGAGATTTGGAGGATGTCCAAAGCTCCTAAATTAATGAACCATCAATTGGGAGACACATAATTTTTGTATTATGTATAAAATTTAAAAGACATTTCCAATTTTTTGCATTTTATAATGGGAGATGACCTCGCCATTGTGAGGGATTTTAGGGATAGCTTACAACATTCCATTGGGGTTCGGGTAAATTTATATTTGTAGACTATGTTTATAGAGAAAAATAATTAGGTGATAATAACTTAGGGAAAATTGATGGGCCAATATTATACAAAATGGGGGATGATATCCATTGAGGATAGATATGGTACTTTATGTATCCAGATGAGAGATTACGGGGAGTCACTGTAGGGAATTCCATCTAGAGACTACGGAAGAACACTAATTAGTGGGTCTTCGACATCAAGCTTCTAGTGTGGGATGTTGAGGAATGTTTAGACCCAGTACGATCAGGTTCTAAAGGAGTTTCGAGCATGTGGTCATAAGGGTAATCTAGAGATGTTATTAAGGAATAATTATTACATAAGAATGATTCAGGGACTAGGTCAGATTCAAATCTTAAATGTTTGACTAAGAGTGGTACTATGAGTTGTTAGATACAATTCATCTATCCATGAATTCCATAATTTATGTAGTTGGTGTATCTTAATAGGGAGGAAAGGCCTTAGGTAGTGGGGTACCTAGCCATGTTCATAATATTGATATTCCAGGGACATATTAGGCTAGTGAGTCGATGACAATTAGAGCTCTTCTAGTATCATGGCCAGAATTTTGTTGTTACAATATGTAGTTTTGGTTTTTGAGGTGCTCATGTGTTCTATTTAGACTAATCAGGCCCTGGTGAGTATTCTGGAACCAGTTATGATTCATGATATATATACATATAAGAGTTATGTAGGAACATATCATATTGTTGGAATTAGTTGTGAAGCATGGTTTGTTTGATGTGTGTAATAATCAACAAATTTATGGAAAGACATATATGATTATACATATATATATTGTGGGATTATTTTTTAGTATATATTATGATATGAGAAAAATATGAATCTAATGAGATGTAGGTTTTATGAGGAAAATGTATATAATGAATAAAAAATGGGAATCTATAGAGATTTGGTACTGTTTGGGTTTTGTGAATTAAATGTGTATGAAATGAGCATCTAATGAGATGAATGACTTAATGGGTGTCATATACGGGACATGTATGGATCAATCACATGATGAGGTTCCGGAATTAATTTAAATCAATAGTTGTATTTTATATCAATGTATAGTTATTGGACCCATAAAATTTGTACATTTTGGATTAGGAAGTGAACAAGTAAGTAATTCCAATGGCAAGGAGTGATATAAAGAGATTCACTATTAACTGATAGCCAAGGAATACCATGCTGATGTTTATGAGATGAATATATTCGGTACCATATATTAGTTTATCCTTATAGCTTTGGGATGATATATTATATGGTGGGTAGACTATAACAAAATTTATTTTTGAGTGGGTCAGAATTTATTATCATTTTTTAGTTTTTATTTTGGTGATAGTGATAAATTTCATTGGGTTTAGAACATTATTTTGAGAGTTATTTTAATGGAAGACAATTATTTTAAATGGGGATTAATGATCATAATACGGATTATGGATTCCATTTTGATTTATAAATTTAGGGTCCCAAAAAATCTTTTTTATCCAATAGAATAAATTTGTGCATGATTTGATCAAACTGTACGATGTCCATGTGGAAACCCTGATGTCCAATTTTTCACGAGACATGGGTTTTCATAATGTAGTGATGGTCAAAAGGACCATGTAATTATTTTTATATTTTTTATATAGGGTATATGCATGGTCTTCACAAGATTTGGAATACAGTCTTCTTAGTTGTAGTGGGTGCAGTGCTTTGACATTGAGCACTGCATGGATGGTGCACAATTTTCTAAAATGGATGAAAAAAACGAGAGGGTAATTAATGGTTGTGAAATGAATTAACTACCACTACCACAATTTTAATTTTTTTTCCTATGATTTTTCCTATTCAAACACAGAATATTGGGTAGTCCTCCATTAATATCCTACCAAAGCTAGGGACATCCTCTATCATCATAGCTCCAAAATGAATGATGCTAGTCTCATTACAAGTATATTATAACAACATGGAATTTACTCTATTATGTCTATTCATTAAATTTTCATACAAAATTTTAAAATCTTGGGAACAAAATTTCCTTATTTTTATGTCATTTTTTAGAACTCCAATTTTTCTCACCTTTCCTAGAGTTATAACATGATATTCATTGAGCGGGAACCTAAGGATTTTTAGAAAACATCCCCAAAGAACAATTTAATTGGGGAACCATGTTAGGAATCTAAAAACATCATTAGTGTTATGTTTATTTTTCTTTTGGTATAATTATTTAGTAAATGGTAGACAATAGATTAGGATGTTGTTGGGACATAGTAAAGAGCTCAAGGTTGGTTGCTTGTAGCCCTATATAGAGGGGATAAACCATCTTTACATTGGTGTGGAATTGATTTCAGGCATTGTGATTTGACATTTGATTTATTTACACTATGTATGAAACACATGTATGTGATGTTATTGTATTATATGGTTTTTAACCATGTGTAGATATATAAATGTGGTTATATATGCGTCATGATTTAAACATCAGCTAATATGATTTGGTTTTGGCTTCTGATTTCCATTGAGAAATATGAATATTCTATGAGTAGTGTGTTTGTTTATATTTTGAACAATGTTACTAAAAATTATTTTCATTCCTATTCTTCTTGGGGGAATACTACTAATCAAAACTATTCATGTGGTTTTTAATGATAGTATATGATATGTTATTTTTATATAATATGTGTGGACATGCCATTATTATGAGTAGGAAGGTATGGTAATGTGGGGGGGGGGGAGTTGGTTTTTGTGTAAAAATATAATCAAAAATATTCATGTGTATCCTTTTTAGTGGAATTCTACATAGTTACCATATATTTATATTTGTGTTATGTGATTCCTAATGCTATTTTTTGTTGGAAAGGGGATATGATTCTAAGGTGTATGTGATTTTTATCTCTTTTATTGGTATGCAAGTGTCCATGAGTCCAGATGATATTAGATACCTAACTCTAATATCAGTATGTATAGGGACATGATTCTGAATGGTAGATGACATGGGTATGGTTGGGATATCTTGAGGTGGTGAGATTCACTGCCTTTTATAGCCTTCCCTATTTTAATTAAACACCGATATATATGTATATATATATATATATATATATATATTTGGGTGTGTGTATTTGTTTTTCTGTAATTTTGAACATGGAATGTCATATTTTGATTGATTCTATCTATATGGATTATGAGGACGCATTTGGATGGATTTAGTACCATGATATTTGATAATTTATGTGATAAGTCCCTGTGGGTCATTATGGGCCCCATGTGGGTCATTATGATCATTTTAGGTAGGTATACGCTATAGTTTTGGTAGTTCAACCATAGAACATGCTAGATTTTGGGAAATGTTAAGATAAGATACATAAAATGATCATGGTTTGAGTAATAAAAAATATATATAGTGGATAAAAGTGTGATGATCATTCATTGTTTTATATTAATAAGGTGTTATTGTCTCAATGACCACATTTTTTTCAGGGTGAGGGTGGACTTCTAGAAACTGAGAAATTGATCAGGATAGATCTGACTATCTTATACATTATAGATATATCCCAAAGTTAGTGGGTGAATCTGGCAGCTTATATTCCCAAATTACATTCAACGATTTGGTGGTACATATATGATTTTTTAGTAATAAATGAGTTACTTTATTAGAAGGATTTTAAGGCCGGGTTCATTGAGCACTTATTTCTTGAAACTCTGAGGGTGGGACAAACCCATGAGATCCTACACATTTACTAGGGTGTCACATCCTTCATGTATTTTGAGTCCAAATTCACATACCTATCTAATTTTTTTTCCCTCAATGGTTCATAATTACATCATTATTTTGTGTTGTGTGGTGAATGGATTATGGTTCACCATCAGGGTTCTGTTAAACAACACGCACATAAATTCATTCCCTGAGGTAGTGAATAAATGGATGAAATGTGAGGTAAAACTGATGAAATTGTATTATATGAACTTGGTGATTATTTATTAGGAGCCATGTTGTGGTTATTTGGGCATCCAAATAAAAGATAATCAAGAGTCTCGACAGGGTAGTTAGGTCAGAGACTCATGCATTCCATCAAGGATTGTGTTTTCTGTAGTGTTATTATTGTTTGAATAGCTAGGTAATGTTCAAAACTAGTGTCATAAAGTTCTAAATGATTTTATAATAACGTTTTCATATGGGGAATCTGGATAGGTTCTACCAGATTCCTTCTCAATCATATGGGTGTTAGAGAACAGGTTAGAATTATTGATTTGTGGTAGGACCTATGGTTGTACGAAGAGTTGGTTACTAGTATTCAAAAACACATTGGTGATGTGGTTGAGATATTGAGTCCAATACATGGGGTCATTGGATGATTGTGGGTAATGATCCATATAGAGACTATGCATTAGGTATTCTGGAATCAGACTTCGTTCTTGTTGTTGACCTACTAGGTATAGAGTAGTCTTCTCAGGTGACGATGGTTAGAGGTACACCTTCATCATGGTATGAGCATTCATATTGTAATGAACATTTTTGGATAATGAGGTTACCATGAGTTTATTTTTGGAAAACCATCCATCAGTGAGTTATTTCTCATCAGTTATGATTCGATATATATATATATATACACATAAATACAGAGTGTAAACACTCTGATTTTTTTTATTTTCTATGATGCATGGATTTTATTAGTTGAGTAGGCATCAAGAATTTGATTTGAATTTATATATATATATATATATATTATTTGGGAATTGTTTTTGCATCTATTGAGTTTTTAGAAATATGTTAATGTGAAGGGATTTGGTTTTTATGAGTTTTATTTATGGAATGGGAAAAAAATAAATATATGATGAGATATAGGACATTGACGGTTCCTGTATTAACGGGATTTGAAATGAAAATTTTAAGAGATACCAGACTTAATCGGGGTCATGTATGAAACATGTATGGATTGGGAACCATATGGGGTGTAGTAATGATGGTATGTCATGGAAGGACTTGTATGTTCGAGGATGGTTAGTGTAACTGTCAAATATTTATATTTTTTTGCAGGAAGTGATTGGGTATGTAATTACTATGGATGAGATTTCCACCAAAATAATTGAATGTGATTGATATATTGGTTCGATTGGGGTTATTTATATTATATGGTTATGTTCTAAACTATCTCTGGGATAAGCATCATATTTTGGGATGAGGTAATTTAATGTAGCGAGACTATGACATCCCATGATTTCCGAAGGAAAAAATTACACATAATTATTAATTTTGATTATGTTAAGAGGTTTAACTATTATTTTTTAATTTATTAACTAATTCATAGAGATATTATTACATAATACCCTACTATTATATGCGCAGTAATTCCCAACAAGTTTGTCAACATTTCGGATGTGTTTTAGGATCTCTGACCAACAAAATTTTATTTTCAACCAATTTTCATAAGAGATGCACTTTTAAAAAAATCCTTGAATCCTTATTGGGGAATATATGTGGACCAATTTTTAATTGGAATTTTTTTTTTCATACTGTACATTTTTTAATGAATTTATATTAGAGATTCATTATATTTTTTGAATGAGTGGATACACATGGGTTGTACAATATTTGGAAAATAATGAACCTAGATGTGTGAGGTGAGGTAATTGAGAATTGACCACCACACTACTACTGCACAGTTTAGAAAATCGTGATTTTAAACTGTGCTGTAATTTAGAGGGTGTTAATTGACCAAAAAAATCATCCCTTCGTTTTAGTTCACTCCCCATTCATCTCACCCATTTCATGCTCAGATCGGTGGGGAGTAAATTATTATTCTAAGACATATTCTTTGTCATATCTACATAATGTAAGCTCCAATTAACTATCATCATTCATGTTGGAAGTGTATCTATAAGGCCTTCAAACATATATAATATATTTTTTATTTACCTCTCTATATATAATTTTACATCCATGAAATTAATTTTTCCCAATTTTAGTTCTTTTTCATAGAACACTAATTTCTCTCACTTTATCTCTTATTAGTAGTGGATATTCAATGAGAGAGTTCATAATTCCTAGTGAACATCCATCATAGAGAAATTTTTTAATTTTTTTTGGAACAATAAGTTATATTTTTTATGAATAGTTAAATCATGGTTAAGAAAATTGTCTTCTTTGTCCCAAACATCAATATTCTCAACTGAGATCCCCAAAAAGAAGATTAATGGCCTTCCAAACCATGTGGCCTTCTATCCAAAATTTTAATCCCATGGATAGTCGGGATTTCATTATTTTATAAAATTTATTTTAACCCAATGTAATAAAAAGGAATCCAAAATAGAATACCTATAAGGTTTCACGATTGGGGAAACTTATGTTTTCTAACGGTGAGACCCTCCAACTAAAACAATGGTCTCCTTTTTTAGTTCCATTGAAATTACTTTTGAAAAACCTCTTTTATAAGGGGGGATTTTTGAACTTCTATACCATTTTGTTTATGGGGTCTCAGAGATGTTGATATAGATTGACCTCCTCTTGGTAAGTGGAACCAAATTTATGTTGTTTCTTATGATATATCATTCCCACAAAAATAAAATTTAATATATAATTTTTTAATTATTGGATAGAAACATTGTATTATGGGTTCTTTTTTAGTTTTTTTCTTCGTGTATCATCCATTTATTTGTTCTTCATTGATAATTTCCATTTTTGGGTTTTAATGTTGTGATCCACGGATTAACATATAAAGGGTTAGATAATTATTTTAGCTATGATATAATCCATGAGTGATAATATTAATTTGAAATTACTTTTTAATTGATTTTTAAAACATAGATTTATGATCATTTGATCATTTATTTTAAAAAGGCATTGTGTTTGAGAAAAATAAAAATAAAAATTTAATTGAAATTGTGGGGACTATTTGAAAAATAGTTGGTTTAGTTTTATATAATTTTGAATAAATGTTTTCATTATGATCTAGATAAAATTGATAAAATTGAATGATGATATGAAATGGTGTGAAATGTATAAAACCTATAATATGGTTTCACAATGATCTGCAATGTGAAAAAATGAATTTAAAAATAATATTTTGAAATATTTTTAAATGTTTTATTGAAAACATTATTAATTGATTAAATAAAAAGGGACCTAGTGTAGTTAGTAGGTTATTGGGAAATTGATTCTAGTATCCTGATCCCATAACACTATATTTTTGAGGAAAACACCAACTGAACAAAGTCTTATTAGTATACTCATCAAGAGGTCCCCTATTGTGGTTTATATTTATATACCAAAATGGGTTCCCATATTAGAGTGTTATAATGAATTTTTCGATGGAGATTCATGTTATATTTTTTATATTCATGCTCTTAACTATGAAATATTATATTCATCCCACAAATTTATATTAAAAAATCTATATAAATTTTTATTAAAAAGTGTTAGAAATTTTTGCGATTATATTTTACATCTATTTAAATGAATCATGTTTTAGTATAAAATATTAATATTTAATGCCATGGTTATTTTATTTAAATTGATAGATTAAACGGTAAATTTCTAGTTTATTGATTATGAAACTTTTGGTGACACCATGATAGTCTATATATCTAACACCCTACCTTGTTAATTAGGTGTTTGAAATATTTGTAATGTGAGTTACATGAAAACAGGATGTCCCACATGGTAGAGGTAGATGTTCTTCAACTTTTGGGCATGGCGTCATAGAGGTGACTGATGGTTATAATGCCAACATTCTACATGTGATATTGAGATTTATCTTATAGATTATCATTACATTAATGATTTAATTATTTGGGTTTAGGTCATACCTAGTTTTATGAAACATTTTAAACTTATGTAGTGATTAGAATACTGAATTGTAATCTTGTATCTTCTACTGCTTTGTGGAAAATTATTTCCATATATAGTACTCTATGATGGCTGGTGCTAGTTTCCAACCTATTGGGATTGTGAACCCCACTTGGGGTTCTTCATTATTAGATCATGTGTCTACGTACTAGTGTATATATGTTATCTTATGAATTTTTTTACTATAGGGAATATGTTAAGAAACATTCCTTGAGGTCAAAATACAGTTTAGGAAGTCCTTATAAACAGAAGGACATATTTTTGGGACTAATATGATATTTACAAGTGAGTGTATACCCATATATCATAATAATGCGCCTTATGTAACCATTGGAGTTTTGGGAAATGTGTATGGAGGAATAAATCCTTTTGGTCCTACTCATTTCCCTAATTTGTTTGTGTGTTAATTGGAATAGAAATCACAAAATATTATCTAATGGGATTGATAGTTGCATTTATCTTATTTGAGTTGTTGATTTTGAAAATAATTATATTTTTCTAGTGTTTTCTATAGATTTTTTTTTCACATCACGCATATAAGAATACATGTGAAAAGTACCCAAGATGATGCTACATGAAAACCCCTATGAGTGGATTCTCTTGTAGACTTAAATTCTGGCGACAATGATGTTCATCCTTTCTATGCTTTGGGATATGGACTTTCACACATTTGTATTCGACATATAGTTGTGTAACCTCAATGTGATGAATCTAGAATTTTTTCTATAGTGTTTCAATACTATAATTCACCTCCTTTCCAAGTAAATAATATTCTTAAAAAGGATGTGGACTAATTGAACAACATAAAGAGAATTTTTGATTTCCTCAAAATTCAAAAATTACTTTAGGTGGCATCTAATAAATAAAGCTATAAGTACCTAGAACGAGATTATGGGATATGATATTAATTGAAAAAAAGAAAATGAGTTTGGAGTATAATTTATATAGGGTTATATTCACTAATAATATATTTCATGAATCTATATACATGAAAACAATTTATTTTTTGAAGCAGCTACACATTGATGAGATAGTGACACAGTATGGAAAACTATTTTCCTAATATTTTGAGTTTTGAATAGAGATGGTATAAAATGAAAAGATGAAGGATTGAATGGTTGAGATGTGTCTCTAAGCAAATAACCATTCATTGGTTTTCATATTGAATATTACATCATATACTAACATAATGGATAAGTATTTGATGATTTTTCTCAAACTATATTGGTTTTCATTATTTATGGGAGTTCCTTTTTCTCTTAGTGGATGTCTGATGAGATTCATTAATGAAAAGAGGAATTCTGATGAGTCTAAAGGTGGTTATCAACAAAAGGACTCCTTTTGACCAGCTAATGTGTTTGGACTAATCCATTATACTTACATTCAATGTGGTATGGTTAGAAATTCAATATTGTTTTATACTAATGTGCCAAAGAAATATAGTTCTTATGGTTTCTCATGAAACCTACATAAAATTATACATTTCATAGAAACTCTGAGTAGTGGAATGGGTTCATCATCACCTAAAATAACATTGGTGAAATCATAGTAATTGAGATTTAAGAGGTTCTTGCCACAATCATAAAGAAATAATTTTTTTCATGGATTGGAAGTGTTTGAAGAGGATGATGATATAGGTATAACACCAGTGAGATGTACCATTACTATAACATCACCTATATATACTAATTTATTTTATATTAGTGCACCTCATTCATTTATATTTACTTGTACTGTTATCTTGATTACTATTCCAGTGGATGTTTTGTCTAATATGACTGATATTACTACACCCATTAGAATGGAGAGAGAGGGGTCCCCATTTTCCTTCTTATTTATTCTCATTTTTAGATAATGATCATTCATGGAATTTTGTATTTCTCTAAATGAAACATATTGAAGTAATTCAATGGATTGGTTGGATAATCTTTTATAAGGCATGAATTGACATCTATAATTGACGACCCTCATTTAATTCATATTATGGGGTGTGTCTTGTCTGTTTGGGAGAATGGGACACATGGTATATTATATCAGGATCATCTATTCTAGAGCTGGGAAGGGTAATATAATTTTTTTAATTAAATATATAATGGAAATATTTGAGGGATTATTCCCCTCTTATTTTCATCATGTTTCTTGAACTGATTCTTTCTGATTCTATTGTTTCCTGACTTTAGATAAGGTAGTGTCATATATGGATTTATTTCATGATACTCAACCAGATTTTACTACATATTACTATATTGAATTAGAATAGTTCTTTGACTTACTAAATCAGTTATATGATATATTAGATAAATGATTTATATTCCTAAGTGTTTACATTGGGCTGAACTTGTTCTCTTTGTGATGACATATACCAAAATACATCACCACTGTATTGACTATGAGAAAATAAATAAATTTATTGTAAATAATGAGTATCCATTACCAATTATTTTTCATATGTCTGACCAGTTGATGATGGAAATTTTGTTTACAATTATTGAGAATTGTTCTAGCTATCACATGTTGAGAATAAAATAATATGACATTTATATTACTTCCTTCTGAAGTAGGTATGATAAATTTAAAAATATTTTCATTCCATTTTGCCTAACTAATGATTCTACAGTCATCATGGAATTGATTCATTGAATCCTCCACAGGTATTTTGATATGTTCATGGTGGTATTCATCATTGAAATCTTAGTTTAATCTCCCTGGGAGGATGATCATGTGCATTGTCTGAGGGATATTGTGGTAATTTTAAAAATTCAGTTCTAGGACATTAAAATTTGTTTTATGGATATACAATGTGAATTTGTTACTACACATGGTCTATAAACATGGTATTGAGTTTAACATGGGATGGTTAATGATTTAATGTCACGGGGGGAACTATGGAATCTTTTTTAGTTTCTGAGCATCATTGATTTCATGGGGTATTATTGCTAGTTTGAAAGAATTTATCATATAATTATTCTATAATGATTGATATCACATAGAAGGTTACTATGTTCCATTAGAAGATATATATCAGAGATATTTTATTGAGCAGAAAATTAATTTTACTTATGTGGTATTGTTGACTCATCTAGGGGTTAAGAATAATCAATATGATCTTTTATGATGCATCGGGTCCAAGTTTGGAAAGTGTTATTATGTAGGGATACCTTATGGTAGAATATGGTTCTCATTGACTCATTCCAGATCAGATGAATCAACTGAACCTTAAAATTTATTTCTAATATATGATTCTAGTGATTAGATGCCAACATTTCTTATTGGAAGAATGACTTACCATGTTTTTCGACCACAATATCTTGAATTAATTTTTATATAAGAAAATATTTTAATATTTAGTCGCAGCATTTTCTAGAGTAATTATAGAATTATTTTTACATTTAATACACACCATAGAAGGTAAATGCCATTGCAGATGCTTTGTGTGGGAAACTTCCAACACAATACGTTAAATAATTAATAAAAGTGTGAAACATGAGCAATATTTTTATATAGTATCATTTAGAACACTGGGATGAATTTACTGATATATTTTTATAAAGGGTTCAATTTACTTCCACTATTCATGAAATTATTATTTAATAGTAGCATCATGTTGAGGAATTCCATGGAATTTTGATATCTTTTAATGGTGGGATACCATTGGTGAGTGGTCTTCTCTTATGAGGGTATGCTTTGTTTCCGAAACTAGTTTATTTTTCATATGTCAAGGAGAAAAATTAGGATAAGTGAGTTTTTATAATTCCATATGGGTAGTGCAGTAGTTAAAAAATATTTTATGTTATACATCGAATATTGTGGTGGACATGTGGGTGATTATATGTTGACAATTTTGTTTCTCAACTTCATTCATATGAACATATAAATTCTCAGAATATATGATCTCCAATTTTACTTCAGCCTGATCTAGTGCATACTTTGAAGTGGGAATAAATTTTTATTGAACTTTTGGATGGTTATCTATGTTCTCCATGATAGAATAATGTGATTTTTTTCGGTTGGTATGGTGATCAAATCATCTCATTTGATTCCAACATGAGTTACAACCAATGTCTTGGATTTGGAAAATCCCTATGTGAATGATATTATTAATTTTCATAGATTTTTATCTTATTGACTCTCTAAAATAGATCCATATATTTCCTTTTATTTTTGGTGAGGTTTCTGTATGGTTATGGGATAATTTTTTAGTGTGGGACATAATCTGTAGACATATGGCTAGATAGGGAGGACTATATAGATTCTTGAGTTCTTTTTCAATTCCCACGTCCTTTATTTTGATGGAGCATGGTATTTTCATATGGGAATGGTCATGTTTTAATATAAAAATATTTAATAATATAAAATTTGGGTTAATCATTTAGAGTCCTTATATTTTTTGTTTTGAAAATATCATTTATGTTGGTTATAGATTTGTGAATGTTCATTGGAGACTTAGTGTTGTGATGATTTTCACCTCATTTGGGTCATTAACAGCTTAAAAAGTATAGGAATAATGTACCGTAGTTTGTGGTACCATTAATGCTTGTTTTTTAGGTGGGGAAAGTGTATTACTATTTATAACATCCACCATGTTTGACATTAATACAATATTTTATCGATCTATTATAGCTTCAGATGTATATTTTCAACCCATCTCATGACTTGATATGGGGAATTATGATGTTTTACCTAATTTATATGTGACTGAGGATGAAATTAGGATATTTTATTTTAAGGTAAATTATTTATGTATTATACAATTCATCAAAGTGATATTGATATCTAGTTTTCATTCTCAAGTGACATGTGTTCCGAAGGCACCAATGAATGAAATTTGACCCATTTGTATTACAATGGAATCCTCATGGCAGACAATTTAAGAAAAAATGTTTTTAATGGTGGGAGGATTGTAAAATACCATTACATTATTTCAGGAGATTCATCAAATTGTTTTGGTATCTTTTGGGTTAGGTCAAATTTTGGTGAGATTTAAGAAGAAAGTAGTAAATTTTTGAAGCCCATTAGGTTTAACAAATTAGTCAAATGGTTAGGGAAAACTATGTGGTTTCACATAACTAATAGTGCACACTATTGAGATACTCTGGATGGGGGTGCATGGTTTTTAAAATCAGTGCATCCACCATTTTAGACATTAGTAACCATGTATTGTGGGTAATATAATTTTTTTGCATTGTTAGTACATAAATTCATCCATACTGAGTTACATACACACAAGACTTATTGGGGAACACTATTAGGGAGCACTGTTGGTTAATCTGGCCTCACTCTCTAGAAAACCGTGTGAGAAATTTTTATTTCCAACGAAATTTATTATAGAAACACCAAACAGATGGTTTATCATTTTCATCACCCCCACAAGATCCTATCAGTTTTCCATCCAGGGAGGCTCGTGAAAGTGGATTTTGGGCCCTAGAGACCATTTTTTAGGGATCAAACTAGAAGGGATCTCATTCGATCTCTTATAGGTAAGTGAATAGAATCTCATGTGGTTTCATCTGAAAAAACATCATCTTCTTCATTTATTTTCAATGATCATATTTTAATAAATAGTTTTAAACTATGATTTATTGGATCCTAATTATATGTTGTATTCATAGGTCTTCAATGCCTTAATTCTTCATTTGTTTTCCTTATTGTAAGAATTATGGGATATGATATATATATATATAAAGGTAGATAGTTACATAATGAATTTCTCTATGATTGAAACCTTTTATTTTTTTATTATGTTTTAATAATTTTTTTGGTGATTTAAAAAGATTTATTTATGATGATTCAATCATGGATTCGAAATGGGAATGATATTTGAGAAAACAATAATGTTTATGGAATTCAAATTGTAGGGTGAATTTGTAAAAAATGATATCATGGTTTTGAAATCGTATTGATTCAACTATTTTACATTGATCCCGATAAAAATGATTAAATTGAAATATTTTTTCAAATGGAATGAAATTATAAAAAGATATATCTTTTTCTTGCAATGATATTTCATATTGAAAATTGTATTGGTAATTATATTTTATTTATATTTTTGACATGATTGACTTCCAATTTGGTTGATTGACTGAAATATTTATTGACATGCATGTGATAACAAGTAGTCATTTTTTGGTTGTTAGAAGCATACTAGGATCTAT
Organism: Viscum album; assembly: GCA_963277665.1. Classification (NCBI taxonomy): domain Eukaryota; kingdom Viridiplantae; phylum Streptophyta; class Magnoliopsida; order Santalales; family Viscaceae; genus Viscum; species Viscum album. The sequence goes on from OY728157.1 coordinate 1,005,155,657, forward strand.
ATCTCATAGTGATATATTTACAATGACAACCATAACAATACATAATCATATCATGGTGCTCATGATGATTTCCCTTATTGGGGTGTAGATGGACTTCCATTGAGAGGTTCCCCTATTATGTTGTTGACATTTTATTGACACTACTAGGGAGCCATTATATCTAATGATATATGTGAGGATCATAGATCTTGTAATTAAAAAATGGTATGTACTATAACTATGAATATTCTTGTTTTAAAGTTTACATACATGCCAATGATTTTGAATAATTTTTTTCATGGCCACCAATTGAAAAAATACTTTTAAATTAAATTTTCACTGTAGTATTTATAATGTTATATATATAAATATTTATATAATTTATTTCAATGAAATCATTATTTATTTAAAATTATTAAAATGTTATACAATCCACTATATTAATTAAAATAATATCCTGAATTTTTTATTTCTATAGTATTGACTATGGAACACATAGAGAGGTCATAATGGGATTTATAGGTAAAACATACCTTTTCATTCTTGTGCTTGTAGGTTTTCTTATACAAGGTTTGAGAAAAGGGAAAAAATCACTTGGAGGTGGAATATGTTCTTGATCTTTTGGACTCAATGTCGTGGAGGTGACCAGTGGAGATATCACCAAATTGTTTTATATTATGTTTGAGTTTTATCTTCTAGATTGGAATTACATTGATGATATCCTACTTATGGTATTTATAATACATAGTTTCATATAGGAAATACTTCTATTCATATGTTGAGAATATTGAATTTTAATATTTTATATTCCTATTTTTTGTGGAAAATTCGTTCTCTCATTAATCATGTCTAATTCAGGTGCTAGTCCCCAACACATGGGGATCATGATTTCCCTGCACACACTACATGTTCCAGTTGTGTTAAATCCTTAATAGCGTATCAAGGAGAGTTCATGAGAACCCTGGTAAATCATTTTCAATCTCAGTAAAGTATATAAATGAGAAAAGATTAATGCTTAATTAATTTTATATTGGACATGTCAATTTCATATATGGAAATAATATTATATAATATCATTTTAATTCATATTTAAAATTAACATCAATAATAATGCCCATAACATATGAAAATCCAATTTTATAAAAAAAATTTACATGAAAGAATATAAAATTTGTTTAAGACGAAGTAATAATTATTTTATATTTATATTGATCATGGGGTTATTACTTATCATATAAAAGTTTGGAATCTTTAAAATAAATCAAAAACAGAAATCTACAAAATGAATATTTAATTAAAATCGGAGAAATTTTATCATAATAAAATATAACATCAATTCCAAAATGTTAAACATCTGTTTTTAAAATTCATCATATTATATTCAGAAGAATAATTTCTATCTTTGAACATATTTTTGGTTTAAAATATTATTTTATAATTTTATAATTGTCACAAATGTAATGATAAAATACTAAACACCAATGTAGTGATAAAATGTATTTTTTAGTATTCATCGAAAAAATTTATAAATCAAAATAATAATAAATTTACACTGTATGAAAATATTTACATGATGAATACAAAATTAAAGATTTATTGTTCGTATTCATGTTCTATAATATTGGAAATTTAATTACATTGAAATATAAAATATAAGTAACAACATTTTTAAAGAAAAAATGAACATTTAAAAATTACTTGTTCATAGACACACATAATATAAATTGTAAATTAATATAATGATAATTAATTGATCCATTAATTTAAATACTAAATACAATGATTATAATATTTTAAAATTAATAACTTTATGTTATTAATATTAAATACAAGACACTAAATAATCATTTCATTGAAAAAATTACCTTTTACATTAATTTATAGTATGTTTTTGTCCTATAAATGTATGAATTTTCTGTTGAGAAATATATTTTTATTTTATATAAGTTTTATCCATCATAAAATTTTTTCATAAAAAACATTATCTAATTTATCAAATCATGTTTTAGTATGATGTTTCATTAGAAAAAGGATATTCAACAAAATATTGTTTAGAGGAAATTAATACTAAAATATAATGGTGTTATGTTTAATCACATTGAATAATTTGTTTCCACATAATTATAATTACTACTCACTAATTATGTTACCTAATGGTGTAAATATGATAACAAATATAAGATATAATTTCAAATGAGATATCAAATTCATTATCATGGGAGTTTCTATAATCATATTTTTCCACCATAATGGGAATATAATGATATCCTCATTCATTTAGAAAAATATTATTCCTCATATGTGTATAACTCTTATGATTTTATTAACACAACACATCTAATTAATTATTTTCGTGAACCATTTTCACTATACTAAAAACAATATGGTTATGATAATATGTTATCAAAGTAATATATCATGAGATAAATCGATACACTGTTCTCTTCTCCTATGTCACAATTCTATTATCCTATGATACTTTCAGTTATATCGAGTTTTCCTTGTTTTATGATCTATGATATCAATATTTCTAATAAAAAATGACCCAATTTTCTAATGATAATTCTTAAAATATTAATAACCAACAAATTATTCGAAAAATGAATCTAAAAAAATAACATAGCACTTATCTTTAAAAGAACATATCAATTAATATATAGCTTAAAATTATAATATATATGTTCTATTATATATTATCCAATATAATTTCCAATCATAGACTATAATTTAGTGACATGGGCTTAACATATACGGATATTAAATAATTTTAGATGAATATTCATCACATTACAAAAATACATGCCCGCAACCCATAATAGTTTACTATATTAGGAATCTTAGAACACATTATTCTAGTTTTGGAAGTGATCTTACACATCTTCTGTAATTATACACCATATTATTACTCTTACTAAAAAATTCTTTATTACATTAGGGAATGAATGATAAGAAAGGGTGATTTAGAATTCCCTGTGAGGGTGAATAAAAAAATACGTAAGAAAAAATGAGCATAATGGTGTTAAAACATGAGAATAAAATTTGAATACCATACGCTATATAGAATGATCGAAGTCATGATACATGGGAAAAATAGTTTTTCTAAAATAATGAATGAAAATATAAGATAATAAAGAACATGAAGCATCTAATAATATCAATAGAATATTACATAGAATTTGTTGTAGAATCATACCCAAGTAACAACATTCTTGGTATGACTATGTGCATTTCCAAAAAAAATAGAAGGCCACATCATGGGGACTACACCTATTGCGAGTGAAACACCACAATCCCCAGTTAAAGCCCATTCCTTATAAGGGATCATGTTTCTACATCATTCATTAGTAATCCTTGTTTTCCTATCATCCCATACTCGATCAGGCCTCCCCGTATACCCGTAATGGATTGTGTTTACCCATCTTTTATAGTTGATCAAGTTTGTCATCATGATTACAATCATTATCTCATGATATATAACTATTTACCCAATTAATTGGAGGGAGATATAGGTAACATATATTATATTAAAATTAGCATACATACATGTGAAACAAGATAATAAAACATGAATCATATCATAACCCAAAAAACATTTAGGCTTCATAAACATTATACCATAACCCATGAAAAGAAAAAAAATATCATAAAATTTTAGCATATCATTTCCTATGAAAAAGATATGGGATTATTAATTATTTGATATAATTATTACACATGAAAATAAATGGTTTTTCACAAGAAAATAACCCATAGGAGAGTAGCATGTGTCATAAATAGCATTCCACATAATTATAAACCATTCATGAAATAATATGAATTGTATTACTGGATCATCTCACCAGTAAAACTTAAACATAACAAAGCATGTCATTATATATAGAGAATTATTTTTAAAGATCAGATTAAATATTTCTTATGTTGGATAACCATTATTTTAAACTCTTTTTCACTAAAAAATTTCGACCAAAAGTTTATTATATTAAAATTTTATAGCATTCCATTTAAAACCTTTCTTGAGAAAAATAACATTTATTATTTGGAAAATGATTTTTAAAACATTATACGATTTGAAAAAAAAATTCATTGACATTTATTTTAAAATACTATAAAATATTATGTAAACATTTATTAGACTTTTTAAATGTAAAAAATATTTGAAAACATTTTTATTTTAAAATAACATTGAATACATTTAAAAGAATCTATGAAGATCTTTTAAAACACTTCTTGAATCATAAATAATTTTTCATTATAATTTTATTGAAAAAACACATTGAAAAAAATTAATTTAAATTATATTTGTTAATTAAATTTTAAAATTATAAAATAATATAAATTATCAAAGGACGCTTTATTATATGTATGTCAAATAGGATGGATAAATCTGTACATGTCGAATAATGTTTTTTCACTGTAAATGTTTTGAAAAGTTCCTCAATTAGAAAATTAAATTAAATTAATTTTAATAATAATTTATTCAAATGTAATACATGTGTAAAAATTACCTTTTAACAATTCTAGATAATTCTAAAAAATCTTTTTAAAACACAATTTTTAAACAACACTGATTACCGACCAAAAGGATAAGTAATGTATAATTTTTATAAAAATATTTTCACAGTTGTAATATTTAAAATAGGATGTAGATAAGGTATAATTAAATGGATATAATATTAATAACCAGATTATGAGAAGTGTCATGGGTTTTATTGAGATATGGGTTATATGTCTTTATTAATGGAAGAAAAATCATAAACAATCATTATAAATGAAGAAAATGTTGATTTAAACTATTACCACTTTCAAAAAATTGAATCAGAGTCCCCATTAAAGAATAAAATTATATGAATATTTAAATAACATTAAAATAAATATATTAATTTTATAAACATTCAATGTGTTTTATATACACCTGATATAGTAATATATATTCATAAGATGACATGTTTCTCAAAGATTCAAATTAGGATAACAATACTTTATCGGGTTGTCAACATGTGAACTAAAAACCCCATGAATGAAAGATCCTAAAATTGATATATAAATACCATTATATTTTAGAATAATAATAATAGTATACATTCATGTAAAGTATATACTCTACACAGTATAAATGAGTGGTGAACATGGAATTTATCTCACAAATATAAAAAGTGAGATGTTAAAACGAAACCTTATGTCTTGAAATTCTGTGTACATGTTCAACCCTTATATATAATAAATATACATTTATTATAAATACACCAAAAAACCATATTAATATATATTATACCTTATAGGACTCAATTTTTATAACATTATATTACATTTTTATTAATAATTCCATGTTAATTAAACATTTTAGGTAATAACCACATTGTTTGTTGTAAATGATTTGACTTTTTATTCTTGATCATATTTTATAGATCATGATTAACATATTTATATAACGTTAAAAAATAGATTTAATATCTATTTATTATATATATATATATAATAATCTATAAAAATAGATATATGGAATGGAACACACCATTATTAGTGACGATAGGTCACATGTATGCAGGAACACAATTTTGGTTTTCATGATATAATGAAAGAAACATAAATGAAATATATTTGTGTATATATATAATATAATTAAATTTTCATAAATATCATATATATGTATATATATATATATCATATAATTCAACTAGAACCATCCATAATACATTCCATGTATAATGTAAATGAATCATAACACATTGTGGAAGAAGTAGTCCACAGTTCCATAAACGAAGTTATTATATTTTCCCAAAATGGAAGGTATGGAGATAGGTTTTAAATAATAATAAAATAATAATGAATAAATAATATATATCATATATATAATATAATAACATTTATTCCATTATAAATACTAACCATGAATGGTGGCAATGTAAAAATTGACAACTTCATTTCATGGGGGCAAGTCTGCCATTATTATGAACAGTATGTTTGTTACCCATTAAGTTGTGGTGTGTGTATGTGTCAATAGAAACCATATATTAAAAACATATCAGTATATTTATGACACTATTTTTATTATATAACCAATTAATAATAATAATTTATATTTTAGAGAATGAAAATAAAACTAAGGAGCTCGAGGAAGGATATTTCTTCAAATTTGAGTAACTCCTCCCGATTATCACCAAAAGAGATTATTAGGATTGATTTGAACTAAAAAAGGTATTCATAGAATAAAGGAGTAATTTTAAATTCTTTTTTGAGCATATTTTTTTGATATAAAGGGAATTAGATGTGTAATCAAGTTGGAGGGGTGAGTTTCTTTTTATACTGCATAAGGATTGGTATTCATGTAAATTTTTTGAAAATGGAATTATTGCCATTATATTCTATTAAATATGGATCCAGTGATGAACCAAATTAGATACAATGTATTATAGGTTGTATATTTTGATTACTTAAGGCTTTTGGACATTTTTCTAGGTGATTTTGTCCTTTAAGTGAAACATTTAGTCCCCCGTTATGCTTATTTAACTCTTAATCATTACAATTATTTATAAATAAATTCACTATAATTTATTATTGAAAACTAATATTAACATATTTTAAATTTAATATTATAATAATTCCAAATATACTATCCATTATTTCAAATTTCAATCACATAAGAGGGAAAAATTAATTCCAATAAAATACTGAATACGTGGCGACAAAGTGTGTTACTAAAGTAAACATGTTCAAATGTTTGTTATGTTTTTATATCCAATATCAAAATGAACATTATTAAAATTAAATAAATATTTTTAATCGATTTATTATTGATCTAATTTAACATTATAACTAACTAATAAATTATATAAAATTACAAATAAATTATACTAATAAAAAGTTTTGAATTAAAATTCAGTATTATTCACAAATCATAAAAAAATAAATCATCATAGGAATAATCATCATATTGAAGGTTTTATGTTATTACTTCAAAAATTAATATTATATTTTTAAATTTTTTTATAAAAGTGTTAAAAAAATAATATTTATTGTTGGTTTTCCATTAAAAGGAGGTGAAATTATCTTTTAGGAAATAGACATATTTTTATTTTTAAAATTATATTCAATATTATCTTATACATACAAAATCTACTGGATGAGTATCAAAAATATTTATTTCATATATAATATAATAATTTTATTGATTAATTTAATCTAAAGAATTTATTTAATTTATTGAGATGATAGTATATTTTACACATTCAAAAATAGTTTTCTTAGAAATTTATTTTCACTATTTTCAAATAGTTAATACATTCACTAATATAAATAGATAACCAAATGATTAATTTAATATAAATGTGTTGATTATATTTTTTAAATTAATTAAATTATATTAATAATTTCAATTCCAATGACACGGTGTTATCAAAAATAATATTTTAATAATCATATTAATAATAATTTCTTTTTCTATAATAACGATCCCTTAAATGTAATATAAGCTATATAAGTGACTTGAAATTGTGTGTAACAAAAGAGAAATATAATGTTGTGTATATAGAATGATAATCTATGTAATTCATATAGTGAATTATTATTATTGTTTCATTATGATATTCTAAATATAGTTATTTAATATAATAAACAATATTCAACATTGTGTGAAGTATAATATATCAAAAAAGATTATTTAATTCGAACTAAATATTTTATAAAATCTTGTAGTGATACATTAAACCCACCGTAAAATGGATTTCACTTTTAAAATTTCATTAGGCTATTAAATGATTAATAAAAATGTTTCATTTTCTAGAAACCCAAATCCTAAAAATGAATACAGAAAATTCTATAAAAACTCAATATATGAACTTTAACGATTATGCAAAGTAACACATATATTAGACAACATAAGTGGAAATGGATAATATGGATATGGAGGATAAAAATAACTATTAATTTCAAATGGGGATATGTATATATAACATGGATAAGATAATTTAATCAATCAAAAAACCATAACCCAAAGAGGATTGAAAAGGTCACAGATATCATAAATAATAGTTATAACAAGACAATATTTTATATCAAAACCATTTTTTCTAATGTGTATGAATTTTCATGAAATTATATACATACATGATTTTATGGAAACCATACCCATTTTTGTGCCTTGATTTACTTCCAATTTATATCTTATTCATTAAAATGGATGTAAATTTTTCATTACAATAGAGTTAACAATTAATTTGATCCCCTCTTTGAATTATTGGACATTCCTTTTAACTTTATCAGAAAAGTTTTTATAACATGTTATCAAATATTAAGAATCCCTTATAGGGGTAGCCAATTACTTAATCTCTAAAATTTTATACTAAATTTATCATTAAACATTCAATAAATAGTTAACTATAAAACCCAAACAAATAATGGAAGTCCAAAAAATTATATATGAGGTAACTAAATTTCTCAAAAACATATTGTAATTGATCCCCTATGTGTCACAAAGTATCATTTTGTTTTCACATACCAAACCTTCAAAATAATTCATCATTATTTTCATGAAACATGGTAATAACTATAGTTACCAAAATTCCTTATTGAAAACATGCAAGTTTCCTCATTCCATATTTTAATACATAAATTAATTAAATCAAAAATGATGAATTATCTATCCTTTATAGAACAATGTATATTTTTAAAAAAATCCTTTTCTAATTTTTAGGTAATTAGTACCATAAAATTAACTTATTCAGACCCTATATATCCTTAATAAAATATCATTATTTGGAACATGATATGTGTTATATTCATTTAGTTAAAATTTTACCACTGTAGGAATTCTTATTTCTCGTCCATCAAAATTATTCAAGAAATTATTGTAAATCCCTAGAAAAAAAAACAAAAAATGAACAATCCTAATATAGATCATAATTATATAATCCAAATAAAAAATCATATCAATTATTATACCCATAATTATGCCATTAATACGTTTACCTCATCCTAGTACATAATACATCATTCATTTCACATTTCAATTGTTGTCTCATCATCATTAGCAATATAATCATTACTCTTACCACATTTCTAATTTCCTTATATATCGATCCACTAATGACACTGAAATGTATAGTTTAGATTCATTTCAGATTTATAGAATTCAACTATTATAAAAAAAAATATATATAGATATTTCCATCCATTCCATTAACAAAACATTTCATTTTACCATTGAAGTTACATGATTTTATCATTTTTTTATGTCATAAAATCATTATAATCCTTTGAGGAATTCATTTGGTGTTTCATCACACATTAATAACATATAAAAAATTAATATTCTGTCCTCTAGTATCCCCATTATAATAATACTTAGAAAAATCTCTCCTTATCATTCCTAGTGAGTCTGAGAGTTGATTAAGATAAATATTATTAATCATGTCTCATGAAAACAGATTAGGTATGATAAAAAAAATCCTTTACTCCAATGAACATCCCATTTGACTGGTTATCAAAAAGAATTCATCACATTCAATTTTAACTCAGTTCCTTTTGGTACCCTTCACTGAAAACCCTTAGAAATCATAGTGAGGGAAACATTTTTCATAGTATACAACCTTATAATCATGAAAAATAACTTCTTGGATGTCTATATAATGAAACATACATATTTAAGTTTTCAAACATTAGGTTAAACTAGGATATTAATATCTATATTATATATATATATATCATTATTTATGGTTTATAAATAGTTTTGTAATTTCAAAATAGTATTAATCATAGTCTGTAACATGGAAAGTTGTCATGCATCATTTCCCGATCAAGTCTAGATCAATAATGTATTTTAAGGTTTATTACTCCTATATAAATCTATTCTATAGAAACATCCAATTTTATTATCCAAAAAAATATTTATGTCTATAAAATAATTACTCTCTACATTGAAAAAATTATAGGAAATTTTACTAAAAATTAACATATCCATAGAATCATTCGTAGAAACATCCCAAGATATATCTTCAGAAATTTACTTACGGGTCACATTAATGATTTATCAACTTTTTTTAAGGGTTAAATAAAAATTCCCTTTGATACTAACTATAATAACCCAGGATTAACATATATGGATATCACATCTTTTGAAATTAAAACTTATAACATTAGAATAATAAATTATTGAGGTACATAATTTTTTAGTGTATCTGGATGAATGAAATGTGTTCTTATAGTTAGGTTAAATACTTTCAACATCTTATTTAATGATATTCCCCTTTAGTACTCGTATAAAAAACCATTCATCATAACCTCATGAATGGAAACATTAGACAAGTGTTATCGTGAATTATTTGTAATGGAAAATAGAAAAAATACATTGGCATAATTGGAACATAAGGGTATGAGAACATGAGGATAATATTTTAATATCATAACCTATATAAATAGATAATAGTCATGATATATGACATTATTATAATAAATTAATACATGATAAAATTATACGATAAACATGAACAAGTACCATGTGAGCATATCGAAGGAATAAGACATAGAATTTGTTTCAGTCACATAAATATGTAAATTCATTCCTTATAATTCATGGTACAGTTCCAAAATATAACATGGAACTTCATAGAGACAACACCTACTCTGTAGGACAGACCCACATCCCCATTTGTAGTCCATTTCCTGTAAGGGATTGAGTTTATTCATCTTAACATAGTGGACCAGGTTTCTCAATATTTATTTAGTGTATTAGGTTTCCCTATATTCCCATAGAAAAATGGGTTTTATAAAATTCTCATATTAGATCAGGTTTCCCCATCTTAACATCGTGGATCATGTTTTCCCATTATCCCATTGTGGATCGGTCTCCATCTTTAATAGTGGATCAAGCCCATTAAGTTTCTTCCAATCATTATCGCATGATTTATAAAACATTTCCCAGTATATTGGAGGGAGATATAAGTCCCTACCATATTATAATAAAATCATAAATTCATAATCCACAAGATAATAAAACATTTATCATATCATTAACAATAAATATAGTTCGGTTTCATTAACATCATATCAAAACCAATGAAGATAAATGTCAATCCTAGCATTTTATAATATCATTACATATGGAAAAAGGATACCTTTCATAATCATTTGATCATTTAATTCCCCATTAAAAGAAAACTTTTTAAAAATCATATAACTCATGGTAGAGAAATTACTATCATAAATATTATTCCATCTAAACAAAAACTCTTTATGAAATAATTTGAATGGAATTCTTGGATCATTTCCCTAGTAAAGAAAAAACTATAAAAAATTATGTTATGTTATATAGAGATGTATTTTAAAAGGTAACATTGATCATTTCATAAGGTAAATATATTTCATTGAAAATAATTTTAATAAAACTATTTCGAAAATTATTGTAGTATTATTAATTCATTACCATTTTAGATAAAATTATTCCTATGGAAAATGTAATTTTTTAATAAAAAAAATCTTTAATCATAAAACCGTATGAAACCATTTTATTTGTAGATAAACATGAAAAATAATAAATAAATATAGAAAAATAGTTAAACATTATTTAAATGTCAAACATATTTTAAATCATTTGAAATTGAAAATAAATTTGAAAACATTTAAAGGAAACATATTAAATCATTTATAACATGTCATGAACTGTAAAGAAATCAATACACTTTTTTGTAGAAACCATCATTAAAAATTAAATATCATGAATATTGTTAAAATAATTTTTAATAAAAATAAATACCATAAACCTAAAAATGAAAATTAAAATGAATTATGTCAATGATAAATGATAATTATGTACATATTGAACAATAATTTTTCACCATATAAGTTTAGAAATATTCAAAAATTATAAAATAACAAGTACATTACTTTTTAAAACTATTTTATAAAATGGTAAAACATGGTTAAAAATTTATTTAAATCTTATAGGATAATAAAAAATATTATGAAAAAATATTTAGAAAAATTATTTTTGAATGAACCCATTTTCAGACTAAAAGTAGAAATAATGATTGATTCTCATAAAAATATTGTATTAATATAACTTATATACCAAAAAGTTGTAAAATGGTAAAATTATATGTATATAACATGAATATACAGAGGGTTATAAATATAATGAGTGTTATTGGGATATGGTTTATTATTTTTCATTAATAGAAGCATCATCATAATCAATCTTGATAAATAGTGAGATTAAGGCAATAAATGGTTTCCACTTTGGTATCATTTAATCATAATTCCCATGAATTAATAAAGATAAAAAAATATTTTAAAATCATAAAAAGAAGGATATTCCTAACATTACATGTAAATTAGAAGTATATACACACCATAGAATAATATAGGTGCATATAATGGCATATATGTCAAATATGAAAAATTTAGACAAAATTACATTACCAATTTTGAAACACTTGAAAAATAAACCACATGAGGGATATATCATAAAATGGATATTTAAATACATATAAATACATGTGCAGTATTCATGTTTTAAATTCATAGGTATTATGAAAAACTAAAAAAATGAGTGATGAAGATGGAATTTATCCCACAAATATAAAAAGTGATACGAGAACACTCTTACATAAAATTTAAACATTATCTGTACATGTTCAAACGTCTAATATAATAAATTTATATTTATTATAAATATACTATATTACAATATTAATATATTTCATTCCATATATTATTCACATATGACTTTATATTACCCACTTATTTATAATTCCATATACTGAAATGTCTTGGGTAGTAACTTCTTTGTTTATCTTATGTGTTTTTGACTACTTATTCTTGATCCTATTACATAGTTCATGATTTAATTAATTTCTATAATGTAATAAAATATTTTTATAGAATTTATATTATAAATATAAGTATTTATAATAATATTCAAATTATTGATCTATGCAATGGAATACAACATTCAGGAAGATGACAGGTTGTACATATGTATGAACATTGTATAAATTTTATTATTGTAGTGAAAGAAACAGTAATAAAATTAATGTATATAAATATATATTATATAATTAAATTATCATTATTATGACATATATATAATATAATTTCACTAAACCCATCCTTAATGCATTCCAACTATTGTGTGAATGAATCACATCGATTTAAGGAGGCGTAGTCCACACATCGATAATAGAAGTTCATGTATCTACACAAAATGGAAAGCATGAATGTATATTATTTATAATAATTCCATAATAATATAAATAAAATATATATAATATATATAACATAAAAACATTATTGCATCATAATTCCTCATAATGATAGGTGGTATAGGAAAAATGAACAACATCGTTTCGTGAGATGGTAGTTTGTCGGACACAATAACTGTAATATCATTACCCATTAAATGGAATTGTATTTTAGTATAAGTTAATCCCGTAGAATAGATAAATATTACTATGTTAATGATTTTTTGGTTATTATATATGCATGAAATAAGAATAGTTTACGGGGGTTGGGGAATGAAAATAAAATAAAAGAGCTTAAGGAAGGATGTTATTTCTTCATTTGGTAACTCCTATTTGTTTTCACCAAAGGGAGTTTTAGAATGGATTTATTCATAAAGTGAGGCATCATGGATTTATGGGAGTACATTGGGAGATTATTTGATAATTTTTTAATTTATCAAAATATCTTGGGAGGTGTGAATAATTTGGAGTGTTGAGTTCCTTTTTGTAGGGGAGAAAGAGTGGCATTCTTATAAATTTAAAAAAATGAAATTACACCAAAGTTTTTACTATGAAAAAAGGCTCAAATAATTGAAGAAAACTAAATAAATGGGTTTATAGAGTATAAATATGGGCATCCAATGGATTTTGGATAAGTTTCTAGGTAATTTATTCCTTTATGTTTAATGTTTGGTGCCTTATTTACATAATTTTATACCTAATCATCATAAAAATGTCTATTTAAATTTAGTTATATATTGTAAAATACTATTTATACAATATTTTACATTATATTCCTTTCTGATTCTAATTAACAAATCCATTTCTCCAAATTAAAATCCCAAAAGTGGTTTATTTTTGTTTAAATTTAATCAAGTAGATGGGACTACGATGTGGGGGTTTAGCATAAATTTTTTTGGTTCGGTTTGTTTTTATAACCAATTTCATAATAAAATTTATCCGAATAACCTACATTCAATAAATTTATTCCTAAAATATCTAATTTATTCTGGAAAGCCCAAAAAATAAATAATTTATTACTATAAATAAATTATATGAAAATGATGTTTTTAACTAAAATTATGTATTATTCACTACATAATAATAAATAAAACATCATAGAAAAATCCACAAAAATTCAGCTTAATATAATTTTAATGTTCCTATTTCAAATATGAATTTTATTTTATGAAATAAAAACTATAATATCTCAAAAAAAAATTTAAAATGGGTACTATTTAGAAGGAGGTAAATTACATATTAGAAGAATATATATTTTTTATTCATAAAATTGGATTAATAATTTTCTTATACCTATAAAATGTATTAGATGAGTTTCAAAAAAAATATTTTGAATAATATATATATACATATTACATAAAAAATTAAGCAAAAGTGGTTTGTTAATATTTTTATATATAAAAATACAAAGAAAAATAGATTTCTTAGAAAACTAATTTTCTAATTGTCAAATAGATCCTACTTTCACTCCTACTTTTTGATAACAAATGGATTAATTTTAAAGAAATGTGTAGAAACTATTTTATCAATATATATAATATTATTCAAAAATTATATTCTAGTGGCTCAGTGGTAGCTAAAATATTATTTTAACAATCATATTATTATTATTATAATGTAATTTAGTAAAAACATGGCCTTGAGTGTAACACAATATATATACGGGACTCGTTATTTTTTGTAACACAAGACAAAAAAAGTTTTGTGTGTACCTCTAGATAATGTATATATTTCATGACGTGAATGATTACATTTTTTGTGTATAACACAATCCAATCGTAGTACAAAAATACAAAAAGACAATCAATAATGAAGGAAATGAAATATTACAAAAAGATTAATAAATTTGATAAAGATATATCACAAAATATCATTATGTAATAACTAACCTATATATATTCAAATCCCATATAATGATTCATGAAATTAATTTTAATTATTCGCATCATATCATAATGTAGTGTTAAATTAGGTGTATTGTTAGTCTTTTTTCGCTCTAACTGGATGATGATTGAATAAATTCCTAAAACCATTATTAGTGTTGTTAACCATAGTTGTTTCTATACTAAGGCATTTATCAAATTTTTATGTCTATAAACATATTTCATTCATATTAAACCAAAAAAAACATGTTTTACTATAATTTAGTATTTTAAATGATATGGAGATTTACCCATATGTTTTCAATAATGTTCTCTCATACTAGTCCATTGAAATCCAAAGAATATTCTGATAAAATAACTGAAACATTCTATAAAACCAATCAATGATCCACAAATTTACAATCTTGTGCTTTGTGCTAGAAAGACACTAATTTCAATTATATTTGATACCAATAGAGGTAACCTGTGAAAATACTAAATTTATATTCCAAATTCCTATAATTTTAAAAACTATATCCCTAAATGTCACAAAACATGATGGGTCTACATCCACACAAGGCCCCGACCCAGTCAGTGGAAAGGACATAAGGGTGTTCCTTATCCCTATTGGATAGAACAAGTGTGCGGGTATCATCAATAGAGAGTGAGAATGATTTTCCTTAATTTACATACATTAAATAACCAACAACAATCAATAATGAAAACATGAAAATTCAAACCAAACAAACCTTAATAATTTTCATAATTTCATTACATTGTTCATGTCAAGACCAATCTAGGATACAATAAAAAGGAACCCCAAGACTAACTCAGAAACCACACCATGGAAAGGGGAATCACCAAAAATCCACCCCCACAACACCTCTCCAATAAATATAACAAGCAACCCAAACCACCATCTCCAAAATCCCTTCCCTTACTTGTGTTAAACATTCCCATGTATACTTGCACATAAAAGTGTATTTAGGTTTTGAGAATAATCCAAACAATATTTCTCAGGATAAAATATTCCTTACTATAAACATTATAATGTCAATATCATTCATTTTTTACAATAAGTTAATGATATTAGTAATTTTATGGTATAAAAATTTGTAGAAGAATTTTTTTTATGAATGAAGCATTATAGAATTAAAAAAATAGTAAAAGAATACATGTTTTTAAATTTACCAACATACCATACTATATGCCGATGGTAAGTCTGATTTAACCGATGCATACTAGTCACAAAAAACACCCATTATAACCATCTAACAATATGACATAAGGTATATTGTATCTCAGTGAAGTGTATCGTTGATATCATCACCAACTATGTTCTCATACACTAGACAACAGTAAGAAGATCACCCATAACCTATTGTTATCCAATTAATCATCATTATTTAGTTAGTGTTTTTATTTTCAAACACAATAAGTGAAGAAGGTCGTAGCCACTTCCAAATCACTATAATTATATTCATAGTTTTCCCACTGAGATATCGTGGATTTTCTTTCATGCTCAATCGAGTACCACATGTCACATAAAAAAACATTATAAAAATCAATTTAAAATTATACTCACTAAAAAACAGTTCGAAAACATGTTTTTCACATTCCATATAATTACAAACCATTAAATAGTTTAAAAATATTTTCCATGAAGTATCACATGGATTTACACACACACAAAAAATTCAAAATCCTCATTTAAGATTAAAAACACACCAAAACCACACCAAAACATAATTAAATCCCTTTCATAATTTAATAAACTAATTGAACAATTTATACAACACTACCAAATGACACAATAGAGATTTACACCAAAGCACACCCAATTTCGTATAAACATGCCACATAAATATCAAATGCATATTAGAACCATTCATAAAAGACTTTTACACAACACATATCAATTAAATATAATTATAAAGTAATTAGGAAGGAAAAATAATTCCCCAAATAATGCTTCTACGTGGGACAACCGTCCTTTGGTGTTAAAATTCCTAAAAACGGTATGAACCATCAACTAAACCTCAACCTCATGAAAAGCATGAAAAAACAAACCATGATACAATTATTGAAACCAAATAACTATTATTAATGCCTAGTAATGACACCCTAAATTATTGAGAATTGAAACCCCATGAAAAAGGGAAGAAACCATAAAAAGTAAGAACCAATAAGAGGGAAATCCACTTACATGATGACTCATGAAGTTTCACCAACCAAAACCCCTTCATAAATGGGTTTCAAGGGAGATTTGGTGAGATTCGATACATCCTATGGCTGAAAAACCAATGTGAGAGGAATAGGGGTGGGTTAGGTTTATTTTAAATGGGAAAACTATAAAAACCCATTTTTAATTATGTGAAAATTGCACAATGTTAGTTTATAAGGTTTATAAAACTATGTGGAAACTGTGTGGACAAACTTTCTAAAGAGAATGGTCACATGCGCTAAGGTGCACTGTCCTGCAATTGCATTGGGTTTGTTAATGCCATCTAATGCACATTTACCTGGGTTGGGAGCATGGTTTTTACTAAGTGTGCACCTACTGTGGACCTAGGTCTACCCACCCAAAAAATGATATCTTCCAAAAAAATATTGAATGGAACCAGTGGAAAGATATTTATCTAAATTAAATAGGAAAAATACCTAAATATAAATACACATATTTGAAAATTCTCCTCACCATGAAAATTTTACTCCTTCATAAAGTCATCTAGAGTTATGATCAGACAATAAAAAAGGATATTGTTGCTCAACCAATGATTTCTACACCCATGTCTCTTGCAAATAATTCCCACGACAACAACTAATATAGACCATTGCAATAGGCTTACTACAATTCTCTTTATCTTATGAATCCTCTATCCACACCAACCATTAAAACATTATTAATACGGCTCTATCTGCAACTCTTTACAATTCAACACATGTGAAATATCCATATTGTACTTATTCAATTAGAGGAAATGAAATATGGTAGGAATAAATGTCATCTAGGAAGGAAATGGACACCTCTTTTCCACCTTTCCAATATGATCACTGATTTTAAGGGGACTAACTTACCTCATCATCATCTTTCCCTGCTTTCCCAGAGGATGATTTCCTATGCGAGGGTCCAATGTCAAGAACACCCAATAACCCAAAGAAAAATCAATATCCTGATGACTCTCATCTTCATAATATTTTTGTAGTCTCCAAGATGTCAATAATGTATTTCGGGTTAACTTGACTTTATTAGACTTCTCGTGAACAAGTCTCGGTCTTAAAAGCGAGTTATATCCTACCACATACCATCATAAAGGAGGCTGACATATCCAATAAAAGATATATTAAAAATGAAACCATTTAATAGAGGATTCGAAACTATTATTTTAAGAAAATTCAACCAATAATATATGGTTTCCCATGATCCTCTGAAATTCAGAACACATGCACGAAGTGTAATCTCTATAATATGATTCACCAGCTCTGTCTAACAATCTGTCTGAGGATTGTGTTCCATACTCATATTATTCTGTGACCACAATAACCTATAAAGGTCTTCCTATAACTGATAGGTAAATTTAGGGTCTCAGTATGAAACAACTAATGATGACCCCACCTAATGCCTTCACTTGTCCTAAATATAAAACAGGCCCAGCTCATCCACTTTAGTTGTACCACTAATTAAAATAAAGTGGGATTCTTTGGCCAGATGATCAATCACCACCCAAATTTTGTTCCTCTCCTGGGGAGTATGAGGCATTCCAGCAATGAAACTCATGGCAAACTCATCCCACTTCAATGTAGAAATGGGAAATGGATGAATAAATCCTGATGGTCTTTGCTGCTATAATTTTTCCTGCGACATGTAAAATAACATGATAAAAAGTAAACTATGTCCAATCTCATTCCTGGACAACAAAACACCTGGGAACATCATAATAAATTTGGATAGGCCTGGGAAGAATGTCCCACTGAGATTGGTTGTTATCCTACATCACCACCTTCTTTAGAGAAAACATCCACACAGAATGGATGATAAAGCACAAGATCCCATTGGGATATGAGAACAAATCAGATGGTGTCTCTCCACTATGAAAGAGTTTCACAGACCGCTAAAATAGCTCAAATTCAGGATTCTCCCATGGAATCAAATCTAAAAGAGAAAGAGTCAACTAAATGCTGTCCCATAATACACCCCCACTGTTCTACTTAGTCTCCAAGTACATATAAGCATAGAGACCCATCCGAGTCCACTCATCTCTATAAATCCTTAGTACATGTAGTAGAACATTTCTACTTAAGTCTTCAGCCTCTATATTACCTTTACATGGGGTATAGATGATATCAAAGTGAAACCCCTTCAAATACTCGATCCAATGGTGATGTCTCAAATTCAATTAATTTTCAGAAAAGATATTGGCTATCCTTTTATCATCAAAATAGACCACAACTTTCACCCCAAAAATATAATGCAACCATTTCATTAGGTCATGAATCTAAGATGGTAATTGTGTGTCATTCGTTGGGTAATAATTTTCATGTGGTCAAAGTTGGCGAAAATCATATCCCACAGCATAATCATCATCCATTAGTACACACCCGACGCCCTCACCCGAAGCATCACAATAAAATATACACCCCTTTCCAAACACTGTATTGATCAACACATGTGTATTATTGTACTGTTATTTCATCTATTATAAGGATTCTTAACATTCTAGGATCCATTCATACATCACCCCTTTCTGAGTGATTTTTTTCATGGAAGAAGTAATATGGGATAATTCATAGACAAAATGCCTATAATAACCTACTAGACTGATAAAACTCATGATCTCAACCAGATTAGTTGGCTACTGCAATGACATTATTGTAGTCTTCTTCTCTAAATCCACCAAAACCCCCTTCTTTGAAATCACATGGATCATAAATTTAAACTCCCTAACCTAGTAGTAATTTGGTGAACTTTTTATAATGTAGATGATACTGTAGTGCCCCCTACACAATCCACAAATGATGCTCATTCTCCTCGTGAGATCCAGAGTGCACAAGGATTTAATTTGAAAATACCACAATGAAAGTGTCGAGATATTTGATAAACACACTATTCATGATCACCATAAAATCCATTGGATAATTTTTCAATATAAAAGGCATGAAAAAATACTCAAATTGGTTGTACCTACTTCAAAAAACCATATTATGGATTTCAGCCTCTCTCACCCTGATTTGGAGGTAACACGAATTTATACCTATCATGGAAACAAACTATTCCCCTTTATCTAGTAAAACAATAATCAATTCAAGGATAATCATAATTTTCATAATGGTTACTATATTTAACATCAGGTAGTATATTCATGAATGGAATTATCTGTTAGCCTTCTCCACAGATTGAAAAGGATCAACCCAATGAGAGATGCTCAGGTGAATGAACCCTTTGGATTCAAAATTTTCCAGTTCTATCTTTCATTATCTCATATCAGTGAGGGCCACATGATATGAGGTCATAGATATCAACTGTGTTAATTGAACCAAAAAAATCTATAACCCCATGTCCCGCTCTGCAGGTAATCCAAAAAAATCATCTAGAAATTTTTCTGGAAACTCATACACCACAGTGGGTAATCCACCCTCAAGAGAACCACCACTATCCTTTAGCATGACTGATGATAACTGAAACACTATATTTTCCAACTATAGGAGTGTAGGTCCCACACAACACAACCAAGGATACTATTCCCCTAGAAATACCTATGGACTCCTATCAGGTACCATAAATCTCACCTACCAGCTTTAATAATCAATATGTTCTTGAAAGAGAACTAGCTAATCCATTCAAATGATGCTTTTGAAAATATCAATATACAAGATCAGTAAATCTCAATACATTTCAACCTATAACATAGAGAGTGCGCACGATGGGATCCTGAGACCCTAATCCTTCATCTTACCGAACAACATCACCAACTCCATTGTAGAAGACATAACCTTGTTAGGAATGTTAATTAGATTCCTAAGGTATAGAAATATAAAACAAATAGTCACACAAGTATCAAATAAAATAGATTCTATAGAAGATCCTATGAGAATGGTACCACGAACTATCGAGGGCCATGCATCCTATCCTACTGGTTCCCGGTCCATAACATTAAGATTCCTGGTCTCTTCTTAAAAACTACCACTCTACTATGGCTCTTCAATGAACTAGGTATGCACAAAAGATGATCATGTCCTACTTCCATGACCACCAAATTGAGATCCTACATTTTAGGATGGAACTGATTTAACTAACACCCCCAAGGAAGCCACATACCCTACGCACCTATGGTATGGGCACATCACCCTGCAAAAACGATGCATGTGCTATCTCACTCTACATCGATGATAAGGTCTAAGAGTATATATACATTTTGGTCACATGTGTCATATCATCCAAAATTAATTGATCATAAAATACCCTTCAAAATGTGCTAGAGATGACGAATTCCTAGAAAGATGACCTGAACAAACACCACTTTTCTTCGTATAATCTTCCTACTTCCTTTTCTTCTTAGATGAACTGCCACTACCGAGCATTGATAATGCCCTAGGGGAACCAAACCTACCCGTGCAGTCAATCTCCACTATACAATCTCTATCAACCACTTCATTATAGAACATCATCATGAAGAGAAATACCTGAGAATATATCTCCATCCATGAACACATTTTTAAGCTAGGAGTCGTCATATGATCATTGGAGACTATTTTCGGTGCATATCTATCAGATTCAGAAAAATTGTTGGCATACTCCATAACTAACAGATCCCCATGAAAAAATATATAAACTCCTAGGATCTAGGAAAATACAACTCCTCAAGATAGTACTGGTTGTTGAAGATAGCCTTGAAGTCCTTCCAACTTATATTCTCATACTTCCTAGCTTGAACCACTGATTTCCACCACCTTTGATTGAGAACCTCTAACAAGAATAATGAATACATTATTTTATCTTCCTAAAAAGTTTGAAGACATTCAAAAAGGTGAACTATATCTCAAGACACTCCCCTTCTTCTTGAGTACCATTGCTTCCTCGAAATGGAGGTGGTCTTTTCTTAAGAAACTCATAGGCATTGTTCTTCCTAGTAACAAATTCATTATATCAAACTAAATCATGATCATGACCACTCCCATTCCTAGAGCCTAGAGAGCCCGAAACATAGCTTTTACAAACCTCTAATTGAGTGGTGTCAGATAACTGTCTCCATCTTCTTCTGATGGATGAGAGAGAGAGAGAGAGGGTTTTTTGTGGAGACATGTTAATACAAAAAGAAAAAATCACAAGAGAAAATTTTAATAATATAGTTCTTAAAAATATCAGCAATAACATGAAATATGAATATGTGAAACATATTACAAAATTTAATTAACCAAACCACATCACCACCACCCAATGTCCTCTTTCATCTTACAGCATGCACATTACACCTAGAAGATAAGTCAAACAAAGATCTCAACATCCCATGGAGGTTCAAGGTCTATCATGAGGGGTGATTACAAGGAACCCTATTCACAACCAGAACTCTAAGCCCTGACAATTATAGATCATTTATATCCATACTCATTCCATATAAGATGGACTAGAGAGAAATGACCATCATGTGATACATTTATTCATGAACCAAGCGAGGTTTTCATCTAAACTAATTCCTAACCTGGTCAATAGAAAGGCATGAAGGGTGTTCCCTATCCCCACATGCTCGCACATGTTCCCAAGTATCATTAATAAAGAGTGTGAATGATTTTTCGGAATTTACCTGAATTAAACATCCAAAAATAATCTAAAACAAAATTTAAAAATTCAACCATAAGAAACCATAAACAATTTTCATAATTTCATTACATGTTATATGTCATGAAAAAACATGGCTAAAACAAAAAGGAAACACAAAACTGACCCAAAAATGCCACATGGGAATGGGAAGCACCCACATTCCACCTCCACAACACTACACAAAGAATCTTTGATAACATCCCAAACCACCAACTCCGAAAGATTTACCCATAACTTTACCAAACATTACGAAGTCTACTTACACCCAAAGGTGTGTGTAAGGTGTTAGCCTAATCCCAGTAAGATTCCACTAAATAAATGATTCCATGATATAAACATTATAATAAAAATAAATTGGAATTTGTAAAAAATTAAATACTAATAACAATTTTATGATAAAAAAATATTACAGAGTATAGTCATTATGAAAGAAAATTTAATGAAGAAATAAATTTAATTAAAGGACATATGCCTTTGAAAATGTCAACAAAAATATATCATATGACGAAGGTAGCTGAGATATAACTAATTAGAACTTATCATAGAAGAAAACATAGAAACTAGAAAAAATGGTACACTAGGTACATCGTATCTGCCACTACTTGCCTAATATAAGATGAGGTAAGAAACAACTAACTACTAGACCCTTCCTTATTCAAGATGAATCAGAGATAATGACCCCTGAATCCTGACTTCTATAGGACCCGGAGTTGTGGAAGACACTAATGTTATTGAATCTCACACATAAATGGAAGGCATTACCCTTTTTATAGAACAAGGTCAAGGGATAATATTGTAAATCCCAAAAAAATCAATTATTAAAAGTAATGTAAATCCAAAATCAATTCCCACATTCATGTTCAAATTGAAGCCGATATAAGGTATAAAGAAAGATACAATGTAATTTACTACATGAAAAGTGGCTACACACCAACAGAAAATGATCCCAATTCCTGAGATATTAAATTCCATCACAGTTCACAATTTCTTCCTAGAAACATGAAAATAATTTTATATATGTAGGGTGTGTATACATGTATAGAGAGAAAAAAACTAAAACCACTTGTGCACAAGTGGGGGAACATACTAACGTCTCTGTGAGAAATTAGTAGAACCTCATAGAAACATCCAAGAAATATTAACCATCCCAAAATTACCAAGTCACACTCACCAAATAACACAAGTCATGTAATGTAATTGTTTTAGTATATCGATATTTGTGTACCCTACACCACTTTCCCACAAGTTAGATTCTCATTCCAATCCACTAACATATTTATTCTACCATTCATCCCATACATAGTCTCACTGACACAACCTTTAAGCACACACATGGTCCTCAAACCAGACACAATCCCACCTAGAGACCCTTAGTCCACAACAACCACACCTCTCACCTGAATACACCTGGGCCTAATACTAAATACACCTGGGACAATTAACATGGCCCACAAACACCTAGGTCTATTATCATTAAAAAACCCTAACCTAAATAATCATAGACTATGGTAATCCCCAATATATTATAGGTTTCCCATATATGCTCGAGCAGTATGAACCTGGAAAAGGGTGTGAGGAAGAAAGTTAGTAAATAGCCATCCATCCTCCCACCAGGATTTCTGTAAAGACACCCTCCCCCATGAGATGGAGGTGTTCAACACTTAGTTCACAACAATAATGTGGCACGTATGAAGATCACAAGGAACTACAATATATATAGGTATGTAATAACTAAACCCAAACTATGTGTTTCCAAAAAAGAAACCAACCCACACAAATACCTTTGTCAGTACCCCTATATAAACAATGATAAAAACATCCACAATAAAGCACAAGCCTAACCCAATTTTCATTTAATTACATTCCATTAATTAATTGTGTTGTTCAATTTATTTTGTTCGAGCACTACCAGAAAATTAGCAACCACGACCCTGGGAGACAACAAGAAAATCTAAACCAAAGTACCACTACAAAAACCCCCAATCATTCTAGACACCTGTTCATCCATTTCCATCATCCATTATTAATTGTTATGCATCAAAATCCTTCTCACACTGCCTAGCTTCATAGCCCCATTGCCCATCATTTTCCCTGATGCAGCCCCACTATAAACAAGTTCATTACCACATATCAGTCACACTGCCCAATGTCACTCCATGACCACAACACAACAAAGGTAGTTCAGCTGCATACAATTTTATCCATTCAATAATCAATCTCTTGGACTGAGATACCAACACATCCCTTATACCACCCCAAATGTTATGATGACAGAAACCAAACTTGAAATCACTTCTCACAACCAAATCCATCATTACATGTTTATTCAAATTTAACTGACATAGGTTCTTTAATTCCACATTAATAAAATCAGGTTGATCACAGAACATCCTTGATCCTGGTTCATTCATTTATTTAACCATGTATATGTGAATATGTTGATTAAATGTTAAAATCATTATTCAATAAACTCAAAAAACATAACATTACTAGTTCAATATTTTTTTTTTTCAATAAAAGACATGATTTTCAGAAGTCATATATCCATGAAAACCATAAAAAAATAAATGACAACAAATAAAATAGGCAATCAACATCAAACCACTATCTTCCCATTATATTATTTACCCATCTAATCATTTTATAAATTCCAGTTCCTCTATATTTGAAATATTTTAAAAAGTTATTAGACATTTCTCACATTGATTCATTATCATACCATCCCTCATGATTCAAAATTAATGAAAAGAAAAATAAATCCACAATAGGGTGATAAATTGATCGATTTTCCTCTTTACGACATGATCATGGGATCACGTGACTAGCAAGAATATTTCTATGAAAACATAGAAGGAGGGGCTCTAGCATATATTTACAACACTTATAGAGAGGAAGAAGCTAGGATCAAAATGAGAAACAAAAAAGAATATGGAACTAAGAGATAACAGTTTATGAATGGGTGAGATACTAAAAATCATCAAGGTGATTTCAATGTACTTGAAAATCCGATCATGGTTTGACTACATGGCTTGGAAGTTATAAAGATGGTGGAACATTAAGAGATACAAGGAACGTTTTAATTCACCTCATATAAGGTGGGGAAATCCTATCACCCTGTTATGAGTTCATAGGTTACCATTTAACAGAGAAAAACACATAACATTGGAGAAACTAGAAAAACTAGGGAAAAAAGAAATGAGTCACTGATGGGTGAGCTACATACATGACATAATGACGCAGAGCAATCGATGCAGAGCTAAAAACTCCATGAACTACTTACAAAATGACCTACAGACACCTCATCCCACTAATTACCCAACCTACTGATGCCCTTGAATCACTAAAACTAATTCCCTCGACCTACTATCACTGAGGCCCTCAACCAACTGATGTTGATTCCCCTGACACACCGATGTCGACACCCTTGAATCACAGATGATGAATCCTCTAATTCACAGATTTCGATTCCTCGTAATCATTGTTGCACTGATAATTCGACACACACAAATTCTTCCATACTAATATTCTAGCACACTAACATGCTGACACACTAACATGACATTAGAAAACTAGAAATTTGGAAAAGTCGTGATGTGAGCCACCATTAGATCCCATAACACCTCAAACACTGAATTTTCAAAAAATAATCACTCTGGAAAATCTATGTTATTACATCATAATCATCCCAAATATTCTAGTCCTTGAAAATAAAAAACTAACCAAGAGATGTAATGGTTAGAACAACCATCCCTTATGATACCTCTCAGGAGTAAAACACCTTATGTTGTTCTAAATCATGAGTGGAATCCTCAACATACAAGAACACCCCCTTATCATATATCTCCAAAATAAATATAGAAAACTAAGGCTACACTAACCCAAAAAAGTATACAAATAAAAATTTCCACTCTATCTAGATATATTGATTAAAGAGCTACTTTCTCCATGTCATGATATTATCTACTTTGGGAGGGACTTTCTTGCCTACACTAGTTTAATCACATCCAAATTAATGCATTTTGATTTGGGTTTTGGTTCATCCATCCCTATAATAATGACATTTCACCCATAATCATAGATCATTGAAATATATTATCACATTTATAATAATTTCAACATTACATCATAAGAATGGTCCAAGAAAAAACATAAGATAAAAACTCATAACTACACTATGTACTAGACACGCATATGTGCCTCCTATTTCCAATTACTATCCTCGAGGCCACCATGCCTCCATAACAAAAAAACTAAAAGAATAGTCCATCCATGTGAACCTTCTCCCCACAATCCTTTATCCTTATCTAACGTTCCATGATCATCACGTTGCCATCAATATACAACTATCCCCTATCATGGACATGGGAGTCATCCTGTAGATACTGATGGAGTTGAGGGACATGGAAGAAATGATGGATCCTCTCCAACCACAGTGGAAAAACAAACTGATATTCTACCCTCCAACACAACCCATGACCTTAAAAGCTATGATGAACCTGGGGGAACGATTTTTTCTTCTATGAATCCTCTGTTGTCCATGCCGAGGGTAGACCATTATGAACATGTGGCCCCCAACCCGAAACACCAAATGCCTCTTTATGTGATCAGAATAATAATTATTCTACTCTTGATCTACCATCTTCCACTCACATACATGATGGACCTTCCCTTTTGTACTCAGCACAACCTATGGTCCAATATTGTATGTTTACCCTACCTCTATATAGCACACGGGTGATGGACACTATATTCTGTAGAAGGGTTCGAACAGTGCCATGACAATGGTTGCGTGATTACTACTAATTTTTGAAAACTATTATAGGAGATATTTTTGTACCCAAAATCCGCTTATGACTTGAACACACACTCATAACATATCTTCCAGCGTCTAAATGGTCCTTCCTCTTTTCCTATCTTCCCGTGGGTGGAAAGGAGTGATAAGGTGTAATTGGGTTCCAAAAGAATGTTAAAATCCCCTCCAAAATCATGACATAAAACATGTATCTCAATCTAAGATAATAGAGCTTGGTACTCCATGCAACCACACCTCCTCATCCACATACCTCATTACCAAGGCATCCACTGTGCTCAACTCCTTGACCACCAAGATGTGAGAAAGCTTCATCAACTGGTCCACTAAAACCCAAAGAGTATTGCATCCTCCCTGAGCTCTAGAATATATTTTGATGAAATCAATTGAGATGTCATCCCAATTATACTTGGTAATCTCAAAGGGCTATACAAGACCTCTAGGAACATGGTGCTCGACCTTCACCTTCAGAAACACTAGGAACATTTCAACAAACTCTTCCACATCCAGCTTCACCCTAGGCCACCAAATCATCTCCCTAACGCCTCATTATATCTTAGAGACTCTTGGATGAACTGAAAATGGTGATATATGGAAGTCACAATGATATCTCTCACGCGTGACCACTGGGACGAACTGCTTCCCCCAGAACAATATCTGATTCTAGCTATCATCTGACCATCCTTCTGGAGCATCACACTGGACAACATGATCACACATCAATTCAACCATTGAGTCTCCCTAATGAGACACTTTTACCAACCGAACAAGGATTAATACACTTCCATATGAAATAGAAATCCTCTGCCACTGTCCTCCCCAACGTCAAGGTACAAAGAGTCCAACTCCTCTATTGTTTTCCAAACATCTCCAGATTCCCGTACAACCTCTTTCCATGTATTCCTAATCAAGGATGTTTCCACCATGTTACCCTTCCCTAGGGTTTAATAGAACTCAAATTCATAGTATTTGAGAAACCCCCTCATCCTTCACTGTCGTATGTTCTACTCTCACTAGGATAATATGTACCACATGATCTTTTGACCCGTGAAGACCAGAAATCACTTCCAGATGAGGTAATGCCACCACAACATTAGTGGGAACACGACTGCTACAAGCTTTAGATCTATGATGGAGTAATTAAGTTTGTGAGTACATTATTTCCAAGACCCATATAAGATTACTCGTAATTTCTACATAATAAAATATCTCGAGACTATTCCGAAAAAATCACAGATCATATCCAACATCACCCATTCCTCACGAAATATAAGAACTGGGGAATTGACCATATTCTCTTTAAATGAAATAAATGATAACTGACACTATTCACTAAAGGGAAAGCCCTGGACTTTTCTGTTCAATGTTTTCAATGGAGTTTCAGCTTGAGAGAAGTCGGGTACGATCCACCGATAGTATCCTGCCAGACCCAGGTAGCTAAAAACCTCTGCCACATTAATGGGTGCTGACAAAGAAACAACTACATCGACCTTTGATGGTTCCACTATAATCCCATACAAAGACACCACATGTCAATGGATTT
The DNA here is from genome assembly GCA_963277665.1 of Viscum album. NCBI lineage: Eukaryota > Viridiplantae > Streptophyta > Magnoliopsida > Santalales > Viscaceae > Viscum > Viscum album. Next base: position 1,005,184,899 of record OY728157.1, read on the forward strand.
ACAACTCTTGTATCCAAAACCTACACATGGAAAGCATTCTATAGATATGGTGGTGTTAAAGGACCTCTAAGACAACCCTTATATGCCCAACATGCTCCTCCTCTCATCTCAATTAGATCAAGATATCCTCAATGAATACGATGGAAAAGTTTCCCATATTCTCATAAAAAATGATGTTCTCAAGCCTCATTAACATGGCTGGTGCATTCGTGACACAAAATGTAATAACTACGAACTCGAAGTGCCTCTACCCTCACCGGAAAGAAGTCTCTGGGATGTCACATACCTTTACCCACATCAGGAGATATACAGACCATATATCATTCATAGAGAACAATCCTACCACATTTAGCTGGTTAAAAAGATCATCAATTCTCGAAAGGGGGTAACAGTTCTTGAATGTCACTTGATTCAGTATTCGATAGTCTATGCACGGTCTCAGACCCCCATCGGATTTCATTGTGAACAAGACTAGAGCACCACATGAGGACACAAGTGGCCAGATAAAACTCTTCTTCAGCTGATCACCAACCTGAATTTGCAACTCCTATAACTCATAAGGCACTATTCATTGTCGTACTATCGATATGGGACTGACACTAGGTTAGAAGACTATTCTGAACTCAACCACATGTCAAGGGGGTAGAGTAACATCCTCTTCAGGGAATACATCTTGGAATGCATTGAAAACACCCAGAACATCCAACATCTCTGCATATGTGGATTCCAATAATAGATTGTCTAAAAAGAAATGTAGTGGCTCCACACATCGGCTGCCCACCTAGCAACTCTTCTCGCCAATGAAAGTTACACGCTGGCTGCCAACATGAAATGTAGTGGTTCCACATTCTAATTGGTTAGATACCTAATAATAATGGATAACGACATGATTCTAGCATTGTTCCCATACGTAGTCCCACTTCCACAACTTGGCTACCCACACATGGGATTTAGACCACACAAAATTAATCTCACATACACTTGGGGCACAAAAACGGCTCCTCTCACCCGACGACACCAGGGCCTCATCTTGAAGACACTAGGGATAAAAATACTAAACCACAAACATCTAAGGCTCTCATCCAAATTACACCCTTTACCAAATAATCATGGATTATGGTAAGCCTTAACCCATTATAGGCTACCCAAATATGCTCGAGTGATAAGAACCGGGAAGAGGGTGCGATGAATAATGTATGTTACTAGCCATCAATCTTCCCACCAGGATATTGAGAAAACACCCTCCCCCATGAGATGGAGGTGTTAAGAACATAGTTATAAACAAGGGTGGTGTGTGTACAGAAATCACAAGGAACTAAAATTTATATATATAGGTAAAAAAACAATCATCCCAACCAATGGGTTTCCAAACAATGATACAACCTACAAAACCACCTTTGTTGATACCCATATATAAACAACCATATGAACAACCACAATAAAGCACAATCCTAACTAATTATTACAATAATCACATTTTAGATATAAATTAAGGGGTTCACATTAAGCTGTTATAGAACTATTGAGAAACTATCAAATAGAACCATACCAAACAGCAATAAAAACCGAATTGCAGTCCCATTATACAAACCCACAATATTCTTAGGCACATGTTCAGCCATTTCCAAGAACCATTATTCAAAGATATTCCTCACTAACCATATCCATAGCCCTGATGCCCACAATTTTAGTAGATGATGTCCCACTACATACAATTAAACAACCAGACAACAATATAACTTCCCAACATCCCTCCACGACCACAACAAAAAAAGGCAGATCCGCTGCCAACTACTTTATCCATTTCACAATGCAATAAATCTCTAACTAAGATAACAACACATCCAATCTATCACCCCACATGATAGGCCCACAAAACCTAAACCAAAAAACAAATAACACAACCACATTAATAAATCCTTATGTGTTCTAATTTAACCAACATTGGATCATTAATTCATCTTTAATATAACCAAGATGATCATAGAATAAGCTTGATCCTGGGGAAATTAGTTTATTGAACCATGAATACATGATTAAGTAGATCAAATGTTACAATATTTGTTCATGAATCTCAACAAAACAAAATATCACAAGTGTATAGAAAAATACCACTAGAGGCCATGATTTTCAGAATTTACATTTCCATGGTAAGCATAATAGAATCAATGAAAAACATAAATCAGGAAATCAACATCAAACAACTATATGAATTTTATATTATTTACATGTGTTATCTATTGATCAAATCTTGTTATTATCTATTTATTATTTTTGAGAATGTTCTCATTCTTTACTCAAAAGGATTCATTAGAAGGCCAATATTTCCTATTCCACAATTAATGTGAATCAAAATAAATCCATACATTGATGATCTATAGATCCATGTTCTTGTTTACGCCACGAATAGGGGATCACATGAATAGTAGGAAAGATCTACAAGAAAACTAGCCTGGAGAGGCTCTAGGATTGGTTCACGACTCATATAGGGATTAAAGCTCAAAGAGAACCACAATAATGGAAATTGAAGAATGAAATAATAGGTCTTTGTTTATGAAAGGGAAAGAACCAATAATTAGGGAGGTAATTTTAGTGTACATTAATATCAGATCATAGTTTGACCCCACAGATTGATGGTTACAAGGATGGTAAAAACCTATGAGATATGAGAAACAAAGTAATAGCCCTTGGAAATGGTGGAGACTAACCTATGCGCAACTGTGATTTGACATGTTACCATTTCCTGAAGATAAACATGTAATAGGGGAAAAATTGGAAGAATTGGGGAAAACTGGAAAATATTAACTAATGGGTGAGCTACAGACATGACCAACCTATGAAAATCCACTGAAATTGAAATATAGACACCATGGCCTACCGATACAATGACGTAAGGATTACTCAACCTAAAGGCAACCCAATATACTGACACCCTCAACTCACTTACACAAACGCCTTTGACTAACTAACACTAATACCATCGTCCTACTAATGCTGAAGACCCTGACACACTGATGTTGATGACCCTGAAACACTAATGCAGTAACATTCCATGATAATAACATTACAACGCCTTAACATGCCAATTTGATAACATACAATCACAATGACATGCGGACGCACTGGTATGTCGTCAAAAATCTATAAATTTTGAAAGATCTTGAAGGGAGCCACCAATATCTCCCAGAACACCACAATCACTAGATTTTCATACAGAAAGGGAATGAGGAAATATAAGTAATTAAATTATCTTGGTGAAATGTGGAATTGAAACTATGAATAAGTTCATTCTCATGCATGAGACACTAGTAGGGAACAAATCCATAACCTAGTGGTCTCTAATAAATCATCATTATTTATATAATATTGTTATCGTCAATCCCCCTTAGTGAAACTGAGCCATATCTACTTCTGAAACAATATCACTCAAGTCCTATTCCTCCCACCTAGATAACTAGACTTCCCTTTTATTCCCAATCATATTCAAGATGTCAAATAACACTACATGCACAACTAAATTCCATTTAAATTTCATACTCACACCAAGAATGTTTTCATCCATGTTTCACACATTCCATATAATTTTAAAAACAACTAAAAAGTTTAAATAATAATTTAAGGATTTATGGAATTTATTTACATGAAAAACACCATTAAAATTCATCTTTTAAGATGAAATACACACTAAAACCACATAAAAACTTAATTTAAAGCCGGTGAATTTTTTAATACACTAATTGTACAATTTATAAAACACTACTAAGTGACACAATATGGATTTACACAAAAAAACAACCAATTTCATATAAAACTTCCAAATTAAAATTAAACACATGTTAAACTCATTAAAACCTAATTTCACTCTAATTATATCAATAAATGAAAATACTATATAAATAATGAATGAAAAATAATTCCACAAATAATGAATATAGATGGAACCCCCTAACTTAGGTGTCAAAATGCACCAAAATGTATGTAAAAAATCATCCTCGCCACAACTTCACCTCAAGAAAAAATGAACCCTAATCCTAGAGATCAAATCCAAAAAACAAAGATTAAACAATTTGAATGAAACCCTAGAAACTGAAGAATTAGTGCCTGAAGAAAGAGTGAAGAAACGATAAGAAGAAGAATGAAAAAAGGGAGAAATCCACTTGAAAGATTATTCTTTAATTTTCTACCACAAAAAAAACCTTTTAACATGGATTCCATGGGAGATTATATACCTCAAATGGCTGAAAATTCTCAAGCAGGGAAGAAGAGGGGCTGATAAGGTTTAATTCCAGACAAGAAAATGGTAAATACACATTTTTTAATGGCCTGACATTATTAATGGTAAAGCCTCACATTATAATAAACCATATGTAAACCATGGGAATGATCTATCCAGATCTAATAGTTTCCAAGGCCAATAAATATGTTTGTGCAGTAGGTCTTAATTGCATCTTCACGATTACCCAAGTTTGGAGCATGGTTAACATTAAACATTCTCCAACCATGTGTGTTGTTATAACCCCCCCAAACATTCATTTTTACCAAATAATCATAAAAGAACCTATGGGAAAATGATAGAAAATGGTAAAAACTTGAAAAGAAAAACACAATTGTGACACACAATCCTAAAATTATCTCACTTACTATCTATGAGGATTAAATAAATAAGAAATATATTTTATGATTCTTGAAAATATTTCTATATAATCTGTCCACATTATTCTTACTTATATAATAAATTCAAGTTATTAATAAATTTATATCCTAAGGAATGGAATCATATTGAAATATTGATAATAAATGTTGAGGGAAAATAATATATATTTTATGAAGGTATAGATCATAATTGTTTTATAAAACATGATAACGAGATAAATATGTTATTAAAAATAATATAGAATAATAATGTTTGTCCCTAGATCATAATAAAATGTATTTTATCCTCCATTGATGAATCTTATACCATGGAATATGAGTGAAACACATGACACAAAAAATGTTCTTAAATGTATCATAATAGTATGATATATCATTGAATTATTAATATGTTAATGTTTTTGATATCATAATGACTTGGAGTATAAATTAATTCTAGATCTACATAACACAATGGTATTAGGATAAAAACATGTGTACTGTAATCGTATTTTCTTAATAAACCATGTACCTTCTATGGAATTGCATAAAAACCCATGTACCAAATTTGTTATTGTATAACTACGCATATACCCTATTGAGAATGGGATAAAACCCCATGTAACCTCTTGGGCATGGGATAACAACCTATATTCCCAGAAAGTCTTCTGCTATTACTTTTCAATTATTCTAATTCCATGAGATATAATACATTATGAAATACAATGGATGGTTATATAAGTCTTTACACACTAAATAATAATCATTGATATATTTTTGTACCATGATAAAATGAAAAAAACTATATTTTATAAATAAATTATTAAAACATGGAAAAGGGATACATTCATGAATAAATCTAGAAATTTTCTTTTGATATATATAAATAAATAACCAATATAAATGAATAAAATCATATCATATATTTAATTTAATAATAAATAACAATGTTTACATAAATGGTAAATTCTTTTTATGTTCATTAGATAAATCACCTTGAAAATTATTTAATAATACCATTTTATTTTTAAAATCATTAATAATGAAGTAAATTAGAAATTAAATTTTTCTAACATGGAAATGAAGCTTCACTGAGTAGAAAGGTCATAATGGTTAAAGAATGTGTTCAAAATAAGGGAATAAATATATTTCATAAAATATTGTAATCATTACCCTAAAGAGATAGTGTTATGAGTTAGATAAAAATGAATATATCAATGGGTTGAAAAGAATATGTTATCCTAAATTAATCAAAATAATATCTGATTAATCAATACTTATAAAATTCATAATTTTTTAATGGATGAAATGAATAGTTTAAATTAGACATACAAATGAAGAAGCGGAAACCATTTAATCATTTTAAAAATACATTTATAAAAAACCATATAATAATATGTGTTTGAAATACATTATATTAAAATATCTAATGTGAAATTTAAATACCACTAAATATAATTTATATAATTTTCTGAATAATAATGGAGAACATTATTTATAAGTACGAACATATACATAAAAGAGAAATATATTTTTGGGGAGGCTGGAAATTGTTATATACATCGTCATATTTTATAAATAATTAATTCAATTAAATAAGTTTCTTTTTATATGAAAAGTGACATTTCTTAAAAATAAATTTTAAATTCACTCTAAAATAATTATATGTTAGAAGAATAGAATATTGTAATAAAATGTCCATAAAATAATAATTGTGACTCATGAAAGGATATTGATTCAAAAAACTCCTCACACATTCATTAATACTTGATTTGAAAACATAATAAATAGTATATATTTTAATTATATTTATATAAATTTTATTTCATTAATTGTATCACAAAAACCATCCATTGGTTAGTAAATACACCAATAAAACAAAAATAAAGTTGTTATTGAAGAATATGTCCCTAAAAACATTTAAATGTTAAAATACATTACCATTACTATCTACATCAATGAATATTATATAATAACATGTATCATAACAATAAAAATATTAATAAACTATTTAAAAAACACATTCATACATATTTCCTTTGATACTCTTAAAAAATCATTCATTATTCATTCACTATCCAATGAATATTTTTTTTATTGGATGTCTCAATACATTATAATATGTTTTATAATAGTGATGTAAATTCGTATTCATTGGTACCCTATAAATGAGTTACAGATTCAAATAGATATTTAATTAATTTCTTTCAATTATTTATATATAATCATTTTCAATTAATGGAAATGACTGTTATAGATCATGACATGGGAATCAATAATTATTTTGTTTTTGATAATTTACCATTATCATCAGATTACATTATTATAACGGTTAGTTTTCATTTTTCCCTTTCAGAATATTATTCTATATATATATATTTCCAAATAAAATAATATAAATTTACTAATTATATATTATAACCATCCAAGATGATAATTAATGAAAAAAACATGTCACTACATAGAGTTCATAACAAACAAAACTATTAAAAAATTTATTTCATTCTAAATGAATTAATTACTTATTAATATAGAATACACATGACCAAAATTAGTTATTATTGACCCATTATAAGATATAGCATGTTAGTTTTTAATGAACATTAATGATCCAAACAACAGATAATCTAGTTGGTATATTGTGACCAAAATGATTAAAAAATATTAAGGATTATGTTAATGTTAATTTGAAAAATATAGACGAAGAGATGACTTTCACTTGTAAGATCATGTACTGTGAAGTTTATATAATGGGGATTATGAAGGAGAATATATCACCTCTCTTTTCACTTGACCAATCCTAATTCAACATAGTAAAAATGAATCTCCAAGGAAACTTTTTTACAATAGAAGTCCATGCTTATCAAGAACCTAACCCAAATAATGTTCACCAAAACTCCCTAATAAATAACATTCATCACACACCATAAAAATAGGTTTTATAATTTTTAAATGAGGATTTATACGTCTTTTCTATAGAGATATGAATTTTCATATTTTTATTTTTAATTAAATAATGATTATATTTATCAATTTTATTAGAATATTATATAATATTATATAATTTAACTGATAATAATTATATGATCATCTAAAGAAATAAAAATTATATTTTTTTTAAAATATATATTCTAAATTATGAAACAATTTCTGACAATTTAATGATTTTTTGAAAAAAAATTAATTAAAAAAATAATATTTTCAGATTACTTTTATTTATGTGTAACTGATATTTTATTTTTGTGATGTCTAATGTGAAGTTTATAAGGGCCAAAAAATTATTAATAATGTAAAAAATAGTACTTTTTAGTTAATAAGGATGTTTACTGTAAAGTAAAATTTTTCATATTTAGGTTCTTATTTTTATAAAATTAATTTTATATTTTAAATGATAACTGTCATGACCCGTCCTCGGGGCTCGTGCCGTGACTACCCCAAGCCCGCCTTCCATAGGCCAGGGGATGGCGACTAGAACTAAGGCGTAAATTCCGGTAATGGGAAGGCATTGCCTTTGTAATGTAAACAAGCACCACAGAGTAAGCAAGAAGAAGAAGTAAACACTAAGTAAAAGATGGTACAAGAGTAAGTGCGGAAAAGTAAGTGGGCCAGTACAAACCCAAACTGAAAGTAAAGTACAACTCGAAAAGGGAAAACAATAACTAAAAGGAAAAGCGGAAACGACAAGCTGTCCACTGGGAATCCCACCTGAAGGGTGGGTACAGAAAGCCTCCACTGCTCCTCGGTCCATCCTACCACTCCGAGTACGTCCTACCTAGTGGTCCACCTCTAGGTACCGTCCTGCTCTGCAAGCCTCCACCACACTTCGCGATGTCCGTCATCTACAACCAACACAACGTATTGCAGGCATAGCCCGTGCAGGGGTGAGTATAATCTACTCAGTAGGGACCCCGAGACCACGGAAGGTCTCCCAAAATCCACAAAGGATAAACCACAAAGGAACGATTCGATACCGAAGTATCATCTGAAACTGCTTAAGTATATTCCCATACATATACCTAAGTCATTAATTCTCATTCGGCTTCAACTTCCAAGCCCAAGTACAACCCAGTCCACACAGGAAAGCAACGTGTTCCACACAGGAAGAAAAACGTAATCCACACAGGAAAGAACAACTCAATCCATATAGGAAAGAAAAACGTAAATCCACACAGGATAGCACAACACAGTCCACACAGGAAAGTAAAACAGGATTCAGCTCACACATGTATACTTCTTCGAAAGACGATAGAGATGATCACTGATCCATCTAAGTCGTCAGACCCACAAAGGATCGATAGGTACTAACCCCCGCAATGACCCACACAGGATTGGACCCACACAGGATCTTTAGGCGCTGGCTCACATAGAACCGTTGAGCGCTGACCCACACAGGATCAGACCCACACAAGATCGGTAGCACTGATCCACACAGGATCGCTGAGTGATGTAGTTGTCGTCATCGAATCCACTGAGGATCTCTGTACAGTCGTCGTCGTCATAGTAGCATTCGCAGCCAGCTCTAGGGTTTCCGCACACAGCAAAGCTTGTTTGGGAGGGTCCGATCCTTGAGCCGAGATGCTGATAAGTCAACTGAAACATAGTCCAGAGTTTATGTATCCAAAAGTTTCGTATCGTCAACAGGAACTCAACGTCGCAGACGGCGCGTCGATCGGACTCCCGGTCTAAGAGTTATTGGCTTTTTCGTCCGAGGGGCGCGGTTGGGTTTTAAGGCAAAACCAACCTGACCTACTCCACCTGCATCCAAACCTCATGCTGAGTAAGCCAAAAGATCCGTCTCACTATGAGAAAACCAACATAGTTGACGGCAAGTCAAACGGACGTCCGAAGCTCAAGATATTAGTGTTTCCTCTCCGAGGGCCCGGTTGGTTTCATGTACGAACCAACCCGTCCGAACTCAAAGTATTCCAAAACCTTGAGTGCGATATACAGAAATGACCGTCTCGTTCTATGAATCGTGTCGCCGCTGACGGCGCGTCGATCGGAGGTCCGGAGCCTGAGTTATGGGCAATTGAACCCAAAAGGTCCGAAAACGTGGGTTTCGTGCCCGGACCGACCCGGCCCGGACCCCCCGGTTGGCCCGAACCGGGTCGAACCGCCCCGGGTCTGGGTCGGCCTGGCCTGGCCTAAGCGTGGCCCAGCCTGGACTGACGACCCGCGAGCTGGTCGGTGCTCGGCCAAAACGGCCGAGCCGTTTTGCCTCGCGCGGGGGGGGGGGGGGGGGGTGCCCCCCTGGTTTTCTATAACCACAGCCCCTTAATTGGGGACGCTTTGATGTCCGGCCAGGAGAATTAATTCCCCCCGCTCCTCCTTGTCCGGCCGGCCCGACCTGGCCAGCCGGTTCCTACTCAACGGGACCGGCGATGGCTGGTACCCTTCCAGCTCCAACGCCGGCGGCCCGGTCCGGCCGCCGGTCACCTTCCTCCGCCGCGGCCCGAAACCGGCCGCTGCCCTTGTCGTCCGCCGCGGTGAGAGGGCACCACGCCCCTCCGGCGTGACCCCGCTCCGTCCGCGGTGTCTTAGGTTTTCGTCGACACGGCGCGACGACGTCACGTCTTGTTTAACTTCCCGGCGCGGCTCGACGACACCGTGAAGTACATGCCGTGCGATTTGCGCATGGTGCGATGGCACCACGCCATTCCATTCAATCCACAAAGTATCAACAAGGATAAAGAAGAAGGTCGGCTATGTTTGTGCGGTCTGGCCCCCTCTCGTTAAATGATAACATTTAGTCAAAGATCCACGAAGATCGACAAACTAGAATCATAAACGGAAGTAATTAAATAAAATAAAAACCCCTACCTTGGTTTCAAGAGCGGAGCTTGTTCGGAGGTTCGTCGAAGAGAAAATGTCGCTGTAAAACCGTCGCGGAAAGAGGAGACTTGGAAGGAGGAAGTCATGTCGTGGAAACAGCATCGCGGGTCAATGACGCGGAGAACGAACGTCGATTCTGTTGTCGTCGAGGTGCGTCCGAAGAGGAAACATCACGGAAGAAGAACGTCGTGGAAGAAGTTCTCCGCGTTCTTCGGTGGAGATGTTCTTCGTTGAAGAACGGTGTTCTTCGTCGGAGTTCGAGGTGTTCTTCACGTTTTTCGTTGAATAAGAAAATGTTCTTCCCAAAACCTCTCAACGACAAAACACTAACAACAAAATAAAATAAGCTCCTTTGTTATTTTATTAACACAGCAAGCCTTTTGAAATTTCAAGGGTTTGAATTTCAAAAACATATATTAACTCACCACATTAATTCCATAAGTTATGTAAACTTATGTTATCATAATTTAATGGGAGTTGAGAGGGGTTAGAGGATATGAAGGGGTGGGGTTCGTGTGGGCCCCACCACCCTCATAACCTCCCAAGTGAGGTTGGGTGGTTACCCAACTTCCATCAAGAACTAAACACATATAATGAAAATTGTAGAATAATAATAAATTAACTTCCACAATTTTTATCATCCACACCCGTGATAACGCAACTCCAGAACAGGAGTTCCTAAGCAATTACCGGCGCTACGGTTCCATCAGAGCCCTCAGAATTTGATTTCGGGCACCAGTTCAAAAGTTAGAAATTCATGCTCGTTCGTTCACTAAACGTACCCAAGCTAAACTTTGGATAGAAATTCCGAGCACTCCGGGCCTCGGAATCAAGTGCCGTCTGAAACCGCGTTCTTGTAAAATTCCAAAGAAAATTAAGAAAAAATTTCCCTTGAATTTTACGGGTCTTTACATTACTCCCACCTCAGGGCTTTACGTCCCCGTAAAGATACATCATAACTAGGGAAACAAATGAGGGTACTGAGCACGTATTTGAGCCTCCCGCTCCCAAGTTCACTCCTAGAGGTTCCCGCGTTGCAATCTGATGCGCACTAGAGGAATAGACCATCCACGTAGGACCCACTCCTGTCGATCCTCGATCTCCACTAGGACCTCCGCAAAAGTTTCCCCATCATCAACGTCTAAGTCCCCATGGTCAATAATGTGCATCGGGTCATGCACATATCTCCTCAGCTGAGATACGTGGAAGACGTCATGCACCCGGTGAAACTGAGGTGGTAGAGCAAGGCGATAAGCCACCTCGCTAATCCTGCTGAGGACCTGGAATGGTCTGATGAAGTGTGGAGACAAGTTTATGCCTCGGCCAAATCTCTGTAATCCACGTCGAGGTGAGACACGAAAAAAGACGTGGTCGCCATCCTCGAACTCTAGTGGCCTCCGCCTCCTGTCAGCATAAGACTTCTGCCGGCTCTGTGCTATCCTCATCCTATCCTGGATGACCTGGAACTTCTCTGTCCTGGCCCGGACCATCTCTGGTCCCACAACTGCTGACTCCCCAGGGTCTGTCCAGCACAAAGGAGATCTTCAAGGTCTTCCATACAACACCTCGTATGGTGCCATCCCGATGGTAGAGTGGTAGCTGTTATTGTACGCGAACTCCACTAAGGGTAGGTGTTCCTCCCAGCTGCGACCAAAGTCGAGGACGTATGCGCGGAGCATGTCCTCGAGAGTCTGAATGGTCCTCTCCGTATAACCATTCGTCTGAGGGTGAAAGGCTTTTCTCAGACGTAGCTGTGTCCCGAACGCCTCATGTAATCTCTTCCATAGCCGGGAAGTAAATCGAGCATCTCGATCGGAGACGATAGAAGATGACACTCCATGAATCCACACAATCTCTTGAACGTAAAGACGTCCCAAGCTCTCCACTGAGCCTTGCTATCAGATGGGTATGAAGTGAGACAACTTGGTGAGTCAGTCGACAATCACCCAAATGGAGTCGTGACCTCTGGAAGTGCGTGGAAGTCCAGTCATGATGTCCATAGATATTCCATCCCACTCCCACTCCGGAACCTCCTAGGGCTGTACCAAGCCTACTGGTACCTGATTCTCTATCTACACCTGCTGGCAGGTGAGGCATCGTGAAACGAACTCTGCCACAACCTTCTTTATGCCTGGCCACCAGTTCTGTTGTGTGAGATACTGGTACATCTTCGCCACTCCGGGATGTATCGCTAAGGGAGAAGTGTGAAACTCTCTCAGCACTTCCTCCCGTAAATCAACTGGTACCAAGGTACATCCTCTGAAATGGATGTTGTGCTCTACTACAGGGTAGAAGCCATCAGGTGCCTGTCCTGAGGTCATCTGTGCACGCCGCGTCTCACAGTCAGTGTCCCCACACTATGCCTCCTTGACCCACTTCAGTAGTGGAGGATTGACTGTGAGAGATTGAAGGAAGGCTGCTCCATCTCTATCCACGAAGGATATCTGCAAAGAGGCTAGCTACTCTGTCTCCTCCTCAAGTAGCTGAATGCTCGTCCTCCTGTTGAGGGAATCGGCTACTACGTTTCACTTCCCAGGAGTATAGACTATCTCAAAGTCATAGTCCTGGAGGAACTCGAGCCATCACCGCCCTCTCAGATTCAGATCCTTTTGAGATAAGATGTATCTGAGACTTTGATGGTCATAAAAGACTGTAAAGCGCTCTCCCATCAGATAGTGTCGCCATTTCTTCAGAGCGAAGACCACTGCTGCTACCTCCAGGTCATGGGTAGCGTAGATCTGCTCATGCGGCCTCAACTAACATGATCCATAGGTGATCACTTCCCACTCTTGCATCAGGACACATCCGAGTCTGGTCCCTGATGCATCGCAGTAGACTACGTACCCTACTCCCTCCTCAGGTAACCTCAAGATAGGTGCGCTGGTCAATCTCTGTCTCAGCTCCTGGAAGTTCTACTTACATCTAACTGACCACACAAAGGGTTGCCCCTTCCTCCTTAATGTTCTGCAAAGCTGCAATGATTTCTCCTTTGCCGAAAAGGGAAATTCGGTCTCATCCCCTGGATGAACCATGTTCCTTGACTAATAAAGTCAATCCCATCATGATTAGTTCATTCATGGCATGGATGACGTTGTAAGTCCTCGACGCTACTACCAAGAGATCCAACCGTTACTCTCGCATCCAAGGGTTGAGTCAGACTGTCGGCATCAGTGTGTGGTCACTGGGTCTCTTCCAGTAAGAATCTCGCAAGTGAGGGTCATGTCAAAAGTTTTTAGCTGGAACCTCTTAGTAATAACAAACACAATACAAGAAAGAAAATTTCGCCATTTCAAGTGTCTTTTATTACTTCAACTCAAAGTACAAGGACACAAGGCATCACAAACTGTGAACCTAGAGGCATTATGGGAAAATGCCTCTATTCCTGGAGCTAGTACCGCACTAGTCCACCCGCTTCCGGAGCTCCATGATCGTAAGCTTTAACTGCCTGAAGTTGTGCTCCCCCCTGAGGTCGGGGTGGAACTCATGGTTGTGGTGGTGGTAGAGCCTCATCCGTCTGCTGCTCCTCGGCACGGCGGGTCAGGAAATCACGAGCCATGTGGCCCTACCCGCCACACGAGTAGCACTGTCTGCCTCTCGAAAGACTAGCTCCGCTCTGTGTGCCCCTCACTGCTGAGCCAGTGTCTTGAGATCGTCTGCCTGAGGGTCTGGTCTACCTGGACCAAAGAGTCATCCGTCGACTGCCATCTGTAGAAGACTCTGCTACGTTCCACCCTACGGTGGGTCTCAGCACTGGTGTAGACTCAACAAGAAAGATCTCGATCAAAAGAGCTCGCTCCAGTACTCCTGTCTGAGTTGGAATTATGAGGGAGATCAGTGATGCCCCGATCTCGGGTCTCAATCCATTCTCAAAGGTCCAGGCCCGAAAGAATGGGTCTCGTACCATGTCTGTAGAGTAGAGCGAGAGATTGGTAAATCTCATCGAGTAATGGGCGATCGTCATGCTAACCTGCCGCAGTTGAACAAACTCCTAGATTTGCATCGCACAGAGGGTGGCTGGGACGAACTCCGAGTGAAAGAGGCTCTCAAAGTCCGTCCAGAGAAGAGATGCATCATCGTGCACCCGGAGCATCAAGCTCCACCATCTGCCTGCTCCTGCGTGCAGTAGGCTCGCTGCGAGGATCACCATGAGGTCTGCTGGTGTCCTTACTAACCTGAAAACTCTCACCATTTCCCCCAGCCAGTCCTCAGCTGCCTGGGGGTCCGTCTCCCCACGGAACCTGGGTGGTCGCTGGGGCTGGAACTCATGAAGTGCCCTGAGGCGACGTGCATCATCAACGGCTGGTGCTGGAAGCATTGGTGGCTCGACAGGTAGAGCTACCACCAGTGCCACTGTTGACAAAGGGCCATGCACCAAGGCCTCGTCAGTCGGTGGGCTGTCGTCACGGTCGACTCTCGGAACCCTAGCTGGCTACCATCGTGGGGCCATCCTGAAAAGGAAACAGGTGCGAAACGGTCAGAATAGTATACCTGGTGAGGTGACACAAAGTAATCACAAAGGAAACTTGAAACACACACGCAATCAATGTTTTCGTGCATTAATTCAGAAATCAGAAGTCAGGGTCCTCGTGTACGGATACGTCGGCT
Organism: Viscum album; assembly: GCA_963277665.1. Classification (NCBI taxonomy): domain Eukaryota; kingdom Viridiplantae; phylum Streptophyta; class Magnoliopsida; order Santalales; family Viscaceae; genus Viscum; species Viscum album. Next base: position 1,005,199,968 of record OY728157.1, read on the forward strand.
GCCGCACCAACACTGGACTCCCTGGACTGATAACCACACCAAATAAGCTTAACACTATTTCTTCACATTGAAAAAGATCAGAGTCCCAAGTTCTGTGGTAGAACCGAACACCTCTGATACCAATTTTTCACGACCCGTCCTCGGGGCCCGTGTCGTGACTACCCCATGCCCACCTTCCATAGGCCAGGGGCTAGTGACTAGCACCAAGGCGTAAATTCCAGTAAACGGAAGGCATTGCCTTTGTAAACTAAACAAGCACCACAGAGTAAGCAAGTGGAAGAATTAAACACTAAGTAAAAGCTGGTACAAGAGTAAGTTCGGAAAAGTAAGTGGGCTAGTACAAAACCAAACTAAAAGAAAAGTACAACTCAAAAAGGGAAAACCGCAACTGAAAGGTAAAGTCGCAAAGATGAGATGTCCACTAGGAATCCCACCTGAAGGGTGGGTACAAAAATCCTCCACTGCTCCTCGGTCCAGCCTACCGCTGTGAGTACGTCCTTCTCAGTGGTCCACCTCCAGGTACCATCCTGCTCTACAAGCCTCCACCACGATCAGCGTTGTCCTTCGTTTGCAACCAACACAACGTAGTGCGGGCATAGCCCGTGTGTGGGTGAGTATAAGCTACTCAGTAGGGAACCCGAGACCCCCCGAAGGTCTCCCCAAATCCAAAAAGGATAAACCACAATGGAAAGATACAATCACGAAGTATCATCCGACACTTCTTAGGTATATGCCCATACATATACCTAAGTCATCAATTCTCATTTGGCTCCAACATCCGAGCCCAAGTACAACCCAGTCCACACAGGAAAGCAATGTGTTCCACACAGGACGCACAACGTAATCCGCACAGGAAAGAACAAATCAATCCACATAGGAAAGAAAAACGTAAATCCACACAGGATAGAACAACACAGTCCACACAGGATAGTAAAACACGATTCAGCTCAAACAGGTATACTTTATCGAAAGACGATAGAGATGATCACTGATCCATCTAAGTAGTCAGACCCACAAAGGATCGATAGGTACAAACCCCCGCAATGACCCACATAGGATCGGACCCACACAGGATCTGTAGGCGCTGGATCACACAGAACCGCTGAGCACTGGCCCACAGAGGATCAGACCAACACATGATCGGTAGCACTGATCCACACATGATCGCTGAGTGCTGTAGTCGTCGTCTTCGAATCCACTAAGGATCTCTGTACAGTCGTCGTCGTCACAGTAGCAGTCGCAGCCAGCTCTAGGGTTTCTGCACACAGCAAGCTCGTTCGGGAGGGTCCGCTCAACAAGACGAGAGGCTGATACATCAAATGACACATAGTCCAGATTTGATATATCCAAAAGTTTTGTATCGTCAACAGGAACTCAACGTCATAGACGGCGCGTCGATCGGACGCCCGGTCTGAGAGTTATTGGATTTTTCTTCCCAGGGGCCCAATTGATTTTTAAGGCAAAACCAACCCGACCATACTCCACCTACGTCCAAACCTCGGGCGAAGTAAGGAAAAAGCTCTGTCTCACTAAGAGAAAACCAACATAGTTGACGGCACGTCAAAAGGACGTCTGAAGCTCAAGATATGAGCGTTTCCGCTCCGAGGGCCCGGTTGGTTTCGTGTACGAACCAACCCGGCCGAACTCAAAGTATTCCGAAACCTTGAGTGCAATATACCGAAACGACCGTCTCGTTCGATTGATCATGTCTCCACTGACGGCGAGTCGATCGGAGGTCCGAAGCCAGTGTTATGGGAAATTGAACCCAAACGGTCTGAAAACGGGGGTTTTGGGCCCACACCGACCCGGCCCGAGACCCCCGGTTGGCCCGAACAGGGTCGACCCGAGCGCTGGGCGCGCCGGTTGGTACTCGGCCAAAACGGCCATGCCGTTTTCGCTCACTGGGGGGGGGGGGGCTGCTCCCCCCCCCCCACGGCGTTCTATAACTGCGGCCCCTTAATTGGGGATGCTTTGATGTCCGGCCAGGGGAATTAATTCCCCAGGCTCTTCCTTGTCCGGTCGGCCCGACCTAGTCGGCTGTTTCCTGCTCCACGGGACCAGCGATGGATGTTCCCCTTCCAGCTCTGACGCCAGCAGCCCGGTCCGGCCACCGGTAACCTTGCTCCGCCGCGGCCCAGGACTGGCCGCGACCCTTGTCGTCAGGCACGGTGCGACGGCACCGCGCCCCTCCGCTGCGGCCCCGCTCCGGCCGCGGCATCTTCGGTTTTCTTCGACGCACCGCGACGGCGTCCCCTCTTGTTTAACTTCGTGGCGTGGCTCGACGGCGCCGCGAAGTACTTTCCGTGTAATTTGCGTGTGTTGCGACGACACCACGCTATTCCGTCCAATCCACAAAGTATCAACAAGGATAAAGAGGAGGGTCGGCCATGTTTGTGCGGTCCGGCTCCCTCTTGTTAAACGATAACATTTAGTCGAAGATCCACGAAGATCGACAAACTAGAATCATGAACAAAAGTAATTAAATAAAATAAAAACCCCTACCTTGGTTTCAAGAGCAGAGCTTGTTCTGAGGTTCGTCGAAGAGAAAATGTCGCGGTAAAACCGTCGCGGAAAGAGGCGACTTGGAAGGAGGAAGTCACGTCGCGGAAACGACGTCGTGGAAGAACCGTTGTGGAAAGAGACGTCGTGTCATGGGTCTATGTCGCGGAGAACGAACGTCGATTCCGTTGTCGTCGAGGTGCTTCCGAAGAGGAAACGTCGCGGAAGAAGAACGGCGTGGAAGAAGTTCTCCGCGTTCTTCGGCGGAGATGTTCTTCGTTGAAGAACAATGTTCTTTGTCGGAGTCCAAGGTGTTCTTCACGTTCTTCGTCAAAGAAGAATATGTTCTTCCCAAAAACTCTCAATGACAAAACTCTAACAAAAAAATAAAATAAGCTCCTTTCTTATTTTATTAACACAACAAGCCTTTTGAAAATTCAAGGGTTTGAATTTCAAAAACATACATTAACTCACCACATTAATTCCATAAGTTAAGTAAACTTCAGTTATCAACATTTAATGGGAGTTGAGAGCGGTCAAAGGATATGAAGGGGTGGGGTTCATGTGGGCCCCACCACCCTCATAACCTCCCATGGGAGGTTGGGTGGTTACCCAACTTCCATCAAGAACTATTCACTTAGAATAAAAATTGTAGAATAATAATAAATTAACTTCCACAATTTTTATCATCCACACCCGTGATAACGCAACTCCGGAACAGGAGTTCCTAAGCAATTACCAGCATTGCGGTTCAATTGGTGCCCTCATAATTCGATTCCGGGCAACGGTTCAAAAGTTAGAAATTCCTGCTCGTTCGTTCACTGAACGTACCCGAGATAATCTTCAGATAGAAATTCCGGGTACTCCGGGCCTCGGAATCAAGTTCCGTCTGAAACCGCGTTCTTGTAAAGTTCCAAACAAAATTAAGAAAAAAAATTCCCTTGAATTTTACGGGTCTTTACAAGAACATTGATATAATCTAAATGTTATTTTTTCATACATTTCTATTATTGTATAATTCTTGGGAAAAAATTTAATATACCAAAAATATATTGTATGTGTTGTAAAATACTAATATATGAAAAGGAATGTAATAAATGATGTAAATGGCATGCATATCCAAATATCTAATTACCCTTTAAAATAATTTGTTGTTGGTGTTATTAAACTAATTTTAAAATCATTCATTGAATTATATGCTATATTTTAATCATTTTAAAATAAATTATTTATCAACAATACTCACTTCCACATCACTCTTGGTATTATTTAAATATGATCTATTAATGGACTGATAAAATATTTGGTTCCACTTCTATTTTGGAAAATCCATCATAAAATCTTTGTGATGGATTATGGTTTTGTTTATATTATCATAAATTCAAAATCATAAGTATTTAAATTAATAAACAATTTATGTATCTATTGTTATAACTACCCACCCACCAAACTAATCCAATTAACTGAAAACCAAATTAACAAAAATTTCCTCTCCATCTCCCTATTGAAATATATTCCATGATGTTCCCATTCCCTTAAAAATCCTCCACTATTTTTAGGTACATAATATCTATGTAGAGGATATATCTATCTCTATTATTGTATAAAAGAATATTCCTTTTATTTTTCCTCTTAAATGTAAATAAATAATGTTTTCATTTTTTAATAAATATTTTATTAATATTAAATTTTTTTTCTATTAATTATGTATCATTTATTCCATCTTGTTTTATTCATCATCTTTGATATTACTTGGAAAAAGTAAGGAACCCTCTATCCTCTTAATCATTATCTAATAAATTTCATTTAGTTATTCCTATTTATTAGAAATTTTTAATGTTGGAATATGTTTTTAAAAATGAATTTTAAATTTTTTATGATATAAATGAAATTATATACCCCTATACTCTACGATAAAGACATTATATGAATATTTACGTACACCTCATGTGATGAAAATATTTTCCCATATTCTCCATTCTAATAATTTGTGTAATGAGTAACTATCCCAATTTTTATTCAGAGTTATTCACCAATATACCCATATCTTTTAATGATTAGTTAGATAAATGTATATTAAACACACTCCTTGTTCCTCATATTATATGTGATGAATGAAATCATTTTTTATATTATCTATGAGTTATATAAATGAATGAAAATGATAATAATTTGATGATGAGTAAAAAATATAAATACACATCCATGCATTGGGATATGTTTTTAAATCATGAAATACATTATATGATTAATTAATGGTTATCCTAATAAAACAATTTTTGAGGTATCGAAGGATAGAATTGACATATTCCTATGATGAAATGTTTTTTTCTTCATTCATATGTCTTGATGATGTTATAATATTAGATAACAAATTAGTTTTCATGTTTATGATTATCAACAAAAATTTGTAGAACATGATATAACTTTTCATTAAAATGTATTACATTCATCATGTTATTTATTAATTACCCACTACTAGGATATATATCTAACTCATCTCTTATGTATGTCCCTTTGTTATACTGTGATCTATTGTAAGCTAAATGGAATATAAGGGAATGTTTTGATGTTTTTAAATTTTTTTGTTAATATTAATCATATATATTCTCCCAAATAAACTTTTCCTCCCATTCTGGTGGGATTTTATTTTTTCTTATCATTAGGTAATAAATCATTAATTTTGGGTAATTATAGATATGTGATGGGATATTTTCTACCAGAGGGAAGGTCTAATTTTTTTTTTACGGATTATTATTATAAAAATATTTTCAAAAAGTTAATTATAATACTAACAAAAGGGAACATCCAAAAAGTTTTCTAAATTGAAGAGCAATAGGTCCCCAAGTAATTAATTTAATAAAATTGGTTCTACAAGTGGACGTTGTTCTATAATTTTTTCACAGAGGCATAATAACCTTAATATTGAACATTAGGTATTGACTTTATATTCACCTAGTACATGAAATATTGTTCATGCTGCACACCGTGATTTAAACTCCTTGAATATATTCCTTGATAAATTCACATGTAATTTTTGAACCATTATAAAGGGAACAAAATTACCAATATGGATTATGTTATTAATGTATCAAGAATTAAAAAATATTGAAACATAGAATAAAACCCTATAATAGTGGTTTGGGTAAATGTCATACAAAATGGTGTCAAAGAGATAGGATTCACAAATCATTTTCTTATAGTATCCTGAATTTGTTATAGTTTTAATTGGATATAGGATTGCTGGGAATGAAGAATGTAAATTGTGAAAATGCTTGGATTCCATAGTATACTAGACCATTGGTTCTCTATAATGTGATGGAAGTTATTATTTGATTGTATAATTGATTAAATTCACCTTGGGAAATGAAAAAATAATGAAATGTATTTTAATTGGTATCATGTGAATTTATACATCATTATAGACACATTGTTCCAAATAATATATATATATATATATACTAGTTGTTATGTCTTATAATAGCCCTTTCATTAACCACCCTAATTTTTTCAATATGTCTTGGATTTTTTCATGTTGTGATATCAGGATTTTTATAATGATAATAAATGATCAATTATTATAAATTATAAATTTATTATGTGGGGAAAAATAATTTATCAACGAAGATAACATAAAATTGGATAAATTCATTATAAATGATTAAATCCCAATTAAGGATTTGAAATATTCAATGGAATAATCTTGGACCAGATAAAGAGTTAGTGCATTATTATAAGGCTTGTATGTCCTTGGATAAGACAAAATAAAATCAATAAATACATTATATTAATAACACACAAATATTCAAAATAATTGAATATCCCCTTTATGGTATGTCATATAAGAAATCATCGACATCCTTTAGGTACAAAAGGTATTTTTTACAATATAGGGGCTATAATTTTCGATGGTGTCAGATGTTTGGATGCCTCACTCATTAGACAGTGTTATTAAATAATATATAATATATTATTTTATTAGAATTAATTTAATATATTCAAAATGGAACTTCATATGAGAAATTTGAAATTAATGATGGGTTTAAAACGAGGGGTTTTACAATATGATGTGTATAATTTTTTAAACCATGAAGCATATTATTTAGTTAATTAGAAAATAGTTTTATATTGTACAATTTAATTAATTTATTTATGTAATTAAATTTAAAAAATGTTACTACTCAATTTTATCCTCCCAATAAAAAAATTCTCATTATTGATGGGTGAATGATATTATAATCATGAATTTTAACCCTTTTAAATGACTAATATGTAGGAACGCATTATATAAGAGAAAATAAACACTCTGCAATCATTTTTTTCATGATCAATGGATTAAAAATTGAGTTTTAATTCATCCCTTAATGTAAAAACAAAAATTCATTTAAGTGGATAAAAAAATATGATGCTACTTCATAGATTTCTACTAATGATAGTAGACACCTCCTCCCATATGGAGAAGCAGCATGACATCAGCTGTCATATTGTAGTGGTTGTCTCTTTCCTCCCTCAAGAGATTTCCCACTCATATGGGTTCTTATTTCATTTTAAATTTATTTATTTTTTGGAATTTTTATAAAAAATGATCTGGAATAAATAAATAATATTAATATTATTAATAAACTTATGAAACAAAAAATTTTAAATTTATTATCAAATGATATATATATATATAATCACATCGTCCAAATAGAGATAACATATAAAAGTAAAGAAATATCAAAAGATAGATATATAAGTATGTATATATATACATGTATGTATATATATATATATAATAATTTTAAATTATAATTATATTAAATAAAATAGTCAATGTGTTTTTGAAAATATAATAGTAACTAATTATCAAGTGATAATTACAATAAATTATCACAAGGAGATAATGCAATGATAAATTAGAAGAAATAATTGCTAAAATATAAGTTTTCATTTTATTTAATTGAAAATTATAATGAAATAATGTAGAATTATTATATGATATTTTATAATATATAATTATAAGATATTAACAATTAATAATGAAATATTAGAAATAAATTAAAACAATCATTTAAAATAGAATTTTCAATAGAAACTTATAAAATGATAATTAGTATTAAATTATCAATTGATTTTTATAGAGGATAATTTATAATAAATTGATAATATGTAATTATTCTTAAAGGAGGATATTTCCACTAGATATTTTGACCTGAAAAATAATTTGGGCATTATTTTTGAGAGAGAACATATCATCAAATCGGGTAATTCTATGAAGTATGATTTCTTTTTTAGTTTTAGGAAACCCTTGATATACCTCGATAATAGAAGTTAGAATAACTAAAGACATTGAATTATCATAGATACTGGTAATTTCAACCTATTGATTTTGTTTCGAAGTGTATCCAAAGGTTAAACGAGTTTGGAATTCAAAAATGACTAATACTTGGAATTGCTTTCTATGGACTTGGGTCACAGGTGTTTTAAAGGAAAATTTATGCCAGGGATGCATAGCTGATAGATATCAGTTATTTCATCTTACAGAAATGATCAGTGGGTGTTTTAAAATATTAAATAGGATAGGGATCTACTTGATGGAATGTGAGGAATTCCCATGAAAAGCACCAACGTGGTGGGGTGAGCCTTGTTTCCCTAGTGGAGGTATGGACATTATTGACTTTCTTACTATCAACGAGCCAAAGTAGGTGGGGTCAGGGTTTGTTATGTCTTGGTCAGCGCATAGTGGATCATCACTTTTATTATTAATGATCATTTACTTATGTCATCATATACATTGTTATATATATTTTTTCACACATTTGGAGGATGCATTAGTGGTTTCCAATTGAGTCTTGTACTCACACCCTATTCCGTCATTTCTGTGTGCTTGTAGATTTTGTGACCCCAAATTCAATGAAGGGAAATGACCCCATGGAAGTTTAATGAGTGTAGTACCATAGAGTTTGGTAGGACTAAGATAGAAACTGGAGTACCCCCACATTTGGTTGATTATTTACTTTTTTTATTTTTTTCTACTTCATTATATTGTAGATAGGATTACCAATTTTTGATCTCTTATATGTTTGGCATTATTATAATTCCGTATTTACTCTGATTGTATATTATTTGGTTTAATATATACTATTGATCTTATGAAATGAATCAAAGGGTACAGTCTCCCCATGGTTTCACTCGATACCCACAGTTATAGTTTTAATGGTCATGCATATGGGGATTGACACATGAGGTCATGTATAATTCTATATTGGAAATGGTGGTTCGAGTCAGGATGCTACAAAATGGTATAATAAAATCGTGAAATAGTAATTTTTTTCTCTCATTGTTATGGTTTGGGTTAGGGAAGTCCATAATTATTATAGATGGTACATTATAATGTGAAATATTTCATTTCTTTGCCATCACATTATGGTTGATCATCGAGTTTCAATAAAATGGAAAAAAAATGTTTTGTTGTTACTATTAATTAAACTCACATCAATTGAATGACATGATATTGATTTGTGATTTATGAGATTTCATTAATGTTAATACTACATGAATATACATGTATGTTCACATGCCATATATATACCAATTTTTGTACTTAATATTAGATCCTTAATTAAATGACTTGATTTTTTCTATTTATTTGAGATAGTTTCTCTTGAGTGGCATATTTGTGTTTCCATCCATTGTGATATATATTAATTGGACTTAATTGGGTGAACATACCATTCTTCTTTATTATTATATCTATAATTACTATGAATAACATGCAGGAATGTAGACATGGGTTAGTTATATAAGGGTTATACCTTGGGATAATGGTAGACTCCAAGGAATAACCTTATGTGATCTCGTAAAGATGTTTGTATGTGTTTACATTCCAAATATCTGTTCAATTTTAAAGAAACCACACAGATACATTTTATAGAACCAATATATGTGGATATCCATGATGATTCGGTGCCATCGCATGTTGTATATGCGGATATACCCCTACACGATCATGCCCTGGAAAATGATATACAGGCTACTAAGCCTACACAACAAGGAATTTGTAATTTGGTTCATATCAAAAGAGGATCTATTTTGTTGACTATGACTAACCATGCTAAATATTACCAGCTTAAAAATCATTTAAAATTCAAGGGTATTAGTGGAATAAATTATTTATATGACTTTTTAGAATATATCAAGAAGATTTTGGAACTAGTCCAAATCCCTGAGGAAGGAAGAGTGATTCTAACAACCTTTATGTTCCACGGTCCATTGAGGAGATGGTGGAATACAATGAATCAATCTAAGAGTCTATAATCTTTTACATAGATTAAATTTAAGTTGTTGATTATGTAATAGTACTTCTATGATATGATGAAGATGTATTGTGCCCATGAGTTCAAGGAATTATGAAGTGGTTCGATGACTATTTAATCCTACTCTACATGTTTTATGATTTTGCCGTACTTTTAGTTTTTTTCCTCACAATGAGACACATAAATATAAAAAAAATTAAATAATATTATGACTAGAGCTCAGATTATTGGTTTGGGGATTAAACCTTATGATATACAGTCATGATCTTCGAAAGGCCCTGATATTTGAGAAGGGACTAGAGGAGGATAATCAACCAGGCTTACATCTAAATCATTATGGTCCAGTGACTGGGTATCCCCTTTCTACTATATGGTTGACATTAGATGGATTCAAGAGAATGCTAAACTAAGATCAGTAGAGTGATGGATATTCATGATAGAACAAAACTTTTTCAGGTAGGTTATAAAATTATGGGAAACATAGACATTATGGAAGCACTTACCAGACACCAATAGTGGAATACCACCAATGAAGAAAAGATGTTTATTTTCGACGTGTTTTCTCAAATGATTCCTAGAGAAGTGCTAGGAGGTAAGGGTAGGCTTGTAGTAGAGAAATCCAATAGAAGATATAGACTCCCATGTTGACAATGAATTCAGAATGTCATGGATATGATCATGGATCTAAGGTAGTCCTTGTCTATGCATTATTTTTAGCACCAAAAGATAGTGAAAAGTAACTAGTTAAAATACTTAGTACAAATTATATAATGTCTTTGATTTTTTTTCGTACTTTAATACTTCTATTTTCCATGTATATATGCGCCATGTTTAGACATGAAATTTTAGAAGAGAGGTGTTTTCCAAACATACCTTCCTCTAATGCATCATTTAACATTGACATGAAACCCTAGTATATGAGATAGTGATTATAAATGATTGTTTTAAAGAGAAATTATGCGGGACTCACTTAGTGGATAAGGGTAGTATTGTTCCATCTCGACCTCCCTTATAGTTATCAATGAATGCATGATGTGTTCCACATTTCTCAACATTGGAGTTATATTCATGATCCTATGAATATTATATAATTCTATGAAGTTGTGTTTGAACATGATTGATTTTATGTCGAGTGTATTTTGTGGATTTAAAATCTGATTGATAAGGGACTCTAATAGAAAATGATACTACAAGTATAGTATCAGTGGAAATATGGATTGATCAAAGAATTTATGTGGTAATGAAAATCTGACGTTTGTGCTCAAAAGTCTATGTTGTTTGAGAAAGTCCACTATAGATGATTCTCTAGAATGAGAAGTCGATAGATAGAGAGAATTTTAATAATTTCTACTAAATTATATTAAAAACCATATATTTTAAATAATAAAGTCAATATAAGGAAAAATATAATTTATCAGTGAAAATAACATAAAATTTATTAAATTTTTTGTTGAAGTGTAAACTCCTAGTTTACAAATTGATATATTCGAAGGAATATTTTTGGAGTTTGATAATGAGTTTGTGAGTGATTATGAATCTTATAAATCTTTGGGGAATACTGAATAAAAATATTCAATACAATATATTAATCAAACATTTTTTATTCTAAATTTTTGAACAACTCGAAAATAGTGAATCGTATGAGAAATATGATATCACAGTTAGGTCAGAAACATGGTGTTTACCCTATTGAGGGTAAAAATTTGAATTATTTCATACATTTGGATTCCTCAATCATGAGATAATTCTGTTAAATAATATTTAACATAAAATGCTATTGGTAATAATTTATATATCGAAAATGGAGCGTTATACATGAAATTTGTGACCAAAGATGGGTCCTGAATATTTTTTTTGCCCGAGTAAAAGTATAATATTTATATGCAACAAGCATATTGTTCATGTCACTAAAAAATTTCTTTTTTATTATGTTAAGTAATTAATTAATTAAATTAATTAAATTAAAAACTTCTTCATGTTCAATAATCATCCCGCAGATACAAATTCATCTATTTTAGGAGTGGCGAATTATTTTTAAATCTTGATTTTGGATTGTTTTTTATTTTTAAAAATTATAAACACATTAATGATTATAAATTAAACATTCTACAGTTTTTTGTTTTATGATTAATAGATAAAAATAGTCATTTAATTTTTCAAATAAGGTGAAACCAAATACATGTTTTTGTGGCTACATAAACCATCCACTCCTTTGATTTTTAACAATGATTTGAGACACCACATCCCTTGTGGTGAAGAAACCTATCATTGATCAGTTCCAGGGAGAGGTGGTATTCTCCTCTCTCAAGTGTATAACCATGAATGACAGTTTTTATTTCATTTTAAATTTTATTTTTTATTACTTATTTTTATATGTGATTTGATAAAAAAGGTCTTCAGAAAATTAGAAAATAACTAAAATAATTAAAAAGTATTTATTAAACAACAAATGTTATATTAATTATCATAATACATATATATACAAGAATGTTTATATATATATATAATCATATTGTGTCAATATGGATACATTATTAAATGTAAAAATAATCATAATACAAATACATATATATAGGTATGGATATATATATATTGATAATAAAATAAATAGACAATTTTATAAAATAAGAATTTTAATGGAATTTGGAAATGATAATTGCAAATAATTATAAAATGATAATTACAAAAAAATTATGATGAAGAGCTTTTGAAATGGTAATTCATTATAAATAACTATTGGAGTATTATTTATCATTTTATTAAATGGATAATTATAATGTAAAAATGTTCAATTATCATATTATTATTATAATATATTATTATAATTTATTATTTGATGATAATTAATTTATTGATAAATTATAAAGTTCAATTTGTAATAAAATTATCAAGACATAATTATAAAATGATAATTTTTATTAAATTATCCAAAGATAAGTATAGAGGATAGTTTATATTAAATTATAATGATACGATGTTTATTATGGGAGAATATTTCACTCATGTGAGTTAACATAAATGAATATTTGTAAATTATTCAAGTGGGAAAAAATATAATCAAATGTGATAAATTATTTCTTTTTGAAATAATTTAGATGTTTTTGTTATAGTAAACTATTGATAAACCATGACCATTGACGAGTCGACAACACTAGACTTTAACGTACCAGTTTTGTCTATAATAAAACCACAATGAGGTTTTTCTTACTTATTAAGTAAGTGTATCCATCCCATTGTGGTCCATATATATATATATATGATTTTATTATGATGTGATGTTTATGTTTGACTGGACAATGCTTGTGAGGAATTTCATGGGCATGTGTCTGAGTAGTCCTGGGTGTGCTTGTTTGTGTGTGATTATCCTGACATTGATCTTTGATTGAATTATTTCTCCTTTCTATGTAAAATGTTGTTGTGTGTGAAAATAATATGGAATTGTGTTGAAGGAATCATGATACTCAGTAGAATAACTGATTTTGGGAGTTATTTTGATCAATGTACAGATTCCCAATCTAACACAATCATAATATCCTTCCTGATGGATGTTGATACCCCAATATATGGGTATTCATGTAGCTAGATAGATTTTAACTATCCTTTATTATTACAGACATCGCCTATGGGTCTTTTAAATGCATAAAACTTTTTGGGATATAGATATTATAGATACAATTAATTTCTTCTTATAGTCTATTTCATGGGTGTTTTATAAATTTATGAGGTCATGGGAAGAATTGCTGATAGATATCATTAATTTCCTCATACAAGCATGAGATGTAGGTGTTTGAAAAGGTGAAACAGTGTATGGATCTTCTCGATGGAAGATGAGGTGTTGCAGTAATGAACACCATTATGGTAAGGCAATCCTTTTTTCTATGGTAGTGGTATGTATCTTCTTGACATTTATACCATCAATTAGGTGAATCAATTGCGCTCGAGGGTTCATGGCCTCTTGGTCAACACATGATGACTCGACACATGTATGTTTACTGTGCATTTTCATGTGGAATGATATAACATGTTATATAAATTTTTTCAAACGTGTTAATGATGAATTGGTGGTGTATTAATGAATCTTGTACTCATACCCAACTAATGAATTATGGTGACCTTATAGATTTAGTGATAAGTTATCCAGTGGAGGGAAAGGTCTCTATGGTGGATGACTGTGTAGTGGATCTTTGAGATAGAGTAGACCTAGGAAGACACTATAGTATCACCTTATATGGTTTTAATTAAATTATATCATGTATATTTCATTACATTATAAACTAAATAGGCTCCTTGCATTGGAAGATCTTATTTTTATATCATTATTTTATTTTCACATTTACTCTCATGTTTTCCTATTTGGTTTATTCATTATTATTGATTCTATGACATGATATAAACTGTATAGTCACCCAAAGTTTTTCATTGGGAACCTTTAAGCTTGTCAAAAACATATTGCATATATAAAGGACTGCATGAGGTCATGTTGCATTCCGACTCGGATCCAGTGGTTGAGGTTGAGATGTTAAACTTATCGTGTGAGATATTTTTGTTTCCATGTTATAATGAAATATATCTTCCATCCACTAAAATTAAACTAAACATGTTTTTTGTATATATGAAAATTCTGACTAATGTCCACTGACAAAGACTTATATTAGTTTAGGATGGTATAACTTGGGATTAGTGTTTACTCCTAGGAAAAACATGTGTGGCCCCGTAGGATGGTATAGGTTTGTTCATGTTCATAATATTACTTCTCTTGTAAATTATATTTTTCTAATAGATGTTTGTTGGGACCAAAATACTAATAGGATATATCTCATAACATTATCGCACCAGCACAGTAGTGTATGTAGTGGTCCTGTTTTATCTACAATAGTGATTCATAGATAACTACACCACAGATTTCATGCTCTAACATCATCAATAATTTGAAGGAACTGTTTTAACATGATTTGATTGTGATTTCATTGATATCTAAGAAGTTATCTTCTAACATTTAGAGACATCAATAAAATTAATGGTGAATTTTGACACATTCATGCTATTGGGATCTTCTAGGAATTGTTACAGAGTTATTGGATAAGATTAATGAAAGAAAGGTCTCTCTTGGGAGGCCTTAGAATAAATTTCTTGGAGTGTTTTTCTCAACATGGAGAATCATGACCTAAATAAGATTTTATGGTGCTTTAATATGGATCAATGACAATATTCACATTCTCCCCTCATTATACTATATTTATATGATTATATCCAATTATATATGATAACGTGGCACCAAATTATTGGAATTATGAATGGGGATAATCAAGAAAAGATAGATAATTGGTCAACTATTTTACCCAGCTTCAATCCTACAGATTCTAATTAAGTCCTTGAACATCGAGAGGATTTTTGAGGGTTGTTTTATAGTTAGTCTTTACCTACCCTTCTCTAGAAAGAGGGCTGAATTCCATACTACTACCATGAGTAACAATTCATATATTATGAATTAGATGAACATGAACATTTAGTGGGGTAGTAAATTGAATATTAAATACTTTTCTTGATATTCAATTCTACTAAAGAATTCCAAAAATTATGGTGCTTTGGGATTCTCATGAATTTTTTTTTGGTATTCTTCTTGACCTAGATCCATTGCATTCAGATTAAAATGAAAAAACTAAACCATTTGTTTTTTATTAGAGGTTTTTCAAATATGTTGACAAATAAATGTATGTAGATAATGAGGTTTGGTTTTGATTCATAGCTATATAAATAGAATAATTATACACCTCAATAATAGGATAACAAGGATGAGGCTCCTCACATCTGTACATTGAATAAAACAATAGTAGATGGAGGAGATATTAAATATATAGTTCTTAGTAAGATGTTAATCACACCTACTTTTTCTACATCATTTTCTGATACTAGTGTTTTACATTACTTTATATATATACATGTATTTTGAGAAATTTACCTACAGGAAATGATATTCTATAAGTTATTCCCCCTTGATACACCATTGTGCATGAATGTCTAAAATGTACAGTGATGTACAATGTGTCATATAGTTTTGACTGGTTATTGACAGACGTGTTAGTCCATGAATCTTGAGATGATGATATTCAATGTGATTAATAAGAGGGGTTGGATTACTAGCTTATAATAATAGATAGACTCCCATCACAAATTTGTCTTGTTCACTTCTCCAAAGGGACTGACTTTCATGATTTACATTGTGTGGTAATTGGTATTAATAAGAATAAGATCAATCTTGAGTTATCATGGGATGATCAAAACACAATGGATAGTCATTGTCTCTTCCAATAGAATTAGTGGAAGCTGCTTCATTATATCTAATTTTGAATCTCTATAATGATGTCTTCAATGACGACTTCACATGAATCTCCCCTTATAGGTAATTTTACATTGAGATTTATATGATGAAGGTTTTGAAAACCATTTTCACACACCATTATTATATGGAATTGTATGAGATGAATTTACTTAAAGATTATCATGAAACTTTAGAGTGGAAGTTGAATATAATACCTTGTAAATCATCACGGGGTAAACCTATTATTGGAACCATAATTAAGATTAAAGGAAGGGACCAAAAGTTGATTAACTCGATCAGATAGATCAGGGCATTTTGGAAGATACTATTTGAAAAGTCCTAAATCTTGAATAGAGTTATATATTTGATGTAATAGTTTTTCGATGTCCAGATACAAAAGTTGTTTAGGGATTCTGATCATAGATGCCACGAACCTCCATCACCAATATTTGGGAGGGGACAACAAAATACCATAACCGTCCTTCTTCATGATTAAAGAGAGATAATGACAGCTGATTCCCAACATTAGAAGGCCCCAGAGTGGCGACTAGAACTAGGGGTATAGAATCACATATAATATTGAAGGTATTACTATTTTTATAGATAAATATTGAGTGATATTGTAGTAAATCCCAAAAACACCAATAACTAAAAGTAAAAGTAAATAAAAAAATCTATTCCTATATGCATGTTTAAAATAAAAAAATACAAAGTACAAGAAAAATATGTTGAAAATTACCCAACAAAAGGAAAACAACAACGACTATTATCCATGCCTCTAATCTAGTAAGGTCTGGCATGGTCCTCAAAGTCCACCGCGAAACATAAAAGTAGTTTTATATACATAGGGTGAGTATATATTTGTATGTATTAGGGAAAACAAAAATATCTCATGCTTAATTAGGGAGACATTATAATTCTCCATGAGAACTAGAGACAACCAAATCACCTAGAAATAAAACTATCCACTATGCATCACCTAGGCACACATCCCAAATAACGCAAGTCATGTAATGTAATAGTAATATCACATTGATATTTGGTTACCCTGAACTACATTTCTATGGGTTATTTAATACATCCTATGCATCATACCTTCCCAATAGATCCCACTAAAATCCCACTGACTCTCCCAACAACAACCATATGGGCCATCCCAACTGCACATTTATCCCGCCTACAAACACCTTAGCCACCACAACCACACATAGCCTCACCTATAGACACCGGAGCCACAACAATGAATTCCACGGTAGAGGACACCAATGCCTCAATAAACACTACCTTTATCGGAAATACCTAAGCCTCATCTCGATGAATCTTAGTAAACAATCCTATCCGCATACACCTGGAAAAACCACGACAACACACCCTATCGAAAGAGTCTTAGGACCTAACAAACCATAGGCTATCACAGCCTGCCCAAGGAGTATTGGGAAACCTAGGAAAGGTAGAATAATGGATATAACTAATATCTACTCTTAATAATGTTGGAATAAACAGCATCTCCCATGGAAAGGGGTTGTTCGACACGAAGTTCATAGCATGGGTACGGTGTGTATAAGGAATACAAGAACAAAACATTATAAGTATAGATAATAAATCAATCATCCCAACCTAATGGTTATTAAACAGAAAAAATTTCTATACACAACCACTCTCACTATTATCTCTACATGCACAAATACACAGCAATCACAATCAGAGCACAACCCATTTCTGGTAATGCATCCCCTACTGTACCCATTATCATTATCATATTAAACTGATTTCTTTTAAATATTCTTCACTATCAGGCGAGAATATAACTTCCATAACCACATGTTGAAACAAAAACTGAAAGAAAATAGCCAAACAAACTTTTATGCATTCACACTAGATTCTCTTTTAATTAATAACATAAAAAGGGATTTGTTAGATCCCTATGAGTACTGGAACCAAACTGAGCCCTAACTTACGGGGTCCAAACATTTTCCACTAACTCCACATGAAATCAGCTTCACAATCTAAAAACCTCCCATCTAGAGATTCTATCCCCTTCTTCATCACCCAACAAAGCATCAAACAGTTCAATCATGAACATCTCCAGAACAGATCAAGGCCTTTTTCTGATTTAGCCACACTATTCATTAAGTTACTAATTTTGGGTTGGTTAATTTGGGTGATCACCCATGTGATATTATTCATCAGGCATCCATTTAATCAACCATGATTACATGATTAACTAGTTTCCATGATGCAATAATTCATTCAATAGATTATCCAGAAAAACATCGATACTATATTGTCTAAGAAAGGACCACAAATGGACCTGATTTTTCAGGCACATGAGTTCATACAATTCACTATATTAAAAAATGTAAAAATAAAAAAACAACATCATCATCATTCTCACCCAATCAATCTTTAAAAAGACACTTTCATTATATTTGTTAATGTTGGTTTCATCTATTTCCTAAAATATCTTCATCTTACACACCCTGTATAATGTACAGTTAATGAGAGGAAGAGTGAGAACTCATACTTTGATGATCATGGATCTATGATTTCTCATGGTGCTAAAAATTGGGGATGCATGAATTGAAGAGGATGAACTCCAAGGACTCTAATGCTAAGTAGGAGGGGCTCCAGCATGGGCAGATAGTTCGTCTCAGATAGAGGGACTCCAAGAACACCAAGGAGAATAAAGGTACCAAGAGGAAGATGATATTTGTGTGTTAAAAGGCCTGATCGTAGACGTGCGGGATGTGGAATGTTGTTGTGAAAAAAAAAATCATAGATTGACCACACGAATGGGTGAATTCTCACATTAGAAATTATTATGATTTAACAATTATCTTTGGAAATTGTGTAGCTAATGCTTATAAAATAATTTATATCCATATAAAACATGTAAAAGAGGGGGGAGGGTGACATGACACACATTTTGGTACCCAAGGGTCTCCCCACTCTTAAATGATTTAAATATCATTTATTGGATTTTAAATAGCCTTAAGGAACTTTAATGTAGTATTAAAACATAAAGGAGATATGACCAAAAAATTGGGGAAATAAACCCCAACACCCCTCTGTGGCTGATCGGTGAATCTGTTCAGTGGATCTTATTAGTGAAGCTAATTGGAGAAGCTAATCACTGAATTTGATCGGTGAGGCTGAACAGTGAATCTCATCACTAAAGTTGATCGGTGAAGATGATCAATGAACCAGATGAGGGGAGATAATTAGTGAAGCTAATCGGTGAACCTGATCAGTGGATTAGAACAGTGAAGTGGATTAGTGAAGCTGTTTGGTGAAGTGGATCAGTGTAACTCAATGGTGGAGAGGATCAGTGAAGCTGATCTGTGAGGGCTGTCGATGGAGCTGATCAGTGAAGAAGATTGGTGAAGTTGATCGATGAAGCTCATTGATAGGTGAAACTGATTGGTGAAGCTGATTAGTGAAATAGATCTATAAAGATGATAATTGGATATGATTTGTGAAGCTGATCGGTGTAGCCAATCAGTGAAACCAATTAGTGTAGCTGATTTATGAAGCTAATTGGTGAAGCTGAGTACTTGGGAGTGAGAAGCTAAGATGCATTAGCAGTACCGAGAGTTATTTTATGTTTTTATTTTGATCCTTCAAATAGTTTCTAGTTTCTTTTGACTTGATGTGATGTAATACTGACTTTGTTTGGTTATGAGATGAGATTTATCTTTTTCATTGTGAATGTTTATGAAAAATAATGATATGTGAGGAAGGGAGAACATGATTTATAATCAAGAAACATCATCTCAGATGTGATTAAAACCATGATGACGAGTCAATGCCTCCCTAAAAGGATAATATCTTGATATATATGAATGAAATCCATTACATGTGTGTCTAAAAAATGAGGTCCTTGGGGTTCGTATGGTTATTTTGGGTGGTTTTTCCTTGAAAGGTATCTTCTGAGGTCTGGGTTTAGACCCCTCTCTTTTATTTGTTTCACTATTAAATTCTCATGGATGAAAATAGTTTGATAGGTATCTTATGTAATGGAACTAACCCTCCTTGTGCATTACATTGCCAAATTCTATTTTATGGGGTGTCCTAGACATCATCTGTGAGTGAAGAGGTAGTCAGTGTCAATGGAAACATGTCACTATGGTTTCACCTATAAGTGCCACACCAATCAATCTCAATGATCTGTCTAAACGATCTGAAAGGTGGAGTTGATTAGTGAAGCTGGTCGGTAAAGCCAATCAGTGAATACTATCAATGAATATGATCAATGAATATGATCTATAAAGTAGATTGGTGAAGATGATCAGTGAATCTGATCGGTTAGATGGATTAGGGATATTGATTGGTTTGACACTGATAGGTGACTCCATAGTGACATGTTTCCACCGACACTAACTTCCTCTTTAATCACAGATGGTGTCAAGGATACCCCATAACATATATTTTGGAAATTTAATGGGCAAGGGGGGCCGTTCCATTACATCAGATACCAATCAAACTATTAATATCCATGAGAATTTAAGAGTAACCCAAATAAAAGAGAGGGGTCTAAACTCTGACCTTAGAAGATACCTTTCAGGGAAATAAAACCCAAAACTGCCATATGAACCCAAAAGATAACATTGTTCGGAGACACATGTAAGGTATTTCCTTCATCCATATGAAGATACTATCCTCTTAGGGTGGCATTGACTCACCAACAGGGGTTTAATCACATCCAAGCTGATGTGTCATGATTATAAACCATGTTATCCCTTCCCCACACATCATTACCTCTCATACAAATTCACAACGTTAAAGAAAAAACTCATCTCATAACCAAACAAGGTCAATATTACATCACATCAAGTCAAAAAACTAGAACATCATGGAAGGATGAAAATAAAAACATAAAACAACTCTGGGTACTGGGCACACATATGAGCTTCTCACTCCAATGTACTCTCCTCGAGGCTACCATACCTCTACAACACACAAACTAAAGAGATGGTCCCTCCATGAATCACCTTATACTTTGGATCTTAGATCCTTACCAGTCTCTGTATGAATGTAGAATCATCCCCTATATCAGTCTCTCCCTTGTCATGGATATGGGAGTCATCATGGAGATTTAAACATAGCTAGGAGTTGCGGAAAATGTTGTGGATCATTTCCAATTGAGTTGGAAATTCCAGCTAATATGCCACCTCACTAACGCACATCAATAATTCAAAATTCCTAATGAAACCAAGAGAGATATTTCTCCCATTGTCGAAACTTCACTACCCACATTGAGGGGAAACCTTCCAAAACACATGATCTCTAACCTTAAACTCCAAGGGCCTCCTCCTATGATCGACATATGACTTATGTCTGTCTGGGGATGCCTTCATCCACTATAATACAAGCGAATCCGTCTCATTTGTGTTCTACACAACCTCTGGGACAAGAACACCTGTATCCCCAACCTCGATCAAACACACGGGGGGAATAAATGACCACCCGTACAAGGATTCAAGAGGTTCCATGTCAATAGTATAGGTAAATATATTATTTTAATTGAAATATACTAAGGAAAAGTGATGTACCCTTGATCCCCAAAATTCCAAAACACATGCCCATAGCATATCCTCTAATGTCTGGATGATCCGCTCTGTCAGCCCATCTTATTTGGGGGTGGAATGTAGTGTTTAGGTGTAGATATGTGCCAAAAGCATGCTGAAATCGCCTCCAGACTCGAGAGGGAAACCTTGTATCCCAATAAAAAACAATATACCTCATAAATCTATGCAACTACACAAGCTCAACCACTTATCTCTGTGCTATGGCATCCACCAAACATGACACCTTGATCACTAGGAAGTGAGTTTCTTTCTTTAGTCAGTCTACCACTACCTTGCTTGCATCACAACCTCCTTGATCCTTGGGTAGTCCAATGAGAAAATCAATTGAGTTGTCGTCCCACTACCTCTTGGGGACATCTAAAGGTGTAAACAAACCTCCTGAGATGTGGTGTTCAGCCTTCACCTGCTGCTACACTAGGAACCTTGCTACAAACTCTGCCACTACCCGATTCCCCCAGGACCATCAAAAATGTTCCCTCATGCCTCAATACATATTGGAAACACCTATTTGTACTACAAAGGGTGAGTTATGGAACTCATGGAGAACTCTCTCTCTCATCGTATTAGGGAAAACTACTTCCACCAAAAATCATTCGATTCTGATGATACTCCGACCACCCTTCTGGATAATTTCTCTGGTCAACCAGATCACACATCACAACACTCTCTATGACTCCCCCTGAGTCTCCTCCACCTACCTCAACAGAGAGTTCAACACTATCATCATAAATAGATATTTTCAACCACTATACACCCTTGTATTCATGTTTATGTTATCTAACTCCTCCATCACCTTCCAAGATACCATATATTACCAATCATCTTTCCTCTGCGACTTCCAGCATAAGTAATTGTCCACAATGTTCCCCATAACTTCGGTATAAGAGATCATGAATTTTCCATCCTTATGAAACTCCACCCACCTTCACTATCACAATTTCAGGTCCTGCTGGGTAAAGATATGCCTCAAGATCTTGTGATCTGTGAAGGCCACAAAGGCATCCCCAATGATGTAATTCTTCCACCACATAAATGAAAAAAGTAATACTGCAAGATCTGGGTCAGGGGTGGAATAGATACACTAATGAGGACATAACTTACTTGACCCATACAATACTGCTCCACTTTGTTGCATTAGCACACACCACAAGCCAAGACTAGATCCATCACAAAACACCTAAAAATAACCCTTCTATTGGAAACTTGAGCACCGGAGCACGAACCATCCTATACATCTGATAGCTAAAATATACCTGCTGCATCTCACTCCACATGATGGAACATTAATTTATAGTAAATGCTGTCAAAAGAGATGAAACTAGAGAAAAGTTGTGTATAATCCTCCGATGGTATCTGGCTAGATTTATGAAACTACGAACCTCCGTCACATCCTTGGGTACTGCCTAAGAAACAATTGCATAAACCATTGAAGTATACAATGACACAACATTTTGCGAAACCAAATGTCCATGGAAGTGCACTTATCATGTTTGGAACATGCACTTAGACAACTCCCATAGATCTGGTGGTGTTGAATGATCCCCATGACAATCCTGAGTTGTAAAATTTGATCCTTTTCTGATAATGACAAGAAAAAAATTTCATTGATGGACACAATGACCAAACAGTCTATGAACTCACGGAAAATAGAGTTCATGAGCCCTATGAACACAACAGGTGGGATTGAAACACGAAACGACATGATTGGGAACTCAAGGGTCCCATTCCGGAACCGGAATGAATTCTTTGGGATATCACCACCTTTTACCATTATCTTTTGATACCTAGATTGTAGATCGATCATAGGGAAAAAACCTAATCCCCTGATCAGGTTAGAAATATTTTCCATCATTATGATAGGATAATGGTTCATTAATGTTACCTGATGCAGTCTCTAGTAGTCTATGCATAGACAGAGACCACCATCATCCTTCCTCGCAAACAATATTGGATCACCCCATAGTGACACAGTAGGTCGAAAAAACCCCATGTTCATCAGATCAACAATCTAAATTTGAATCTCACAGAATTAAGAAGGCACCATCTGATAAGGTTGCATGAATGTTTGATGGGCACCGAGTTCTCTTTGTATACTAAAATCAATGTCATGTCAAGGATATTGAGTCAATACCTATTCATTAAAAACGTCAATGAACTCTTTGAAAAATCCTGAAACATCAATCATCTCCTCATCCACTGATTCTGATGATAGCTTGTCCAACATAGAATGAAGAGGCTCCACACACATCTCCCCACTTGACAACACTGTTCATGGTGAAAAGCCACACAACGACCATCCACGTCAGAGAACATGACTCTTCTCTGGAAGTAGTCAATAACAACATGCACTGTAAATAGTCAATCTATACCTAGGATGAAATAATATGGCTGCATTTTCTGTATAATTATATCCCCACATGATTGAAGCAGCCCTAAAATGAGTCTACAAACTCAAAAAACATCTATAAGGATAGTATAAACCCCAACTAGCGTACTCAACAACATGAGAATAGAGATTCTCTATACATCTAGGCCCGAGGCATGGGCTAGATCGAGTGTAACAAATGAGTGTGAAGCTTCTGTATCAAAGAAACCTCAGGTAAGAGTACTAAACATGCTGATCGTACCACGAACAACCTCCATCCCTCCTGGAACGGCTACCTTTGCAGTGTAAAACTACCCCCACCTAGATCCTCTACCCGATGGAAATCATCATCCTCCCCGTCAATTCCCTAGTTGAGGTCCTTGAGGGTCACCTTGATGTTGGCCTCCTCTAGCACCTTTCACCCTCAATGGATCACGACATTGTTTTTGTTGATGCTGCTGAAAATGCCTCTCTTGAATCTAGTGATGTTGAAGTTGGTTCTGAGCATTTCTACCACCACTGTATTGTACTCTGTATGTGTAATGATTCAAAATTTTCACACGACTTCTATAGATAAAACACATCAGTCATAGGCTCATGGATAAATTTAGATGACCATGAGATCGAAACTGGAACCGTTGAGGTCTACTACCTGATGGTCAAATCCAAGAAGGTCTTGATGTTGGAGGCCGATTATAGAAGGCCTTCCCTCTTGAGTATCCCAATGGGTTTCCCTATTATTTCACACCTCTCAGCTTGTGAATTCTATCCACCACTTCATCCTTATTATAGACCTCCATGTACGTCCTTAAAGTGAATTCTGTAACAACATAATGAAGAGAATAATAAAGTGAATCCTTTATATGTCTCACAAGAAACACCTTATCTGAAAAGAGCACTGAAGAAAAAATATGGAGATCCTTGAACATGACCCTTGGCACCCTCACTTTCATACCCCCACTAGAGGGAGAGTATCTCCTACCACTACTCGGCCTTCATCATAAAAGAAAGTAATTCCACCAAAAAATCCTTCTCAAAGTCATCCAAAAAAACCCCAGTCTACATCTTCACTATGAGGTAGAGTGTCCACCAATAACGCGTTTGTCCCCTCATATGGATTAATTCCAATGGAACCCACCACTCTCTCGGATCACAAATCATGGTGAAGGTGATCACTAGCTCTTAAATCTAGCCCTCTTTCTCTATGTCATACAAATGTCCCTCGTACTTCCTGAGGGACATCGTCAAGAAATAATGTAGAGTAAACTTCCACATTTAACCCTCTTCCTCTCAGTCAATCCTATTCTAATCGACCAGATCAGCTTCCTGGGCCTCAGTCGCACGCACTACTCTTGGATGTCATCTAGGTGCCATAGTTTCAAGGTAAACAAGGAATTCATATTCCCCAGTAGTTTATAAGATACATTTTAAATTTTTATTCATATTTTTGTTTATTTTAAATTCCCAAAATAGATAAGTAACACAACAACAAAAGTCATCATTATTCATGTACATTTTTTAGTTTTTTTACCCAGCAATCAGGGTAGCCTCACCTAGAAGATCAGTAGGTCCAGAGTCCTTGCATAAGATCATGCGAGGACCTAAAATCTCATTCAATAGCTGGTCTTCCATGGCCTATATTATGTATCATGTTTTATAACACTTTTTCCCTACCATCCAATGCAATTTTCTCTATTCATAACCTCTAACTCCATCTTATATCATAAAAATCACCTTTGATACCATTCTATCATAACCCACCTTCATCAAGATGAGGGAAGGAAAAAAAAACTACCAGAAACCATCTTCATTAATTTTAATGAGAGATAATAAAACCTGATTCTTTCCTTCAGTAGGCCCTAGAGTGGATACTAGTACAATGTGTATAGAATCACACATAATATAGAAGGAAATACACTTATTTTAGAACAAGATCAGGAGGTAAGACGGTAAATCTCAAGAAATCAAAAAACTGAATGTAAAATATAATCCAAAAATTCATTTCCATATAAATTTTCAAAATAAAATGATACAATGTTAATGAAATATCAGATGAAAAGTAAAAAATTAATGAAAAAAAGCAACGACAACTGTCCCAACATCCCATCTAGAATGGTATGGCATGATCCTCAATGTACTCTTTGAAACCTTGAAAGCACTTTATATATTTAAGGGGAGTATACTAGTATAATCAGTAGGAAAAAAAAGTTCATGCACAACTGGGGAGGCAATCTAATTCCCTGTGAGAAATATAGATATCCATTGTACCTAGTAGGGAAATTATCCACCCATCCTCACCGAGGCACACTCCCCAAAAAATGAAAGTAATGTAAAGTAATAATAATAGAATATCGATATTTGGGTACCCCACAATGCTTTCCAACTGGTTATTTAGGACATTCTAGGCATCAGTCCTTCCCCATAAATCCAACTGCAATCCCACTACCTACCCCAACAATAACCATATGGGACATCCCTATCGAACATCTATCCCACCTGCAAACACCAGGGCCAACACAACCCCACATAGACTCACCCCCAAACACCTTTTACACGACAACCACTACCATGAAATAAGACAACTGGTCCTCAAAACAAACTACCATGCCAGAAGACACCTAGGCCTCAACAACCACTGCCACGCCTAAAGACACATGGGCCTCATCCTGAAGACACTTGGGAAACAAACATTCCTGCATATACCAGTGTCAACCACCGCAACACACCCTTCGCAAAGATTCATGGGACATAATTAACCTTAGGATGTCACAGCCTGCTAGAAGAGTCTTGGAATACCTGAGAGTGGGAGAAAAAAAGACCTAATAACTATCCACTCATATGATTATTGGGAAAATTCCACCCCCCATGAAATGGGGATGTTCTGTATGAAGTGTTCAACATGGGTGGGGTGAGTATAAGAAACACAAGAAATAAATATTATACATATAGGTAATCAAGAACCCATCCTAACCTAAGGGTTCCAAAATAGAATATCAGCCCATACACAACCACTCTCGCTGCTATCCCTTCATGAACAGAAATACGACAACCAGAACAAGAGAAAAAACCATTTTTTGGAAAACATTCCACCATTATAACTATTCTTATTATCATATTAATCTGATTCCATTTAAATATTATTCATTACTGTATGGGAATATAATTGGAATAACCATAATCCGAAACAAAAACTGAAAGAAAACAGCCATGAAAACTTTTAAGAATTCACACCTAGTTCTCTTGTAAGTAAAAAACATCAAAATGGATATGTGAGATCCCTTAGCGTACTGAAACCAAACAAAACCCCATATTATAGGTTCCATAAAATTTACCACCATCTCAACATGGTCGCATCTTTAAATACCAGAAACCTCTCAAAAATAGATTCCATACCCTTCCTTGTCACCCCACAAAGCATCAAATTGGTCACTCAATCACATCACCAAAATAAAATAATGAAGTTCATAGATTTAGTCACCCCATTTATTAAATTACATCCATATTAGTTGTTATCTGGTGTGATCAAACATGGAATCTTATTCATCAGAAATCCATTTATTCAATGAATTTTGTGGCATTAACCACCTTCTAGGGTAAATCTATTCAGTCATAAGATTATACAGAAAAATAGGGCTTCATTAGTGAATAAGAAAGGAACACAAACAGCAACAATATTCAGTGGAAATGAGTCCATACAATTCACAATGTAAAGAATAAGGAAAAAATAACACAACAACCACGTCATCATTCCCACCCCATCATTCATTAAAATGTTACATTCAATATCAATGTTAAATTTGGTTTCATCCACATCCTAAAGGATCATCAAAATACCCATCATGCATGATGCATAATGAATGAGAGATGAATTAAAAAATGATACTTGGATGATCAAGAATCGTCGTTTTCTCCTGTCTCCAAAACAGGGGATGCATGACTTATAGAGGGAGAACTCAAAGGAGTGCAAGGTTGAGTGGAAAGGGCTCCATCCTAGGTGCACAATTCGTCTCCAAAAGTGGAACTCTATGTTGACCAAGGAAAAGAGAGGGACCAAGGATGAAGATGATCTTATTGTGTCAAAAGCCCTAATCCTAGAGTTAAGGTATCTGAAATCTCAATGTTAATAAAAAGTGAATCATGGATTGACCGTACGACTGTGTAATAGCTTACTATATAATTTATTACGATGTAATAATTCTCCATGGAGATGGTATAGATAATATCTATGATTTAATATATTAGCAGATTAATTACATAAAAATGGGCGGTGACATGCCACAAATTTTCTAAAGGGTCTCCCCACTCTTCGGGGATTTAAAATATAAT
This sequence comes from Viscum album, assembly GCA_963277665.1. Taxonomy (NCBI): domain Eukaryota; kingdom Viridiplantae; phylum Streptophyta; class Magnoliopsida; order Santalales; family Viscaceae; genus Viscum; species Viscum album. The sequence goes on from OY728157.1 coordinate 1,005,228,363, forward strand.
TTATGTTCTTTAAAGAAGCCATAAGATACATTAAATAGGTATTAAAACATAAAGTATAAGTTAACGTAAACTGGGGAAAGAAACATCAAAACCACTTTATATCTGATCGGTGAAGTTGATCAGTGATGGTGATCGGTGGAGCTGATTCGTGAATCTGATTGTGGAAGCTGATCAGTGTAGATGATCAATGAAGAAGATAAGTGAAGAAAATTAGTGAAGCTTATTAATGAAGTCGATCAGTGAAGAAAATCCATGGAGATGATCAGTGATGTTGATCAGTGTAGATGATCAGAAACACTTATTGGTGGACCCCATCAATGAAGTTGTTCAGTGTAGTAGATCAGTCAAGCTGATCGGTGGAGCAGATTCGGGAAGCTGATCAGTGCAGCCGATTATTGAAGTGGATCAGTGAAGTTGAATGGTGAAGCATCTCTATCGAGATAATTTTTGAATATGATGGGTGAAGCTAATTGGTGACGCTGATATGTGGAGAAGATATGTTAAGGGGATCTATAAATATGATCAGTGGAGCCACTCTAGGAAGCCGATCAGCGAAGCTGGTATGTTAATCAGACTGGTGAAGCTAGTCATTATTGCAGATCAGTGGAGCTTCCTGGTGAAGCTGATTTATGAAGCTAATCAGTGAAGGAAATCAGTTTATCTTAATGGTTAGACTGACCCGTGGTACTGATTGGGGAGATCGATAGGTGGAACTAATTATTGAGACCGATTTGTGGAAATGATAGGTGAGACCGATCAGTGTCGTTGATAGGTGACCCCACAGTAACATGTTTCCACCGACACATACATCCTTCTAACTCATCGATGAAGTCCCGGTCACCCGATTACATAGAATATGGAAATGCAATGGACCAGGAGGGTCTAAATCATTACAATAGATACCTCTCAATGTTTTCACCTTCTCGAATCACAATTCCCTGATAGTGTCTTCTATTTGTCTGATGGTTCATCCCTTCAATATGAAGGATCCAAAGTGTCCTCCATGAGTATAGTGGTGCTTCATGATAGCCTGATAGATTTAAGGTTCCTATCCAAAGTCCAATGGAGATTCACCCATTCATGAAGCAAAAAAATTATTTTCTAACCACATTAAATATTCATGAAAGATTTTCCCTATAAATTATGGCTTCATTAATTCATTTGAGACAGAATATACCAATTGGTTATTTCACTACACCCCAAATTATATAAACTAATGGGATTCAATATACTCTCTTCTAAAAATCATTTATCAATTTTGAAACACTATCCCTATAATTCTTACGAGCCTCCATCCTAGATGGATATTCCTTTCGTGAAGTACTATTAACATCATAATGTATTAGGGACCTCTGAGGCACTTGAGGATTCCCAAAGCAGTTAGCCTTTATGAAAAACTGCCCATGGGGATCATGATATTATTTATGAGACCTTGAGCTTCATGAATACCCATCCTTCACAAGATCATGTGCTCCACGAATCTCATCCATCATGAAACCCTAACCTTGATGATTCTTATAACTCTTTTCTCACTGATTCATAACATGTTGGATGATACCATTCACCGCAAATGGGGATCAGTACTGAGCTGTTATATTGGGAATCAAACACAATCCCATCACTACCATCACCGACCACCCAAAAAATTTAGAATTACATCATGATTATTTTGGTTGGGTAAATGTGATTTTCAGTTGTTCCATTATATATCCCCAATGTCTGCGCCATATATGAACATGATTTGTGATACTTCTCCACACTCTCTCAAAACATGTTGATTTGACCTACTCCACCTAGAATCCTTCCTATTTCATTAGTTGATATTCTGATCATGCATTCCCTAAGTAACATGAGTTGAACCATTCCATGAGTAACTCCTCAAACCCCATCACAAGACTCCAATGTCAGGCCGAACAAGAAGGGACACTCATTTATAAGTTCCATAATTTCCAATTACTTCAATCTTCCATCCAGCAGTCTTCACTACATGAATCTGAAATATATTATACCTTATGATTTAATAATATGATTCCCTCTATGGAAAACAAAATATTTTTATGTATCAATAATGAAATGCTTTATAGTCATCCCAATATGACTTTGAACAATTTCATACACTGTCATTCATCAGTAATATAACTTACACATCCAGTGTAAGATTCCTTGTGAAAAAATCATTAGAAATACCACTTATTTTTCAATCTATGTATTTAAACTATATCATACCCTCTTATTTTAAATTATAAATCCTACTATTAAAAACACGATATTCCATATGTGTCATGCATGATATGCCCATAGTCCTCACTACATGAATTTAAACTATAGAATACCATATCATTATTGAATATGAAACCTTGTGAGTCTAGAATAGTACCGCTCATCGCATGATCATGATATCATCATCAAACATGCAAAACAGGCCTCCACATATGGTGCAATACCAAATCATATTACTCAACCCACTAACAAGTCTATATTATTTCATGACCCGACATGAGGACGGTTAATTGGAAGACCTAGTGTGAAAGACCACATGTATAACCGCTTCTATAATGAATATCCTATGGTAATGATCTAAATTTCTGTTCTCCAATCATATCCATTAAATCATCATCTAGTTAGGATACCCTATTTACCTAAAATGACAAATACATAAAAGGAAGAATAATGCATAAGCCCCATGCACCATGGAATTTCATATGATAGTAAACCGTAATCTTACCACATAAAACTCACATGGGATTCCCACATAAATTTACATGAGGAATAAATGATGGGATATCCCATACTAAACCACATCATCATCATTTCAACTCAATTGTGACTCCGAAGAATAGCAAACTCTTGTGAACCATCCATATCATCACTTATCCTAGCTGCATAGGGGATGCTTCCACACATAATCCCTAACAACATCATCAAAGCTCCTAAAATCCCATGGAATGCTCCCCCATGTAAGACCAAAAACATCATAAACTTACATTGATTCACCTCCATGCGATTTTAGTCCATCCTCCCAGTAATCCATCATGAAATTACATCTTCCCTTTATGGGACACAACTTTTAGATCCTCCTCCAGGGGAAGCTATGATTTATCCATCACAAAATTGTCATGGAGTGATATATTCCCTTTATGGGACACACCTCTAAGATCTATATCTAAAATGATTTTTTATCCATCTATTTGTAATCCATTTGGTGTTCCCTAAAAGGGATTAACATTTACTATCCACCATTATGGGGTGTTCCAATAAGTCTTATACATCTCCATAATACGTTAAATTTATTCCATGATGTATCTCAATTAGAAATTGTAATTCATATAAAAAAGATGTTAATAATTTGAACCCACACAAACACATAATCTATTCATAAGAATAAGATGTTGGAGGTGGAATAATTACAAGATATAATCCTATGATATCTGATACCACATGACAAAAATAAGATTATTAATGTTAAAGGCCTAGAAGATATAATCCATAGGTGTTTGATACGTCATAATGGATTAAATATTCCTTGGGATTCTCTCTTAATATGCCTCCATGAGATTCACTACCAAGTGGTTGACTAAAATTGATTGATATTCCTAGTTTCCAATCATGGTACCTGTTTTCATATAATCCAAAAAATGATTTATGCACTATTACATATAAGAAGTGTAATTAACCAATGTAAAAAATTAGATGGAACTGATAATGAGGTTTTTCGAAAAGATTCGAATATATGTGGGGGAGCCAGACCTAGTGACATAATAAAATGATGAATCCATGTATAGAGAAACCACATCCCATAATAATATTTTGATCATGGGGATGACATCACTATCCATGTTGTTTGATGCCACCTACCTTTGGGAAGACTGAATGAGGGGATATGAACACATGTCAGTGCGACCATGCACTCCCCAATTAAAAATAGTATAAGACAACTACGTTGTTCCTCATGAATATAGATGATATTATTTGTATCCTTTTTGTTTAATGGATGCTGAAATTGGTGGTAGTGAATTATATATACCCCTTTCCCATGATTGATCAACTGTCTAATTAATTGTATACATACCAATGGTCCTCCAAGATCTATATCTGATTGAGATACCCCCAATTCTGTGTTAAGGAGGAATACATTATAAAGAGGGTTTTTTAGATAAGGTACTATTTTTTTTGAGTTTATGGTTGTGATGTCTCCACTACAAAACACAACATATGTTTTCAAGGTCCAAATAAAAAATATCTCCCACCCATATCGGGTCTCATTGATCATTTCTTCTATTATTGAAATTTGTGTTTACTCTTTACAACTAGAGAATCATACTAGAAACTTCATGATATTACAAAGTACACTATGTCATCATTAGATATTTTATATTCTTTTGATGTATGATTTATCAATACGGGGGGATATGTTCCTAGTACATGAAATTTTTAAGATTGGAATTTTCAATGACCAATTGGACGTTGCGGTAGTAATGTCAGACACACATCCCCAAATAAGTTTTTAGGTCAAGTGATTTCTAGGCCTATATGATATTACCAATGATTTATTATGGTAAGAAATAAAATACATGAAACCCAAAAAATAAGTACAATGAATGCAGTGATTTAGTAATGCATTGAATTTTTTTAATAGTCATTCTTATATATAAACACAATGTTCAATAAAACTCTATTACTGGTAATACCGAAACCTATAATGGGATATTCAGTTCATTATGATGTAGTATGAATTAGTCAAGTATTATTGTTGAAGGAATGTAAAAATGTAGTAGAATACGAAATAAAGATGAGATCCCATGATCGAATCATTGTTACTCAGGATTTGAAGCTGGTAGCTATGGTCTAAGTCATGATGTGTTAGTGACATTATGTCATTGGTAAAATATTTTTTTCCAAGTAACAATAGAAATATCTATATCTTCACATAGAGATACATAATCATGAAATATAGATTATAAATATATATATATATAAATTTATGAATTTGATATTTGATATGAAATTTGAAAAGTTTACATCGTTGTGACTTCTCTTAACTCTAAGATGGAGGATATGTATGAGCATGGAATTCAACAATCAAATGAGAGGTTTCACATAATGATATTGTTCGTGGATTATAGTGTATATGATTTTTTGGTTAAGGGATTTATTAATTTCTTTATATTGATCACAATTTCATTTGTGGACTTGGTGAATATTTTAAAAGATCCATACCCATAGTGTTTTATGATATGGGAAAGGATTTCTAGTAGTGACCCGAAACCTATACGATAATTGAGAAATGAAGAAATAATTATTGTTCCTATGAGATTATTATCCCCAAAATCCAATATGTATGATATTATGAGATATTAAAATACTTTTTGATGGTAATTACATCATGGTGTGATTGTGATGTATCATTACATTAGACATCCATTCAGGTTGTCATGGATGAAAATGAAAATTAAATGTTTTGTTTCAAGATGCATTACATGTTAAAGGGTAAAGGAGAATAATTTGAGTCATGGGGGCACTATTTAGAGACAACATAAACCCTTTTGAATTTTTGATGCTTTTATGATGGACCTAGTCGTGTTTTTACCTTTGACACCATGGAATAAATATAGAGTATAGATGAACATTTATCAACTAATTCAAAATTGTAAATTATTATTGATCAAAGAGACTCACTCAGTATTGTAGTTGGGAAGGACTGATAATAATATTATATTATGATGACAAATACTAACCTTGTGGTTTTTCATATATATTTTTATATGCACAATTTTCATCATTGTTTTGGTAGAGCGTCTAGAAATCTATTGGGTCTTATTCAAAATTGATCAAGTCATTCTATATAAAAATAGGGGGGAAGTCTGAGTGAATGATTCCCATATTAATAGAAATGACTATTTCATTTATTATATACTTCATTAGAGAATTATATGACAATAATTCCTTAATTGATTTTACTTACATGAAAAAATGATGAAACAATTGACTAAGAAAGAAACATGGGTCTTGAGGTCATGTGACAATTTATCTTGATCCCTGCTGTTTTGGGTCACTATGTAACACCTAGAAATTACTAGGTTACATAATTTAATACATGAACGAGTTATGACATCAACATCATAGTTTCATTTTTAAATATTTCGAAGTTTTAAAATTTTTATCCATATGAATATTTTATAGGATGTAAATGATTTAATACAAAAAGAAATAGACAAAGGAATAATTATGGTCTAATATAGAACACAAAATGTATTATATGATTATTTCTAGTCATATTATATAAAATCATTCATGTTTTGAATAATTTTTAAAATAGATCACAAAAAAATGAATGTATCGAAATTACTGAAAAAGGTGAAAACATTGCATCCAAGGATTATGACTCCTGCCCAATACATAAATGTATTCATAATTTCACAATAAACTTTATGATACAAACATAAATGTAATTAAATTCTATTCAGTTTATGTATTATAATTTCTTCTCTATAGGGAACATGAATTTATTGGTTAAGTAAACTACCGTCAAAGTTATGAACCACCCTCTGATTAAATAGAAGTGAAATGAGGAGGGTGATTCTCATTTGGTATTATCATCTCATACATCTATGTTATTAATTTTTGATGAATTTTATCTAGATAAAATTATTGAGAATTAGGAAAGGATTATCTATGTATAAATTCCCATTATAAGAATATATCATGTTATATTTCCTGAATATTTTCATATTATTTCTCTAATTTGGGAGGATTAATTATAAATATTGATTATAGATACATAATTTCTAATATCCATTACTCGATATGGAATGAAATCAATTTCACATTATGAGATAAAGAATAAACTGTAGGAGATTTATCATATAGGGTTTATAGACACAAGTTCTCTACCAATGCGTGTAATGGCCATCTACATCAAGAATAATCATGAGAAAATATGTCCATCAAATGATTATTATTTTCAAACAATAATAAAAATATAAATAATAAATAGATTTTACAATATATTTATGATTTATTCATCATTCTATATGGACACTAGTTATTCTATATGGTGTATAATTGGTCTATATATTGTTATTTAAAGTGAATAAAAATAATGTACCCATGATATCATTTCATTCATGTTAATGGCACTAATAGTTCTTAGTCATTCCATTTGGAATCACCAAGGCTCCATCAATATTCCTGAATATAATGAATAGATTTTTGCGGAATATCTTGCTATGTTTATGAGAGTCTTAATATATGATATTATTACCAACTCTTAAAGGAAAGAGGAATATGAATATAGTTTTATTGTTATAATGAATATATATTTAATGGAATGGTTAATTTCAATGTATAGAAAATTAAATTATTGTTTTCATTAAGTAAAAATAATTGGGAATGATAAAATAAAAAATGGGAATCTGTAGATTCGTTGAAAATAGAAGAAACTTGTAGGATGGATTAGACCAAAATATATTATTAATATCTATAGTTTCATTTCACATGATGTGTACTTTGATAAATTTTTGAATGGTATGTCATGATTTTAAATCTAACTTACTATGACAAATAAAAATATGTTTAATTTTTAAGACTGTTGACCGTGATGTTATATTTTAAGAGTTTAAGGATAGTTTAATTGTATAACCTAGGATCAAATTACCCAAAAACTTGTAATGATGTGTGATCAACAATTATTTGTCCAAAAAAGTTCTCTTGTTTTTACTCAAGAATGATTCCAAAGTAAAATCATATGCCTCCAAAAAACTAATGATACAAGAGTAAAACTAATAATCACATCATAGATAATTTTATGTAGTGATCTACACCTTGAATATTTAGAGTAATTTTTTATATCAAGATAATTAATGGGAATATACAGTTCATACATTCAAAAAGATTATATTAATACAAAAAGATCTCAATATTTTGAAAATAATGAGGATATATTTGATCAATGATTTCGAATTTTTATTCTATTTCTATTCTGGTATGGAAATAAACTGGATGACTCTTAGAGTAAAAAAAACTATAACCATATCCATGATGAATATTGAAAGGGATCCAATATACAGGTTTTCCGAAGGATAGAGACAGAATAATAATAAATATTCCTCACCCTTTCATTCTCAAATAAAATTTTAACCATTAATTCTTGAGAGAATATAGGTGGCCCAAAAATATGATGAGGTTTTACTAAAAAATTCAGTTTATATTCTGGAGTTCATCTTTACTAAATATATATTTATATGGTTTACAGATTACATATTTTTCCCATAAAACCCAAAAAAAAAATTGGAAATTGTGGATGATAAACATAACTCATCATTTTATATTCACCTACGAATCAATTTGATATTTATATATACTATGAAAAAATTATGGTTGGGAAAATGAATAGGCATATATATGATTTTGAATTACATATATTATTAATCTCCCAATATAATAATGAATAGTTCGAGACTATGTGCATAATCGAAACACTTCCTACAACATTATGTATATGTGAACAAATATCCAAGGATTTAATCGTAGGACCCCGGGACATCTAAAGGGACTTAATCCACCAGGGGGTGGTCCATGACTATGAAATGTAACAACATTTCATTGTGATCAAAAATGATTATTCTCAAGAAAAATTGTTTACAACAGTAGTTCAATCATATCATGATAAATAACCAAAAATTGTTTGTCAACCTATCCCAATAATGACCCAATATCACACACCAAACGTGTAAGGGGTACAGTTGTGTAAAAAATGGGTTATTTTTATATACCTGAGAAAAATTATTTTTTATATTATCCCTTTTAATCAAATAATAAATATATTTTTTAAATTATATTATTAGTTTATATATTTTTATATAACTAGTTTTATTAAAATTAGATTTTGATCTATGTAAAAGAAAATTTTATTCCTAAAAAATATATACTCTAAATTGAATCAGTTCTTTTATAATTTTAAAAATTGTTGAAATAATTTTTATTTTATTAAAATAGAAGTTATATTATATTTTAGTTAATTCCAATATAATTTATATAAGGATCAAATTTTTTTAGTATCATTAATGTAGTATATTTCTAAAAATAATTTTTTTAATTAAAAGAAATAAATATCATGTTAAGTAAAATATTTTGAAAACAAAATTATCATTTTTTATATAATGACATAAGAAATATCAGATGGTTATTTTTAAATTTTTTTTGAGATAGTCATTCCTTTGGAAAAAATTAGATATGATATAAATCATTTTTTTATATTATTAAAACAATAAAATATTAATAGTGATGTAATAGAATAAATAATTGAAATTCATCATGAAAACTTTTTTCCCTTTTAAAATTATTTTTTTATATATTTATTAATTTAAATAATTCAAAAATAAGTTAATAAAACCACAAAAATCTATATTATATTTTAAGGGTTTGAAATCAATTATTTTCAAGCCTGATACATTCCACATCACTAGTGACATTATATTAATAAGTTTGGATTATGGGAATAAAAATTAATGGATACCAATACCAATTTGTTGTAAAATGGGAAAAAAAATAGGAAGGTTTTTGGTTTTTATTATTATGTATTTTAGAGTCAAAAACCTATGTTTAAAATTTTGTAATGAATTTCCACTCCCAATTTCTAGAAATACCCACGTAAAAATGAACCCTTATTCTCCAAAAACCATTTAGAATGAATTGTTCTCCTAATCATCCTATATATTTCTTCTAAGTTGTTATAAATATTTTTATATACTATTTATATGAATCTAGAGTTGTTCTCTAAACATATGGGGTCTCTATCTATCTCTCTCTCTCTCTCTCTTTCTATATAAGGTCATTTTCTTATTTACCCTTTTGAATCTTATTTAATTATGATTTTATGTATTTATTAATATCTATTTAATATCAAATTTATGTTATGGTAATTAAAGATAATTTATCACTTATCATTATAACCATTACCTAATATATTACTATATGGCCCCAGCATTAAAAATCACTTAATCTTGAGTTACTTCAAGAATACACGTTGATGGTCTTTTCAGGTTTAGAGTTTTAGAGAATTAGATCATAAAACATGCATTACATTCCAAATTTAAACAAAGTGGTGACATAAAATATAGTATTCATTTTTCCCATCAACGGAAACATATTTAAAATAAAACATGGATTCTATCTTGACACTTTCTTAACACTATTATCATATCATGTACCTTTCTCTTGACCTGTGAATAACATTTAAAAAACATTGGATCAGCATAAAAAGCTCAGTAAGGGATATAAAAATATGAAAAGGAAACAAGAGTACATATATACATAAGAATGAAATCATACTTTACCAATAAAACATAAGCACATTAACATACGGCATCAAATCATGAATAAATCATAGAAATCATAAGACATAATGGTAACTTGAGGCATTCATAACATTCTTACATAGGGAGTAACCCTCTTGGTTACGTTTGGAATACCCATCATAGTATATTCCCTAAATCTCTTCGGAGAAACCTCATCATTTAACCCCTTCGCGTTACCCAATTCATTGGAGAGCTATATCGGGCTCACCCACCCTTAGTTTATCACGGAACCACCCGTCTTCATAATAATGTCCAAGAACCATAACATAATCGTATCACATAAAACATGCATAAAGGAAACATAACATTTCCACTTTTCAATCACAAGATATCAATAAAAAACATTGATATAAAAAACATATGAAAACCATTTTCAGTACCAAAATAAAATAAAAGTAAAGAATGGTATTTATTTTTCATTTAAAAAAATGTATGGCTTGTAGAAGAATCTGAAACTCAAATAATGGTCACGGCTTTGGAGAAGTCGTTGTCACCGAAAATGTACAACAAAAAAATTCCCTTTTGTCGTTTCGTAAAATGATTCGTATAAAAATATTCCTTTTGGATAAACGTAAAATTCAAATGTGTTTTAAACACCGTATAAAAGAAAGTTGTGTATAAAACATAATATGCCTCAATGAAAGGAGATTGAGACGAAGTCCCGTACCTCGGGTCCGACTTGACTCGATCGTTCTTTAAACGCCTGAATAATAAACATGAGTTAATTTCTACTTGCTTAAGAAGCTTTTTCATGTTCATTATTCATTCTATATCACTTATTACCATGTCATGAACACTATATAATTATTTAAGTTAATAACGGTCCTTTTAACGATCATTGGTAATTGAGTCAAAAATATGCTATTTATAATTACAAGTTGTTCATGTATCCATTATATCGAGACTTATACTCATGATTTATATATCATATATATCATATATATCAAGAATATACATGCATTTATAATATTACATAACATTTAGATGTAATAAATGAAATGTACCGTTCATGGAGACAGTAAGTCGTACGTACGCATGAACGCTACTTCCATTTCTATTTCATATTTTATGGAACTAAAACATAATGATACATAATATTATTATAATTCCATTATTTTATCTTATATAATATCATTCAAACTATCCTTTATACGTACCACATATGGTATTAACGAATCAACTCACTTTGAGGAGGCGGTAGTCCGCACTTCTTAAAATGAAGATATCGCGTTTACCCATAATGGAAACCATAAAGGTATGCCATAAATGAAAAATAAAGAATCTTAAGTAAAAAATAAACATATTATAGATCATATATAAATATAATGACATCTTAATGTCTAACTTTGAAGGTGTTATATGAGTGTTGAACAATCATCATTTCGTGAGGCAGAAATTCTCCATCCACAGAAACAATATGTTCTTTAACCATTGGATGTAGGTGTGTGTAAGTGTAGCTCAAATAATTCTTATAAAAACATCCTTGTATGTTGAAGATACTGGTGTTGTTACAAAATAAAGGAATAAAAAGAGTTTATAGGGTTGGAGAAGCAAAATAAAACATAAGAACACAAGATAAAACACTACCTTTAAAACGGGTAACTCTTTTTGATTTGACCTCAAAGGCATCCTTGGGATGACTTCTGCCCAAAGTAATGCTTCAAGGAGTAATATAGGGATGTGGAGAGACAAAATGGATGGGGTTTGGCCGATCCATAGGCTTGAGAGGTGTGGGTATGGTGGTAGAGGTGGGGGCCTTTTATAAAAGGAGAGGAGGGGCACCTTTGAAAAGTTATAAAATTTTACTTTATTATAAAATGATTTTCGGATTTAAAAGGTCCCAAAATTATATATTTTGAGGATAAGGTGATTAGAGTTTTAAATCCACCCATCCAATAGGATTTTTACATGTTTATGTCTTAGATTTTACACTATCTTTTCATTTTATTTAAATCGTTAAATAATAAGGTAATCGCTGCATCATCATGGTGTCGTAAATAATTTAATTTATTTAGTGTATAAAAATTATAAAAAAATATAATTATGTAGGAAATCTTTTTATATTTCTAATTAATATTTATAGTAAAAAATATGACTTGTATAACCCCATTTAAAAATTTTTTTAGAAAAAAAACTCATGTTTGTGACATTTTTATTTTTACTTTAAATAAAAAGGTATTAATGATATTATCCTACCAAAGTGGCTCCATGGGGTCCCCAAGTTGACCCATGGATTTTCTTGGTCGGTAATTACACATCCAATAATGTTAGGACATGTTTCTAGGTCATTTCATATTTTTAAAACATTATTTTTACCCTAAACTACACTAATTACCTCTAATCGCGATTAAAAACTTAAAAGTTACTATTCACCAAAAATTATTTTAATCCCATTGAACCACATTTTACTTCTTAATGAAAACCATGTATGTCGGATTTTTGAAATTCAAAACACATAGGTGGTAAAATTTCATTTAAAAAAAAATCAGTTTTTATAAGTACCACTTAGTGGTTTCACTATTCATCAAAAATTGAAGTTTTTCAGAAAAATACCAAAACATCACCCTAAGATATATTTGATTTTCCGAATTCAAAAATGATGTCTATTTAAAAAAATTCGAAACATAAAAGTTACATTAATTAATTTAATAATTAATTCCTCCTGTCAGAGCAAATAGTGCGTTTTTATGAAACAATTAGTATCAAACGATTGACACTAGTTTAAGTCCAATTTCAATGTGAAATTAATTCCAATGACCACCATTGGATTAAATGGTAAAAATATATTCTAATTGAACTTTAAAACCAATTCCAAAGATAATCTAATCATTAGATAAATTATATTTAAAAGAGGTTTTGAATTAAAATACATCATTTTCACTATTCATTAAAAAATGAACTTTATCGGAAAAATTCCAAAATTTCACATAAAGTAAAATTTGATTTCCCGATTCTAAAGAAGAATTTTATTTGGTCCAATAGAATGTATAAGAGTGACCAAAACTATGTTTATGAAAGGTTCAACATCAAAAGGCGATAAGTCGACCTTTAGTGAATGTTAGAGTATATATGCCTATAATTGAATTCTATTATTATTTTAAGCCTTTATCATTTATTTTATAAATGTAAAAACATTTAATAAACATATATAATCATATTTTAGTTATTTCCATTCATTCTAGCCAATACAACGACTACGTGTTAACTACCATTTAAAATAATATTATTTTATTACTAGTGTGCAACGTAAGATTTCAAAGAAACTCTTTGTTGCGTATCGGGTACACTATCAAAAATAGAAACCCCTTTAAAGTAAAATTAATATTTAATTCATAAATATTAATAAAAATTAAAATTAATTATTCTTTATTCACCTTGGATGTCACATCCTTCCCCCCTTTGGAGAATTGCATCCTCGCAATTTTATTCACTTATCAAAATAAGTGGGGGTATTTATCCCTCATAGAATTTTCAGATTCCCATGTTGCCTCTTCAACGATATGGTTTTTCTATAAAACCTTTATCTGGTTAAATACTTAATTCTGAAACACTTGCTCTCTACGGTCAAGAATCAGGACTGGTTGTTCTTCATAAGATAGATTCACTTCCAACTGAACTACCTCTAGGCTCAAAACATGAGATAGATCTGGCATATACTTTCTCAACATCGAAACATGAAAAAAATTGTGTACCGTAGATAAACTCAAAGGTAAAGCCACTCGTAATGCAACTGATCCAAATTTCTCTAGACTTTCATATGGTATAATTAACATTGGACTCAACTTTACATTCTTACCAAATCTCATCACACTTTTCCATAGTGATACTTTGAGAAAAACATGATCACCTACCTCAAAAGATAGATCCTTCCTCCGGTTATCCGCAAAACTCTTCTGCCTGCTTTGAGCTGTTCTCATGTGTTTCTGAATCAACTGAACTTTTTCTGCCATCTCTTCTACCAATTCTGGTCCCATCAACTTTCTTTCACCCACTACATCCCAAAAATCTAGAGTTCGACACTTCTTCCCATATAATACCTCAAATGGTACCATCTATATACTGGAATGAAAATAGTTATTATAAGAAAACCCAATCAAAGAAAGATGTTGGTCCCAACATCTCTGATAATCCATCGAACAAGAACGTATCATATCCTCCGAAGTCTGAATTTTTCATTTTAACTGCCCATCTAACTGAGGATGAAAACATGTACTAAAATTTAATTCAGTAGCCAACAACTTCTGAAGGCCTTTCCAAAAGTTAGAAGTGAACCTCAGATCATGGTCAAATAAAATGGAGAGACGAACTACATGTAACCTGACTATCTCTTTAAGATACAAATGTGAAAGTTGATCTAGGGATAAAATATCTCATATGGAAAGGAAATGATCAGATTTAGTCCAGCGATCAACAATAACCCAGATTGCATTATTACCTTGAGGTGTCTTCGGCAATCCCACAACGAAGTCCATGGATATATCCTCCCATTTCCAATCTGGAACTGGTAAAGGATGAAGCATCCCATTCGGTAACTGCCTCTCTACTTTAACATGTTAACAAGTCAAACACATCACAGTAAAATCATCAATATCCCTTTTCATTCCATCTCACCAGTAATACTCCATAAGATCTCTATACATCTTAGTACTTCCAGGATGGACTGAAAACGGAGATCTATGAGCTTCACATAACAAATCCCTCTTCAACTGTAAATCACATGGCACACACAATCTCTTCCCAAATATAAAAAAAATCATTATCAATATTGTATTCAGGCAACTTACCCATCTGAACCAGCTCTACCTTTTTCTGAAACTCGCTGTCTTGCTTCTGTGGTTTCTTAATTCTATTTTATAGAGAAGATTTCACTGATACTTGAAAAAAAACATTAGAAAATCCTTCACCAACAACTTCTATACCAAAGTTCCTCAAATCCTTAACCAAAGGATAACGTTTTAAACGCAACATCGTTAATGAAGCATTACATTTTCAACTCAAAGCATCAGCCACTTTATTTGCTTTCCCCATATTGTAATGAATTGTACAATCATAATCCTTGATTAATTCTAGCCATCTCCTATGTCTCATGTTCAATTCATTCTGAGTGAATATATACTTTCAAATTTTGTGATCAGTATATATTTCACACTTTACTCCATACAAATGATGCCTCTAAATTTTTAAAGAAAAAACAACAGGAGCTAATTTTAAATCATGTGTTGGGTAATTTACCTAATGAGTTTTCAACTGTCGTGAAGCATAAGCAATTTCCCGATCATTCTACATTAAGATGCAACCAAGTCCTTTCAATGAAGCATCACTGTAGATAACAAACTCCCCATTTATGGAAGGTAGTGCCAAAACTGGAGCATTCACCAATCTTCTTTTCAGTTCCTGAAAACAATCATTACATTCTTTTGTCCAGATAAACTTAACACCCTTCCGAGTTAGCTTCGTCATTGGACTAGATAACCGTGAAAAATTTCTAACAAACCTTCGGTAATAGCCTGCCAAACCAAGGATGCTACAAATCTCAGTTACATTTGTGGGTCTTGGCCATTCTTCAACAACCTTTGTTTTCGTAGGATCAATAGTTATTCCATCATTATAAACAATATGACCAAGGAATGAAATTTGGTGCAACCAAAACTCACACTTGATGAATTAACCATACAATTTCTTTTCTTTTATGGTTTGAAAAATAACCCTTAAATTCCTTTCATGCTCATATTTACTTTTAGAAAACTCCAAAATATCATCAATCTCATCACAATCCCTGATATTTTTCACCATCGACCACCGCTGATCAGCTTCACCTCCCAAACGGTAAATAGATAGACTATCCTTTTGATATTCTGAACACCCCATAACATCAAAAATCTTCTACAGTGCTTTAATCCACCCTTCAGCTAGCACAGTGTTAGATGATCCTCTGAATGATGGGGGATGTTGCCTCATGAAATGGTCCACCACTAACATGTTCCTCTATGGTTGATCTGGCAGATCTCGTGCATGGATACCACCACCATTTATAGCTTGAGTCAACTGTTCCATTACTGCAACAAACTGTTCAGTTCCAATTCCGACCATCTTAGGTTGTTGATTTGGAAGGTTGTCTTCCTCCTAATGTTGCCCCAACATAGCTTCCTTGTTTCTTCCGAGGAAAACCATTCTGAACACAGAAATATCATAGGCGAAGCAACATGGTAATCTTTAAATTCTATATCATTTCAATCATTCCATAAATTAATTTATAATTTAACAAATTTCTAACTCCTAAAGTTGTCTAATGCGACCTCTGATACAAACAATAAGGCCCCAGCCTTAAACATCACTTAATCTAGAATTACATCAAGAATACACATTGAGGATATCTTCAGGTTTAGAGTTTTAGAGAATTAGATCATAAAACATGCATTACATTCCACATTTAAACAAGGTGGTTACATAAAAGATAGTATTCATTTTTCACATCAACGTAAACATATTTAAAATAAAACAAGGATTCTATCTTGACACTTCCTTGACACTATCATCACATCATGTACCTTTCCCTTGACCTATGAAAAACATTTCAAAAACATGGGATGAGCATAAAAAGCTCAGTAAGGGATATAAAAATATGGAAAGGAAACATTAGTACATATATACATAAGAATTAAATCATCCTTTACCCATTAAACCTAATAACTTTAAGAAAACTCATAAAATCATGAATAAATCATAGAAATCATATGACATAAAGATAACTTGAGGCATTCATAAAATTTTTACGTAGGGAGTAACCCTCTTGGTTACGTTTGGAATACCCATCATAGTATATTCCCTAAATCTCTTCAGAGAAACCTCAATGTTTAACCCCTTCGCGTTACCCAATGCATTGGAGAGCTATATCTGGCTCACCCACCCTTAGTTTATCACGGAACCACCAATCTTCATAATTAATCCCAAGAACCATAACATAATCGTGTCACATAAAACATGCATAAAGGAATCATACCATTTCCACTTTTCAATCACAAGATATCAATACAACCCATTGATATAAAGGCATTATGAAAACCATTTTCAATACCAAAATAAAATAAAAGTAAAACATGGTATTTATTTTTAATTAAAAAAAGGTATGGCTTGTAGAGGAAGCCGAAACTCAAATAATGGTCACGGTGGTGGAGAAGTCGTTGTCGCCGCATACATACGACAAAAACATTCCCTTTGGTAATTTAGTAAAATGATTTTTATAAAAAGATTCATTTTGGATAAAGGTAAAAGTCAAAGGGGTTTATACACCGTATAAAACTAAGTTTTGTATAAAACATAATATGCCTCAATTAAAGGAGATTGAGACAAAGTCCCATACCTCAGTTCTCACTTGACTCGATCATTCTTTAATGTCCTGAATAATAAACTTGAGTTAATTTATACTTACTTAAGAAACTTTTTCATGTTCATTATTCCTTTTATATCACTTATTACCATGTCATGAACACTATGTAAATATTTAAGTTAATAACGGTCGTTTTAACGATCATTGGTACTTGAGTCAAAAATGTGATCTTTATAATTACAAGTTGTTCATGTATCCATTATATCCAGAGTTATACTCATGATGTATATATCATATATATCATATATATCCAGTATATACATGCATTTATAATATTACATAACATTTAGAGGTAAGAAATGAAATGCATCGTTCATGGAGACGGTAAGCCGTACGTACGTATGAACGCTAATTCCATTTCTATTTCATATTTAATGGAAGTGAAACATAATGATACATAATATTATTATAATTCCAGTATTGTATCATATATAATATCATTCAATCTATCCTTTATACATACCACATATGGTATTACGAATCAACTCACTTTGAGTGTGCGGTAATCCACACTTCCTAAAATGAAGATATCGCGTTTACCCATAATGAAAACCATAAAGGTATTCCATAAAAGATAAATACATAAGATTAAGTAATAAATAAACCTATTATATATCATATATAAATATAGTGACATCTTAATGGCCACCATTGAAGGTGTTATATGAGTGTTGAACAATCATCGTTTCGTGAGGCAGAAATTCACCATCCACAGAAACAATATGTTCATTAACCATTAGATGTAGGTGTGTGTAAGTGTAGCTCAAATACAACTTATAAAAACATCCTAGTATATTGAAGATACTGGTGTTGTTACAAAATAATGGAATAAAAATAGTTTAGAGGGTTGGATAAGCAAAATAAAACATAATAACACAAGATAAAACACTACCTTTAAAACGGGTAACTCTTTTTGATTTGAGCTCAAAGGCTTCCTTGGGAAGACTTCTGCCCAAATTGAGGCTTCAAGGAGTAATATAGGGATGTGGAGAGACAAAATGGATAGGGTTTGGCCGAGCCAAAGGCTTGAGAGGTGTGGGTAATGTGGAAGAGGTGGGGGCCTTTTATAAGAGAAGAGGAGGGGCACTCTTGGAAAGTAATAAATGTTTACTTTATTATAAAATGATTTTCGGATTTAAAAGTACTAGAAATTATATATTTAGAGGATATGGTGATAAGAGTTCGAAATACTCCAATACAATAGGTTTTTGACATGTGTAGGTCTTATATTTTACATTATATTTTCATTTTATTTAAATTGTTAAATAATGAGGTAATCGCTGCATCATCATGGTGTCCTAAATAATTTAATTTATTTAGTGTCTAAAAATTATAAAAAATATATCATGATGTATGAAATATTTTTAGATTTCTAATGAATATTTATTGTAAAAAATATGACTTTTATAACCCCTTTTAAAAGTTCTTTTTGTAAAACAACTCATGTTTGTGATATTTTAATTTTAACTTTAAATAAAAAGGTATTAATGACATTTTCCTACCGAAGTGGCTCCATGGGATCCCCAAGTTGACCCATTGATTTTCATGGTTGGCCATGACACATCCAATAAGGGTAGGACATGTGTCTAGGTCATATCATTTTATTAAAACATTATTTTTACCTTAAACTACAGCAATTACCTATAATCGCGATTAAAAACTTAAAAGTTACTATTCACCGGAAAATTATTTTAATCCCATTGAACCACATTTTACATCCAAATGACAACCATGTATGTCAGATTTTTGAAATTCAAAATAAAGAGGTGGTAATATTTCATTTAAACGAAAAATCTGTTTTTAGAAGTACCATTTAGTGGTTTCACTATTCATCAAAAATTGATGTTTTTCAGAAAAATTCAAAAACATCACCATAAGATATATTTGATATTCCGAATTCAAAAATTATGTCTATTTTAAAAAATTAAAAACATATAAGTTACAATAATTAATTTAATAATTAATTTCCACTGTCATAGTAAATAGCGTGTTTTTATGAAACAATAAGTATCAAAAGATTGACAGTAGTTTAAGACCAATTTCAAAGTGAAATTAATTCAATGACCACCATTGGATTAAATTGTAAAAATATATTATAATTTAACTTTGAAACCAATTCAAAAGATAATCTAATCATATAGATAAATTAAAATAAAAAGAGGTTTTGAATTAAAATACAACAGTTTTCACTATTCATTAAAAAATGAACTTTATCAAAAAAATACCAAAAATTTAAACAATGTAAAATTCGATGTCTCGATTCAAAATAATAATTTTATTTGACCCAATAGAATGTATAAGAGTGACCAAAACTATATTTATGGATGGTTCACCATCAAAAGGCGATAAGTCGACCTTTAGTGAATGTTATAGTATATATGCCTAAAATTGAATTCTTTTCTTATTTTAAGCCTTTATCTTTTATTGGATTAATGTAAAAACATTTAACAAACATATATAATAAAATTTTAGTTATTTCCATTCATTCCCGCCAATACAATGGCTACGTGTTAACTACCATTTAAAATAATATTATTTTGTTACTA
This sequence comes from Viscum album, assembly GCA_963277665.1. NCBI lineage: Eukaryota > Viridiplantae > Streptophyta > Magnoliopsida > Santalales > Viscaceae > Viscum > Viscum album. The sequence continues at coordinate 1,005,248,651 of OY728157.1, forward strand.
GTGTGCAACGTAAGATTTCAAAGAATGTCTTTGTTGCGTATCGGGTACGCTATCGAACACAGAAACCCCTTTAAAGTAAAATTAATATTTAATTCATAAATGTTAATAAATATGAAAATTATTTATTCTTTCTTCACCTAGGATGTTACAATTACCATGAAAATGTAAGTTATTCTCTCCTCCTCCTCTTAATTCAGAGACTTTTATTGAGTTATGGATTTTAATATCCATATGATCAGGTTGGAATATCTTTATACACATACCATTTACTATGATTATAATTTAAATGAAATGAGATAACCAAATGTAGTCATATTAAAACATTACATGAATCATTTTGAACACCCTATATGCTACAAAAATTATCGTCTAATTTTCCTTTCCAAACATTACTATTGTTTATACCCATGTTTATTTACATGTAAGGTTATTAAACTGGATAATAATATGACTCATTTAGTGGGAACATATGTATATATAACACATAATCCATAATCATGTTATTAAAAGTGATGAAAACAACACTATGTTGTATAATCTTTGTGGCACAAAAATTCATATATACAATATAATTGTGATTGGTGGGCCATAGATTTTATATACCTCCAATGAAATAAGGAATGTTTTTTATCATTACACACCATATATTCTGATTAGGAGTATATTCTAATAATATTATTTCATAATGTATTAGTGTTTCTCCATGAAATATGAATATTATTTAATTGTTTTTATTTCTTCTATGATCTTATGATTCCTTGATTTTATCATCTTATGTCATGTGTTTATTTTCATTCTTACGATTCTCACCCCTTTTATTTCACCATGATATAAATATTTACTAAAATACATTCAATCAATCATGTTATTATATTTCTAGTTAATTACTTGGATTTATTACTCAACCATTCTTTGGTATGTTTCCATGATATTTCATCTAGAATTAAAAAATTAATGGAATGTATGGAATTGTTACAAACTTTTAATGAAATTTATTGTTCACAAGTTTCATGTTTAGGCACTTTATACCTAATTTCGTAATTAAATAAATAATATTGATCTATATTTTGTAAATTTTAATTATCTTTTGGTAATAATTCATCAATTAATGTGTATTAGTGATATTGGTTTTCGTTGATACTATAGTTTTCTTGAACTGACACTGAAAGACATGGCGTTTTCATCTTCTATAGAACATAATGATCATCAAAATGGATTTTTCATTTTGATAATCATAATCACATGATGAATATAATAGTTATTCATTAAATAACCCATTATAACTATGAATGTATGCTAATTTTGAAAAATGAAGCACGTTTATTCATGGAGGAGGTATTCCCACAAAATAAAAAATCGAAAAATAAATTTTTTGATGGGGGAAGACTAAATAATTCTTATTACACTAACATAATAAAATTTTAGTATATTAAATGATATAAAATAATTATATTAGAAGGGGTAAAATAGACACGGAAGAGAAATTTTGCGATGAAAAATGTAATAAGTGATTACTATTCAAATTGAGAATTTGAGCATTTCAAAATTGGGGCTATTAGAAATGAAATATTTACGGATTTTATTTCAATCATATGGATGAAACCTGTGTGATAAGGTTCTACAATAAATATTATTTGTATCATTTAAAGAAGAAATTTAATTCTATAGTTTATGAAATGGGGGGGGGGGGTGGAAGTCCCCTTCTCTAAGTGACAAAATATATATGAATGTTTTAATATAAAAAAGTCACTATTCAAGGCCAATGACTCCAAAATTTGATAATTCCTTTTGTTTAATGATGAATTAGTTGAAAAATACCATCATTGACCATTTTTATGTATGGTATTATGAATTCTTCTATCCTCAGTTTAAACATTTTTTATGATTTTCTTTTTCCAAATAAACCCATCTATAAACGCCATAATTTATTTTAATGTTTGAATTTAAATTAAAAAATATTTTATAATTTTATCCAAAATAAAAAAACATAGAAATAATTTTATCAATTTTTAAATTTTTTTAGAAAAAATAATGTTAATAATATTAAATATAACATCAAAAATCATTTTTTTAAAACCACTTATTTATAATCATAAATTATTATGATTAATGTTTAATTTCTTTAATTTTAAAAACATCAATTATTTTAATAATAATAATTTAATATTTTGATATATTTAAAATAACGGTAATTTTGAAATAATTTTTTTGGAATATTTAATTAAAATAAAATACTAAATATACATTGAATGTTAAAAATGAATATTTCACGAGTTCTAAATTTATAAAAAAGTCTTTTATTAATTTAACATCATTAAATTAATAACATCAGTCATTATAAAAATTTATTATCAATAAATTTTTTTTACAATTTTTTATAACAAAGTAATTTGATGATGAAATCATAAACCCAACATTATTTGTGAAATGTGTAGTTGGAACTATTTATATAAAAATAAAAAAATTTAGAAAACACCATAAATTAATCTTAAATTAATATTGAAATTATAATTATAGATAAATAATATTTTATTAAATAAAAAATTTCATATTTATAAATTTAATATTTTAATTAAAATAAAAAATTTAATGGAAATTTAATTTAGTAAAATAAATTTATTCTAAAAATCAATTTTTTTTGTATTATTTTTTAAGAATTTATAATTAAATAAATCGAAATGTAATAATTCATTCATTGAAATATTTCATATTATAAGAATATGGTTTTAAAAGTGATCTATTTTTCTTATTAGGTTTAAATAAAAAATAATTTTCAAAATTAATTATATGAAGAACAATCATTTTCAAATATAAATAATATTAAATATTTATGCTCTGAATATTTGAATTACTAATTTATTACAATATTTTTATTTACTCTATGTTTTATTATTATTATAAATTTATAATAATGTTCATAGAATATGGCACGACTCATTTTAGTTAACATTTTTGGGTGAAATAAGATACTCAACATAGTATATTTTTTAAGGGGAAATTTATAATAATTTTATTTGGTTCTACATAGATATCTTTTTCATCAATCGTAGGATATTGGTTCTATAGAAAAAATAAAAATACTATTTTTCAATGTTTATTTATTTCACAAAAAATTTGATTATATATATAAATATAATTTTGAATATTAGAATTCAATAATTTTGAAAATATAATTTACTCATCATTAGTGTAGATTTTTAACATTCAATGTTTTTTGGTCATTTGGTCGATAGAAATTATAATAAAGTTTTGTTAGGTTGTTAAACAGACAAAAATAAGAATTCACATTAATTGTTGAATGTGTTAGAGAATGAAATTTTATATTTATAATACATATTTTATAGAACATAAATTAAATCAATAATTCATTTTTAATTTGATAAATCATATTATAAGGTGAATTATAAATAATATAAATGAAATAAAAAGGTAATAAGTTATTACATATAATTTTTCTCGATGTACTAATTTTACTGAATTGATTTTTTTTTCCATTTCCTATATATATGACTAATATGATGATAAATTTATATATTCAAAACCATAATCATGTAATAGAATTATATTAATAATTTAGATGAATTATTATAATTATCGATCTACAGAGGTAATGAAAAATGAAATATTTCATTCGTGGAGGTCATATTATATACATAACATGAGCGATGATTTAATTTCCAAATGTATAAAATGGAATATGATAAATGTTACTAAATTGAAAAATTAATGATTAAATTGATATAGATTTAATTATATTAGACTATTTAAAGATATTTAGAGGTGGAGGAAGAAAAAATAATTATATAAGGTGCTCTATTGAAATAATTAAATATTGATTTGACATCCTCATTTATACCACACAATAGTCCTTATTAGATTTTCCTTTTATTAATAAATAAACTCATGTAAAGAAAATATAGAGTTTGGGACATTTTTCTTTATTTTTTTGGGTAAGAATAAAAAAAGTTTAAATAAAATATTGTTGTTGAAGAACACATTTTACATGTGACTGGAGGGACACTTTAATAAATATATAGTTTCCACATATATATTAAATTTAATTTTACATAAAATTGGATTAAAATTATTCTAATTTAAAATACAAGATAAGTGATACCATTAATCCACTCATCCAATGGATTTTAAACATGTTCCTATGATATATGTGTGGCATTCTCCATTAGTTTAACCAATTTAAATATATTTAACCCTCATAGAGGTGAATAAATTCTTCCAAAGTTACATATTTTTTTGAAAAAATATAATAGAACTTATTATTATTTTTATTTTATGTCTAAGTAAGAAACCAATTTTATAATATTAAATATCCATTGGTTATACACATTAATTTTAATAAATGTTTATTTAACAGAAAAATAACAACTTTTATAAAAATTATCTTCACTAAACATAAAAATAAATATATACTGAAATTATGTACATTTGATTACCTTTAAATTTGTTGCATTATAGGTATAAAATTGATATATTTTTCATTTAATTATATAAAAAATGAATGGTAACCTATAAATACAATATTTATGGATAACAGACAAAAAGAATAGTTTTATTAGAAATAAATATATCATTTCATCCCAAAACATCTATTATAGGTTTATAAATTCAGTTTTTGTTAAAATGTGTCACTATTCCCATTAAAAAATGTTTTGGAAGAATTTTTATAAATTTTTCTTTTAATATTATATCATGATGATATCAGAAATGTGATTGTTTTTTTGTAAATCCTATATTATTCACTTTTCACACAAAAATCAATATTTTTAGAAACAAATATAAATAATATCCACCAAATAATTTTGATACAATAAAAATATAAATTAAATTTATTTTTCAAAATTCATATTCTAAATTTTAGAAGTACTTGTTTTATTAAAAACAATATATTATATGTGATTTTTTCAAGTAAACCTTTATTTTTTCAAATAAAAAACCATACCATCATTTTATATGATAATAAATTTATTTTACATACTAATAAATAATATATGGATTTATATAATTTAAAATAATATACATTTCTAACATCATTAATAATAAAATAATTCATTTAATAATTAAAAAAATAGGTTATTGAAATTTAATTAAAATTTAAATAAAAAAAGTCCATATATGATGATGTAAGAAAAATAATCATAAAATAATTATGGGTATCAAATTAGTAATCTATTATCCTTAAATTCATGATTTAAGAAATAAATTTGTTTGTATATGTATATAAATTCATCACCATGAATATTAATATGGTGTAAATATGTTAACTATTTTTTTTAAAACATCGATTCTTATATCCCCCTGGAATGATTTTGAATCATCAAAATTTTAAATTGAGAATTAAAAAATAGTATTATAGTGAAATAAAATAAAAATCCTTAAAATACATTTTTAACGGAAAATAGAGTATTAATACAATAGTATAAATTGAATCCCTAACAATGACAACTTAAAAGTAAAAAACATATTGATAATAAATGTGAATTGGAGGGTAAGAGACATATACATGGAAATAAATATATTCTAGATATTTATAATGTGTGTTACAAAAAACATAAAAAAAATGAAATATTAAATTTCTTTTTAAATAGATATGATGTCAAATTATATTTATTTATACGAAACAAAATATATATTTTAAATAAGAAAAAATCTATTTTATAAATGAAAATTTTTATCGGGGATAAAAATCGTCAGTATATATTGTTGAAATTAATAAAAAAAATAGTAGAAAAATTTATCATATAAGAAATACATAATTTGAAAATGTATTTTTCCAATATGTCAAATGAAAATTCCATTTGGCAATGAAATTTTTAGAATATATAAATCAAAGTATAAAATTTTCAAATAATAAATATTATTAATAATGAAATAGATATTGAGTTGAGAACATTTATTTTGAAAAGTGTGGTTTCTGAATTTTATATCGTTAAGAGAGTTAATGATACCATATATTTTTTATAAATTAAAATTAAATATTTATATGAATATATTTTATTTGAAGAGAGGATTACTAGTCAAAATATAGTACTCAAATATCATTTTCCTTTATTTTTAATTAACGTACTATGATACCTATCATAAATAATTATTTCTATTAAACCATGTTTCTAATATAATAAAAATCATAGATGGGATTAATTTTTTATGTTTTACCTTGATATTCATTTTTTACATATAATACCTTATTTAATTATTATTGTTTTTATAATTTTGGAGGAAATATTATATCAGAGAATGTGAGAAAATATAATAACTTGATGGCATTCCATTTCCATAATCACAATATCGTCATTTGGTTTTGTCTTTTGATTGTCCTTCTATATATAATCTAAAATTAAATTATATGAATATTTTAATTTACTTTTTTTTGAATGAAGGATCAAAATAAACACATAATAGATCATAATATCGAAGAAAAAAAATATTTTGCACTTATACTAATGATTTGTAAATATATTTTATTCCTCATATTTCTTACCAGTCCTAAAAAATCAAAATGGATGGAAATAGTACAAACAATAATGAATACAATATGAATAAACCAACATATGAATAAGAAATCTATTAATTTATAAAAACCCATTAAGAAATTTCAATCCTTGTTAAACTTAAGGCATTTGACATATAGAAAAATAATAAAACAATTTAACACATTCATGATCAAACATAAAACCAAGAAATTGTAAAAAATAACATATCCTCTAAAATAAACAAAACTTATATCCCCATAAAATATTATGTCAGTTATAATTTCAGACACCAATCTTATATATTACATAATATTATTTTATCCAATAATATAAAAATATATTACCTAAATTTATTATCATATTTATCGAATTAGTCATATTTACTTATCATTAAATCACTTACAAAACATAATTATTATGTATTACAAAATAATGAATTTTTCAAAAAGACAAATAATAATGTAACAATAAATTATTAATTACTTCATAATAATACAGCATGATTTCTGTCTATAGATTTTACATTTTGAAAAACCACAACATTATAGATTTATAATTGTATCAAAAACACTAAAATAATATACATTAGATAACATCATATCCCTTAGGGTTACCAAAATTTTAATATGATACTATCATTGATTTTGTAGAACAATCCAAAAATAAATTGGTTCTAAAAAAAACTATTCCAATAATATCTTAAAGACCAACTGACGTGAACAAAATATAACAATACATAATTACAATATCAATATCCATCATGTTTTCACCAAAATTCTAAAGACATCAAATTTATATAAATTTAAATAAATCTGTAAAACATTAAACATAAAAAATCCATATCATTGTCGTCAAATGAATATATTTCTCACTATACCAAGAGTTTCTTATTCCTCAAAATCATTTATCATTTCAGTTTTTTTCACACATGCGACCATTTTTTAATAAATAAACATAATAATAAACATAATAAAATTAAAAAACAGAAACCTAATAATGTTAAAACCTTAGTTAAAATGCTCAGTAACGGTAAAAAACACAATATTAATTGAATAGTGTATGTGATAGTGTGATAAATATGTGTTCATGAGATAATTAACATTTTTTATGAACATATATTATTTAAATTTTATCCCACAAAAATGGACCATAAATAAAGAGCTTTATCATGAATCCTGTCACATAATATGTGAAATAAGCGTGTCAAATATTGACCCCATAAATATGTGCCATGGAAACATAACAATGATAAATTTCATCTCATCAGAAAAATAGTTAAGAAATTATCCCTTAATAATGAATGAAAACATAAATAATAGTCATGAAGGATACTTTTGATATTTAATTAATATCACACAATCAATAGAATATCGTACTAGTTAATTGAGACAACATGTTCTGATAATGTAATTACATAAGTAGTTAATAAAAAAATTATATTGGTTGAGAATAAATAACTACCCAATATATTAAAGGGATATATCACACTTACACATCATTACATAAAATGTTCACGAATGATAAAATTAATAAAACCCATTGGTTATGAAATTTTATGTATAAGAATAATATAAATAAACATCAATTATTAATTTCTTAATTATTCTATATAAATAAAATCTATTTCAAGATAAATTTCATTAAATAAAATCATAATATATCATAGGCATATGGTGGATGGAAGGGTTTTTTTAAATCCCCAATTAAGAATAATAATCATTAAATTTTTTTGATATATTTTAAACCTTTTTTATTAACTCATTGAAATTATGATTTGAAAAACCAGAAGAAATACCCCATTCTTTTAGTAAGTTTTACAAATTTAATATTTCATTGAATAATAGAAATATTTTAATATAATAAAATACACTGATAATTATAATGTAATACTGGGGAAAAATAATAGAAATGTCATCATGAAAAATAGATCACATTTTAATAATTAAAGAAACAATGTTTGGGCCACATTACAAAGAAATTAAAAAATAGATAAATAGAAATATTTAAAATGATTTCATTATCTAAAATTTTTAATAATATAATATGGTTGAAAATGATATTGAAAAATAATTTTTCTGTAAATAATAACATTATTGAGACCATATACTGTGTATGAAATTTGATGAAATAGTTATCGAAATGCTATCCAAAATCTATGAAGTGGAGAACTTGAAATAAAACAATAACTTTGATAAATAATGATAGAATAAAAATATATAATGTTATATAGGTCGTTTTTTGAACATATAAAATAATAATTTTGAAAATTAATATGAATGTATCAAATATAAAAATTTAGTGACATGAAGTAATTTTTTATTTTATGAAACTTAATAAAAGAAATTACTGTGAATGATATAAATCTTGTATCAACAAATGAATTATACTCCAAGAAACCAAAAATAATTTGGTAACATTAAAACCCAATGAATATAAGTTTTTATTAATATTTAATGATCTTAAAAACATTTAATCAATTATATAATATAATAAAAGTTATTATATACACCACCTAAAATTAAAAAATCATGAATTTAACGCATATTTCAATGATGTTAAATTGAGAAAATGGAACCTCTCCATCAACTAAAAATATCACAGTCATGATATAAATTTATTATATAATAAAATTATCTTTATCATTCCGATTAATATGATCATTTTTCATAATTACATTTCATTATATAGTTTATATATCATTTCTTATTGTTATATCTAAATTCTTTATTGATATAATGACTTCTTTGTTGTGAATGTTTTTATTTCCCTTTCAGGATTGGTTTTGGATGTTGTAATCCTTCATTCATATTCATGGGTTCATCAAAAAAAATGGTCCCACTCCATATGAATAATTTTTTTAATAAAATTATAATTTTCTAGAGCTAGTCACATAACATGTTGTGAAATTTTACCTGGAAGGCTTAAAAAATTATAATTTCAGTGATTATTGAATATAAAAAATATATTATTTAAAAGTATATGTAGTTTAGAATAACGAAATTTTATAATTATTAAATATTATTAAACTCATTATTATTATATATTATCACCATTATTTAGGATTATTCAGTCATTCATGATGTAATTATTATCAGAAATTTCATATAGGTTTTATAAATGTACAAAAAAAGAATAATTTATGATTTTTTAATGACTTTGAAAATGTTATTATATAATTATAATATAAAATTTATATAATAATAATGGTTTAAATAATATGTTTTAAATTAATAAATGAAATTTTACAATAAAAACATTAAAACAATAAATAAAAGGGAATAAAAATCAGTTCTCCTGTATAATGTGTTCAAATATTCTTGCTTTCAACAACTGAATATTAAAATTAAAATTTAGTGTGTATATAACTAATATTATTGAAATAATTTCAATAAATAACATTAATAATGATATAAATATCAATTTTATTAATTAAATATTTTTTATAACTCTCTATATAAGATAGTGATGAATAATAAAATACAATATTCATGTTTGTGGTAGACTATACATAAAAAATGATGTTTCAATTTTATAATTTATGTATTAGAGGTACGTAATGGTTATACTATAAATATGATAACATTTAAGTATACTTATGTACTTATTAATTCTTATTAGTTTTTAAGTAAATTATTTTGATGAGGTGGATGAGAAATGAAACATGAAAGAACTCTGTTAAGATTATTAATTCTTTCATTGATATACTCACTTATGTCACACCATAAGGCATTTCATCTTGATCATTTACGAATATTGAAAACCTCATTTTTGTTGTAAACAATAATTTTGAGGTATTTATTTAAGTCCCATTTATTGAATGTAGTCTTAATATGTTCAAATATAAAGTGGTGAAATGATCCTTTAATAGTGAAAGGTGTGGAACTACATAAATTACATTATATATTATTATATATTAAAATAAAACTCTATGAATGTTGGTAAAAATTAGTAGAATTTCTAATGTAGGATATTTTATTTTTATAATCCACTCATACAATCAAATTTAGATATGATTTTAGGATATTTGTGGCTTATCCCATAGTGTAATCCTACTTTAACCCTTTTAACCATGACAAATGTCACTAATCATTCCAATGGTATCATATTTTAATCATAAAACGTTAAATGGGAGTTATTTTCAACATTATTCATTTTTATTTCCAATTAAAGAAAAATTTTAAAGATAATATTTTAAAAGGTGGTGAAAAATAAATTTAATTAATTTATACAAAATTTAGAAAAAAAATTGTTTTTTTATAAAATTACTTTTTATACATAAAATTAATACCATCCAAAATAATATATAATATTTATTTTCATCAAATTTAAATATTTATTTTCAGAAAATTTTTTATGTGTAGTTTAAATCTATAAAATATTGATTGTTACCTTGTTAATAAAATATTAATCTAAAATATCCCCAATTTTTTTTAAAAATATATCATAGTTTAAAATTTATTCCATAGGTTTGGAAATGAAAAAATTATTTTTAAAATAATTAAATTTCACTTTAAATAATATTAATGTAATAACTGTTTCATAAAATTATAGATCCATGTTACATGATGATGACATCAAAATTTTATCATTAGTTGTAAAATAATTATTTTTGATATTACATGAAAAAATAATCTATCCATGAAAAATTCACCTAAATTTTCAATTATTACTTTTTATAATAAGAATCTAAAATGTTATTTCTTTTTAACTATTTGAAATTCTAAAATTTATATATTTGACATTTACATAAAAATAGATTATACAATGAAAACCAATTTATTTCTTTAAAATCCTCATTATATTCAACTCATGAACCATATAATTGTTTCATAGAAAGATAAATGTTTTTATATTGAAAATATTATAAATGATTATGAATTTGTATTAATATCAGTAATATCTATCTATAACATACATAATAATTTAATATTTCTTTTAATGGATGAATAAATGAAATTATATTAACTAAATATACAAAACCATTAAATTAAACATCCCTTGTGAGATGAAATAAACCTTATAATCATAAATTAATTATGGGTATGTTTTATATTATGTAATATTATTTTTTGAAAATTTAAAAAACAATATAATTTTTTTAATACTATATGTAAATTCATAATCATTATCATAAAGAACCTATTATTGTGATATCATATAAAAATATAACCATGTTCACACCAAACTAGATAAAAATCAAGTAAAAATATACCCACTCATTTTTTTTTGCACCATTAAATATTATTATGGAAGAAAATATTTTTTTAAGATCTATATTAGCTTTTACTGTCATCAAAAATGGGTTTATAATTTGGATATTTTGAAAATCAAAATCAAAATTTTTATATATCAATTTTGAGTTCTTGGTGATGACTTTTTCTATAAAAAATATTCCAATTGTTTTCATGTTCATTGTGAACCATATATTCATGCATTTGAGAATAACATGTGGTATGTTTTATCAATGTTATCCACTTAATTTTAGTAATGATGGAGAGAACATTAAGAATCAATGTATAACTACAATCTTGTTTCAATTGTACTAAATTTTAAATGTGATTTCCCAGAGTTAGTTATAGTTTCATTAGGTATATTCCTAGGGTTTCCCATATTAGATGGAGGATTATTTGTAGACCTCATGAAAATTATAATAGTTCTTTCATAGGATCCACCTTTGGATGTGTTCAGGTTTCCTATGTTCCGTGGGTTATCTAATTATCAGTGGAGGATAAATACAATGATTTATTGGATTTTAGTTCATGTGAAATCATTTACATTAAATGGAAATACATTTTTTTTGAGAAATGCTAGAAGGATATAGAGGAGTTGACATAGATATTAATGACTTTAACTCTCATATGATTTATAAAGGGATAATTCATGTATCTAGTGGTCTGTAATGCATGTAGAACTATTATTGGATGTTTACTAATTAATAGGTTGTTATTGATTGATTATGAGTAAAACAAATATGAGATATAATTAATATAACTATGTGTATTGATGTTTTATGTAAATACATGCCCCCAGTTTCATTGAAAACGTCTATAATTTCTAGGTTATTCTTACATGTCATTCATAATAAAACTCATCATGTTCTCAAAGAAATAAAAAAATAAATGAGGTAGATCAAATGCTCAGTACGGTTATGAAATACAATGGATGATATCATAAACCAGGACTATAGGCATGGGGAATTACTACAAACACATGCGATTACAAATAAACATGAAGACATTATAACAGGAAAACGAGATGAATAAATAATTCCCTAATAAATCATAATCAAGGTTATTCTACAAGACTTATATCCTCATTAAAATTCAATTACATGATTCATAATGAGTTAATACATAATGATGTACCTCATAACTATAACATCAAGGCCTTGTTCCAAGACCATAATTAACAATTTTATCAAGGCCTTATGCTATAATAGTAGATTGTCTCATTATAACTACTGATGAATCAAGGGGATATAGTTATCCCAACCCCTCACATACTAATTCCAATTAATTCATCATATAAATGGGGATAAAAATAAAAATATATATATATTCATATTGAATCTAACATATGAATTGTAAATAACATTTACAAAACATTAATCATAAACACTAATAATTCAGAGTAAATTGGTGACTGGTTGTATGGTATAACATCTAGAGTAAAACCAATAATTAAACATTAAATTAAATTTGGTAGATTATATAATAAATTTTTACTCCCAATAAAACCTACCAATCAACATGAGTGTTTAAATAGAGGATGATAATCTTATAAAATCATCATGTAATTAATTAGATAAACAATATTTTACATTGAAAAGATGACTTCTTTTGAAAAAGATATTTTATAAATCTATAATTTATGTAAGATGATATTTTTATAATAAAAATTATATTTTATACTGAAAATGGTTTTGAAACCCAATTATTTAGGGAACTTGAAAATAGGTAATAATTTGAGAAATTCTTTGAATCAGGATTGTATTTGGAGAATAATTTTTGAAATATCATTTAAATGTAAATAACTCTCCATATATAAAAGTAGGACTATGGTGGGTAAAAATATATATAACATTAAGAAATAATTTTAAGGATTACATTTGATCAATAATAACTAAATTTAGGTAAGTTGAGAATAAGTGTAACCCGAATGAAAATGGATGTTCGGTTAGAAAAAATCATCCCTTAAGTATGATTGTGTTCTTCACTTGATATTAGTGCCATGGATTACCAAATTATATTTATTAATTAATATATACCAAAACTAATTTTTAGGTAACTGATTTACTATATACAGATTATGTTTATTCTTGGAATTCTATAATGGGTTTAAGAGGGTCAATATTACTGTTTGGAAGTGTTTTCTTCCTGGGTATTGATGAACAATTTACTTATATACATATACAAATAAACTTTTAAGATGAGAATGGTTGTCTAGAATATAATATTTATTTTATTTGTTAATATCCAAATTATTACATGGTTATAAAATTCATTTGGTTATTGGGAGTGAAGAAGAACCAATATATAAAACATTAATGGAAATTTTTTGGGTTGATTGGTGGTTATTGATCACAACAAACTCATTTAGATTTATAAATTAATATAATGTGTAAAAAATATAGAACCATACATAAGTTATAATAAATATATTACTGTATGTATCAACCAAACAAATGGTATCATGGCCATCATTGAAGATGGGCATAGAAATTGAAAACCCGTCGACTTTTAATATTATAAATTAGAAAATCTCAGACGGATTATTTATTTTTAGTATAAAAGATGTGTAAAATAGAGATGATGATGAATTAATAAAATATAATAAAAATATTACAGAAAATTTAATTTACATTAGTTATCATAACATTTGGTTCAAAGGATGTGATGAATGATAAAGGAAAAAAAGGAACTCAAAAATAAAAAGACTTTTTGATAAATCCCTTACGATTATTCGACTTCCAAAAACATTAGATAAATATTCATATATTACTTTTATTAGTGAAAAAATGTCTCTTATCATTCTTATATAATATTTATAGTATGGGGGATATATAATAACATATACAAATATTATCCATTGGAAATTAAAAAAGAATAACATAAAAAGAGTTCTTGGAAATAAGATGGGTGGTAGGTTCCCTTACCCCGTAGAGTAACTTCTAAAGCATGTCTTTGTCACCAAGGGGGAATGAGGACCCAATATGAGGAAAACTACAGAGGAAAAACTACTAGATCATCATGGATGATGAGTTTTTAAGGAATGAAAATCAAGGAATGGGTAGGTATTTATAGTAAAAGATAGTGAGTATTTTTATTAATTTGAAGGGACACCTCATTAGTGGTATTTGAAAGACCATGGGTTTTTCCATGGTATTTTCTAGTGGTATTGGACACATGTAACCCCTAATATCATATTTTAATATACAAAAGTAAAATATATTTTCATATTAATTATTACATCATTATGATGACTTTAAACATATCAAAAACTCAGAACAGTATTTTTACTATTCAAAAACATTAATGTATTTTATAAAATTATCATAAATTTAGGTTAACATAATATCGATGTTCTGAATTCAAAAAAAAACTCCATATTTTTTAAACAATTTTTTATATTTGATTAATGAAATTTTTATGTAAAATCATAATTGAATATATAAATAACAATTTTAAAAATGTAATTCATTTTATAAAAACATGAATAATTAATAAATATATCCTCATCAAATAAACATAAGATAATAAAATAAAAATATGATTAAATACGAATAATGTTCATATTAATATTCTTATTATTATTCACAATGGTATGTTACCATTTCACAAAAATGTATATTGATCATATCAAACTCTAAATATCTTACTTATCAGAACTGTGTATGCCAGTTTTCTAAAATTCAAAACATTAGGGTCGAGAACATATGTTTACTAGCTAGGTTATATCAATGTTGTGTTTTGTAGAGACTTTTCATTTATTTCATTCAATTTTAAACTTATTTTTAAATCATTGGGGTGATAAAATCTCACCCTAACAATAATTTCATCCGTATAATTATGAAAATGTTATGTCACAAAAAGATTAGGGTAGTTCGTTATTATATGCTCCTCAAATCCCATGTTTCTTTATCAATACGTTGATTTTTTCCAAGAACCATTACCATTTCGGTCTTCTAGTTCATGAATATTGTTTATTGTGGCTATAATCCAAATAGTGTCTATACAGTAATATAGGTTAGGTTCCAATTCAAATCATTCAGATGTGAGGACATGTGTTGGGTCTTTCATGTCCTTTATCAATAATGAGACATGGAATATATTTTCACTTTTAAAGGCTACGCGATATAGACAAATGATATGCAATAACACCAGTTATCTATAGGATTTCTAAAGGTCCATTTTACCTAGGGATCAGTTATCATTTCTTCCAAAATCTTATAACACCCTTCCATGGAGATAAATTTTACAATACATAATCTCCAACTTGAAATTCCAATTTCATCCATTGATTATTAGCAAAGATCATTTTTCTTCTTTGAGATGAATAGATATGGGTTTGAATAGTATTTACCATTCCTGTTGTTTCCTAAAAAAGATCTAGATGAATAGTCTTCCTTTCACCAACATCATCTTAACATGTTGGTGTAAAACATCTCATTCCATATAGTACTTCAAATTGGGCCATTAAAATGCAAGAATAGAAACTCTTATTGTATGAAAACTCAATAAAAGGTAAATAGTGATCCCACATACATTGAAAATTATGTGGGAATGATGTCAAAAATCCTTCTAATGTTATGATCATCATTTCAGATTTCCCATCATTTTGAAGGTGATAAGATGTACTCAAAAGAAACTAAGTATACAATGATTTCTAGAGAATTCAATTTAATATTGATGTAAATCGAGGAACTTGATTAGAAGCTATAGAAAGAGGTTCTCCATGAAGTCTAAAAAATAAATATATATAGAGCTGTGTAAGGAACTCTAGTGGAAAATACTCCCTTATAGTGAGGATTAAATGTAATGATTTCATAAGTCGATCTAAAATTTCCCATATTGTATAATTCATTAATTGATATTTTGGAAATCCAATGAAAAAATTCATGGGGATTTCATCACATTTCCATATTGTAATTGGTATAGGTTCCATGACTCCTCGTGGATGTTACTTTTGAGCATTCTCTTATTGACAGACTAAACAACTTGGAACATAATTAGAAATTTCTCACTACATGTTATCCCACCACAAATGTTCTAACAGATAACTGTACATTTTAGTACTGCTAGGGTTTAGAGAGAAATTTAAACTGTAGGCATCATCTAATAACTCCAATTTTATATTTTCTATAGCAGGATCAAAAGGAATCTTCCCATATTTCAAAATTCTTTATCCATATACATGTTTTCGAACATCCCATAATTCAATGCACTAATTATATTATGATGATTCTCATCATTAGGATGAGAACTCTTAATTCATTCCAACAATGATGGATGGAAATCAAATTGAAAAAGTAATGATATTTCACATTATTTGATAAATCCCATATCTATATTTTCTATATCCATAAAGACAAGATCCATTTCAATCGTCATTTTGATTATGGCAGTGTGATCTTTCTTACTCAATGGATCATATGCCTTATCTGCCTTCCTTGTCTGGTAGTGTATTGAAAAATCATAATCCCTGCATACTTTGAGCCATATCTATTTCCTAATGTTGAGTTCTTTCTATGATAAAATATATTTTAATCTCTTGTGATCCATATATATCTCAAAAATATCTCATTGGAGATAATTTCTCCATATATTTAGAGTATATATTATAGCCACTAACCTAATATCGAATGTTTTATAGATTTATTCATGAATTTGTAACTACCATGATGTAATGGAAATAACTATATCATTCCACATAAGGAAACAACCAATTCGTTTCCATGTTTCATTGTTATAGATCACATATCCTCCATCCCCAAATGGAATAGTTTGTATAATAGAATTCACTAATATCCACTTAAATTCTTTGAAACATTCATCACATTAATTTTCCTTACAAACACCACCACGTTACGTGTATACATGGTCATTGAGTTTTCTAAATTGGATATGTTCTGAATGAAATGATGTTAATAACCTGATAAACCAATAAAACTACATACCTTAGTTTTGTTTGTTAGAGTAGGAAATTCTTGAACTACTATTATATTTACAGGATCTATAGATATTCCATCTTTAGAGACATTGTGGCCAACAAAAGAATCATATTTTATCCAAAATCCATACTTCCTAAACATCCCATATAATTCCTTTTATTTAAGAGTCTTCAAAATAGTGCATAAGTGATTTTCATGATATTTGTAGATTTCGGAGTATACCCATATATAATCCATAAATACAACCAAAATGAAATAAATATATTTCCAAAAAACTCTATTCATTAGATCCATGAAAAAATATGGTTCATTTGTTAGTCCAAAAGAAATTATTGTGAAGTCTTAAACCCATACCTTGTTCAAAATGATGTCATTAGAATAACTTCCTTCCTCACTCACAAAATATCATATCCTGTTCAAAGGTAAATCTTTGAAAAATATTGGCCTCCATGAATTTTAAAATTTAAATCATCAATGACATGTTGGGGATACATGTTATTTATTTTTTTACCATTGATCTCCCTTTTGTGAATGCATAACCACCTAGTTTCTTCCTTACTTTTAACAAAAATAACAGCTGCGCCCACTGGAGAAACACCAGGGAGAATAAATCCTCTATAACTCAATTTAAATATTTGATTCATCAGTTATACTATTTATATAATGGATATTAATTATGTTTTCAATGATATTGGTCTTGAACCAGGAAATAAATCAATTAAGAACTCAACTTTATGCTTTGGAGGTTGTCACGAACCAGCCCGACCCGACCCTAAACTACTCCCCCAGGCCAGCCCGCGACAAGTCCCGAGAGGCATTCCGGATAATCCTGGGATGTTGACAAGCACCATTGTAATCAATAGAGTATACATGGGAATGATTTCTCCCATATATAAACAATGAAACAAATAGCAGAATGAAATCGACAGCCCAAAATACATTTAAATAAAAATTGAACTGAACATTATTTGTAAAAGAAACTGAATGTACAACTAAACCAGCCACTCTACAGACCAAAACAGATAACCTAATAACTCCATGTGACCCCTCTTTTAACTCTCCAACACAATTACCACATGTCTCCCAAGACGATCGAACTCAAGCTAAAACATACACAAATGATAAAAACAGAAGAAGACTATTGGTGTGAGTATTAAAACCCAGTAGGTTAGCCTAATATTATTTTACCAATGCGTATCCTTTAAAATAAAAGAAAAAATAATTTTTGGTTTTAAATACAAAATATAATGGAATGTTTTCTAAATAAGGTCCCATGATATATAAGAAAAATTACCAGAAAAGAATTTCAGGATTTATAATCAAGAATTCTAGTAACCATTTTCAACGAGGTAAAACATCAAAATGAAAATAGTTTTTTAGAGGGATGATTTAAATAATTTACACTTCAAAATAAATAACACACACTACTAAATTTACCAAAAAAAACACCATATTCCGAAGGTGATTTCAAAATAGCTAATGAAAAAATGTAATGGGAACACCCATAGG
Organism: Viscum album; assembly: GCA_963277665.1. Taxonomy (NCBI): domain Eukaryota; kingdom Viridiplantae; phylum Streptophyta; class Magnoliopsida; order Santalales; family Viscaceae; genus Viscum; species Viscum album. The sequence continues at coordinate 1,005,267,818 of OY728157.1, forward strand.
CACAACTTAGTTGTGAGACCCCGGTAACTCATATCTTGGTGAAAGTAACCACAATAAATATCTGTTATCAGGAAAATGAGCCACTAGTAGTGAGAATATACCCATAACCTAGTGGTCCCCCAAATTCATAATCATCATAGTTTAGTTAGTGTTGTCATTATTAAACTATCTACATGAAACATGTGCCAAAACCCACAGGATGACTAACATACTAGTACATGTCCGCCAACCTAGATACGTGAGATTCCCATTAGTGCTCAATCAAGTTACAAATATTATCAAATACACATTTCACATATAAATTCCATTCCTAACCCAAAAACACACTAAAATCACACAAACATTATTCAAATTTATTTCACGAATCAATAAACCACTTAAAAGTATTTTAAAACAATTTCAAGAAGTGTATTGAGGCTTTGCACATAAAACTCATTCAAAAACACTATTTTAATTATAAAAACACAACAAAACCATACACAACCATAATTTTCAGAACTAAAAAAATTTAATAAAATCATTTCATAGACCATAAAACAATCCCAATGGAAACAACATGGTATATACAAGTAAAACACTCATTCTTCATTTTTAGGAAAGGCCAAATGAGCCTTTAATCATTTTCTCAAAACTATCATTTGACAGAGTTATTAAATTAAATTTTATTTAGTAGGTGTATACACATCACTTAAATAATTACAAGATATTCAAAAATATCTTAAAACACATAGGTTACATATTCAAAATAGATCCATTATCATAATAATGTGAAATATGACATTTTTCGGGAACTCAGGCCTAAAGATGTTGTAAACAAAAAATAATTTGTTTTAATAAGCAAATACAAATAGAAAATCTAATAAAAGGATCCCAAAAATATTTTTCACATTATTCCAATGTATTTATAAATCTAAACAAATCATTTTAAATTGCACTTGACATATAAAATCCAACTGAGCAATTTATCAAACACATGGCATGTACTCTTTAACAAAATAACTTATGTTAAGCCCATGAAAAGGGATAAAGTACCATTATCATTCATTAAAGTTAATCAATATACCAAAACATATTCAAAATACCATAAACAATGTGAAAAATCTCATAGAATAATGTATCAAACCAGAGGAGTTCACATTTATACCAAAACGACTATATTTTTAACAAAATAATTCATAAAAAAAAATTTGAACACAAAACCTTTAAATCAAGGTTTCACAGCAGAAAATATCATATAAATATGGATATAAAATAATTTTAATGATGAATATTAAATGATAACGTCTTTTGTAAGGGATATCCTACCTCAAATCATTGGCATATTGTAAACGCACACCCAAAATCACCATTTGAGGGGTTACAAACACTAAACCTATGATGACCAGACCGAAATAAATAAAAACCCATCAAAATTTATGTATTAATATAACACTTGGTCTAAAATGACTAGGGGAGATTATAAAACAATTAAATAATGAAAGGAGGAAGAAGAGGGAGGATAAAGGAGAAGAATCTCACCTTTTCAACTAGAAATTTCTTCGTATTCCATTAGATCTTCGACCTTATAGAAATGTTAATGGCTTGAAACATATTGGAGATGCTTCTATGTTCTCGAAGAACTAAGGAATGATGATTTTTTGGAAAATTATCACAAATTGAATGAGTTATGTATGAGTCAAGTTACCTTATCAAATCTGGATGATTTGAGGTAACATGAGAACGTTGGTCGTAATCCGTGACACATATGAGCTCCAAAGAGGGAAAATAGATAATGGGGGTGAGAATAGGGATATGGAATTTGTTTGGGAGGTGTAATAACCGATATATATTGAATCTAGAATTTGATATAAAATAACCAAATTAGTTTTGTAAAACTGGAAATGGGCCCTTGGGCTGGCCCAATACCTAAATAAGTAACCCAAATTCACCATGTTTATGAAATACTAAGGGATCCAAAATGATATGGTAGTATTAATATATCAGTGGTATCCAAGTGGGCACTATAATGAATGAAAAATGTTGAAAACCTATATGTTTATTAAGGAAACAATTTTTGGTTTTTATAAATATAAATGGGCTCACGGTTGGCCCAAATTATGAAATAACCACCCTTTCTCCAAAATTTTTTTTACAAGAAATGGGGAACCTAAATTTGGGTTATTATACACAAATGGATAGTCAAAACTCAAAATTATTCTCAAACCAAAACCATATAAATGTATTTTTATTTTCAATTAACTGGATCAAAACCAAGACATGAAAAAAAACCAGGTGTGACAATTCTCCCCACCATTAAATCATTCCGCCCCCAGAAAGACATAGTGCATTCCAGATAATTGATTAAGACCTAAGGATTATTTATCAACATGGTCCATCCTACTAATGCAACGACACACCATAAACCATTAATGGATCTTAATCCTCTTACCTCAAACAATACACCAACTCTCATCCACTTCCTGAGAATCAACCGAATGTTCGAGTCAATTCACCCATAACCAAACTAAGAACCTGGTTGTTGGGCCTTATACCAATGAACTGAACAATCACCCAAACCAAAGAGAACTCGTAATATTCAATGACTTGGGCTGGTGGCTGGAATGGGCTCCCCAACATTAAATCACAACTACCATCCGAAAAATCCTAAAGGAAAGATCTTCGTGACCCACAATGGGTCTCCCAACCATTAGAGACCAACTAGAAATGAACAAAAAAAATAAATCAAAATGAATTAGAATTGGGACACACCTTCATAGGACCACAAAAACACTCCCACAATAACCTACAAAACCATGTTTAGAGGAACACAAAAAGAACATTTAAGCCATCAACTCTAAAATGGAGATGACAAGATCTTGGCCAACACTCTCTACAAGTCATCCAAATCCCTACCAATTATGGATGGGAGGGAAGGGGACCCAATCAATGGGACATTGAAACCACAAAAAAACAATGTAACTAACTCAAAAAATGGTATAGGTATGAACTTAGATATACAACCCACATTCCTAGTACTTTGGACTATGCTCTAGCTTCACTCTGAAACCTATGGCTGGAGCTATGATGTATGAAGAATCTCTTGTCTCATAGCTATTCATTGATAATATCTAACATGTATTTCATCACTTAGTTCCACACAGTACCACATAAGACTCCCAATAAGAAATAACAGATCAAGAGATACCATCGAACTCTCTTCCTCAACAACACATTTTTACCCATCCAAGAACATATAGATAAACAAAAATATTTTCTCTAACTTCGAATGGGGGGAAGATTGATCAAGGTACAAAAGAAATAACCCACTAAATATCACCATGAAAATCTACTAAAACCGAGATAATCACCATAAAGGGAAGGAACTTTTAATCGAGCCCAAACATGTCTCTATTTCAACAAATGGGATGAGTTATAATTAGAAGATGTGGATTTAACATGTGAAACAAATCCTTAGGTTGATCAACAATAAATCATAGAAATAGAGAAACATCCATGGAAACATCCCAACATCCAACACATCATTAGAAACCCACTGAACATTAACCCAAAACCGAGCCTCCAAAAACATACCATCTCAAGATGCCACAAGAGTACGATATCTAGATCATAAAGAACCATAATGAATAGACAACAATTATAATACATAGTCTAAACCATCCAAATAACCTTCGGTTCAAAAAAAACACCACATTTTTTCTGATAAAAACACTTTCAAAAAATAAAAAAAACAAATATAAACTAACTTGGTGGATTTTCACATTTACCAATGGTGTTTCCTCATGTGTTACTCACATGAATATTTATGTGCCACCCCGAGTACTCAAATAACAGGTCATACCGGTCATTCATCATTATATATAGGAAACCATGCATGTGAGAACACATGAAAACACCAAATGTAAAAACAAAACATCATCATTACAAAAATAATCATGTACCTTCCAAAGTAACCTTAACCACCAAATAAAAAAAAACCATTTTCAAATTTCACAAGAAAATCCATGCTTCATCAAGAACCATTTTTTTAAAAAACAATCCATTTTATTTAATAGAACTTACAAAAAATCCATTTAATTCCACATATCTTTTTCCCATTAAAAAAAAAACTTCAGCAAGGTCTATTTTCATAATCCGACAACCACAAAGGCTAAAACCCATTTCTAGAAAACACCATCCACTCAAAACAAAACTTCCCAAAACCAATTCATCAGATTAAAAAACATTTCAATAGACCAAAACACCCCATTTAAAATAAATTTTCAGAAATAATTTAAAAGGATAGACACTTTAAAAACCATTTATTTCAACAAAGCACAAGTTTAAATTAGGGAGAATCTAATCCTGATAAATCATTTTCACTTCCTCTGAAAAATTTGTTAAAAAAAACAACTTTCCAAAACCATTATTATATTTATATTTTGAAAACCCATTTCACCCTTTTAAAAATCCAATCCTTCCATTAAAACCCATTTCCATAATTCTCACACAATGATTTTCGAAAAAATTATTCAAAATTCAAGAAAGGTCCAAGAATCCCACAAAAGGGAACCAGTGTCGGTGGGTGACATGACCATATAGTTGGCGGCCATATTTCAAATACAAAACCAACACTAAAAGACTTATTAGGACCATGTCGTAGCTCTTCATGGCTTTCCAGGCCCTTCGAGCTCACTGAGGCCATTGGTCAAACTCCCATAGTCTTATCCCAAAACCAGAAAATCAACAAGAAAAAGGACAGTAATAAAACCAGATATCCCATTGAAACCTAAGGATTGGAATGAGAAAGAGTTCGCGACGCTCTTCCCGCACTTACCCCTCAATTCCCAAAAATCCTACTACATCTACATTTACTTCCCCCATATAACAAGGGTGCTCTAAAAAGAAATGTTTTCTAAGATCCGACCTCATCTGATACCATTTTGACACGAACCGGCCCGAGTCGACCTTGACCCTGTCACCCTGGCTATCCCATGACTAGTCCCTTAGTGCTTGTCTCTATCCTGGGAGGATCGAGAATGCATCTCGGGGCTTGTCGCGGGTCGGTATGGGTGACTGTTTCTGGGTCGACTCGGGTTGGTTAGTGACAGAGGTTGTCCACATAAATCCTCTAGAAAAACATCAATATATTCTTTCACAATAGGTATATCATCGATTTGAACAATTCTATCCACACTCATAAATATCAAGATCCCATCCTACCCATGAATTGAATTCAATAGAGATATCTAGGGTTGATCTATATGAGAATCATATAAATATGTTTATTCCCTAAAGATAAAAGATTCCACATAGTCTTAAAAAATTGCAACTTCCATCTTCTTTCAATATATTTCCACATCATAATTTGAAGACCAATCCATACATAGGATTATATAATTGTAATTAATTAGTATGATGATAAGGTTTTAAATTTAGCAATGATTATGTGTCATAAGGAGGATTTATAGACACATATTTGTTACAAAGATTAATCCCTTATATGTTTTTACTAACAAATCCTTTATTAAATCAAATTGGATATATAAAATTTTTCTAGAAAAATTGGAAGATATAAAATAATGTGATGATCTAGAATAAAATAATGAATTGGGAATGTTTTAGGAAATGATTAATGTACTTTCCACCAAATATTTTAGAATCTAAATCTCAAAAGTTTTGATCAAATAAACTTTGACATGATCCCATTTCCATTTTAAGGCCACATTCCTTGATGGTTTGGTAATGTATTATCATATTTCCCCATTTCCATATAATTATAGCATTGAACTTTGATAACATACTTCTTTCACTTAAATTACTGGGATATGTGTCCTTTTTCTTCACACTTGTAATAATCACACATACCCTTCAGCCAATTACAAGAGTTTCTCTTCCCAGAATTACCAGAGGGTGGATGGTGATCTCTTCCCTTCTTCATCATTTCATTATTTTCGTTTGTAGAGTTTTTAGTATCCATATTCTTCTCTTTAATTACATTAAAATCATATGACATAGAGAATTATATTTTCATCTTGATAGTACATCAGAATATATATTCATATGACGAAAAAAATTAGAAGACTATATCCCTTTCGAAGAATGGTTTTAAACCATTGATGAATCATCAAATCATGCTCCCCAGAATACAGATGTAGTTTGCGACATTCCATTCAATACTGGTGAAGCTAGATTCAAACATTGCAATATTCTATGACTATTGTTTCCTTTAATTTAGAATATTCCTTTTCATATCTTCTTTATGTTCATAATGGATGTATTTTTCAAATAAAATTTATTTTAAATCCATCAATTCCATTTCTTTTATTTTTTATTCCTACTTTGTGTTATGAATTATAGACCAGTAATGATACACATCTCCTGATAGATGATAAATATCTATAAAAAACTTCTCTCTTTTGTTACATCCCAATTTAAGAAATATCTTCTCTAATGAAAATATCCACTACTCCTCTATGTATGGATTTTTAGTCCCATCAAATGATAGAGGCTATGGTCACATATTTCGGTCTAACATAGCTCCTCCAAATTGTTGATCTGTATTCTCTATATAAGATAGGTTATTGTTTATAACTTGAGTCAAATATTCTATAATAGTTATAAGATTCTCAGCAATTGACATATCACTAGACCAAACAATATTATATCGCATTAGAATGAAATCCCTACATGAGATAGACATCTTCATGTAGTTTCAATTCCTACTACTAGGCTCCATTTCTAAAAAATAGATTAAACTAGTACTCGCCCGTGCTATTGCACGGCATATGTGATTACTGGTTTTTCTATTAATAAGAGATTAGTATTTAGAAATGTTGATAAGAAATAGTAATATTGAGTAAATTTTAATTAGAAAGTAATGGTGTATGATAATGGAATAGGAGTGCAAATAATATAAAGAAACAATTCAAATAGTTGACAAAGAAAAAAGAATAGAGTGCAAGTATATGGGTTTTAAAATTTTGATGAAAAATTGAATCTATTTTCAATTTCGATCACAATAACTGTAATGGGGGACTAAAATGAATAATGATAGATAAATCAAAGATAAGACATGGTGTTGATAATGGTGTTGATAATGGTGTTGATAAGACATGCTTGGGACAGCCCACTGCCAACCATGCAGACACCATGACCCATCTCCAATATTATTGGGAACCTTATCCAAAAGAAAACCATTTAAAAAAATAGTTAAAACATAGTACTTCAATTAAAAATTCAGACAAAATTGTATGGAAGCTGTTATTATAAACCTGTATGTTTGTTTCAGCTTCTAACAACAGTATAAATCGATCTTTAACAGTAGTTTGAGGTGCTGTCCAGATTTTGTTTGGCCCATAAAAGAGGAAAAAATTGTTATTAAGTAGAAAATTAACTAAAGGAAGTAAAATTAAATGAAAGGGATAAGAATTTTTGGGTTTATAAACCCCAAACATGTGTTGTAGCTAACTTGTCAATAACAGGACAATTTTTGCAGGTCAACCCCAGCCCATTAGTGGGTGTGGTTTTCAGAGTAGGAACCACCACATCCGGGTATGCACCCCCTTCACATGCACTGGAATGATGAGAAACTAAAAAATATTAGTTCAAAACACAGATATATCCTATAATAGAATTGCACATGATCAAATCAAAACTCAAGAAAATAAACACATTAGCGTTTCTTCTTAAATGTAGTTACTATTTTACATATTAACAATGAATTTTTCATGGGATTGATCAAATTTGACGTACTAAAATAATGTCATACAAGAGGATGTCAATGTATTGATAGTAAGACGGTGACTTGCATTTGGGTGGGGGGTTCAGAACACATGTTCTGTTATTTGTAAATATGTTCTTCAATAATATAAAATCAGTAATGGAGTGCACCAATAAAGGAAATATTTACATACATAGTCTCTCAAAGGTCCATTGCAGAGAGGAGTAATTCAAATCTTGGATAATAGTGAAATAAAACCTGCACATTTAATGACTTTTAGTGATACCTGCACATTAAATTAAATCGGAAATGTCTTTCATACACTATAAAGATGTAGGTTGAAACCATCAAATACTTTAATACAAACTAAGAAAAAAAACCTAGATGTATGTTTCTACTTCCAATAACTAAATGATTTGATTTACAATAGGTGCGTGAGTTGTTGTCCAGCTGTTTTCCTGACCAGAAAACAGAAAAAAAATGTTACTAAATAGTAAAATAACACCTTATGCATGTCAGTAATACTCTAGGTGATCACATCTGTAAAGGAATTGTATTCACTCAGACATGCAGTGTTAAACAAAGATTGTGGTTTTTGACAAACTAAGGCGTTAGATATGCTCCAGGGCATCCACTCCTGGATGATTTATGCTAATTTTCAATAAATAAAATAGGTGTGATCAACCTGATTGAACAGAAACACCCACCCCTCAAAAAGAAAGTATAAACTGTTTCGCATATTAGTCCATGAAATAAAACACACTCTGAAAAAAAGAAGAAATTGTTTTTTCTTACATTGTAGCTGATGAGATAGTGATGTGAATTTTGGGTTGATAATGTTGGATCTAGATTTATGATGATAACTTGAAAAATGATATACATGAAATGTTTGGTTTCTGGAAAAATTTCACATAGATTGATCTTACAAAAAAATTACCTTTTTCAGGAGTATCAATAAGTAATCTTTCTAAGGGATCTTTCATGGGCCTCATCCACCATAATTACACTAACAGGATCCTGTCAAAATAAAACAATGCACGGACACATTAAAAGATGGATTACAACGACATCTAAGAAAATAAAAAAGTAGTCGTGGAAAAGGATTATATAACACCTGTAGTTGGTAAATAGAGGATTATCCATCATCTCTTTTAGCAATAGTATTACCCCATATGTGATATAGTTTATCATGGTCACATCCTGTGCTGCGAGACACAAAAACAATTGGTAAAATAGAGGTTAACTTCTCGAATTTACGACACAATACATGCATTCACTACCAATTCATGTTGTTGTATTCACAACTACTGGTAAAACAATTACATTACAGCGAAACGACACCGTAAACATTTAATGATGAGTAAAAGGGAAAGAAATGTCATTAAATGGGTAACGTACATCCAGAAAACCGGTCATGTACTTCAAAAAACAGAATGTAGAACATAACACCCTATTATTAACGACGTCTACCATGAGTAACAGAAACTAAAAAATCTGCATTAAAACATCCAGTATCAAAAACCGTCACCATTTTCATATTCCATAATGATTAACATCCATCGTAATGATAAAACATCGAGCAAAAAAACTGATAAAAAAACGCCTTTTAGGAAAACCGTCCAGCATGTCATGAACACCGTCCAGCATGAAAAACGTGATGCATGAAAATCATCCAGCATGTAAAATTTATAATCTACCAGCATATAAGATAACAGGTTCAGCCCTGAATCCAAGGTCCGGGGCATCCACTCCTTGATGATTTATGCTAATTTTCAATAAATAAAATAGGTGTGATCAGCCTGATTGAACAGAAACAACCACCACAGAAAAAGAAAGGATAAACTGTATCACATATTAGTCCTTGAAACAAAACATACTCTGAAAAAAAATTCAGACATTGATTTTTCATACATTGTAGCTGATGAGATAATGAGGTGAAGTTTGGGATTATAATGTTGGATCTAGATTTATGATGATAACTTAAAAAAGGATACACATGAAATGTTTGGTTTCTGGAAAAATTTCACATAGATTGATCTTAAAAAAAATTACCTTTTTCAGGAGGCCCAATAAGTAATCTTTCTAAGGGATCTTTCATGGGCCTCATCCACCATAATTACACTAACAGGATCCTGTCAAAATAAAACAATGTAAGGACACATTAAAAGATGGATTACAACGACATCTCAGGAAATAAAAAAGTAGTCGTAGAAAAGGATTATATAACACATGTAGTTGGTAAATATAGGATCATCCATTATCTCTCTCAGCAATAGTACGAACCGGCCCGAGTCGACCTTGACCCTGTCACCCTGGCTATCCCATGACTAGTCCCTTAGTGCTTGTCTCTATCCTGGGAGGATCGAGAATGCATCTCGGGGCTTGTCGCGGGTCGGTATGGGTGACTGTTTCTGGGTCGACTCGGGTTGGTTAGTGACAGAGGTTGTCCACATAAATCCTCTAGAAAAACATCAATATATTCTTTCACAATATGTATATCATCGATTTGAACAATTCTATCCACACTCATAAATATCAAGATCCCATCCTACCCATGAATTGAATTCAATAGAGATATCTAGGGTTGATCTATATGAGAATCATATAAATATGTTTATTCCCTAAAGATAAAAGATTCCACATAGTCTTAAAAAATTGCAACTTCCATCTTCTTTCAATATATTTCCACATCATAATTTCATGACCAATCCATACATAGGATTATATAATTGTAATTAATTAGTATGATGATAAGGTTTTAAATTTAGCAATGATTATGTGTCATAAGGAGGATTTATAGACACATATTTGTTACAAAGATTAATCCCTTATATGTTTTTACTAAAAAATCCTTTATTAAATCAAATTGGATATATAAAATTTTTCTAGAAAAATTTGAAGATATAAAATAATGTGATGATCTAGAATAAAATAATGAATTGGGAATGTTTTAGGAAATGATTAATGTACTTTCCACCAAATATTTTGGAATCTAAATCTCAAAAGTTTTGATCAAATAAACTTTGACATGATCCAATTTCCATTTTAGGGCCACATTCCTTGATGGTTTGGTAATGTATTATCATATTTCCCCATTTCCATATAATTATAGCATTGAACTTTGATAACATACTTCTTCCACTTAAATTACTGGGATATGTGTCCTTTTTATTCACACTTGTAATAATCACACATACCCTTCAGCCAATTACAAGAGTTTCTCTTCCCAGAATTATCAGAGGGTGGATGGTGATCTCTTCCCTTCTTCATCATTTAATTATTTTCATTTGTAGAGTTTTTAGCATCCATATTCTTCTCTTTAATTACATTAAAATCATATGACATAGAGAATTATATTTTCATCTTGATAGTACATCAGAATATATATTCATATGAAGAAAAAAATTAGAAGACTATGTCCCTTTCGAAGAATGGTTTTAAACCATTGATGAATCATCAAATCATGCTCCCCGGAATACAGATGTAGTTTGCGACATTCCATTCAATACTGGTGAAGCTAGATTCATACATTGCAATATTCTAAGACTATTATTTCCTTTAATTTAGAATATTCCTTTTCATATCTTCTTTATGTTCATAATGGATGTATTTTTCAAATAAAATTTATTTTAAATCCATCAATTCCATTTCTTTTATTTTTTATTCCTACTTTGTGTTATGAATTATAGACCAGTAATGATACACATCTCCTGATAGATGATAAAGATCCATAAAAAACTTCTCTCTTTTGTTACATCCCAATTTAAGAAATATCTTCTCTAATGAAAATATCCACTACTCCTCTATGTATAGATTTTTAGTCCCATCAAATGATGGAGGCTATGGTCACATATTTCGGTCTAACATAGCTCCTCCAAATTGTTGATCTGTATTCTCTATATAAGATAGGTTATTGTTTATAACTTGAGTCAAATATTCTATAATAGTTATAAGATTCTCAGCAATTGACATATCACTAGACCAAACAATATTATATCGCATTAGAATGAAATCCCTACATGAGATAGACATCTTCATGTAGTTTCAATTCCTACTACTAGGCTCCATTTCTAAAAATTAGATTAAATTATATTACGTTATGAATCATAATAGATAACTTAACATAGGAAAATAGTTGATATAAATTGAAATAATATTCCTTGTTTATATTATAATCATAAACATGGATTATTTGAAGAAATATTTATATTTAAATCCCTCAAAATGGATTGGATGAAAAATGTAAATTATCACAAGAATATCCCCGAAGAGTGTTAAACTAGGTGATCATTAAGTCCCATTGTCATGTACTATGATACCCTATGTGATGCTTGAAACTTCTTGTCAGAGTTGTTACTTCTAGGAACATTTGTTCCAGAACTACATGGACTTTTATTATCAAAGCTGGGATGTATCTTCTATAAAGATCCACATAATCTAGTCATTATAGAAATTCTAGGAGGTTCTTGTGTGTTTTCCCTCAATGTCTATATTTGGGTTTTGATCACTTATCTATATTTTCTAAATATAGATTACATTTTTTCTATTAAGCTTCATTTGATACCAATTTAAATGTCCCGAACCCAGTTGACCAATGTCGGTGCCTTAATTATTTACCTTGGTAAGATTATAGAAAATTCATATCCTAATGTAATTAATAGTATAGTTATTTTGAATAACTAGATACATACATAAGATTAATATTACAACATGAAAGGGAATACAATATAGAAATTCCTTTTACAAAATCCATAACTTCTACATTATCCCTACATGTCATTCATAATATAACTATTCATGCCCCAGGAAAAAGAAACATAAGAAATGGTTGATCTCAAATGCACAGTAGGCGTAAAAAATACTTGGGAAGATATCATAAACATGGAAATTATGCAGGTTGAATAACTAATAACAGTGGCCTTTAAAAATAAACTTGACCACATTCTGGAAGGAATAAAAAATGATTAATAATTCCCTAATAATTCATAATTTTGGGTATTATACTATTATAATAACAACAAGAAATTTCATTTACTAGTTTCATAATTATCGAATGAATAATTCAAGACATCACAATCATACACTCAAGGCCACATGCCAAGACAATAAATAACAATTTCTCAAGGCCTTTTTCCCAGACTCTAGTTTGTCTTATTTGTCCTACCAATGCATCCAGGGCTATAGAAGGACCCACCAAAAGACATAATATGTGTAATGAATTCTTCATATGAATGGGGATAAAATAATCACCATATACATTCATATTTAAACTAACATATGTAATGTAAATAGATTTCCCTGAACACTAAGCATAAACCCAAACCATTCAGATTAAATTGGGGAATGGTTTTATGATAGCACATCCACAGTTAATCCAATCATAAATATTAAATTATATATAATATATAATATAAAAAATTATTAATCCCTATAATACATAATAATTAACAATTTATTTGAATCATATTAAATACTTTTATAAAATCATTCAGTAATTCATGAGATAAATAATCATTTACTTTGAAAAGAAGAGTTATTTGGGAAAATACTTTTTATAAATTATGAAGTTAATTAATATAATATTTTCCTAATAAATTGTGTTATTTTATAAAGATAATTTCCTTCAAAAAAAATATTATTCAGTGCCCTGTAATATAGATAAGACTTTGAGATATTCCTTTCACTTAGGCTTGTATTTCGAGATGAATTTTTGAATGATCCTTTTAAAAAATATTACACCCCAAAAATGAAAGTAGGATTTTGGTTAGTACACCTATATAGAACATTCACAGAAAAAATATGAGATTATAGATGAATAAATAAGAATTTAATTAATTAAGGAGATAATATGATTAACCGATATAAAAATGGAGATTTTTGTAGAAAACCTTTACCTTAACATGGATGGTGTTTTTCACATGATCTTAATGTCCTTGATTAACAAATTAAATTTATTAATTAATATTTCCCAAAAAATATTATCTATGTAATTGATTTATTGGATTGTTATTATGTTTATTCATATCCATCTTGATGGGTTAGCAAGGTTCAATTTTATTATTTGGATGTGTTTTCATCCTTGGTATTCATTACCGGATTACTTATATATATGTTAGGATAAATAAGTAAGATATGAATGTTGGTCCAAAATAGAAGTTTTATTTTATTTGTAAACCATGAGAATATTAATGTTTTATAAAATCTATTTTGTTATTTTTAGTGAAGATAAATCATTTAATAAAACATTAATGATAATTTTTTAGGTTAATTGGCGGGTTTTTATCACAAAAAACACATTTTGATTTAAAAATTAATATCATGTGTAATCAAGTACATGACATTAAATAAGAAATAATACATATAATATTACTCAGTTTCAACCATCAAAACATTATCAAGACCTGGAATGAATATAGTAATAGAATTTTCAAACTCGTCATCCTTGTATGTGAAAAATTTAGACATCTCAAATGGTGAATTCATTTCTACAATAAAAAAGTGGAAAGGGTAGAAGATGATGAATTATTACATTATCATAAAAAAATTCCAGTAAATGTAGGCTACAAGAATTATCATAATATATGGATGAATGTAAGAGTGGAAATATAGAGAAAATAATGGAACACGAAATAAAAAGGGAATTTGAGATATCAGTTATGAAAATTCGGCACTCTAACAATGTCACGAAAAAATTAATAAATTGTATTGATGAGATAAAAAGTTGTATATCATTATTTATAAATAAAATGAATAGAAAGTGGAACATATAATTATATATCCCAACATAAGAAAATTTAAATTAAAAGTGAATAACATTAAAAATAGTGCTTCAAAAAGAAAATGGTGGTAGATTCCTATACCTTATAAAGTAACTTTTAAGGGCCTGGGGATTGGACCATTGGGTATTGAGGTCACCATAGGGGGACTCATAGAAAGGTCAAAATATCTATGATTCTAAAATTATGAATTTATATTGAATGAAAACGAAGGAATGTGGGGTATTTATAGTAAATTATAGAGGTGGGAAACATATGTTTCCTATATTGGTTATATCAAAGTGGTGTTTTGTAGAGAATTAGTATTTTTATAATTCATTATTAAATTTATTTTTAAATCATTGGGGTTTACATGTTAATATATTTTTTACATATTGAACGAAAATTAGACATATTAGTCAAATTAATTAGATACCAAAAAACCTAGCATGAACCATACATGAAACCAAAACAATAAAAATTTAAATAATGGAAAATACATTGTATACTATATAATTTATATTTAAAATACTCTACATTAAGACACATATTTTATAAATATCACTTTTTAACAAACATCATATTCCCAAATCCATGTTTTATAGATGGATTTAATGAATCACCTGATGATGAGGTGGAATCTCTCTGCACACCACAAGATGTGAGAATCACATATACCAATGAACCATACAAATTTCAGCATGGATCAATAAGATAATTGGAATTAAAAATAATTGGTGATGATCACGGGAATTATCTCAAAACATTTTATATATATATATTTCGTCGTACAATATAGAGACTTCCATATAATTTAGTCATATGTTATGAGTAAATTATGTATTAGTTATAACTATATATAAATTTACAATTATCTAACAAAAAAATTATCTAGTATATTACATGTTATAATTAATAAAATATTATATGGGTGATGTGTGATCCACTTATTTATGAGTTGATCTTTTGGAAGTGATTTTAATTGTCATTTTATATATTGTCTAATTTTCAAGAAAGACATTGAATAATATTTTTATAGTTAGAGAACTCCAATGGGATGTTTTTATATTGATAACGAGTCCTAGAATATATATTGGGTATTTAGGTGAGTCTCACAATATTTGTCGTATTTTTTTGCGAGTTTAAGAGTTTTATTTATAGTGTCCATGATTTGGTATGAATGGATTGTGAGAAAAATTGAGACAACATGTTGCTAATGGGTTTTTAGTTCATTTTGAATAGAGGAAGGTTTGGTATCATCGATAAATCATGGTTTTGGTAAACATTAAAAAATAGATTATTTTTGAGTTTTTGGATGGCAGGAGACATGGCGTACAGTTTGTGCATGGTCTATACATGGATAAGACAACACATGTTCTCTATTATAGAGGAATTTTGTGTGGTGTTTCATGGTTAAAACATGATTAGAAACCCATGTTGTCAAACCATGAAGGCAGTTTTATAATTGAACAGTATGAGTTTCATTATTTGGATAACTAAATGACATAACCATGATAGGGTAGTGTTGTTTGATAGTATAGGGACCATAGGTCGTGCATAAATGGACTAATATTGTTGAAAAAATATGTTTATTCTTAGAAATTCAAAAAAATTGGGATTTTTACAATATTCACCCTTAAGAAATATAGTTTCACCCATAAATCCTTTATTACAGTTAGTCTGTAGATTAAGAGGAATTCCTCCATGTTGTTCCACCTAATCCAAATTTTTTAGGGTTTCCCAATAGATATTATTTAGCGTTTTAAGGTAACATTAAATATCAAGTCAATTACATTTAAATATTATATTTTCCTCTCTAATTTTGGAGTTCTATGTTTCAGGTTTGACATAAATTTATCTGTATCATGATGGACTATTCCATTTCATGTGGGAATTTTAGTCTTCTTTCATAGAAGAGATCTTTATATGATATCAAAATTTCACTATATGGAATTTTTTAAGGTATGTGTTCATAGAAAAATTTCTTATTTTTTCTAAATGAATTATTTTATATTCTTTTCATACTGGTATCACATATAGAGGATTTTCCCAAGAATTTATTTTTATTTCATTGATTACCACCAACAATGCATACATAATGTTTCATAAAAATATGATCCATTAGTGAGCATTCTATAATTATAATGAACAAGAGTTTAATTAAATAAATATTATTAATTATTAAAATTAATTATTAGTTTTCTGAAGGAGGAAATAGATTGGGTTTTCTAGAAAATATTATTTTGATGTCATGTATTTTAGAGAGGACATGGATGGGATTTTTGATGGTTGTCATTCATTGGTACTACGAAAAATAAATCATTGTTAGTGCATGAGTTCTTATAGATTTACCAAAATTATTGTATTTTGATTATAATTTATATTTTTTACGTTGCAGTAATATGATTTTCTAGACCACAGTTGATGCTGATAGTTTTAGATCTTTGATTAATGTGTTAGAACATCCCGAGACCTCATTAGAACCATTTGGGATCTTGAGAAACGAAATAAAGCAACCCATTAGGGGTGTAAACCTTTTGAAATGAAATTTTTATATGTGTTGTGTTTTTTGAAATTATTATCATGATCTTGTAATAATTTTTACCACATGCATCGGGGTTTGACCTGGGTTTCAATCTCGCTGGGTGAAAACTATTTTAGAATTGGATTTTTTAATGTTATGTGTTGACTTTAAAAACATTATAAAATGGGTTTTGGGGTAGATTTACAATGTTTATTTTAAATAGTTTTTTTGTTTAACACATTTGGGGTGATATATCCATAATGAGGCTATTAAATTATTTTGATTGAAATAAAGGAATTAGACTTTATATAAATGAAAAATGTTATGAGAATTATTTTAGGGCTAAAATCATTGTGTTTTATATGCATTGGATAAGAACATGAATTTATTAAATATTAATTGACTTACTTTTTTAGTGTGTAAAAAGGACATTGATATATAATCAATGGGGGTGTTAAAGTCTTCTTGGGACCTCGGTAAGTGATAATGTTTTTAAAACGGGGTTTCATATTTAATTCTAAAGTGATGATGGTTCAAGATGTTCACCCATAGTATTTTTTAAATTAATGAGGATTATATAGTTGTAAATGAATCTTCACGTGTATATTTTTTTTTAGACATGAATAACCCCATATATGGTTTAGAGTGGTGGAAATGATGCTTCATAGGAATGGTTACAGTTTTTTATGATGGTTCTATCCTTTCATTGTCTTAAAAGCAGGACATGATGATCCACATATATGGTTCCAAATTTATTACATGACATTCCAAATATATAGTTTTGAATTTTTTACATGATATCCCATGACCATGGGCCTGGTTATTAGTGATGGAATGATGTATTAGTATTATGGGTTTCATATATTTTATATGAGTTGGATTGATGTTTACAGAATGATTTATCTGTTGATGACACATGATTGGGGGTCATAGATTGGTTTTATGAAAATTGATTGTAAAGGAACATGAGATAGGTACCTTTGATTCATGTTTTTATACCTCCAAGTATGAATGATAAATGTGATTCCCTTATGTTATTTAATGTACGTTTCACCATATGTTTTATGATATAAATTACTAGAATAGGTTAATGTAAGCTTTATTGGAAAAAAAATTCAATTCATAACTTGAAATGATAATGGGATACCCAATTAAAATAATTTTTCATTGAGATGTATCTTCTTTAAGTACTATTTATTCACTACACATTTTATAATCATAGTCAAATGATATTACTATTATTTTAAATAGATAATGATTGTGGTTGCCTATTTTGTTTTACGAAAAGCCTTCTGGGAGCACCATTATACCTGTGAGAAAATGAAAATATCACATGTTTATTTTATGCACAAGTTAGGATGATGTATGAGATGAGTATTTTCATGATTTAGAATCATGGATATGATTTTGTCAAGTGACAACATTATGTTCAACATAGCGTTAAAATAGGGAATTGTGTATTTATTATTAATTTTTTTATTCTTTATATGTGATTTCCCCAATAGTAGATTTGGGTTCATTGTGTGACATGAAAATTTTAAAATGTACAATGTTTTATTATTATTAATTTTTTTTAATTTATAGGATTTCATTTACTATTTTTTTGTATTTTGGAATCTTTTATTCCTTCCAAACCAGTGTTTTTTTATTTATATTTTTATTTCACAATCTAATAAAGGCATGTATTCTCATTATAGTACCAACTTAGAACTACTCATATACATAGAATCCTCACAAGTATAAGGAGGATCACTTGTTTTGATGTAGAAAAATATCTCAGGGCATTGGTTTAGGGTAATATATACATGGTTATCATAAATTATTATATGATATATTTATATTAGTATTGTTTTTCAATTTGGGTGATTGTATATTAGATATATATGAATTTTTCAGAACCAATAATAGATATCAGATAGGTAAATTGTGAGAACATGTTCTAATAAGTCATTTAGGTTACCGGGTTTAGATTGATATTATGTATTATGATATTATAGTTTTATATTATTTTTCATTGAGCGATGAACATGAATTGTTTATGTGATTTTTTATAATAGATTTCTATACCATGGACCATTCAAAATAGTCTAATTAAGTGTCTTTGAATCCTATCATGTGGAGGTAATATGCATTACATTCATCAGGTTAGGAATATATTATCTATATACTATAGGTTTTCTAGCGTGTTAAATTTATTATAATAGAAGACAAGTTGTTTATAGTGTTAACAACTATTAAAATTTAATATTTTTTAAATAAGTAATTTTTTGAATTATACAATTCTTGGTTGACATGAATATGAATCCATTTTGATGGTAGGTTAATTTTATCTAGGGTGAGAAACCTGATAATAAGGACACTAATGAGGACCTCATGAACACTAGGTGTAGTGATCTAAGTGGGCCTATAACATATTTTTATATGATAATTGGAGGCATTGGGGTTTTTTAGGATAGGTAATGTGGAATGATCATCTAGGGATATATATAATATGATGTTTCTTAGAAATGATGTATTCCCATATTGTTGGTAGTTTGTTTCCTTTTTATGTGAGATGCTTGAAATTGGGTTTTTTTAATTTTAATGTCATGTGATGTATTTACTATAGAATATTTATCAGCCATTTAATTATAAAACATTGTTTTTATGTATAAAAAAATATGATTGTACATATGTTTTCTACATTATACATGACTAGTGGTGTTTTAATGGGAGATCATAATAAACTTCTTAACATGACTCCATTTAATGGAAGTTGGTACCTTATGGAATTTTTGGGTGACCAGTTATAGTGGTCAATCATGTTTTGGATGTCACTGATTGCATGCGAAAAAGGTATATGTTTTGTCCTTTTGAGAATAGTGTATGAATGATGAAAAGTAGTAATGTTTTTTGGTGTTTTGGATTCCCTTTTCAATTATAATGATCATTTGTGTGGTATTTCATAATGAATTTGGTAGGTTTATAAAAGGCGAGACTCAACGAAGTTCTTACAAGATGAAATGATTGGGAATGCAGGATGTACGTCATAGTTATGAGAAAGACATAGATCATTTGAGGTGTTTGGGGGTATGTGTAATTCTAATCAATGGTTTTATTATAGTTTTTATGGTATATGTGAATTAAACTATATATTCCCAAAAATGTGAGAATATGATGATATACTGTTCAATTGGGAAAAAAATAAATTCATATGCTTATTCTTCAGTAAGACACATGGTTCCAATGGGTAGGAAAAGTTATGTTCTGATACTAGATAGCTATGTAGTTACCTTCAAAAACATTTTTATAGTGTAAGTAAACGAAGTGGAACCTTACGATGATGACCAGATTATATGTTATCTTATAATAGGGTTTATATCAGTGAGTTACATTTTGGTTTGGAATAAATCATTTACCATCATCATTTGGTAAAATTGTCTACGGGGAAGGAATATATAATGTATAGGATATATGAGTTGACATTTCATTTCACGTGATTCTAGATTCATAATTAGGTTTTTTGTTTTGGTTACACAAGTGTGTGTAATAGTTGAGTGTTGATGGGTTCATCGAGACACAAGAACTTGTGAAACAATAAATCATTTAGATTGTTCATTTGGATATTAAAGATTGTTTGTTTGTGATTATTAAAAAGACTAGGTAGTTGCGAGTTCATTTAGAACCAATTTGGTATGATTATACTCTTATTTTAAGGGATTCACATGGATTTTAAAAGGTATTTTCATGCCCATGTAATTCCTAGTGACATCTTAAATGGTTGAGATTGTTGAGGTATTCAGCAAATAAATCTAATAGAAGTTGTAATATAGAGACGATGATGTGCATTATATTGACTTAATCTTAATAAAATTGAAGAATAATTAGTTATACACTTTTACTCATAAACATATAGACATTTTTTATGAAGTGCCTCTTTTGATATTCTGCTCCCAGAGTGGTAGAAGTGAAGTTGTATGGTAAGAATTAGACCATCGACTAGAGTATTTACAGAGCTAATGATGGATTAAATGTTTATATAATTCATAGGTTCCATTTTCTAAATATTTTATTTAGTTATAGATCATAATTTTCTTTTTCCTATGGTTAGAGAGGGATACAACTATGTCCTTCTATAGTCATAGTTTTGGTAAGAGCATGGGATGAGGTAATACAATTTCTTGACTGAGGAATTGATATTGAAAAACTTATTTTGGGGAGTGATGTTTCAGTAATAGGGTTGTTACACTCACAAATGAATTATAAATAGACTATATAAATTAGATTTTATTAGATATAGTGGCACTCATATTCCACTAAGCATCCAATGTTGTGTGTTCTTGAATTGTATATGAAATTCAATGTGGATATTCATTGTGGTGGGTGATGATGATAAGAGTTTATATTGGGATAAATTTAATTTTGAAAATTATACTATATTGCTTATGCTGGAGGTTTGTTATGTAACAAATATGGTTGTGAGTCAATAGTGGATCCAAATATGGAATCAAATAGAGAGTTAGGTATGATTGTAGTGGTTGAGTTCAAATGAAAATGGAATGCCTATTGGTCTGATGAAATCATAACATGGTGATATGGAATCATTTTAGTGGTTGGAGCCACGAATTATATGTAAAATTCATCTATTGATAGTCTTTATTGGCTTGTTATGAAGAAATAATGTGGTGCATTTTATAACTAATCTTACAACTCGCCAATGAATTTTCGATGTGATTTCGAAAGTAAAATAATTTAACGGGGAAAAAATGTATTTTTAATAGTTTTAACATAGATGGAATATATGATTACTCCTGAGTGAGTTGTAAATAATGTGGAACTACATTAATGCATTATATTTTATGAATTATTTTTCGGAATAAATTAAGGTTTGTTGGCGTAATTTGTTACCTGAAACATAGTGATTATTGTGTGTTACATTTGACATTATTTTTTACACACCAGGATATATTATTAGTACAATAATATTATAATGATCATAATAACCTATATAAGTTAAAAATCATGATATGAATATAATTAACTAAATTTTAAATAATATGAATTATTTTTTTATATAGAGAAAAAATCATTGATAGAAAAGTACTTAATTTTCTGTAAAGTCATTATATGTTTTTATAATAGAATTTTTTCCGAAAATTTTTATCAATATTATTATTTATTAAATAAGAAAATATGTTATTGAATCATATTAAAATTAAATTTTTCAGAATAAAATTCATTTTTTAAGTCATCATGAGAAATTTATATTATGTAGAATTTGTGGTACTTTTTTTAAATTGATTAATTTTATCCGAACATTGAAAAATAATGGTTTTTATCAATAATTACCAATTATGTTGAAGCATATAAAAAATAAATTGTTTTAATTATTTTTTAAAATTAAATATTCAATAATTATAAGTATATTAATGCAATTGATGTTATTGTAATATTTTTCATGTAGAATTTTTATACAAAAAGTTTCTATACTATGGAAACATTTCCCATTTAAAACAAGTTCATTCATAGTATCTTTAGGTTTAGAAGAAAATCTAAATCTCCAAATTTTTAGAGTCAAAATTAGATAAAATATATTCCATAATAATGATAATAAAAATATATTTTATCTAACAAGTTAAACACAATTTTTTCTATAATTAATAGTAAAAGTAGTTAATGAAATATTTATGGATATTAAGGTAAAAATTAGTATACCAATATTTATTCTATTTTTTAGGAATTAAAAATTGAACCAAACATGTCCAAAACCCATTAGGTCATCATATTTCATTTTTATGTATAATAGGTTCTATAATTTACAAATTTAGATCCTTTTTTCAAGTGGAAACCTATGTTACACCTTTTTCTTTTTAACAACTCCAATTGTGCCTATCATCTCACATATAAAAGGACACCCACACTCTTATCCTATTCAAAAATGAATAAAAAATAATAGAAAAGAGCATCCCAAATAACTCCCTTAATTACATAATATCTCCAATAATCCTTATATTGTCAAAAAATTCAACATATAATTCCTTTAGGTGAAAACCATAAGAATTTTTCTAAAGAAGAGGTAAAGACCCTAATGAATAAATTAAGTATATTTCTTCCACCATCCCCATAAATTATGACTAATACCTGATGATATAATAACCAAATTATATTTAATATTCATATATTTTATAATATTAATTTCTTAATTTAAATAATTTTCCAATACCATTTAATGGTATATGATATTATCATATCTTTGTACAACATACTACAGCCTTACAAACTGATATTATTCATTTTTTATCACCATTTCTTATAGAATGATAAAAATATGGATTGAATTTTTATATGGGATATGTATTATATTATTATTTTAGAATTATTATATTAAATATACATTCTTAATTCTAATTTTGAGGGAATTGTTTATCATCACTCGTGTGTATAGTGAACTAATACCTTGTAAGTCAATATGACACCTTCATGCTTAAAATAGAATATAATAAGGGTGTGTTAAATTAGGACATGTGATAACTATGACATAAAAATTATTTTGTAATTTTAATATGTTATTTACACTTATTTCACTTTATCATATGAATAAATGGAAAAACCATTTTTGTATATGTATGTCATACCGTCTCCATGAACTGTGTATTTTATATTCTATCGCTAACATGAATGAGATACTACAAATAAATATATACGGAATATATATGATTTTTTATCATGGCTATAAATATTTTTATTTTTTCACCATAATCAATGTAATATTACAATGAATAAAAAACTAATACATACACAAAAAATAAATAGGTTGTTAGCCGATACATAATTTTAACAAGAAATTTTTGATAAAAAAATTATTAAAAGGTACCCTGTAAATATTATATGGTAATATATATATGTGGTTATGAAATATATTTATAATAAGAATAAATTTATTATAATATTGTTTTGAATGCATGCGAATAATTTAAACAATTAAGGTTTGATATGTTTATCTCAGATTTATTTTCCATGAGAGGCTTTCAATATTAGACCATAAAATCTTATATGATATGTTTAGACTACCCATGAATTTATTTTATTATTGTAATCCTTACAGTTATGTTTATTTATAAATAATTTTTACTATCTACCTTTCATGAGATTTACAATTAACATGTTACCAATTCGGTGAGGCATTTTTGTCTCAACATAACTTCTCTAACAAATATGTTTTTTTCTACACATATAGTCCTTTATTAGGTGTAAATATTTTCCCATTGACATACTATTTATGTAATATCTTTATATTCATGATGTTTAATGTTCTTTTTAATGTTATGAATAATAGGTTTTACATTTCAATTGACACCAAAGTGTTAAATGTTTTATTTCAAAATCTAATTCTTTATTAGGATTGACTATAATTTCTATTTGGTTAATGAAATATTATTACCTATATATTAGAAACCCATGAATATTTTTATGATGTTATTATTTTAGGAAAATAAATGATTTCCCATTCATTTTAATCTATTCCCTTATGAATTATTCTAAAATAATTTTTTAAATGAAAAATGTATTTACATTTATCATTTGCTAAATCACCTATTTAGATCAAATATAATTTTCTAATATTTTAATAAAATAGTGGTTAATATTATTAGAAATAATAATTAATTTCATCATATATATGATTTTTTAAAGTAATCATTATATAATTTTCAAACATGGTCCATAAAAATTTTATTAAAAATGAAAAAAGAACCGTTATTTTAATGTATATGTCAACAAGAAAATTTCCTCCTCTAATCACCAATATTTTATTAAAATATTCCTTTATATTTTTTCAGGGTTTTAGTCATGTATAATGATTTAGATTTTTTTTACAATTTTAAAAATAAAATTCAAATTAAAATGGTTATTTTACTCCAAAAATGTATAAAATTATTCTAAAGGATTCTTTTTTATGTATCCTATGTAATTTTAAAAGAATATGAATATGAAAAATATTTATTATTTATGACGTGTTTTAATTGTTGATAGTTTATTTTACTCATGAAATGTTATTAATTTTTTATCAATACACTTTTAAGGCTTAGAATGTACTTTTAAAAATTATATTTTGAAAATATTTTATTTTTTAAAAAGGATTTTTCAAACATGAAATTATATTTTCCTCAATAAATGATCCATGTTGTCTTTCAAAGTAATATTATAACTATTATGTCACTACCTGATGTTACATTTACAATAAATGGGATATGATCCAATGATATCATTCTTATTATTTATCTGGATAATTAATGTTAATTTTAAAAATAATTTTTAAAACCCATTTATCTTCCACTGGTTGTAAAATTATTGTAGTAACCCCAGTTTTAGGTACAATAACCCTTCATTCATGATTTTTATGTAAAAGAGGCAAGTTTTAAATAGTGTGTATTTGAATGGGTTTTCATTACATAGGGTGTTTACCTAAAATAAATGGTTTCCATAAAATAGGGAGTTTCCAAAAAATATAGAGTTTCTATAATTTTTTGTGTTTCCATAACATTGGTTGTTTCCATAAAGTTGGTTGTTTCCATAAATCTAGTCATTTCCATAATGATGGTTGTTTCCATAAAGTGGGATGTTTTTATAATGTGGGGGTGTTTCCATAGAAGAGGTTGTTTCCATAAACTGAATGACTTTATATAAATGGTTAAAGTTGAAGGATGGGATAGTTTCGTCATTTTATAAGGAGTTTTGGGACAAAAAGAATGTTCACAAGATTCATAAACGATTGGCCCAAACTGTGCGGTCAAACATTGTTCATATGTCAAATTCAGATCATAATCTATATGATATTACTCATTTTTCTTTATATATTTAATTGATGCATAAAAATACCCTATTTAGAGACTCCCTATAAGTCCCTAGAGCCCTCTCCAAATGATTTTTATCCAACCTAAAGACATACCATGGTTATTTCAAGCCTAATTCTTAGGGGTAAGTACCGATCTTCTGGGTTTTTTTTTTCTGTTTTCTTAAAACACCTTCTTCATTAATTCACGTTTTCTAAGATCAACAACTCATTTGGTTAGATATATGTTTATAATGTCATGTAAGGATAAATCTTATTTTTTCATGATAAAGGAAGATATCAATGTTGCTTTCATGGAATCATGATCCGATTCTTGAGGTTTGTCGCCATTCTTTCATGATTTCTCACGTTTTATTAGATCTCCTTAGATCCACATCTTTTATATCCATTCATTATCTTATATGAACTTATATATGGTATATCTACATTTTTAGATGCAAAATAATTCAATTTAGAGTGATTATCTTTCTATGATAAGAAAAACTAAGGTCGTTCTTGGAGAATCGACCCGCCTTCTTGTTTGTTCTTCATCTGTTGTCAATGTTCATAAAAACCATCAATGCATGAATATTCTCTCTCAAATACACATGATATAATTGATTATTTTAGAATAAAATTGGTTCATTTAAAATAAATATATTGTGAATATCATGAAAAAAGATTCTTTAGTGATGATATATTGTTTTTTGTGAAATTATGTGATGGTGGTGAATAGTTGTTCAAAAGGGGTTTAGTTTCATTAATTTAAGATTATGATTTTTAATTATGAATTTTTTATAATGGTAAATGGTTGATGAAAAATGGATTTTCAATATAAATAGTTTTTAATAAAAATGGATTTTTGTTTAAATGGTTTGGCATTGAAATGGTTTTGATTAAAATGGTTTTAAATAAAAAGTTGTTTTTGTTAAAAGAGTTGTTTTGGAATGATCTTTGAGAATATGTTGTGTGTTTTCATGTTTTTTATATAGTTCATGGTTGAAATATGACCTTGTGCTCAGTTCCAATGGGTTAAAGGCACATGGGAAATAATTACCTTCTGACGACTTGATATATCGACGAGAAACCACTCATGAGTATGGAACTTTCATAATGTAGCATGCATGGTTTGTTGTGTGAACGTGTGGGATAGATTGTGCATTCCAATGGAACATTGAGAAATGGATTTAATTTTTATTTCATTATTTGTCTGGAAAATGAACTTTTTGGAAAATTGGGTTCAATTTCACTTGTACTCATTTTGTTATAAATTGTTTTGGAAAAATCATTATATTTTTTATAAACAATTTTGAGAAAGTGTTTGGTATAAACTACTTAATGTAAATGTTGCTAACTCTTTTATCCTATTATAGTGAGTAGAGATTTCATTGTTGAAAACCTACTGAGTTTTATACTCAACCCTTCTTTGGATATTTGGTGCTTTTATAGATACTATCTTCTAGTACAGTGGAAAAATTAATGATTTACACGTGTTTAACACTACCTCGTGTTGTTTGGAATTTTCAGTGATTGTGGAGCTTAGATATTATGGTGCCTGATGTCTTGCAGTCTCATTAGGTTATTCGGTTTTTTATCCATTGTGTACATAGATAGTTATTTGGTCTTCTGATGTTGCACACTATGATGCGGTTTTTAGATAAATGAAGTTTTTAAATTATATTTTTTTTGTTCTTGCATCATTTAGTGAATGGTTGGTTATTGGCTTTATGGTTTATTTAATCGTTCCCCACATGTATTTTAATTCCTTTGGAATTTGTTTCCATCCTTTTGCATCTTCGGGATGTCCCTTAAGGCCATATTATCAATCATTTCACTCTAAATACAATAAGAATTGGTGGGTCATTAAAAATGGTATCAGTATGGTAATTACTTGGTGGTACAAATGATATCAGATTATTTGGTCCATCCCTAAAAAGTAGTCATCAATGCTTTTGGTCTTTGAGTTCAAATTACTTCTTCTCTATCCTTTGGAATGAAATCATAGACTTGAGTAGGATTTTCAGAATGGGAAATGTTTTACATAAAAGTAAGTAGATAACCCTTTTATGTTGAACATCATGTTACTAGGGAGTTGGGTAAATAAGTGTTCAGATACACTACTAGGATATAAGAATCACATTGAAAAGTTTTTATCCAATGAGACAAGCAAGAAATGTACTATAATTTAATTAATTCCCACTATAAGTTCATACATATTTCCAATTAATGATTCATGTTGTAAAAGAATTGTTAATTTTTTTTAAATTATGAATTTTTTTTAAATGAATGATTTGGAAAAACCGAATCCTTATCGTATTTTGAAAATGGTTTAAATTTCAAAAGAATATTGTGTGTTCTAAAAAAATTATGAACATGGTAAATTGGTTGTTTTGGAAAAAATTGTTGTGAAAATTGATGTGATAGAAATTGAAATACTAAGCCATCAGTTGCTAAATAGTGAGAATGAAAGATTGTGTTGTTGGTTTAGAAAATAGTTCCTGATTGGCATCATAGGAACTAGACAGAAGAGGCTGTTGAGAGTTTTGTTTCACCTTAGCCACATGTAAACCAATATGTTGTCTGAAGCATCACACCATATTTTCAAACCATTAGGTTGGGACTCTAACCGGACACTTTATTTATGATATCATTCATTGCTGAAAATCCAAGTGGATGAAGAATAATTGTCTCAACAAGAGGATCTAAGAACTCTATAACTAACATGAAGAGGATGTGGGGAACCTATTTATTGTGTTTTAAACTTTAAATGATGCATTCTATGATGAAAATGCAATATTCTCTCGGTGAAAGATAATTTTAATCAATTGTGTGAAGTGAATGTGCTACAAAAATTGATGGAGCTGAGTAGATATGGGACTTCTTAATGTTTGAGATGGAGGTATATGATGTAATCTTGGGTACAGATCGGATGATAATGTTCGAGGCTCAAATCGACTATTATTGGAGAACAATTAGTTTCATTACTGAGGATGACATAAAACATCTCTTCAGAGGAAAAATAGTAATGATGGGTGCAATGATCTTGTTCGTACCAATGGTGGTAAAAATCCTTTATTGGTTGTAATAATTGACTTGGGAATCAATGTTATAGAATGAGGAATAAAGTTTTCCCGTTTTTGTGGATCAATATCTAGATGCCTCTTGCATAAATTTATTAGGGTTATTACCTCTAAGGGAACTGGAGTTTGTGATTAATCTCATCCCATTGACCAACCCTATGTTACTTTTATATTATAGGATGGAACCAATAGAGTTACACGAATTTAAATTGTAGTTATAGGAGCTAAAAAAGGGATTCATTCTACCAAGTTCGTATTTGTGGGTAGAACTAGTTTTTTTCATGAAGAAGGCAGTTGGAACTCTTCAGATGTGTGTTGATTATCGTAAGCTTAACCAAGTTATTATAAAGAACAGATATCAGCATCCATGTATTGATGATCTATTTGATCAATTATAGGGAACTCATTGGTTATCCATAATTGATATTCAACCATGATATCACCAATTGCGAGTTCAGAAAAAGGTTATTCCAATGAAAACATATATAAGTATATATGGCCACTATGAGTATGAAATCAATACATTCAGTATAACAAATGCACTAGTGGTATTCATGGAAATGATGAGTCAAATATATTATCAATATTTTTATTATTTTTTGGTGGTGTTTTTGGAAAATAGTTTTCTCTATTCAATGAGAAGGACTGAACATGAGGACCTCGTGGAAACAATGTTACAAATCTGGAGAGATCACCATTTGTAGAAAAAATTATCAATTTGAGATATTTTGATATAGGAAGTAATTTTTATTGGCCATGTCATTTTTGAGAGAGGAATGTCTATTGATACTGAATAGATAGATTCCATTATCTCTTGTAGACCAATAGATAATGTTTTCAAGATACAATGTTTACTTCATCTATCTAGTAAATACTGATGTTTTTTTGCATGATATTTCATGATAATAATCACCAAAAAATGCTCTAGAAATGAATAATTCTTCCTTCCAATGGATGAAGGAATGTCATATAACTTTCTAGGAATTGAATATTTGACATTCATTGTCAACTATACTGATCTTTCCAGAATAAAGACATGGGTGTGTGGTGTATTGTGACACTTCGAGTTCAGGTTTGGGAAGTGTTCTCATGAAAAAAGATCATGTGGTTGCATATGGTTGAAGGGACTTGAGGGTGCATGAGAAGAACAAACTATCACTTGATTTGGAGTTAGCAGCAGTCATCCAATTTTTGAAAACATGAAAACATTATCTCTTTGTTGAGAAATTTAATGTGTTTATGAAGAAAAGAAGCTTGAAATACATTTTTTTCACAATGAGATTTGAAAATGAGGAAAAGGAGATGGATGAAGTATCTCCAAATGTTTATATTTTATATGATGTACACACAATGTAAAGGAAATTCTGTGGTAGATGCATTGAGTAGAAATTCATATGCTCTATTGGTGAAATAAGTCTCAGATGAATGATAGATGATGTCAGTCATAGCCAACCAGCACATGTAATGTGAAGACCGAAGTGATGTTGCAGTTTTCTATTCATGTATGCTTGATCTTATTTTAGTAAAAATGATAAAATATGCACAATCATCTATTACAGAATGTCTAGTTGTGAGTTCAAAACGCAGTGGTTGGGAGACCATTGAGATCTGGAATCTTGATGGGGGATAATTTATGTGTTTTGGAAATTAGATGGTTGTACCTATTTATTATCAGGGAAAATCATTCATGCTTACCACCATTCGAGATGGGATGTACATCCTGGTACACAAAATATGTATAAGGTGTTGAAGGATCAGTTTTGGTAGAGTGGCGTGAAATGTTATGTGGCCAAGTTAATCTTGCAGTGATTAACATGGTAGCAGGTTAAAGAAGAACATCAAATAATGGTTGGAATGTTACAATATTTTCAAATCACAATATTGAAATGTGAACATATAGTAATGGATTTTGATACATGTCTTCCATGAACAATCTACAAAACGATTCCATTTGGGTGATAGTGGACCATCTAACCAAGTCGGACCATTTCAACCCAATTTGTGAAACTCATATATTCGAGGATCTTTCAAAAATATATATATGAGATGTGGTAAAGATAAATGGCGTACCTATTCCAATATTCTCAATTAAAAATTAGATGTTCACTTCTCATTTTTGTATATCCTTAATGTAATCCCTTGTGACTTTGTTTACTATGAGAATGGTGTATCATCCTTAGAAAGATGGGAAATTTGAGAAGACAATATAAATGTTGGAAGAAATGTTTTGGGATTGTGTAATAAACATTGGTGGCCCATGGGAGGATCCTATACCCATAGTGGAGTTCCCATACAATAACAAATATATGACCACAATACACATGGCTCTGTTTGAATCATTGTATGGAAATCCATGTCATTCTACACTATATTGGTTAGAAATAGGTGAGAGTTCTTTAATCAGGCATTGATTTTTCAATGAAACCATAGAGAAGATCCATCTTATCATCAAAATGATGGAGATGGATCATAGTCGTCAGAAATATTTTGCAGATCATCGTCGAATACTGTTGTCCTTTTCAGTAACTGACCATGTGTTCTTGCAGATATCCCCAATGCTAGGACGTAACCATTTTGGGAGGTAGGTAAATTTATCTACTAGAAACATGGGACATTTTGATAAAATGTAATGGGTCAGAGAGCATGCATATCTGTTGGCATTACCAACACAATTCACCTCGGTGCATAATGTGCTCCATGAATCCCATTTGAAAAAGTATTACTCTGATCTTGAATATGTGATCAGATGGGGTAACATTGAACTAGAACCAGATGATTCATTGGTATATATCCCAATGTGGATTCTAGATAGACAAGAGAAAGTCTTGCATAGGAAAAACATCAGCATAGTTCAGGTTTAATTACAACATGGTCAGATTCAGGAAGAGACTTGGGAAGGTGATAAGTAAATGAAGGAGCAGTTTCCATAACACTTTTCTCCCAGTGAGAAATTTCTACATTCCAAGCACATAAAGGCTATTGTTAGGGAAATTTAGTACCAATTTTTTTGGGTACATAACATATTCCACATTTTTTATATATAAAAGAAGTGTTTTTTAAAAGGTGTGGCTTTGAATGGATTTTTATAAAATATGGAGATTCCATAAAATAGAGAGTTTACATAAAATAGAGAGTTTCCATAAAAAAGTTTGTTTCCATAAAATAGAGATATTTCATAATGTTTAGTGTTTCCATAAAGTTAGTTGTTTATATAATATTGGATATTTCCATAAATCTAGGTGTTTCCATAAAGTTGGTTCTTTTCATAATGTTAGGTGTTTTCATAATGTGGGGTGTTTCCATAGACGAGGATGTTTCAATAAAAAAATCTGTTTCCATAAAAATGGTAAAGGTGAAGGATGGGAGATATTGGGGGTTTTATATGAAGTTTTGGGTCACAAAATAATCTCTCTCAATCCCTATAAGGGTGTCCCAAACCTTGTAGCCAAACAGTCCACATAGGTCAATTCTAGATCTTATTCTGTGAGAGCTTACTCGTTTATGCTCTATATATATTAATTTTTGGATTATAAACGCCCCTATTCCTATATTTATTTCTCTAAAAGTCTGGAGAACCTTCCATTGATGAGTTGAAGCCAACCTAGATCCCTCCCATGGTGATTTCAAGCATGATTGTTAGGGTAAGTGCTGATATTTTTAGTTCTTATCTATTTTCCTAAAACTCCTCCTTCTCTAATTATCTTCTTCATAGATATGCATCTCTAGTGGGTAAATAAATTTTGTTTAAAATAAATTAATGATAAATATGGTTTTTTTCATGATAGTGGAATAAATCGAAGATTATTTATTGAAATAATGATCTAATTCATGAGGTATTCACCATTGTTTTTTGATTTTTCAGGTTTTCTTTGATATGCTTAGATATACTTCCTTGATATCCATTATTTCTCTTATCTGTACCTTTAGTTAGTAGATATACGTTTTTTTATTCCAAATAAAATAAGGATGAATCGTGATATTTCTAGGATAAGATAACTAAGTCCATTTTAGAGAATAGACCCGCCTACTAGTGTATTCTTCATCCGTTGTCTTGTTTTGTCAGCACCTTCGAGGTATGAGGATTCTATCTAAACTCCTCTAGGTATAATTTATTGTATTAGATTCAAATTTGTTTATTTAAAAGAATGTTATTGTGAAAATAAAGATAAAATCATCTTTAATGATGATTTCTGTTTTTTGTAAAATCATGTGATCATTGTGAAGAGTTGTCCAATGTGGGTTTAGGTTCATGATTTTCAATTAAGATGTTAAATAATGGGTTTTCTGGAATTGATAAATGGATGATGAATATTGGATTTTCAATAGAAATGGATTTAAATTAAAATGGTCTTCTAATGATATGGTTTGGATTTGAAATGGTTTTGAAGGAAATGGTTTTCTATAAAAAGTTGTTTTAATGAAAGGGTTTGTTTGGAATGATCGTTGGGAATATGTGGAGTGTGTTCATATTAAATATATGGGTCTTGGTTGAAATATTTCCTTTCGCTCAATGTCAAAGGGTTAATGGAACATGGTAATCAATTACCTTGTGACGACGTAGTAGATCGTCGATAAACCATTCATGAGTATGGAATTGTCATAACGTATCATGCATGGTGGATAGTGTGGATGTGTGAAATGGAATGGGTATTCCAACAGAACAATGAGAAATGGTTTTAATATTTTGGTTAGTTATTTTTCTAGACAAAATAAGGTGTTCGGAAATGTTTTTTCAATTTCACATGTATTCTTTTTGTTATAAATGGTTTTTGAAACATGTTTATATTTTGTTATAAACTGTTTTGAGAAAGAGTTTGTCATAAACTATTTATTTAAATGTTTCAAACTCATTTATTCTAGTGGTATGAGAAGGGAAGTCATTGGGGACATCCTACTGAGTTATTTACTCATGCCTACTTTGGAACTTTGGTGTTTTTGAAAATGTTATCTTCTAGGATAGGGGAAAATGTAATGTTTCACACATGTTTAGTACTACCTCGTGATTTTTGGGTTGTTAGATGATTTGGATCCTGGAGCTTGTGGAGCATTAAATCATGTAGCATCTTTATGGTATTTAGTTGTTTATACATTGTGTCCATTGTTACTCATTTATTCATCCACTTTTTCAGAAAAAGATGTGGGTTTGATATATGTGAATTTGTATATTTTTCATTCATTTTTTAATCCATCATTTAGTGAAGGGTTTTGTTATTGGATTTTTTCTTTATTTATTCAAGGGTAAATTATCCCCCTCATGTATTTTAAACCCTTAGGCATTTATTTCCATCATTTTGTGTCTTGGGTATGTCGCTTAAGGCCATGTAATGACTCGTTGTGCTCTCAAGCCAATGAGAATTTGTGGGGAATTATAATTATAAATTTTTTATTAATAATTCATAATTTTCCATGAGTTATGCAATAATGAAATTATGAAATGATGATTAAATATGTTTATTCTATAAAGTTTATTCTATTATTGAATGTTTATTAAGCCCATTTAGTTTCATGTGTTTTGATATGATGAATATTTTTAATCTTTTGGAACCTATATTTATGATTTTCATTATGAAATTGATGTAACATTATATCAAGGGATGATGGTTACATTATAACTATAGATGGGTGGCACCATTACCTATCTCTAATGCATTCATAAATGATGGATCAATAATGAAAAAATTTGATATATATGAACCCAATTACATGTTAAAAATGTTATGTTTGAACATGATTTATATTTACAATGTTGTTCATGGATTAGGATTTCAATTCCATATGGTTATGAATGGTCATAATTGAATGTAGATAAAATTATTTCAGGGCCTGATTTCATATCTTTAACTTATTATTTGGACATGATTCTAATTTTAAATGTTGTTTTTTATGAATATATATATACAAGAAAAGATTTTTGTTTTCTGATGTGATGTTATTATGATTCATGTTATTGGATTCCATTGTGATTCATGCTCTATGAACAACCAATATTTTTTTGATGGCTCAAGGGTATGATCTATGAAAATCACAGAATGGGTTTCAAATGATATTATCATTTTATCATACCCTTATACTCATTATATGTGAGTATCTCACTTTTATATACTTCTTTATCATTTAATACCACCTATTCTTATGTTTATAATCTCTAGGTTTTGATTAATGGTAATGATTATGATATTTCTGAAAATGGATCTAGTAATAAAGAACATAGTTAACGATAATAGAGATCAATTATGTACCATTTTTCAATGTTTTCATGTTTCTAATGGTATTATCAATAAATTATTGTTACATGGATCATTATGAAATGTAATGTATATTCTTATATAATGGTTTAATTTTTATCTTTGATATGTTTAGGTATCTTCAAATGGTGCTGATGTAATTTTTGTGTTCATGTGTCTGTTTAAGCATGGTAAAATTGGAACCATGTAAGTCACATTATGTGGACATTATTTAGAGGTTTTGTTGGGTTATTACAATGGTAAAGATTCCTAGAAACAAATTTTAGTGGTCATAATATTTTTATTATGGTGTGGAAAAACACATTAATAACACCCTCCCCACAAAGATATCAAATGTGGGGAGAGAGATGGTAACTAGTAGTTTCATGCCTCAAACGGGCCATGGGATGGAGACTAGGATGAAGGGTATAATTAACAAGCATAAGGTAGGCATTAACTTATAATTGAATCATACATAACATAAATACAAGAATAGTAAAAAAACGTAAATATTAAAAACGATTTATATAAATTAAATCACAATTTAAAACATGAAATTCCATTTATTACAAAAAAAATGGAGATGAATATTCAAGTACCAAAATGGTAAATCTGCTAGAAACCATGAATCCCAAACATATCCTTCTAGTCCCAAAGCAAGAAATATCGACCCAATTATCCATCCTATACATGTTGTAATAAAAAATAGTGTCTATATACATATGGTGAGTAGAAAATAATAATAATTTGGATCCTTCCTAGAGTAAGTCATTCACAATATAATGATATCATGCAATAAAATGATGAACTATAATCAAACTTACACTTAACCTAAATAGGTATTCAAATTATTATTCCCCAACATGGATATTTATCACTAAGTATCATATAGAAGAGTAAATATAATATAGTGGAGAAACATTAGGAGTAATATGATCCCTCATCCCCATTAATTTATATTTATGCACTAATATTACACATCATGGGCCTTCTATTTCCAAAAGTAATCAAACCTAAAATCACATAGGTATAGAATCCAAAAATTCCCCTCATTATTCACATCATCACATCATACCATCCACACACACAGAGATATATATATATATATATATATATATATAATATCCATGTATTTATTGGGATTCTCCACTGCTCTCATAATTCATATCCAACATCATCATTTATACATCATTCCATTATAGCCAATATATTGAGTATGTACCTCCTACCATCACATATTTTACACATCATATATATAATAAGTCTTTGGATAGTATATATGATAATAAATGTTTGGAAAATAACTACAATCCATTACAAATTTCTATAATAATATATTGGAAAACAAACCACCATGTACAATAGAAAATTTTATTACTATGAGAAGATAGTGGTTCTAGAGGGTTTAGTTATCTGTCCATCCTCCCACTGAGATTTTGCAGTAAACACCCTCTATGTGACCATTGGGTTTCTGTCAACCAAATCGACATTGGTAGGGTAGAATATGAAATCATAGAATATACATGATATAATATATCTCACAACCATATTATGGGAATAACCTTGTATTTAGATCATCTATATATAATTTTCCTCAAACACACAGTGTTACAACCCAGGTTCTTATAAATTGTTTTTCCATTATGGAAATAAATATTCAAATTTATTACAAATCAATAATGAAATAGTGGTATATAAAAAAATTAGGGAATACGTAAAAATAGAATATTATCCTCAACTAGGATAATATAACTAAAATTTATGCATGTTGCAATTGAAAATATGATATATTTAGATGTTGGATTATGTAGATAATTATCTTGAAAATCATATAGTAAGTGTTGGTATTTTTGTGACACATGTTTTATTTCAATATTATATTAAATATATCGATTTAAAATAAATATATCTTTAGGGAATAAAATCAGAAATTAATGATTTTCTTCTTATAATTATAAGATAATTTCATGATACATTAATTAGATTTTCAAAGTGTTATAAAAGTATTTTTGATATAAAACTTTGTATTTTTTAAAAAAATAACTGTTTTATTAAAAAAATTATTTATCGTATTTATAAAATTATTATTAAAAAAAGTCAATTTTAGAATTTTACATGTTTAAAATTTCTTTTGGTGAATTGTTGGGATCTTTTCGAAAATAGTTTACTTTTTGGGTCAACAGTGAAATACGATAATTTATGATATAAACTAACTACATCCACTATTGCGTTATGGATGATGTAAGATTGATTTATGCCCATAAAATAGAACTATAATTAATTATTTTAATATATTTAGTGATAAATTTAATATTATTCATAGTTGTAATTGAAAATAATAAACTAATGAATATTATAATTAAAACACCCATCACCTCCACTATAAATACCACCCTCACCACCTCTTATACTCTCTCCTCAATGCCTTGTAGAATGGTTAATTTATTTTCAATTCCATAATCAAATTCATCCCCATTTCAAAGACTAGATTAGCTTACCAAAAGGATGTATTCATGTTTCTTATAGATGTTCTCAAGGAAAAGAATTCAAATTTAAAATCCATTTTCATTGTCATTTATTTTGTTTTCAATGAATTTAATTTTCTTATTCTCTCCTAAAATAAACTAATAAAATTAAAATTAAAACCTAAATATATAATATATATTATAATTTTTTCTTTTTTATTGAAAATTTGGTCATATGACTCTTTCTCCTCTCCCTATTATTCAAATAATACGATCAACATCTGTGATGTGTCGATTTTCGGCTATAGTGGACGATTCACATTCATTATAAATTACAAAATTCAATGAAATTTATAAAACTATTATTTTGGTTACATAATATTTTATTATACATATTATACATTATATAATGTGCCATGAACAATATTTAAACATGATATAAAATAAAATTATATAAGTTTGTTATGGGCATAAAAACCGCCAAAATAAATTAAATCATTTTCGAAAATATTTAATCAAATTACTAATACTTGAAATAAATTATATCTATTATCATTGAAAATTATTAATACGTATTGAGGCGATTTTTTCCACTTGAATATTTTTTTCATCAATTCTATAACAAAATCCTTAACGAACTAACCATGATGACCATGAAATAAAATTCCCTGAAACAATGAAAATAACAAAATATTATTAATAAATGGGTTGAAATATTTTATAAAAAGATCATATAATATATTATAAATATGAATATGTTTATTTAATATATTAATAAGACTACATAAACAATTATACATTATTTTTGAACAATTTTTTTGTATGAAGAAGCCGAGGTAACAAAACAATCAGTAAAATTCAATTTTTAATTTATCCTGTACAAATTTGAAAAGGAATGTTTTTATAATATTATTTTTTTCGGATTAGGTATTTTTTATATGAATTGTTTATAATTATGTTTATGAACTATACCTCCCTAAAATTAATAGTGTTTTTTATGTTTTATAATGTCTGTAATGGTTATTCCAAGTGTTAATAGGATGGTTACTACATAAGGTAGCATGAGGTTTACATTATAGTATATCCATGGTAGTTAAATACATATGGTAACTATGGTAGTTAAATAGTAATAATTTAGATCCACATGATACCTATATGTATTTATTTATGTTTTGTGGAAATAGATTAATTTGAAAAGTTAATTATTTGGAAGGTAATGTGAGAGAAGTATACATTTGTAAAAATGATTTCGTATCTTTATATGTATTCACGAACTAATGATTTATTTCATTTTATGCCCCTTAAGGAAAATTTTTTATCATCCCAGGCTATGAAAATGTTTTTCACATGGGTTATGCATGGGTAATGGAAAGGAATGATTTAAATTAAATGTCATTATGTTTTTTCACAGAAAGAAAACATGTTTTTGTTTTTAAAGATTCATATTGTAAAAAAATGGACATTGTTATAGTAGTATCATCATTTTATGTTTTTGGTATATTATTTTTT
This sequence comes from Viscum album, assembly GCA_963277665.1. Classification (NCBI taxonomy): domain Eukaryota; kingdom Viridiplantae; phylum Streptophyta; class Magnoliopsida; order Santalales; family Viscaceae; genus Viscum; species Viscum album. The sequence goes on from OY728157.1 coordinate 1,005,306,883, forward strand.
ATATTATTACATAATTATAAAAAATACTAATCCTAAAAGATCATTGGGAATATTAAGAGTTTAATTATAAATGAAATTACCCTTCTATTTAAGGTTTATGATCTGGTCCTTATAGATGGTATTGGAGAACCGTTTAAATAAAATTAGGTGTAATGATGATGTTAATAAAATAAAATAAATAAATTTTACAGAATGTAAATTTTTAAAAGAAATAATATTTAAATATTATCCTATTATTTCATATATTACTTTTATTCTGAATGGGTTTCCTTAGATGAAATTGTGAGGCTAAAGTAGGAAGACACTGAGATGATGATATCATTCTGAATCCACAATGTGGAACATTGGGAACTAAAATCGAGAAGTTTTATTAGTGATTTGTCATTTTATGTATGTTATAAATTGTGGTTTTATCCATGAACGATAACATCTAAATCTACCTCAAATGAATCTGATGATAGTGGAAACATTTATGAGGGTACACCCTCATGATTTTAGTGGATCTTCTGACCAAGTGGTGGTTGCAGGGTCAATTAAATCCCATGAAAATATATTTGATTTCATGTGGATTATATATAATCAAAAGATAATTATTTCTATTTATCTTTTTGGAGGTGAAGCTAACTATAGGTTGTCAATGATAAACAATATGAAGGATATCAAGGAGATTTATTCCTTGGAATTGATTTAATTTAAGGAAATCTTCCACGATAAATATTTTCCTAGGGATATATGATTAAGATGGAAAATAAATTACTACAATTTAAACAAAATGATGATGATTTAGTCTAAAATTATGATAAAAACTTCACCTGATTGGCATGGTATACTCAGAATCTCGTTTCATATATAGATATTAAAATCAATCATTTTACTAAGGATTAAATATATGACACCGATGGTTTTCACATTGTGTTAATTATAATTATTGGGGAATATTGTTCAGTGCGTTGATAGGGAATAAATGGGGTGTACTGATGACCATGTGTACATTGGAAACATGTAAAAGAAATGTTGCAGATGGGATGAAATGTGTAAGAATGAATACAATAAATATGAAGGCATGAAAGTCATGTATTTAGATTATGGGAGGTGTGGTAAAAAGAAACCATGAGAAATCCTTAATAGATTCGAGAAGTGTTTCTAATATGTTATGATTGGACATATGTTATGATATTGAAATGAATATTATCATAGTTTTGGTATGATTAATTTTAATAAAAAAACACAAATGTGTTTTAAATCAATTGAGATGGGTAATAATGAAATTACCCACCCAATGAAATATCTGAATGGTGAGATGGATTTGGATTATAAGAAGAAAATAGAATTTAAATATTTTGTTTCTATTTTTTGATATGTTGGACCATCCAATGAAGTGGAATTAGGTAATGTTTTTACTCATATTTGTCTAATGACATGTTCTATATTGGGTCTATATATTAATTTATTTTGGAGAGAATTTTTGTTAAATTTCAAATTTCATCTCATGAAATGAAATCGTAAATTATTTTAAAAATATAGGTGATAATATTAAGGAAAAAATCATTATAAGAATATTCCCCTTTTTCTGTGGAATGAAAGTAGTTATAAGCTTTTAGTTTTTCCTATAGTAGATTCAGATATTATTTAGGTTATGCAATAGATTTATTTTTATCATTCTAAGAATTATTATAGAGGTAATAAAGTTGTATTTCTCAAATAATTTTAGTTTGTATAAAATAATTAACCCATGCAATTGATAACCTATCAAGAACCCAATAAACATTTAAAACATGAATTCGATATTTAACATTCACATATTTTTGAAACCCATGTAATTTTTCTGATTATTGATTTCCAATGGTCATTGAATATATGAATTTTTTTCTAATGAGTTGTATATTGTTATACCATATTTGGAAGTTGAATTTACTATTAAATGAGTTCATAATACAAATAAAGTTTCCAAACAAACTTATCAAATAGTATAAGTGTAAATTTTTGAATAAAATAATATTTGCATGGGTTCCTTTATAATGGTTTCATTCTTCCCATAACATCACCATGATACACCTTTATTTAAAATAAATATTTTTTAATGTGGATTTATGTTTATTATAGAGAATTAATAATAATAATGTTATGAATAATTATCCATTTCCCCATATTGATGAATTGTTCGATCAAATCCAAGGAGGTCAATATTTTTCCAATATTGACTACATATCTGGATTTCATCTGGTGAAGGTGAATGAGGATAAAATTTATAAATTATTATTCCTAATTAGAAATTGTCATAATTTGTTTTTTGTTGTTACCTTTGTTTTGAAAAATTCTCAAGCTATATTTTTGGATCTTTTTAATATAATATTCTGTTATGATTTATATAAGAATGTTTTTTCATTGATGAAATTTTTTTTTCTTCAAAAAGATAGGAAGATCATGAATATCATTTACATACATTTCTAAAAATTCTATATGAAAATAAATTATATGGTGAATTTATAAAATGTTATTATTAGTTTCAAGAAATTTATTTTCATTTGATCGTTGTAAATAATGATGACATAACAGTTGTTCCCAAGGATGATGTTTTAGATGAATTTACAAGACCTAAAAATGTTACAGAGATTCACTGTTTTCATTGATTAGCTTGTTATTACTGATGATTTGTGAAAAAAGTCCATTTTTATCTATTCCACAAACTATATTAACACAAAATGGGTAAAATATATTTTTATAGAATACTGTGATGCATGTATTCAGGAACTAAAAAGAATATTAGTGAATGTTATTGTTTCGACTTACTTTTAGGAATGGTTATATTTTCATATACATGGAAGATTCATTAATGGAACATGGTTTTGATATGATGCATAATGATCTGTTAATATATTATTAATCAAGACAAATAAAACTGAATGATTTAAATTATACCACACATGATATGGATTAGAATCTAGGGTTATCACCTTATATATTTAATATAATGAATTAATATAGATCCATATATAAAACATGTAATGACCATAAATGTTTTACGTATATTTTTACTCTAATGGAATTGAACATTTGGAAGCAAAGATGTCTGAAGATGACAATGGATTATGATTTCACAATCAATTAACATCCTATAAAAGATTGAAAAGTGTTTGATTCCATTTGATAGAAACATTATCATACAATAACCAAGTTACATTTAGAATATGATCCCTTGAATAATAATTTTATGAATTTTATTTTCGAAGTTATTAGTGAAGGAAATTAATCTGTTTCTTTTTTCAAGTGTTTGTCTTGTTTTCATTCTCAGAGAGAATTATCAAGATGATAAGGAAGACCGTGAGTTACAAAATAGGTGGAATTGATTAATAAGGGTAAATTTAATGAATTTAATTTCTATAAATATTTTTTCATGGTATTTGGATAGAGAATAGGGGTGTCCTATATTTCTTGGATGAACAATAATTATTATGTAAATCTCATAATTCTCTAATTTTAGTTCATCGTGACAGCACTATGGTGTATATACACCATCAAGATATTTACATGATGGATGGAATAAAAATAAATATTTTTATTTTACCTTGAAATGATTGACTTGTATATAAGATAAATTTGATCTACAAAAACCAAAGGGGCTGCTTTATCCTTTTCTAGTATCAATGTGGAAATGAAAATAATATATCTATGCACATTATGGGGGGACAAAAAAACACTTCTCAAGGTTACAATGCAATTTGGTTTATTTTCGATCGATTGAATAAATCTACACATTTCCTTACTATTCTTGAAAAAATTTCTCGAGATTTTCTTTCTCAATTTTAGCACAAAAATAATTTCAAGTTATGTCGAACTACTCTATCAACTGAATATCACATTAATCCCAGGTAGACTTTTATGTTTGGCCATTAATAGTCATTAGGAACTAAATTAATTTAAATCACAACCATTCATTATCAATCTAATGGAAAAATCATGCTAATACTTTATACATTGTATGACATGTTACATCCTTTTCTAATAGAATTTATAAGGATTCTAGTATCATAATAATTATTTAGTTTATTTTTCCTATTAAGGTAGTTTTCATTACAATATATATATGGAATATTTTGAGGTGTTATATGGAAAGTGGTGTCAGAGAGCATAATTTTTGGATGAATTCAAGGATAAGATTTTATAGAACTATAATTAGTAAATGAAATAGTTGAAAAAGTGTTGATGATGTAGAAATACATTAGGATAGCACATAATTAGAATAAAATATATTCAGATAACATGAGAAAATGCATTTATTCTGAGTAATGTGATCATGTTTTCCTTTAAACCACTGATTTGAAAATTTTTATGCATTTTATTATGAATAGAATGCTAAGGCCATAGTTCATTAGACCTTTTGAGATCCTGCATAAATTTTGACCAATTTTTTAACAATGTTGTTTTTCCTATGAGATTGTCTTAGAAACAATGTTATTTTTATGTTTTGATATTATAAATATATGTGTTAGATTCATATCATTATTTGGTAATATATGCAGTTCAGTTGAAAGAGAACTACTTTTATGAAGAAAACCATGTTTATATTCTTAATCATATAGTGTAAGTATTGTATAATAAGATAATTCACCAGGTTGAAGTTTTATTGTGAAACCACATGGATGAAGAATAAATATGGGAATATGATAATTGTATGAGGTAAATTTGTCCTCACCTATTTAATAATGGAATAAAAATAGTGGGGACTCAATTTCTAAAAGGAGAGGAGAGTGTTACGACCAACATAATTGTAATATAATTTTCATTCATTTTCGAATAAAATAGTCATATTAATTTTAAATATATTATAAATAAACTTGTTTTCACATAAATTAAGGAATCTATAAAAATAAATTATTAACCCCCAAATGAAATTATATATAAAATATATGTATTATATAAATAATAATATAAAATATTTATTTGATTCATTAATTAGATAAATGTTCTGAAAATGATAATCTACGCGTTGGTATTTTTTTGACCCATAAAATGGTATGTACAATTTGATAATAAATAAGTTTTTTTAATATAAAATTAATCTTAATATAGTTTAATCATAAATTAGTATTTTATTTTATTATGATTATAATTAAAATTTATGAGCCCTTAATTAAATTTTTAATGATTTACAAAATCAGTCACTATTTTAAAAATTGTATTTTGGAAAAAAAGATTTTAAATTAAAATTAATGTTCGAATATTTAGACGGTTTTTATAAAAAAAAAGTCAATTATTTAATTCTACACATTAAAAAAATTGATGTAGTGAATTTTGGGGATTGTTTTAAAATTTCGGATTTATTTGGAAATACTGAAATACTGTAATTTATGATATAAGAAAAATATATGGATTATTAATAAAATGTTTATATATGTCTAATTTAAGAAAATAATATATATCAATAATGAAATATATTAATATATTTAGCAATAATTCTCAAAATATTCCAATATTTGTGCCAATATAATAATCAAATTAATATTATAATTAAAAATTCCCCTCACCTTATCTACAAATACCACCATCAGCACCTATTTTCCTAACACCTAGAATCACTGTAAAATATGGATGTTCATAAAAATTCTATTTTTGTGACTCTTAACAACATCCAAGACTTACTTTTCACACAAAAGTCCATAAACCAATTCCTATATGGAGGCTCCCAATGAAACGAATTCAGGAGGTAATATTCTCTTTCATTTTCTTGTATTTCATATTCAATTTCAATTATTTTCTTATTCCAAACTCAAATAACCATATCCATGTGTGATGAAAACTCTGTTATCAAATATATACAGTAATTTGATCATGTTTGTGGTAAATTAATCCAAAAAACTTCTTATCCTCTACCTTATTTCTAAATATAAGAACACCATTTGTGATGTGTCGATTTATCATTATCATGGATGAAGAAAATTTATTTTACATTACTGCCTTCATGAATGGTCATAAAAGTAATATTATGGTTAAATATGACTTTATTATACATATTATAAGTTATATAATTTTCTTTAAAAAATATATATACATTAAATTAAAAAAAATATACTAATTAGGGATGGTCATAAAAACATCCAAAATAAGATAAATCATTTTCATTACTGATTTATGTAATAAATCATCATTATATCACAAAAAAAATTACATATGGAATCATTTAAAATTATAGAAACATATTAGTACCATTTTTTTCGACTTCCAAATTTTTTTATTCAATTAAACAAACAAATCCTTAATAAATCAATAATGGAAAACATGAAATTAACCCAACCAAAACCTTGAAAATAAAAAATTATTATTTATAATTGGGTGGAATTATGTATATGAATATAATATAAGGAATTAAAAATATGAATACTGTTCTATAATATATCAACACTAACAGTTAAACCATTATACAAATGTTTTGAACAAATTTCATGTATGTTGAACCTGAGGAAAAAGACAATGGGTTTGAATTAATCTTTTGAATTTCATATATTACAAACATAAATTTTTTTTTTTTAAAATTCATGTTTTATTATTATGACCAGGTTCTTGGTAATTGATTATGTTGTACTGTGGGGCCTATATTTCCCTATATTTCATTATTTATGTTTATATTTGATGTTGATCATAATGGTAATTACATGTGTACCAGAAATGGTTACATAATAAGGTAGACATGAGGGTTACATTATAAGGTAGTAGTGAGGCTTAACAATTATATGGTATCTATAAAGATTAAAATCATAAGTAATTAATTCCCCAAGTTACTCGTGTGGTTTTATTCCTGTTTTATCAAAATATCTTGTCTTAAAAACTTAATTATATGATTCATCATGGGGAAATGTATGCCTTTATGAAAATGATTTTATATGATTATAAGTATTCATGGACTAAATATTTATTTTTTTATGTCCCTTATTGACATTTTTGGTGATGGATAAAGGCTGGGAGGGACAACCTTGTCACATTTCATTTACTATATGCTAATGATATTTTGATTTATGGGGAAGCCTCAAGGAAGTCGATACCCACAATAAAAGCCTTCATCTCACACTATGAGACTATTGTTGGATTACATATAAATTGGAATAAATCCTTCATTTTTTTTGGGGATGAGATCACTACTAGAAAACATAACAGGGTCACCAGATTCCTATGAGTCAAAAAAGGTTCTCTTCCATTTATTTATCTTGGAGTTCCAATCATTTTTTGTAGGATACGTAGGAACTACCTTGATGGAATTTCCTCTCATATCATGAATAAGATGGCCAAATGGAATGGTAAATCTATGTCTCATGATGGAAGGTTGTACCTCATTAACTCGGTGATCACATCAAAGATTGTATAATTTTTTACATTTATAAATGGCCAAAAAAAATGCTCAAAGAATTCCAATGAATGATGAGGAATTTTATCTGGAGGAGCTCTATTAATGATAAGATGTTTATCATCGTTGCTTGGTAGCACTACATCAAACCCATTGAGTTGGGTGGTCTTGGGGTCAAGGACCTTCAGTGTTTTAATGAGGGGCTTATTAATAAGTTCACATGGAATCTCTTAACTTCCAATGACTCATCCCTGGATTTTATTTCATGCAGATTCAAAAGGAAACTTATTAAGGGATACCCCCATTATATGTCTTCATCTGAATGGACTTCCCATCATCACTCCTTCAATGATGTTATGTAGAATTCTAAATGGCTTGTCTGCATACAATCTGGCCTTAACTATTGTAACAATCCATGGCTAGATAGCCCCGTGTACACTGGCGATATACCCCCCCCACCTGATGGGCACATCTAAAGAGGATTTTCTAGATCGTTATCATGGCCTTGAAACCATGATTACTTCTTAGGAAAAACATGAAATCCAGACATACTCTTTCATGGACATTGATACATTGGTCTGGAGGCCCAACAAGAATGGCCATTTTAATTTAAAATAGTCCTACAATATTCTTCTTGTTAGATTTATAGAAGTTCCCCTTGGTTTACCAAATTTAATCTTCCTTTTATCCAACCCTACCGACTTCTTCTTCTCTGGAGAATGTAGATGAACCGGTTAACAACTCATGATCAATTAAGGAAGGCTGTCCAATTGATTGTGTCTGCCTATTATCCGTGCCTGAATGAAACTGAAACTGTACCACACCTTTTCATATGTTTTCCCTTTGCTCAGAATCTCTAGAAATATATTTTTGAGACATCTCCAACATGGATCTATCCTCATATAGGTTGCTGGAAGACTTGATGGTGTTCATCACCATGTCTGGAAGGATTGCACAGATTTAGAACATGTAGCTGGTTGCTGCAGCGGCTATTTTTCAAGCCATGTGGAAAACCCGAAATATCCTCCTTTTTACAACAAGGCTCCATCCTTTCATTCATGTGCAATGCTGATTCATCGGGAGATACATAATACTAATGAGATACAAAATCGTTGCATGGATAATACCTGTACAGACTTAACTGCACTGCAGATGGTTGGAATTTCAGCTAAAATGGCGAATCCATTAGTGGTTATGTTTATTCGCTAGATACGACTGATCTCTCCATCTATTAAGGTTAATGTTGATGGTGTAGCATCTGGAGTGTTGGGTAGATTGGGTTGTCGGTGTGTCTTCTGCACACATCATGGATTCTTCAAGGGTCTCTATCATCATTTTATTGGGACATGAGGTTCTTATAAAGCAGAATTATGGGCCATTATTTATGTCATGAAACATGTTGTCTTTCATAACTAGAATATCTTACGGATTGAATCAGACTCCAAACTTGTGATGAATTCCCTCAAAATGAGAACTCATGAGGTCTCATATATACTTCAACCTCACTGGATCACATGTCTTAATCAGGTAAAACATCTCAACTTGGTAATCACTCATGCATACCGGGAGACCAATCAAGTGGCTAATGTCTGCACTAAGAGGGCAGTCATGGAGATTACTACCTTGTGGAAATTTCAAGACCCTAATTTTTTAGCACCTATGTTTAAGGATGATATGAGGGGAATGTCTCATTTTAGGCTCATTAAAACCCCTTTCTCTATCTAACTGTGTAACTTTACTTTTTCATTCATATTTTAGGGGGACAGTTTTACCGGACCCGATTTTCTGGTATGAATTATGATTTAGTTCTATAAAACTATACACCAAAAAGATCATTTTTAATGTGAGAAATTGAATTATTGGTGAATTTACTGGTTTATGTAATTAATATAGTCAAATCCATATATATAACATCCAAGTTAAAGAATAGATATCCTACAATAATAAAAGAATATTTGAAATTTCTATATTTATTACTTGTAATAAATTTATATTTTCCTCCCATTAATTAATTCATTTTCCATTAATTAACAATTATCGCTATTCTATAATATAATATATTGAATTAAATAAATAATCAGAGTAAATTACATTTCCTGTTAGACAAATCCAAACCATGCGCATGGTTTCTCAAGATTAACACATTTCAGGAATTTTCATTCCATCGTAAACCTAAACCATTTGTTAAGAAATATTCAATAATTATTATCATTATTCCATATAATATGTACTCTACGAAAACTATTCTATAATTCCAATAAGGGGAAACAAGTAGCCAATAACATATAAGTAACTCATGGTCTATGGAAAAGAATAAAAATAAGACAAGAAACATGACCGTCATCCATTAAATATATTCATAAGATTGAATACAAGATATCATCATATCATCAATGAGAAATCACCTCATTAACCCATTAAATCACCTATGGTTCCATCCCACACAACCGTATTCAAATACCAATGCTTCTATCAATCACCTAGGTAAATGTCTTCCACATATTATTGTCCCCACTACAAATATATATATCCAAATAAATAATTGGATCAACTATATAATAGTCACATCTTATCTAGCCTCTCAACTGCATATCATCATTCATTGTCTCAGCCACATCGGGCTCAGATCACTAGGATTGTATCATGAGAACATCACAAATATAATTGGAACTTACAAACAATAAATATTGACACCCGTCCCATAGAATAAGTATTTAATCTATCTTAGGAAATTGAGATTATATGATTTTGAAACAAGTCATTCAGACTTCTTAATACAATGGTAATACCAAGATATATCAAATTATCATATCATAGAAATATTTCTCATTCCATCTTGAATTAAGTGATTCACTATTTATAGATTATAACTATGGGAAACCTAGGGAAAAAATATATAATAATATATTAATTTTAAAAACATAATCTAATCATTTATTTATGATTTTAACAATATAGATTATTTTTATTCTAAATTAACTTACCATTTCATTCATTATCATCAAGAAAAAACATTCCTTTCATTGTCTTCGAAATTGATTAATCGAGTGAGTGGTAAATTCTATTTAACATGAACACTAAATTAGTTTGATTATCATTAAATTATATTAACCATTAGATATGAAATCTTATTTTTCATTAATTATAATGATAATTTATTATCGAAAACATCTACATTTATGATCATTATCAATTTCAACATGATACCGCAAGAATAAAAAAATTCAAAGAATCATAAAACATAGATATCACACTATCTTGTAAAATAAGTGTTATACAAGTATCATAGTATATGAAAAAAAAAACAAAAACATTTGATCACTATCTAATTTCTTAATCTATTTCAATAATAATTTTTTAGTTTCATTATAGTGAAATGGGATAAATCATGATCGGTTGATGATTACATATAAAAAAATAGAGATGAAATGAATCTACTACCTCAAAGGTTAGCAACATTATTCACACAAGAATATGAAAAATCATTGATCTATAATGACAGTCTAATAATATCAACATATATATAAATAATTACCCACCACTACGTAACATTAAATCCATGAAAACTTAGTAAAATCATGATAGATCATTCTCTGACGCTAGAAAAGAAGAAAAAAGGTAAAAAAAGATTTGTTGGAGGAGATAATATAATAAATTCAGGTAAACACTACGTGGATATCCATGTATTGAATCAAGAAGACCAATGATTTAATTCTATAAATGGGATCACAAAAAATCAAGGGTGGGAGTTTTGGGTAACCTGAAATTGGAGAGGGAGGCACTATAGGCTATAAGGTTTCTAAAACATGTCTGCAGGTGAAACCAATGAAGACATAATTAATAAGAGATATGAGTAAAATTTAATCCCCTTTTACATAATTAAATCCTCTAGGTTATGTTTATAATGAATGAATATGACTCTATATATTTATTAACACTAAAAATATACACAGTATAAACCTGTCAGGCCCAAGACATGAAAGCCCATTTCAAATCATGTAACTCTACAAGAAGTTAATTATCCCCACATTGGTACTTTTGTAGCTAATTCCATCAAGACCTCTTCTAACCCATCTCCATGATCCAATAACAATGTAATCATTAAAACGGATAGTCAACATTGATCCATGACCTTACATTAGATTCCACTCAATAAATTCTCTTCCTCAATAATCCACATACAAACCACTATGAATTTGAAAAGGGGTCATCCCAACATCCACCCTATGATATACCTGCAAGATATCTCTATATAAAAATATATATAAATTACTCAATGGAAAAATAGAAAAACCCGGCAACTAATTCAAGAATCTCATTATCACTCTCTCATGGGGGACACCTCTCAAACGAGAGTAAATACGTGACCATATAAACATTACACTAACACAAATTCTAAAAGATCCATGTAAATCAGAGAAAAATGTTATAAATATGATATTAAAATAAAAATAATGGAGTAGAAAGAGTACATGTTGAAATTTAATTACTATGTATCCTCCTCCACACCACCTTGTTTCAACAAAATTTGAACTAAGGGAATTTAATTCTCATGAAAAACCTTCTCTTGGTGGTCCTGGATCTCAAAAGGAAGCTCCTAGAAGGTTATAAAATCATTTAAAGCATTCCAACCCCATGCAATGGTATATGAGTCATCATAAAGAGAAAATATGTATTTGAGAAATTTTAAAAATAACATGTATCTACCTCATTATTTGGAGGCTCCAACGTGAGACAAAACCTCAAAAGGACAAACAAACTGCGATAATGTTTACTACCATATGAAAACCTTCACTTACCATAAAGTGGAGTCATCCCCAAGAAAAAAATATATCCATTTTAAAACTCTAAATGTTTCCTCTAATTATCATTGTAGTACTTTTGGTGATCCTTGACTACCTTCAACCTCTCTCAAACTACATAAACCATCACTATTGTATTATATATCAGTTATAGACTATTAATTTCATCATGTAAAACCACAATCTAGCATAATAGAAAATAGAATTGTTAGAGGTAAAAATAATAACATAGTGCCCCAAAAAATGTGGAATTAAAACTATTATTGTTGTAAAAACCTAAAAATGGTAAGGGACCCCTTCCACAAACCATAAAAAATCAAGGACAAAGGAGAACAAATTTTCATTAAGAATATAGATGGTATGGTCTTTCAAACCATCTATCTATATAAGAAAATTAGTTAAAATAATAACAAACACCCCATATTTTTTTATACCTCGTCACACCCTAGAGTTAAAATATATATCCCCATCAGAAATGATCATCCAAGTGACTTAGAGAGTCACACCACCTCCTCCAGGTAGTACTTCAACAAAAAATCCACTGAGATAAATTCATTTATTTTAATAAAGTCATGTGATTTAACCAAAAAATAAACTATAGACCATATATAATGTCAGTTCTATAAGGCTAGATTTCCATATAGGGGGGGGGTTGAATCAAGTTACGATATATTTAAATCTCTTCTCCTTTGGATATTTTTTCGCTACTAAGAAAAAATCTATTCTCTCTCTTCCATGTTGCAAAGAATAAAAAGAAACTAAGTCATTCAAATGACACATCAAATTTTAAATGGTTCACCATCAATAGGATACATCCTTGGTGCATACATCAATGATGTGATGATGTACCAAATCCACAATAAGCACACTAATGTTTACAATGTTTGAAGAATTATCATTGTCCCCTATGATTTACAACCAATAACAATATGAAAGATTACTGCACTATCAACTGAATACATCCATACTCAACTGTATGTAGATTCCCTATTGAAGTTCTACATTAATCAACAGATGAATACTACTTTACAATAGTATTGAACTAGCCATCCTCACATTTTATGTGCTCCACTTACTGCTCCATGTGTGTAATTACCCTATGTTGAATGAAAAATATCTCTTTTTTGTGCAATTCTATCTCCAAATTTCCAGAAACCTTGACAATTCAATGAAAAATTTATTTTACAAAGAAATATAAACCTCTACACGCAACATCAATTTTTATGCGCAATGTAATCTTCTACGCAAAACACTTAATTTTTTTGCAAAAAGGCCTTTCCATGCTTTTTACGTGCATGAAATATTGGTTCTTCTCTATGTCATAAGATCTATCAAATGATGGGTTTCAGCTCATATTTATTATCAAATGCGACCCTTGTGAGAAAAACACTCATTGATCTCGTAATTATCTTCGACAAAGAAAACACATCTTTTGTGAGTCACCATATTTCACAAACTTCCCCAATATTACACACACCTCATGCCTTTTTAAATTTCCAAGATTGTGATATCAAAACACCTCTTTCATGAAAATAACAATTCCAAAATTTCACGCCCCACTCCAATATTTCATACACCTACCTTTTCCAAAAATACATGTCTCATTTTTCAAATATTCAAGCCTAAAAAATTTGTAAACACTAGAAAACAATGCCACCTTATATCTTCTTTATTATACGACCTCAAAATTGTCCATTTCATTGTCAAGGTTCTTCTGTCAATCATGGATTTTCAAAAAAATCCCATGATCCCGAAAAATTTCCAAGGATTCCCCCTTTGTCACAAACAAAAATCATGGATCTTTTTGTAAATAAACAGAATCTCCTTAAAAATACATCAATGCTGTCTTGGGGGATTTTTGTGCGACAATATATCCCATGGATTTTTTTGACAACTATCCCATAAAATCATACCATTTTAACACTTCATCCACCATTTGGCTCTTTTTATTCTAATATCGATCACGTATTCAATCCACACAAACTCTAATCCGATGTAATCAATGGTTAGTGTGATAAACAAGAGTAAAAGAAAATTTTATAAATGAATCACTTCTCTTCTCACAGAAATTATTGATATAAAACCGATACCAATAACATAGTGTTGGAAGTCTTTCTAACACATTCCAAAACTACTCTTTTGAATTTATCATGATCCTCAGCTAATGTGATAACTATTATTTGATCGATCACTTCTAGCATCATAAGATTTAAAACTCATGTTTCCTCTATCTCGTTGCACCACCTTTCAACTTCTCCCTCTATCTTTGAGAAATTCATTGTCTTTATTCCTTATCAATTGTTCCCCCCCTTTAAAAGTCAATCATTTACCCACTTAATGAATTAACCCAATGGTCACTCTTTTGTGGGATACAACAGAGTATAGAGGATAGATTAGTGTTGTAATGAAAACACACCATACCTCATGGAGAGGGGTTTGTCCCACATCTTTACATTTTGAAGTGTGGAGAGTTGTCTGGACTTCAATACCCCCTCGATGCCTCTCAAATGCATCTTTGTGTAGGTCCTTTTTCATAATGTATGAGACCTGTAGCTTTTTAGGCACATACTCTCTATTTAATATCCCATTCTCCACCTTCTCCTTGATAAATTGATATTTTATCTCAATGTTCTTTGTCCTTGAGTGATGGACTGAATTTTTTCTAAGATTGATACCACATGAGTTATCACCATAGATTTCGATCGAAGATTCACTTCATCTCCCATATCATTAAGCTGATGTATCATCCACAACAATTGTGTGCATGCTTTAGTAGCTGAAACATAATCAGCTTCTACAGTGATTATTGAACTGAAATCTTGCTTCTTACTTAACCAATAAATACACAAGTGGCCAAGGTAAAAAAGAACCATCTGACATTGATTTCCTTTTATCCGTGGAGTAGGCCCAATATGCATCACTATATCCCAATAGTTCTGACTGATATTTTCCATTATATACCAAGACAAAATATATTGTGCCCTTGATATACTGAAGTAATCTTTTCACTACAAGAATGTGCCTTTCATTGGGATTACTTTGATATCTCACTGCTTGACATGTGGACAATACAATGTTAGGCCTTATCGCAGTCAAGTACAATAATCATCCAATGATTTTTTTTTGTATTATGTGATATTAACCCCATTTACTTCATCATCAATGGAAAACTTAATCCGAGTAGAAACTGGATTATTGATTTCCTTGTAATTTTCCATCCCAAATCTCCTTAGAATCTCCTTTTCATATTTGTATTGAGAGATAAATGTTTCATTCATTCCGTGTGTTACCTGTAAATAATGAAGAAATGTTACCTCTCCGATCATTGACATTTCGAACTCACTTTTCAAGAATTCAAATAAAAAATATCATTATGCTTCATCGGATCAACCAAATATTATGTCGTCGACATAATCAAGCACCGTCAACCATTGATTACCGTCATTGTTGAAATTTATATTATAATCAACTCCACTACTCTAGAAACCATACTTATTCAAATAATGATCCAGCTTTGAGAACCAAACTTTTGGTGCTTGTTACAGCCCATATAATGCCTTCTTCAGGTGACAAAATGTGTTCTCATCCACACAAATGAGAAAAGAATCTGGTTGATAGATACAAAATTCATCTTATAGTACCCCATTAAATAATGTAGATTTGACATGAATCTGGAACACATTGAAGTTCAGTTTCACTAAAATGGTTTTGAATAATCTGATATTCACCATCCATGACACCAGTATAAATTTCTTATCGACATCTATTCTATCTATCTGGGAGTAGGCTTTTCACAATAGTCATTATTTTTTTCATATCATTGTGCCATATTCATTCATATTTTTGCAATAGACCCATTTATTCCTGATTAAATTCATATTTGTTGGCCTTGAAAGACTCTTAAACATCTATTTCCTCTCAATATGATCTATCTGTTTATCCATACCTTGTACCCAATATTCTACTTCTGTTGCATCAAGAAATCATTTAGGCTCTACCTGAGATAGGAACAATGTATTCTATAGCTATTTCATTCTTCATGTATGAAAAATTTTATTCTGATCACCTATGATATTTTACCTATCAATTTCAACTCCACTCTTTGGATTATTCACCTATATATATTTCAATTACTCTTGCTCATCATCATTGTCTTCATCAGAATCAGCATCTACCACTTCAACTCCCCCTGTGTTTCTTTCCTATTCATTATATTAATCATGATATTGTTTATTGTTCAACTGAATGATCTCTTCATTCTCCACTACAATGATATCATTTATCTCAACAACATTTCCAGGCCTCTTATTAAAAGATATTCATGCTTTTATTTTTCCATAGTAGCCAGAAAAGATCCCCTAATCTCATCATGACTCCAATTTCTAGGGTTTTTCTTTGTAGAGGTTAAAGCACTTACTTAAAAATATTTAAAAGTACTTTAATGTAGGCTTCTTTCTATACCACATCTCATAAAGAGTATTTCATACATTCTGACACAATAGACCCCTATTATAAATGAATACCAATGTGAAAACTGCTTCCTTCCTAAATTTCACTGGAAGGTCCTTTTCAATGAAAATCATTCTGACCATGTTATTGATTATTTGATTACTCATTCCAACCACTTCATTCTATTTAATAGTTCTAACTAAAGAAACTTGATGCCTTATACTGTGTTTCTCAAGAAAATCATTCACCATAATATTTATGAATTTCATACCATTTTCATTACGAAATATCATCATTTTCATCCCAAGCATCCTTTAAAATTCCCTTCTATAATGATTTAGAAATCTAAATACTTCAGACTTATGGGAAATGATGAATACACATGCTATTCTACTCTAGTCATCAATGATATGAATGCAATACCAATTTCTATAAGTGACTCCTGGGGTGATAGATCCACAATCATTAACATACACCATCTCAAGCACTACTGTTTATTTAATTTCCCGTTCTATGTACGTCTTTCTGATGAGTTTCCCTTGTGGAAAATAATCACATGTATGTGTACGATCACGTGATAGCTTAGGGAGGTCTCTAGCTACATCACATTTCACCAGATCTTCTAGGGATGGATGGCATAGATGAAATAGTCATTTATTCCACAACTTGTTTTCTTCCTCTCTATAAAAAAACAACATATTTTTTCTCCACATACATGGTATAGATTTCCCATTGATCTTTATCCCGATAAAAACACTACACCATGTTATCTTTTGACGATACATGTATTCTTAGTAAACCATATAGAATTCCCTAAGTCACATATATGGCTGACGCTAAGAAGATTGTGACTGAGACCTCCTACTACTAAGACATATGCGCACCTCTTATCTTTTTCTGAAAACATGGCCTCTCCTGATCCAACAATATTCAGAACTTCATCATTTCCAAGCTTGAAAATTCCTCCTTCTTCAAACTTTATGCATGTGACAAGATCCTTATTACCGACCATGTGAGATGTGCAACCGCTATCATGGATCCATACATCTGAAATGTCTGATGAATTAAAGGAAATTTTAGCCAGCACATCCATCTCATTAATTTTCTAATTTATCCATATTTTTGTCATCACACTCATCATAAAATTTATAATCTTCATATTTATCGGAGTACGATAGAACAAATTCTTCTTTCAAAGCTGCAAGTCTATTTTTCAATTTCAACTCACATGTTTGTTCATTGATATTATTCTTGCAAATATTTTTAATATTCTTTGGAACATTCCTCTGTATGGATGATGTATAATAGCTATCCATGGGCCCAAATACTCCCCAACAAAAATATTTTCCTTCAAAATATGTTATAGAGAATCATTATTTGTGTGGATATCACATATTTTCTTGATCCCTTCAATACCTTCTAGATATAGAACACACATTTTTTGAGTGTCCCATATTTCCATGATAATAACACCTGATGAAAGGTGCATTCCATTGTGTCACTTGTAGATGCCTAATTTTTTTTTCAGTTCTCTGAATATTCTAATTTTTCTTTTTACATTAATCTATTTTTCAATTTCTAAACGTGTGCTTGCTGTCTGACATCACCCATGACTTATTTTCTGTTTTTGATCGAGTCATATGTCAGCCTTATCATCAGACCCCGACTGATACTTCTTTCCTACTGAACTACATGGCCCCTCTTACATCTTTTTTAGTCTTATAAATGATCTTTTTTCCCAATTTCACATAGTGGGACAATATTTTTTTATGATCCATCACATTTCATTGCACATTGACTAATTTTTCTTCGACATAATAGATAAACTTTACTTGATATCTCACTTTTCTTTTCAAGACATCAATCACCATTTTTGTTCTTCAATCTTGATCATAAGTCCATCAAAATTTTCTGAGATCTCTGGCCCGAAAGAATATAAGTTTTCATTTTATTTTACTAGCTCATGCATATATTATTCTTATTGTGGAATGTAGAGTTTGTAATCATAAAATACATTGTTGGATTTCTTTTTTTTATCTCCGAAAATATATATATTCAAGAAATGATTCAGATTCATATTTTATTCCAATTCTTCCTTCAATTTATTATTCTTCATCATTAGTTAATGTTTCTTCCTTTTTCGAAGAACTACCATAAACTTATACCATATCATTTTCTCCATGATCTATTCAATTTTCTATATCTCCATCTACTTCATCCTCAAGTTCATATAAACTACCATATTCTTGTGAAAAATGATTCTCTTTCATAATGAAATTTCTCAGGAATTGTTTCTTTTCCTTCACATAGGTTGATATATTTTTCATTAGAATTTTGATTTCATCTTCCTCATCTTCTTGAAACTTCTTAGGGATCCTTGCTTCATGGTGACCAACATTTTGACATCAAAATAAAGAAAGTGGATGTTTCCAATTGAACATTTATTTTACTCTTTAAATATTCAAGGAAATGAATGATATTACCTCATCATTATCTTCTTCAACCAAATAGTATATAGTGGTGAGCTTATTCATTCCGTTTAATTCCACATCTTTATATTTTACCTTTTCCACATCATTGTTATCATCATTTCACTTTTCATATGCAACAAGGGTGCATTGATGTTATCCAATGTCATCACATTTTTGCCTTTATCTTCCAAAAACATAATATTTCAGATTCAACCAAGGTTGATGTATCCTTTGGATGCACATTAATATATTTATATCTTCAATGACTTCACCATGACCTCACATGTATTCCACTACCACATTTACCCTATCAAAGAATGCATCAACATACTCATTTGGGTTTATTGTCATATCTTCATATTTTTTCCACAAAACCTAAATAACAACAACTTCATATAGATATCATTGGATATGGCTACTCCTAAAGCATTGATTCCCTTGGGGTCATCATAAAATTCTATTCTCTCTGAATCTGATAAAGAACCGCAATAAATATCAACAATTATACCATGCATTGTATCTATGAACAGATCCATTCATAATGATCATGAGTATTATTACCTCTGATTATTCCATAGCTGAAAATCGTTTCCATCAAAGATCATAATCCCATTATGATTGGTGACCTGCATATGAGAGAGAAACATTGATATTAAACATTAATTTCATAAAAATAGTTTTTATCACAAGTTTAGATACCTGAGGGGGGTGAATCTAGGAATGATAGATTTAAACATCTTCCCATTTGGGTCTTATTCTGCTATTATTAAAAACACAATACTCTCTTTTTTTCCAAAGCAAAGCATAAATATAAATTAAATAGTTCCCATGACACATAAAATATTATGTGGCTCGCCCTCACTAGGATAAATCCAACTTTCGTGATCATATGATCTTGAAACACAACTTGCGAGGAAAACACCCTTCCTCAATTTCACGCACCACTCCAATATTTCATGCAAATTCCTTCACCAAAAACACATCCCTTATTTTTCTGATGTTCTTCTGTCAATAATGGATTTCTAAATACATCCCTTAAACCTAGAAAATCACCATGAATTCCCACTTTTTCAACAATAAAAACATCAAGGTTTAGTTTTTCAACAATGAAAATATTCTAAAAAATACATCAATGTTGTCTTGGTTGATTTTTTTCTAAAATATAATCACGAAATCCCTGATATTTATAAAAACCCGGAAGGATTTATATTTATATTTCCCATCACATCCTACAAGGATCTTATAATTACTAGAGTAACCCATTGGGAAACATGTTCTCAACATTTACCTTTTCATTGAATAATGTTTATGAATTTTTTTTGCAAAAATATACATCCTCTCTGGACCCCAAAACTGACCATTTAATGATTTGTAAATCCTAATCACACTGGGATGTTCTGCCAAAGGAGAAATATGAATGTCCCACGGAACCATCTCATGCATTACTAAATAAAGGTGACGTCTTCCATGGAACAATACCCAATGATGGCCATCCTTAGACTAACCATCAATTGAATCACTAAAACCAACTATGTGTATCCAAAATTATACATAAAATTCCACCCAATGGGACTCCTTCCCATAATGTATGAAATAAGAAAACATTATCATAATGAAAATAAAACATCTACCTCCCAATTGTACAATATATATAAGCATCATGGAGATTTTATATACCACTTTCCAAAAATATCCATATTCACACATGAAGTCACTATGTGACATTATGATCAATGAATCAACTATAAGATTTTCCATACCTAGATTATATGAAAGAATGAAAAAACAATCCTTTATGAATTCCATTGAATTTCATAAAGAAATTTCATAAAAAAATTGGGTATGGTATTCCTCGGTCTCTGATAGTCAGTAGAAACAATCAAACCTTTACGATAAGGTAATGTCTGATCAACATCATTTAAAACACCACTTCATCAAACTCGAGGCCATAGGTTACATAGTTACTCCCAGGGGGACATTAATGCAAATTACCATAATAAAAATATGATATATGATACATTAGAACAAAATCTAATACATGACATGAATAATCATAAAAAACAATAAATGAAAACCCACTTCTAGAAGAAATGGGACAACTGTGATGAAAAAAAATCTCATATAGTTACTCAAAAGAGTCGTGATACTATTACTTACACATTAATTTCAAATCATTTTTATTCAAAGATATTATTGGAGATTAATTGTTATATAACGTATCTATGAATATCCTATAATAGATTAAAAGGCCAGGTAAACTTTTCACCTATACCATTATATTGGGGGCTACCAAAGAAAAAAATTACCGATATTTTAAATATACATATGTAATCATTTTAGGGATACCACATTACCAATTAAATGGAATTCACAATCCCAGAACACACACTTCGATAACCACCCAAACAGCTTCTTATGATGAAGATCTTAAAAAAATAGAACACAAATTTTCTATAGGACCCTCCTTACAAATAGAGTAAACATGTATTTCATTGATGAAATCCACCAAAAACATATAGTACATCAATATGTAAATTGCATTCATAAACCCTATGTACATAGTTGGATAATTCCTAAAAATAATAAATATCGCACCAAACTCATAGTCCCATGATGAAAATAAAAACATGTCTTTTGAAAATCATCATCTTTCACAAGAATCTAATGACATCCATACAAAATGTCAATTTTTGAGAACCATCATTCTCCCTTCAACATATTGAATGAAATAAAAATATCTGGAAGAGTATATTGGTTCCTAAATATCACTTGGTTCATGAAACACTAATTGATAGAATGTTACAATAATCAATCATACTTCTTTACCAAAAAATAATTGTGCACCCCCTAGTCACTCAATCCGCCATAAAAAATGAAATAACACAACATCAAGAAGTAAATATTTCTCCTAAAAATCAAATGTTTTAGTCCTATAAGGATAAATTGAAATAGGATAGATTTTTTGTAGATAATAAAATGAAAACATGATTTCACATTTAGGAGGTAACACCATAGCCTCCTCTACAAAGTCATCGGGGTACTCTTCTATAGACCTCAGAAACACCATCTTCTGAATATACTATGAGTTAATCAGCAACACTTATTTCATGGATGATATGAAAAGTTACACACATATGAACCATATTATGGTATCACTCACCAATAGGTAGCACTTTATCTCCTCAAAAATCACATACATTACATGGATTTTAAAACCATGTATGATAAAAATCACAATTTACAACCAGTCCATGATAAGAAAGATGCCATATGGATGTATCTCCTAAGATAGGAAATCTCCATATGAGTGGTTCTACCCTAGAACTAGCTCATAATATCCACAATCTTCACGTAGTAATGCAATGAGCTCAAACTAGTGTGGTCAAATCCAAGGGAACAGTAAGACTCCATGCCTCATGTCACAATTAATGGAATTGAGTTAGTGATATAAATGAGTGAGTCTCTAATAAATAAATAAAAAATGAACCCAAGTAGAAAAGAAGATAATGGTTCCTCAAACAACGTATATCTCTCATGGAATTAGAAAACCTAATGAATTAAGAAGACTCTGATCTTCTCACTAGAGTCTCTAGAAATTATAAAGAACACCTCCATGGACACTGTCTTCTATTTCAGGAATGGGAGAATCATAGGGAAGTAAAATTGCTACCCATATTCTATATAAAAATACAAAATTCGACTACATTAATATTTTTTCCTTGACTGAAACCTCATCAATAATAGAACTAGATGTGGATCTTATAAAACATGTTAGATTCTTAGAAATTCCATGAACACGCTCCACTTATGACCTCAAACTCTATAAAAAAACATGTATCAAGATACATGGAATAAAAAATAGAGGAACCAAAACTAGATAAAAAATATGATGTTGGATATGAGAAACCTCTATTGTACTATAATCACATAAATCCCAGTAACTGGTAAACCTGTACAATAGATCTTCTTCATGTGGAATCAGGTAAACTCTCCTCTCAGGTTGATGTTCTTCGGTCTAGCATCATATTAATAAACAATGATCTTATCTACAGCTCGAGATATATAATCAATATAAATGGGGAGACATGGAATAAGATATCTTGATTCAAATTACACTACATGTCCACCTCATCTAGAAATCGGTTTGAAGAATATCACAATAGTGTCTTAAAATGGATCTATATCTCTCGCACACTAGAGATTCCCTATTCATGGCTAACATACTATTGAAGATTATCAAAATCCATTGTACAAGAAGGAAACACTAGTAAAAATTATCATTAGAACTTATTTTGTGACACCAATAACTCATCATGATCCTTAGGGAAGAAGTACCACCATTTATAACTATTTATTGTAGCATTGTCCCAATAAACTAATACGAGTGCTCCATATGAAGATAGAATCAAGAAGAAATATAAATCATTATCATCCAATGATCCGTCTATGATTTAATGTGATATACAGGACATATAAATCTGTAGAATTTGGAACTAAAACTCTCTGAGTGTCCTCCACAATGTGTTGTTTTCATTAACCTCCACTATGCAGTGATCGATGGGAACATCCTATTGAACATATTCAATATGAACATATGGAATAATTGGACCTAGATCTATGAATTTAAAATAAAAAACATGTTATTATTCATAAACATTTATTATGGGATATTTAACATTATGTAATTATTTATTTATTATCTTTTCTGCTTTTCAACCTATCCCAATTTCAACCTTTTTATATCAATGGAATAAAGAAGAATGAAAAATGAGTCTTTCTTAGGTCCATAACATTAAAGTTGAATATATTCATTTAGTAGGATCTATATAAACAAGGACTCTAGGTTACGTCATTAGGCCCCCAAAATAACTATGTATTATCCTATTCCCCATGTTTACATTTCCAAATAGAATTAGTTGACAACGTTCGACAACCAACTCATGGATCCTCACAAGTTCATAAAAAAATACGTCATATCCCATAAAAATATAACTATGATACCACTATTTCATGAATCCCTCTTGATAAAGATATTGTATTGTGGGGGTAGAGTTGTTGACTTCCCAAGTGACACCTCCAGAAGGCCCCAGTATGTAAAAATAATTGAGGGTATAATAAATATGAATTTGAGAGGAATTAAAATTTATGATAAACATAAATAAGTGAGAGAAAAAGGATAAAATTAAAAAAATACTAAATCATAAATAATAATTAAATCCCATGTGAAATTAAAAAATTATATATAGTAGTGACACAACTAAATGAGAAATAAAAATACAAAAAAAGATGATTTTTACCTTAAGAACTAAACAACTTCTCAAAAGCCCTGAGGTAGTAATATCTTTCCCAATCTGCAAAATAATATATATAATCCCAAAAATTAAAATTTCTATATATGGTGATAATTAGAGTATACTTAGTTTGAATATCTCTAAAGAATGTCCTTCAAAATATAAAGAACTCATGTTAATGAACAGTGAAAAATATTGAAACTAAATCATCTATTATATTAGAATATTATGTTCCCAGCCTCAACTGGATATATAACACCATGTACAAAATTCTAAAGAATCATATAATATTTTAATGAAACAAAAAGGGTACTCCACTTTATCATCACAAATTGTTTTTCAATCTACCCCAACATCTCATTTACTAATCCATCACACTCCATATGTTGTCTGACGCAAAAAAACCCGAGAAATACATCAAAACATGCACCACATGCATCACATCATCACATAATCCCTTAAACATATTCATATATATTAACCATGTACTTCTTATGATCCATGAAAACTCACACGACTTATATCAAATATGTAGTATTTTACATTAGGCCATTACATCCTATAAACCATGTAAGTACCTAAAGCCATCACATCTTGTACCCTTCATACCTAATTCATCAATTATAGACTATATCCATTAAAACATCTGTATTAAACTATAAAAATCCATAACTACCCTACACACAAATTTATGTGAATACTAACCAAAATTTATAATAGAATGAATAAATACCATGAGAGGAGAGTGTCTAGAGAGGGGGTAGTCAGCCATCCATCCACCAACCATGATGCTAGTGAAAACACCATCATTGATTCCAATGGGGGTCATTATCCCAAACTCACATGAGTGTGGTAGAAAATGAAATCACCGAATATATGTGAAATAATATATCTCAGAACCACAAAATAGAAATAAAAATGTATTAGACTCGCTTACATTGAGTTTTTCATGGACTCCTACATGCCATTACCAATGCTATATATCCTATATGCACACACAAATATATATAAATTCAAAATTAATTACTTTTTTCTTTTGAGGATTTAATTTCATTCAGTGATTCATTATCCATTAATTTACCATTAACATCATTTTAAACTAAAATAAATCTATAATATTAATCATTTATGTAATGATCATGACCACTAAGAATAATGAAAATCTTGTCTGCGGTTTTTATATATTAACAACTTTTAAGCATTGTCATTCCATCATCAACCTATGTAGTATGTTAAAAATTATTCAATAATTATTATAATTATTAAATATATAAGATATTCTAGGAAGAGAATCATATTCTAACACTAGGAGGGAACATGCAACCAAGATCATCTAGCCACATCAATTAGTTGAGAAAAGAATACAAATAAAATTAGAAACTCATCCACAATCAATTAAATGGATTTATAAGTGAGAATAACATCTCTCAACATCTCATTAATTGGTATGACCCAATTTAACCCATTATTCCACATATGGTTCCATACCTGGAAACCACATGTATATAATGATGAATCTTGACATCATAGATGTCTACTCTTACAAAATAATCAGGGACAACCTACAAACATATATCACATCATACAACCTAGGATCTCTATACAATTAATACATCACTTCCTAGCCTCTTAGACTGATATCAAACCTCATAAGATCAGGTATATCAGGCTCACATAATATGTTTGTTATCCATAGCACACAGAAAAGGTAGAAAGAAGAAACACGATATCAATAGGGAAACAAGATCTTCAAAACATAATGTTTATTATTCTAATGAAAACACCCTCTCAAAACTCTATGATAAGGTGCTTGACCTTATCACGAAAAAAATCCACAGAGTACATAGATAATTATCGTAACACACATTGGATTACTATTACATATTTAATTAACTGATTATTTATTTAAATGTTTCAACTATGTGAATCCTATAGAATCAAGAAATAATATGATATCAAAGGGAACAAAATGGCCATGGAATTTATTTCTAGTCTCATCAACCTACATTATTTCCATTCTAAATTAACATTATTTATCAATTTTTATCATCATGAAAAATCTTGTTTCACATTATATATCTCTTAAATTAATCATATGGAAGTAGAATTAAATAAAACACGTGAAATGAGTCATTTTTATTATCATAAAATTATATTCACCACTAGAAACGACTCTTATTTAATTCACAAGACAGAAAAATATCAATTTATTCTGGATTTATGTTCAATTATCAATTACCAAAAGATACTCCAAGAATAGAAACATTCCAAAAATTATTTAAACATATATATATATAACTATCTATTAAAATTTTTGGGGGACCACTATTATGGTATAATGATACAACATCATCAAAATGGGACCACTAAATAAATTATTAATCTAGTTTAATAATTATCATTCCAATTTTGTTTCTATCCAACAGGATTGACCATGATCAATTTATGATTTCATATAAATAAATTGGGATGAAATT
Source organism: Viscum album (assembly GCA_963277665.1). Taxonomy (NCBI): domain Eukaryota; kingdom Viridiplantae; phylum Streptophyta; class Magnoliopsida; order Santalales; family Viscaceae; genus Viscum; species Viscum album. Next base: position 1,005,333,709 of record OY728157.1, read on the forward strand.
AATCCCCATATTAATAATCTTTCAATATGCATCACATGAGAACTAAAAACATCATAGATCTCTAATTCCCCCTCTCATAAGAACATCATCCAGCCATGGATATCACTCAAAAACTACACATAAAAATAATATATAAAATACATTTAGAATATGGGAGATCATATTCCATCAAATGGAATAAATAAATGGAGGAAAATAGAAGACATTCATTGTGAATTGTATGAAACAAAGGTAGAACACATCGTCGATCACCCAACATCAAAAACAGAAGGACAAATATAGATTCTTATCCAAGGGATCTCAAAATTTGATGATAGGGATCCACTAGTCACTTGTAATAAAGGAGATATTCACTACATGATTAAGGTTTTATGTAACCCCTATGTAGGTTAACCCTTTGAAGATTCACTATAAAGGGAATTTACATTATGTTTCTTCCACATTCATGTGTTTTAATCCTCAAGTAATGTTTACAAAAAAATTTACATTGAATCTTTACAGAACCCCATAAATTTTAATGTCATTAGCCAACACTTCAAAAAACATGATCCACCTTTTCTTTTCATGTAATGTTTAATTACATGAATTATTTTTGACTCCACCATTTTTCATCCAACCACATAAATTGAACTTCCATGTCTCCTCCGAGCATCATGATCCTTGAAAATAGAAAAAATGGTGGTCCACGTTAATCCACCCCCTTATTAATATAAATATATTTATTAATCATGTTATGAAATAATAATTTTATTGGTTGTATGGTTTTGGAGGATGTGACACTGTTTTTTTCAATTATCCAGAATCTAAATGAGTTAGTTTCCTAAAAATTCAAGATTAATATATATTTTATGGTGAATAATAATTCCCACCACAACATCTCATGGATGATATGTCTTATGGTGGTATGTTTCCAATAGCTTGTTTCTATATTTTTTGAATCTCCTGATGAAACTTGAATTTCAATTTTTTTATGGGCGAACATTTCATTTGAGCCTCATAATGATGACATGTGATTTGTAATGTATAGAATACTTATTTTAGAGTGTGAATGAGTCTAAAATTATATCATCTATGTTTCAGTTAGCCTCGATAAATTTGGGTCACATTTATGTTGTTTTGGAGTTTTTTGGAATGTGTGCAGGTTTTTAGCACTGTTTACATGGAAGAAAACATTAGAGAAAATGGAGATTTAATATCATATTGAAATAAAAATTTTAATATTTAAATATTATATAAGGATTTAGGTAAACCATGTGTTCCTAATGAGAAATCATGTGAGGTGTTAGAGGTTTTGAGGCCTAGTGTGTGGTTGGTGAATGGTGTGTACATGGTTTAACAAACTGTGGCCTTCCTATAGAGGGATCTAGTGTGGTTGTTCCCAATTATTGAATATTTATAAAACTATATATGAAATTCATGTTATATGTGTTGGTTTTAGAATGTGGTAGTTTCATGATTTCGTAACTATGTAGACAAAATGTGTGATGGGTTTGGTGTTGGATAGTGGGGGGAACTTGATTGGAAAATTGTTAAGATAATATTGTGGAAAAATAGTGAGGCTACCTAAAACATAATTTTTTGTTTTATTTTACCTAAGTTAAATTATGGTATATTTAGTTTCCCCCACCCCTATTTTCCTTAGAATACGTGATGACTAGAATGGTCTCATACCCTTTGTTCCATCTTCTTTCCCCTTTGGATTCAGCAGTTTTATTGGAAATTATTCATCATTTAGAGGTAATATTCAGCATAAAGTGTGTTCCATTCAATTAATATTTAGATTTATCTAATTATAGAGTTCCCCATTTATTTTTTGGTTTATTATTTAAATACATTATTCTAGAATATTCTATTTTCATGGTTAATTTGGTCGACATGATATGTGGAGATTTGAAGTTAAATTTTTCCATATCATTTCATATAGTTTCATTAATAATGTATAAATTATTAATGAATTATGGTACATTTAACTAATGATGTTTTTAATTTCTTTTTTTAATGTATTGGTTTGGAAGAATTATTTATAACCACCCATAGTGGTTTCATGACGATTTTATAAGAGATTTATTTTAAATGAGTTTTGAAATATTATACTGAGGTAGATTTGAATCGAATAATTAAGTATACTGGGTATAATTTGTAATTCGTTGTTTCAATTTATATGTTTAGATATTTTGTGGTTGAGAAAATCCCATATTGATGTGTTGTTTCTTTTATAGTACATATATGGAATCAAGAAATGCCAGTGGACTTCAGTAGTGTTATGGAATGAATAGTTGTTGAGGCAGGTTTTCAATTAGAATGACACATTGTCTTGTTAATTTATTTTTTATGTGTATGTGGTATGTTACGTAAATACTAGGTGTGTTTTTTATCCCTTGGATGATGTTAATTTTTTAGTTATAAATTGATGACTTATACCTTCTACAGATCTTGTTATATCCACTTGTGATTATGATACCAGACATATTGTCATTAATATATTTTAATAAGAATAACAAATTGAATGTTCATGTGATTTATGTTTTATAAAATTAATATAAATCTATTTGGAATGTTTAATTGTGTTTATTCGGATTGGTTGGGGTTTTTTAATTAAAATGGTGAAAAATAACCATGAAGTAAATTTTTTATAATTAGGTGTTAAACATCTATTCTTTTAAAATGGGCTTGTGGTTGATATTTACTTTTTTATAATGAGTTTTTGTTATCAACAATTAAGTTGAAATTTCCTTGATGGTTATTTTAATTGAATTTGATGGAAAGTAAAAATATATAATTTCTATGAATATTAAAGATAAATACCTTTTTATGGATAACATGAAAATGTCTCAAATTTATGGGAGAGATCCCAAAATTTTAAAAATACAATTTGATTGATGTTTTATGTGTAAAATGGGATCAATAGTATGATATATGTGATATGGTAGTTGATTATTGGGAGCTTGGATAGTGTAATATATTAAAAAAGGGTTTCCCTGTAATATTTTTATGCTTTGATGGGTCAATATATTGATTATTTTTAAATAAATATGTTTTAGAGAGTTTGACATGATACTCCCCATTTATGGATCATGATATTTGATATGATGCTCCTCGTATTGGGATTAGGGTAGTGAATTTAAATATCTATAGGTATAATTCTAAATCAGTAACATGAAATTATGCATCCTATGATTAGAGATCATAACATGATCTTATTAATGTACGAGCCTAGATTTCTAAAATTATATCCCACTTCTATTGTCAAAGAAGTAAAACCTAGAGTTCTATTATAATGGGTTATGTTGTTGGGCTTGATTTTTATTGTCAGTACCAATTGGTTTTTTCAATTTTTTTCTTATTTATTTAGGTTCTAGGCATGGTTTATATTGGTGTTGATATATGGTTGAGGTACCATAATGGCGTTTTTGGGAAATGATAATTGGAGTACCTGAAATAGGTACCATGGATCCATGTTTTCTAATTCCGAAATAGAATGTTATATTTGATTCCATTTATTTAAAATATGTTCACCATATGTATTTTCTGTCAAGTTAATGACATGCGTCAATGCATTATGGTTAGCCCATTGTTGTAACTTAAATTCCAAGGTAAAATATGATACATGATATATATATATTTCCATTTAAAAGTTTTTTCATCATAGAAATTTTATTCTATACACTATTTATCTATGTACTCTATTTCCCTTAATGTAACATTATTCAAAAACTATTAGGTTTGGATTAATTTGTTGTACTCATTCTCCAATCAGACCTCCACTTCACATGGGTAATCATGAAGTTATTACAAGTTCATTTCTTTGAATGGTAAGGATGATGAACAGATTGAATTATAAATTAATGTGAATGATGGGTATGATAGTGTCATGTGACTATATGAGGTCTGAATCAATGTTTTAGTAGGTTCTGATGTACATAATTTTCACCTTCATATTTAGTACTTGAAATCATCTTAGTTGGAAATTAGTGTTTTATATGTTACATGGTGTTTAGTTTTTATTATATTTATCTTCATTATATCTATATTATTTTTGGATATTGGTTTTTATTTATTCCAAAAGAAACTATGATTCTCCAATATTTATATTGTTATTTAATACTCTAATTTAAGAGTATTTTCTCCTCACAACACCACCTCAAACCCCTACTTATATTTGGAATCCTTCTAAATATGGGGATGCATAGTTCAATTAATATGGAAAACAAACTCAGGTGACATATTAATAAAATTACATGTTAGGATGTCATTTTTAATGATTCAAATAGTAATATATTAATGTTTGTTTTTGATTAAATTATATGGTGTTATGAAAATCATATATTATGATTGTCATAACATTAAATTATCATCATATTTTATTGTATCATATATCCTATTTGGTGTAAAATATCCTATATTTATCCATATATTAAACTAAACCAAAGAATTAAACATTAATTTTTTACATATGTTAAACCATATGATATAGGTATACCATACCCAATGTCATCGGCCAAAACAGATCATATGTGTATATGCATTATGTAAAATCAACAATAGTCATCAAATTAAATTACACATTATATAAAGAGTTATATTTCACTCTTATATTATGTCATATAATATCACTAGTGAACCCATATCCAAATATCTTTTTAGATATACCAAATATATTATTATAGATATTAAAAATAAATAATCGTGTATCTCTTTATATATAATACAATATAAAAATTAATCCAAATGTCCTTTTGGATAATCTCTATGTCAATATTATTGATGATTGAGAGTTATATAAAATAAATTCACCATCCATTTGACCAAATATGTATAATACTATAATCCATTTCATCATTGGAATGATATATGAAATGGAAATTTCATAAATGTAATCAAACAAGGTCCTATAGAAAAAACAGATGATTTTAAATATGTAAAGGGGTGTGGAATTATATCCACCAAGAAAGTTTATCTCTATTATTTTTCCCCATTCGTATCAAATAATTTTTATTATTATTATATAATCTTTTTATAATATACATCATTTATCCACATGGTATAGGGTATGTCTATTTCATTTAACTATGCATATATTCTTGACTCTATGAGAATAGATTGTTGACTTTAGTGAAAACATCCAATATAATTTACTTGTATCTATGAGAATCAAAAAAGAACCCACATCTGATAAAAAACCATACCATATGTACCAATAAGGTATTATTTTCCCCTGGATTATTCAATATTATTCAAGGATATAGATGTCATAATTATTATATGAGAGTTTAACTCCATTGTTGGTTATGCATTAAAAAAATATATGAACAATTAAATATTAAACAAATAATTGATTAGTTAAGCCTAAAGTATTTTATTATAAATACATCAATGTATGATGTTTTACTTGATTTTTGTCCTACTAAGAATTGGTATTTGTGAATTTGAAATATAAAAGATAAATGGATAGTATAATAAATTAATAGACAATTATACTTTATTTAGGATACTTAAGGGGTTATAAATCACCCGAAAAATCTATTTTTTTCCACTAATAACATTTCATTATTCTATATAAAATCCAATTCACACTAACATCGATATTTCCCAATAACATATAATAGTCTATGGAAAACATTGTTTTGGGATAACTCATAGTTAAACATTGAGTTGTTAATTATCTTGAAAATAATGAGTATAAAAATCCAATATAAACAATTGATCAAGAGTATACTAACTTTTTATAACAATATATAATTCATAACATTTTAAGAACACTAAAAAACATACATAATTTTCCATTTAATAATATTTAATATAGTAGAACACCATATGATATTTTTTATTACATAAATTTTTTGGTATTATAAATTTCAGTATATATATATATATTAAATTCCTATAATATATAGATGTTACCTAATGATAAATCCCTAAAATTAATTTCCTTTAGTGACTATCAAAAACGATGTAATATTATTTGAATAATTGTGATACGTATCAATAATATTCCTAGTATTCAACATAGTGATCATTTTATTTAAATTCCATTTATTCGAAAAATAAAAAGTTTTCATGTCAATAACTTTTAATTTCTAATAATAATTAAATATATGCTTTTTCATCAGAATTTTATATCTTTTTCCCTCACATATTTTCCTTGAAATATTTGGTTACCAATTCAGCACTTTTCATTAAATGTTTCAAACTCATTCCATGTTACAGAAGGATATAATGTGTGTAAAGTCCAGAAAATTCTGTGGAAATTTGTTTATTAAATTCATGGGATTTTTACGAGTCCGCCGATATTTACAGTGCTTTATTATAAGGTTTGGTGTGCCCCGAATGAAATTTTGATGTTCTTTTTGGGTACATTCAGTAAATGTACAAGCAGGGTCTTAAAAAATTTGTACTAGTTCTTGTAATTAAAATTTAAGGGCACCGTTGAACTCAAAGTGCTGGTATTTACTTATTTGGAGTTTCACCTTGATGGAACTCGGTTGAGAATATAAGTTAGTTTTAGTGTTTTTAAGAAACAATTAAATAAAAATAAGTCTGATGCTTATTTTTTATGCTTAGTTGGTAAAATATCCAAGGGGTGGTTATAGGAGGAGGCCCCCACACCATAACCTCCCATGAGAGGTTATGGTGGTGGGGCCCACCCTCATATAACCTCCCTTGGGAGAATAATTAAGGTGGCGACCACCCAGGCTTGTAACTCTTTGAACTCCCTAGTTGAAGTGGAGAAAAATCTTCAGCTTCCTTTAATTATTTTTTATGCCAACCCACCTCATTTATTTAGTTAAACTTCACCAATTAATTAAACACGACATTATTTCTTTCTTTTTTGAATGGTTGTGCCAAAAATAATAGACAAATTCTTCTATTATTTTTGGATTGGAATTTTGGTGGAGCTTTGAGAATGAGAATAACACTCCCACAAAGAATGATCACCAAATGACGAAAGACACTTCTTCTTCCAATGAATAACCTTCGGTCAAGGGATGAAACTATCTCCAATGAAGAACGACGATGGTATTGTCTTCGACTTCATCTTCTCTGAACACTCCTTCCATCATCAACGATCGGAAAATGAGGTAGGGGTGTGTTTTCTTTGATCGATGATATTATTTTCCCCCCATGTTGATGTGTCCCTCATGACCCGCTTGCTATCGAAATAGCATAGAGAGACTGGACCAAACTAACACTACCCGACTTCTCCAACGTATTTTCATGTGATCTGTTCTTCACGTTCTTATTGGGTGACGAACACTGGATCATTGTGAGATCATTGTGTGAAGAAACGATCCCAAATAGAAGACACAATATCAAAATGACCTAGGGGAGGTGTGACACTGATAGTGGGTGATGGATCAGACCAGAATGGGAAAGACAGTTCTTTGAGTGGGTGAATAAAATCGTGTTTTCGGAGCCGTTCAGAGGCCCGAAAGCACTAGAAGCAACTACTGAACATCAGGGTGACCTAGTGTCTGACGATTTGTGAATAATAGAATGTCAGAACAAAGAACGGACTTCACATGAGGCACACTGGCAGGAGGTGCCGTTTCTGGAAAATTCTAGAATACACAGCGTGTGCTTCTGACGAACACGTCATGTAGTATGGGAGTTCTACAACTTGAGTTTTGGATGTTGGAAAAGAAACACACTGCATGTGTCCCTAGTCACACAACAAGTATTCTCCGCACAGAATGATGAAAGTACATTCGTGAGGCTTAGCATGTATTCTCTGAAATACATGGACACAGGTAGAATTACACGACCTAGAGGCACGGTGTGTACTCACTATGCACAATGGAATAAGCTACATCACGACACTAGGCATGGATTATAGGGATAAACGGACACAGGTTGGAGTACAGAGGCATGTAACCCACCACACGGCCAGACAAGGCCAGTGGCATGGCTCCCCATTGTTCCAGTTACACAAGTTGGAGAACACGAGATGAGGCAGTGTACGGGCACATGGCCAGCATACACGGATCCGACGGCATGTAAACATACAACATGCAATGTACTTACCTTTCTACACGACCAACCCTTATATATGGGTCGTTGTATTGGGGCAGTCCAAGAGGTCTGAAGACACGGCATGGAACCATAGCAACATGCTGTTTACTTTTTGGAAAATAGCCTGGTCATCGCGTCTCTGTGTCTTGGACATTTATTGCTTGTATTTTCCCCCCTATGATGTCGAAGACCTTTGAGATACTTCTTCATGGGACTTCCAGATAGTTGGAGTATCGACCTGCAGCTCGTGGGGTAGATCCTCTTGGAGACGAGCGAACATAGTATAGATACCTAGTATCTGGATGTGACCTGACGACAGTTGAATTTTCGTCTCAGAGTGTTTCAACTAGCCTAGTGGAAAGCGCCTCTGTGTGTCGCGGGAAACCAATATTGGGGAGCGCCTCTGTGTGACGTGGCAGACCAATGGTACTCGACAGGAGAAGTACCACCGCAAGATACGAGGGGGAGCACCTCTATGTGACGCGGTAGACCCACGGTGGGGAAAGCCTCTGTGTGAGTGTGGAAGACCCACAATACTCGATAGGAGGAGTACCACCACAGTCTAGGATGGTGAGAAGCGCCCTTTTGTGAAGCGACATTCCTAGTGTACTCGATAGAGGAGGAGTGCACCATCAGCTGAGGATCCGATAGTGTGACATGGGATTTTACTTGATTCTAATCTTAGAATAAAATATTGGATTGAGTTGAGTCATTGAATTTGGTTTTTTCTTCATGATTGAGATGGGTTACAAGATAACTTAGGTATATGTATGGTCATATACCTATGTAATGGTTACTTGTTGACTTCATACTTTTGGTTTATTCGTGTTTTGTTTTAGAACTTGATGTTATTGGGGTCCCCACTAATAATCATTATACTCACCCCTGTACAGGCTATGCTCGCACCTCATTGGGTTGGTCCAAACGATGGAAAACATTGACTGAGGCAGAGAGTAGAAAGACTGGATGGTACCCGGAGGTGGACCACTCGGTGTGATGGTAAACGGAGGAGTCGAATATATGTGGAGTATTGAGGAGGCCATATGTACCTACCCTTCAGGTAGGTACCCAAAAGGATGACCCAGTAGCTTCTTTAATTTTCTTCAGATGTAATTTTTTCAGTTGTACTTGTACTTTAGAGTTGGGCTTGTATTTCCGGCCCCTTTTACTTTCCAGCACTTCTTTTGTATATAGTTTTACATAGTTATTTGCTTCCAATTGTTTACTCTGATGTGTTTGTTTATAGTTATAAAGGCAATTCCTTCCCAGTTTAGGGATTTACACCTTTGGTGCAAGTCTCCAACCCTTGTCCTATGGAAGGCATGCTAGGGGTAGTCACGATACGGGCCCCAGGGGATGGGTGGTGATAATGTGATCTTCCAAAAAAAATTTAGGTTAATGTATGACTTTAAATTTTTCAATATTTATATACCCCAAAACAATTTAGGAGATTAAGTTACATTCACATTGAATTATGATTGGAAAAATAATTTTCTTGTAATATTTAAACATAACAAATCCTAAACATACTCCCACTAACAGCCTAAAAATATATTATATTCATTAATACATTGATTAGCTTTTAAAACCCCCTTTTTAGAAAATATCACTTATTTCCTTAAATATGAATATTTTACATAGAACTATTTATCAAAATCATATACCATATTATATATGTTTAAATATATTTGATTTTAAGAAGATTTTAATACTTAAATTATTTCACTAAATAGTGGATGATTCTTAATTTTTTATATTTTTTTCAAAATCAATACCCTTGGATAAAAATAAATTTAAAATTTTCCATCAGTTTATATTAGAAAATCGAATGAATAATATACATTGTGTATCAAATCCATATTATCATATTTTTATATATAACCCATTTTAATAGAAACATCTCTTATCACATGAGAGAAATGAGAAAAATATTTAAATAATTTATAATGATATATTTATACATGATATATTCCATTGAATTTAAATTCATGATTCAATATCCCAATAAATAATCATTTCAATAAAATATATATGCTCTAATATATATTTTGTTTATTTTGAGCTCCTCTAATTTTAAATAAAATTTCAATATATATTTTGCATATTATTTACATTAAAATAAATGTATTAATTTATATAAAAGAAATACATTACATAGAATCTCCATGAATTTCCACATGATGCTTTAATTTCACTGAATAATTTCTATACCATGTTATAATTTGTATTTTTTCATGAACATACCATTATGTTTCAATGAACAATTGTAATAATTAGATAAAACCGAGGTCATCATTTGAATTAATATTTTATCCTATAACACTATGAAAAAAATACAATATCATAGGTGTCCTAGATTATGGTAATTTATCCTCAATGGATTGAAAAAGTCATATAATCATTTATTTATCTGATTCACATTATTTGAAAAATTTTCATGATAATTATAGAATAAAATCAATAATATAAAGAATAAATTGAATATATCATCAGTATCACAATATTGATAGGAAATTATCACCACGAGTACATAATTGAAAAATAATGTTCAATATCATAGTTTAGCTAGTTCATTTCAAACATTAAACCATAAAATCTAAAATTATTATAATAATAACTATTTATCTAATTGAAAAAATTAAACATTAGTTCACACATGAAGGTATTTATAGAACATATGGTATTTTAATCCAACTATTAAAATTTTTAATGTTTTTCACTAGTCCATGATATTTCATACATTAATCCTAATATTTAAGAATCATTGATATCAAGGTCACATTGTATGATGATTCCACTCACCTATAATAATATATGTTATTAGATGAGTAACATGGTATAAATTATTAAATAAGGACTTCTATGAAATGTGATCTGACAAAAATGATGACTATTTTTAAAATCCATCCAACCAATCAAGGGTATATTTTTATATATCTTTACGAAATGAGTCTTATTAGTCATTTTTATTATCTCTGTGTTATTTTGGTATTCTATTATGACAATTACACCCCATAAGATTCATAGAAATCCAATAAGAGAACACTTTTCCAAACCATTAAATGGATTAACTCGGGGACATTATTTTGGTATCCTTTCCAAGGGTTTCAAGGATAATATTATCTCAATTGTCAAAGTGATATTAGTATACCTGAATTTTTCATTTATCTATTTCTATAATGGATTAAACATTTTCATTACTTGGAACAGTAGTTTGAAAATATATTTTATGAAGACTGATAAATATTGTCACGTAATTTTTTTTTGATTTAATATGAGAACAAGTATATTATATTATATTTATTCAGGATATATTTTCTATTACTATATTTTTTATTTATTCATTATTCTAATTATTTTGATTCTAATAATATTCCTTCCACTTATTCAATATGTTTACAAATTTTAAATAGGAAAATATTTACTAAAATCATAAATTGTGTTACTAATTAAAATAAAACTATATATATATATATATATCAAAATTCATTCTTTGAAAAAAAATAAAATGATATAATTTCATGAAATAGCATATAATCGTATAAAAAACATAATCCTCATAAGTGTAATCTTCGAGGGAAAAATATCAATCCAAATGTTTCCTAAAAAGGAATAAGATTCTAGGAATGTGAGTAGTCTAAATTTAATTCCATATCCCCAATGATACATTAATGTCAATAGACCTAAATTATATCATAACATTTAAAAAATATTTATAAAATATAATTAACCACATAATTAAAGGTCATATACAAATATATTCCATATCATATGTATAAGTAAACCAAATTAAATATAATACACAAAATGTCACCCCTTAAAGACATGAATAGAAATTTAAAGAATCCATTTTGAAATATAAACTAAATCAAACGTGTATTCATAATAAATAACTATATTCACAAATAATGAAATAAATAAAAATAAAATAATGAATAATTCTGATATTTGAACAGGTTAAAAATAATAAATTAAAATGTCAGAAATTACTTCATTATAAAATATATATATGTTATATGTATATTATGGTTATTTAAAAATTTAAAAAATAATTTACGTATTATATTTATTTTTAATAAAAAATTTAACACCCAATGATTCCACGATACACTTCTCTTTGAATAATACAGTAGCGTGTGTTGTATGAAACTTCTAGTTCTATCACACACCACAACTAATCAAACTAGCTGTTATGAATAGTAATTCTCACTTTTTGAAATTTTATAAATTTTATCTTTAAAATTGACATCATTTTAGGATTCGGAATATCAAAATTATCTTACGGTGTATTTTTTGTATTTTTCTAAAAATATTCAATTTTTGATGAATAGTGAAAAAACGTTAAGTTATAGTTTAAAACGGAATTTTTATTTAAATAATTATTTATTTTATTTATATTTAATTAAGTTAAAAATAGATACATAATAACTATGAAAGTTCAATGTATTTAATTAATGTTAGTTTAGAATAATTTTAGATATATAAAAATTTTATGGAACTTTTTACCGTCTTTTACCCACCTCCAAGGAGAATTTAGAAATTCACATAAAATATAATTTTACCGCTTCTGTGAGTGGAATTTCAAAAATCCGATAGAAACGGTAAATATCAAGGAGTAAAGTTTGGATCGGTGAGATGAAAATAATTTTTTGTGAATATTAATTTTTTACTTTTATTTATCACGATTAAAAGTAATTGGATAATTATGGGTAAAAATGATATTAATATTACCCTAACACATGTCCTAATTCTATTGGACAAGTGTATCCTGACCAAATACAACCTTATGAATAAAATATTATCATTTAGGTCCACTTGGATTAGATTAGGACATTTATTATTATTTAATTCAAAGAAGAGTTAAAAGAGTTAAATTCAAATTTTAATTACTAAAACATTCTTAATATAGGGATACACATACGATAAATACGATTTTAAATATTTATTAGAAACATAAAAATATTTCCTACATTATGGTATTTTATTTATAATTTTTAGACATTAAATAATTCAATTTATTTATGACACAATAGTGATGCAGTAATTACCTAATTAATGAAATATTAAAACAATTGATATTATAAATAATCAAATAGATGTAATTTGAGACTTTTTATGAATTCCACTAATTTTATAGTTTAATATGACATATTTCTTTTGGTTATAAAATTTTTTTTCGAAGTAATAATGCTGTTATGAATTTCGCAAAAACAAAAAACCCAATAGTGTCAAAATTGACATAAAATATTTTTTTTTAAAAATAATATATAATTAATTGATATACGATTCCTAAAAATATAAGGGTCGGGAAAAGGACTTATATCATTATAGGTGTATCATTAATGGACCACACGGGGGTCGCTTGGATGTCTATAGTATGTTTATTAACTATATAAAATCAAAAAACAACGTGACATGGTAAATGTCAAACTAATTAACTAAGAGTTAATACTAAAATATAAGGCTAATATAATGACCCAAACCTGTCTAAATTCATTTGGTTAAAATTATTTAGACCCATCCGCACCATAAAATTTAAATAATCAATTTTGTAGCCATTATAAACCAAATATGAATTTATTATAAAATAATATTTCTAGTTTTTCCAAAGGTGCCCCTCACCCCTCTTATAAAATGGAATTACTCCTTCTAACTACGTCACACAATCAAAGACTTTTGGCACGGCCAAACCCATCCCAAATACTCTATAAACATCCCTCACTTCATCCTAGAGGCCTTATTTTGATCAGAAATCCAACCTATGGAGCCCTTTTGATCAAATCAAAATGAAGAACCCGATTAAGAGGTAATGTTTTCACCACCCTCTTTCAGGTTCCTTTCTTCTTCAACATATTATTTCTTTGTTATTACCATTATAAAATAATAACTCCAGTATCTTATATATACTGTGATGTTATTATAAATATGGTACAACCATATTCAAAATTCTATCCATCCTTTGAATGACCTTTCACCATATGTGCGTACGTACAACTTACTATCTCCACATCATGGTGTAATTGTTATTCAAAACATTATTATTTGGATGGGTATAATAATGGTTTTTAATTTATTTAAATAATAAATATAACAAGATAATGATTTTGTATATATTATATAATATCCAATTATATATTATTTTAATATCAAAATAGTGATATTGTCGCTCATACGTACGTACAGACTACCGTCTCCATGAACACGATTAGATTCATTCCCCATTGTATCCATACTAGTCTAATTATCATTATATGATTAAAAATAATGTTTAAGGACTTAATATAAATTATTATATGAATAAGATAACACCTTTCCACTACAAACATGACTTATGTAAGAAAACCTATAAAATAAAATGAGTAAGTTAACAACAAAAATTACGATAATACTATGATATTATTGTCAATGCATTGTTAAAAGATCATATATGATATCATATTAATGTATATTATTTTGGTATAATTCAATAACAATTATTTTATCATTATACAGGATCCTAACCTACCCTCAACCAAGGAAACATTACAATGTAAGGGCTTTATTATCTCACTTTTAATTCCGTGAGATTTCCATTGTTCCCCACTTATTTATTGCATGTGGTGTGTGTATTTCCCATGATTGTATTCATTGTGTAATATAAATTAATTTATGGATATTTAAATCATCATTTTATGATCCTTCTTTCATGGGTGTATGTTTCTTAAGTTACCAAATCGATAAGGGAATTTGAAATTTCAATTCCCACTCATTCGGCTTTATGCATACTTCAATGATTATTTTACTCCAAGGTTTTGAGTGGAATCACTATTCATTTTCTTATGTCATAATTTCCACTCCCCTTTCTGTGGATATACTTTTTATACACATAATCACTCCATTGATAAATTATCAAATCATCGATATGAACTTGATAAGAGTAATTTTAACTCAATCTCCATTTGTTGAGTTAAATATCCAATTCATTGGTGTTGTTTTTACAAGAATATGTGTGAATGTCATTTGATTAATTTACATTGAATATCCAATCATATTGATTTTATTTATATTTTTCAGAAATAATTATTTCGTTGATTTATCCATACCCTAAGGATACGGTCTTTATAAGAGATTTCATCTCAATTTACATTCCATTGAGACTTCTTTGTTTTTATACACCAAATCACTTTTATATGGTGTATATAATGTACATTGACATAGTATATCATGAATAAATTTATTATCATGGTATTACAATGTTTTTATTACGTCAATTATTTTTATTCAAGTGTCACTCTTTTGGTTAGGAACTCTATCTAAAATATCATTTTAAATGATTTAAAGATTAATTATTATAAATAATTCTCATTAATGTGCATGTTTTAAAAATGGTTTTAAATATTTATTTATATGGACATTAATGTTTTAATATTAAAACTCCTTCTGAAAGTTGCAATGTGGTATGGGACACTTTTATTCAAAAATCAATTTTAAAATGGATTCTTGATAAATAGTGTCACTTTTAAATGTTTTCAAGAAGAATGGGGATATTTCTCTCAAATAGTTTTGATGATTATTTTCATCTATGTCAATATCCATCATTATTATCTATTGAGGTTAATATGTAACAATTCAATATTCCTTATTTTATTGAATCAGTTATGTTTGACTATGGATGTGTTAATTTAATACCATTCATGGTTTATGGATAATGTATTTACATTTCGTATGCAAATTTAAATACGAATGTTTATGTTATGTTTAAAACTTTTCATATGTGTAATGAATTGGACTTATTAAGTGATAGGAGGAGCCCGCTATAGCTCATCGATGCATCGGTAGGTTTCATAAGACAAACTAGTTTCTTGGCATGAGGCCTTTCCAAAATCATATTTTTAGTCTTGGAACGAGGCCTTAGCTACGTGGTTATGATAGTCGGGCATTATGCATTCAATCATTATGAAAGTGGCTATTTATATCCCATGTGATTATTCGAATAGTAGAATATCCATGATAATAAGTAAATTGAAATATTTAATTTTACTTATGCCACATTATGATGAATTTTAACTTTAAAAGGATTTTGTTTTTCTTATATATAGCCTTAAATTTTTATTCTTATTTATAAAGCATATGCTATATTGTTATAATTACTGAGCATCTGAGCTCACCCATTTCAATGTTTTATTTTTCCCATGATTTTAAGAAGTATTTTATGACTGAACTGTAGGTATAGTCTGAGGGGTTATGAGATTGGAATATGGAGACTATGTTGTTGTAGTTTTTCACTAAATCATGTAATGTAAGACATATGAATATATCTAGTGTCTCCACTACTACTAAACAAATCGGTCTATCGAGACATGATCTTTTGTGATCATGCCAGTGATACGTAATAATGTACTGACTCTGTGTACTGGGGTCGGGGCGTTATAGTTGGTATTATTGGAAGTTTAGTACTAACCTTGGAAACTAGATTTGGAGAAACTCTGATTAGAGCACATAGCACTAAGATATTCTTTGAGTATTAGAATAGAAAACAACCTAGAATATTTTTATTGTATAGATTTTGTGAGTTTTCTAAGAAATACATCCCTATCTAGATTCAAGTAGGTAGAGGCGGCTCTGGCATAGATGTATCTAGGGGTAAAACTCGAAAACACCGCTTTAAGCTAGACTTGAACGAGAACTGGTGCACGGCAACGGGCCTTACTACACTCTTGGTTATGGCACTCCCAGGGGATATGCTTAGGATAATTTATAATTTCTTTACAAACCGATTTGAAGTATTATATACAAGATGAGATTAAATGACCTTGGTTAATCGTAATTTGTTTCAAATTGAGAATATGGTGACATGATATTCTCTAAATGATTTTATGACTACTTTTACTCACACAATGATTTCTGGTTTTAGTCAATGGCTGGATTCCAAGGAAGTCATAATGACTTAGAGAATGATGTACAAGGTGGAAATGGTGGTGGCAATGAGGAAAAAATGGAATGTTGATAGGCGTAGAATATATCTTCTTCATGCCAAATCAATTTTCCAAAAATATGACCAACAATATATATATTAACAAATTCATGGACTCAACAATGAGGATAAAGGGGATGAATGATAAGATCTCTAGCAGTGGAGACCATGGAGAAAATAATCCTCAAATTTCAATCATGTAGGAAATGTGGAAGGCGACACCCATGAAAGTGTCTCAATGGAACAATGAAATGCTTTATGTGCAGTAAAGAAGGACATAAAGTGAAAAATTGCTGAGGAAAAATAAAGAATATTATGGAAGAAAATAAAAATGATCCCAAGAATCCATTTACAGTCATTTTCCGTAAATTTAAGGGTCATGGCCATTACCTGACTGAATTCCCTATTCTATAGGATATTTTCTTGGTCAAAGAAGACGCTATGTGAGAATAAATGTTTGGAAAAATGTTTAAAAGTATTAGTGCTCCTTGTTGATGCGATTTCTTTGGAATAATTTTCTATTGTATTTGTAACCCTATAGTTTTCCATGTGAGAATGATATTTGAGATAGACATATCTTTTATCTTATGGATATAGTTATAAATAACCATTTGGTTTTATATGATCTTTGGGTTTGAGGCAATTACAAGTTATTATATTTTGGGATGAAAATGCAAGGTGTGAGATAAAATTTTTGGTTAAATTGTTTTATAGTTATTTTGAGGAATTTATCTCATTTTCGTAATGTTATAAAATATATTTTTTGAAAAAGGTCAACCCACAGACCGTGTGACAACCTGTCGCATTAGACAAAGCTGTGGGAATCAAACCTGTAACCAAAGAGCAATAGATATTTATCACCTACCAGTGGACTACGCAAAGTCCCTAGTTAGTGTGACTAAATATTTTTAGTTAAATGATTTTATTGATTAATAATAAGTTGATTTTAGATCTTTTTTCTTATTAGGTGAATACCCTTATTATAGGAAAATGATTTGATGATTAAGTGATAAATGTTATTTTGGAAGATATTCGCTTTGTCGGGAACACTATATGCCCATGGAAAATAGAATACTATAGGATTTCATTTGAGGAGTAATGGTGAATTGTTATCTATGTTTTTATTCCGGATTTATAGTGATTTGTGTTATTTATGGAAATGATAAACCAATAATAGAGAATATGTGATTAGGTTAATTACTTTTAAGTATGTGACCTTAAGAGTAGTGGATTTCATTTGGAGATACAATTTAACGTGGAAGACTACATAACCAAATTCTTCTACATTTTGGGTTTAAATATTAGTTTGGATTATATTGAAGGATTTTAAGGACACATGTTTATTGAATGGTATTTAATTATCTTTGGGGTATTGTTGGTTTAATTTTAGAAATTAAGATTACTGTTTCTTTCTCTAATAGAATATCCTTTTGCGGGATCATTAGATCTTATACTAACCATTGAGGTTTTGATTAGTCTCAAAAGACAAGGTAAATATATAGTTTATCCTTCGTGTATCATGTGATTCTATAAGATGGTTATTCTATCTCTGCTAGTGTCACCAAGTCCTCTTGAATAATCATCGTTTAAAAATTATATAGTAGTTGTAATTTATTAAATAATGATACATTACTTGAAAAGTATGTATATCTCTTTGTGTTATTAGTCAATCTCAGAAATAAATTCCTCATCGTTAAGTAATGTAACATAAAACAAAAAAAATGTTGGCCATTAACTTTTCCTACAGGGAAACTAATGACCATTTGTCCCATCACAAGTTTGTTGTTTTCTTGTTGTTAATTTTCTCCTGATTATGTTCTCTATCACTCTCCATTAGAACTTGACACATATTATATCATCCATATCCATGTTTTTCTACATGGAATCCTAGTATAGGTTATCTCAGGTGACCTTTTTTACTTCTCTTTCTTCCTTTTAAAGTGATAGTTTTATTGACTATTTTTCAAATGTGGGACTTTCCAATATATTCAGAAGCCCAATTTTTAAAAATACGAGGATGAAATTTATTAAAGGAGGGGAGAATGTAACACCCCAATCTTCCATGGTACGCTTCCCTTTGAATAATACAATAGTGTGTGTTGTATGCAACTTCGAGTTCTAACACACACCACAACCAATAAAACTAGACGTTATGAATAGTAATACCCACTTTTTAAAATTTTAAAAATTTTATCTTTCAAAATGGACTTCATTTTCAGATTCAGAATATCGAAATTCTCTTAGGGTGAATTTTTGGTATTTTTTTGAAAACATTCAATTTATGATGAATAATGAAAAAACACTGAGTTATAGTTTAAAACTGAATTTTTATTTAAAAAATTATTTATTTTATTTAAATTTAATTATGGTCAAAATAGATACATAATATCTATATAAGTTCAATGTAATTCATTAGAGTTAGTTTAGAATAATTTCAGATATATAAAAATTTTATGGATCTTTTCACCGTCTTTTACCCACCTCCTAGGAGAATTTAAAAATTCACATAAAACACAATTTTACCACTTCTATGTGTGGAATTTTGAAAATCCAACAGAAATGGTTAATATCAAGGAGTAAAATTTGGTTCAATGAGATGAAAATTAATTTTTGGTGAATAGTTATTATTTTCTTTTATTTATCACGGTTAAAAGTAAATAGATTAATTAAGGGTAAAAATGATATTAATATTACCCTAAAACATGTCCTAATTAAATTGGACATGTGTATCTCAACCAAAAACAACCTTAGTAATAATATATTATCATTTAGGTCCACTTGTAGTAGATTAGGACATTTATTATTATTTAATTCAAAGAAGAGTTAAAAGAGTTAAAATCAAGGTTTAATTACTAAAAAAATTTAATATTGGGTTATACATACGATAAATTAGATTGTAAATATTCATTCTAAAGCTAAAAAGATTTCCTACATAATGGTAGTTTATTTATAATTTTTAGATATTAAATAATTTATTTTATTTATGACACAATGGTGATACAGTAATTAATCAATTAGTGAAATATTAAAATAATTGATATTATACATATGAAAATAAATGTAATATGGGAATTTTTATGAATTCCACTATTTTTCAAGGTTAATATGAAATATTAGGATTGGTAATATAAATTTTTTTCGAAGTAATTGTGCTGTTATGAATTTATCAAAAAACAAATACCCTAATGTGTAAAAATTGACATAAAAGAGTTTTGAAAAGAAATATTATATTATTAAATGATATTATATTCGTAAAAATATAAGGTTCTGCCCAAGTAATTATATCATGATAGGTGTATCATTAATGGACCACTTGGGGGTCTCTAGTATATATATTGTATGTTGATTAACTATATAATATAAAAATAAAAAGTGACATGGTAAATGTCAAACTAATTAACTAAGAGTTAAAACTAAAAGAGATGGTTAATAAAATGATGCAAACCTGTCTAAAATCTATTAGTTGGAAGAATATAGACCCATACCCACCGTAACATTTAAATAATAAACTTTGGAGCCATTAGAAATCGAATATGGATTTATTATAAAATAATATTTCTAGCTTTTCCAAAGGTGCCCCTCACCCCTCCTATAAAAGGGCACTCACCCTTCTCACTAATTCAAACATTCAAAGCCTTTTGGCTCGGAAAACTCCTTCCGAAATACTCTCTCAACTTTCTTAACTTCAACCATTTATTAGAAATCCAACTTATAGTGCCCTTTTGATAAATTTAAAATGAATAACCAGATTAAGAGGTAATGTTTTCACCACCCTTTTTCAAGTTCATTCTTCAATATATTCTTTCTTTGTTATTACAATTATAAAATAATAACTCCAGTATCTTATATATACTATTATGTTATTTTCAATATGGTATAACCCTATTCAGCATTCTATCAATCCTTTGAATGACATGTCACCATACGTGCGGACGTAAGGCTTACCGTCTCCACGTCGTGGTGTAATTGTTATTCAAAACATTATTATTTGTATGGGTATAATAATGATGTGTAATTAATGTAAAAAATAAATATAACATGATAATTATTCTTTATATATGACATAATATCTAATTATATGTTATTATATTATCACAATAGTGGTATTGTCGCTCGTACGTACGTACGGACTACCGTCTTCACGAACACGATGAGATTTATACACCATCATATCCATACAAGTATAATTATCATTTTATGATTTAAAATAATGTTTAAGTACTTAATATAATTCTTTATATGAATAAGATAAAACCTATCCATATCAAAAACAACTTCTGTAACAAAACATATAATAGAAAAACGAGTAAGTTAACACACGAAACGACGATAATACTATGATATTATTAACAAAGTGATGAGAAAAGATCATATATGATATAATATTAATGTATATAATTCATGTATAATTCAGTAAAAATTATTTAGACATTATACATGAGGATAACCTACCCTCGACCATGGAAAAATTACAAAGTAAGGGGTTTCTTATCTCACTTTTAATTCTGTGAGATTTCCATTGTTCACCACTTATTTATTTCAAGTGGTGTGTGTACGGCGCATGATTGTATTCATTGTGTAATATACTTTTATTTATGGATTTTTACATCATAATTGTATGATCCTTATTTCATGGGTGTATGTTTCATAAGTTACCATATTGATAAAGGAATTTAAAATTTCAATTTCCACTCATTCAGCTTTACACATACTTCAATGATTATTGTACTCCAAGATTATGTGTGGAATCACTATTCATATTCTTATGTCATAATTTCAACTCCCCTTTATGTGGATATGATTTTGATACACACAATCACTCCATTTTTAAATTCTCAAGTCATCGTTATGAACTTGATAAGAGTAATTTTACCTCAATATCTATTTGTTGAGTTAAATAACGAATTAATTGGTGTTGTTTTTACAAGAATATGTGTGAATGTCCTCTGATTTATTTACACGGAATATCCAATCATATTGAGTGTATTTATATTTTTCACACATAATTATGAGGTTTATTTATCCATAACCTAATGATACGGTCTTTATAATAGATTTAATCTCAAATTACATTCCATTGAGACTTCTTTGTTGTTATACACCAAATCACTTTTATATGGTGTATATAATGTACCTTGGCATAGTATATCATGAATAAATTTATTCCCATGATATTAAAATGTTTTGATTACCTCAATTATTTGTATTCAAGTGTCACTCTTTTGGTTAGGAACTCTAACTAAAATATAATTTTAAATTATTTAAAAATTTATTATTCTAAATCTTTCTCATTAATGTCCATGTTTTAACAATGGTTTTAAAATTTTATTTATAAGGACATTAAATTTTTAAAATTAATCCTCATTTTAAATGTTTCTATGTGGTATGGGACACTTTGATTCAAAAACAATTTTTTAAATGGCTTCCTGATATATTTTTTGACTTTTAAATGTTTTCATGAAAAGGGGGATATTTCTCTCAAATAATTTTGATGATTATTTTAATCTATGTCAATATCCTTCATTATTATCGATTGTGGTGAACATGTTATAATCCACTCTTCCTAATTTTATTGAATGAGTTATTTTTTAATATGGATGTGTTATTTTTATACCATTCATGGTTTATGGAGAATGTATTTAAATTTCGCATGCTAATTTTAATACCAATGTTTATGTTATGTTTAAACCTGTTCATATGAGGAATGCATTGGACTTAGTAAGTGACGGGTGAAGCCCGATATAGATCCTCGATGCATCGGTAAGTCTCATTAGATAAACTAGTGTATCATCATGATGACTTGAGAAAATCTTTTTTTAGTCTTGGAATGATGCCTTGGCAATGTGGTTATGATAGTCTGTCATTATGAATTCCATCATTATGAAAGTGGTTATTGATATTTCATGTGATTATTCGAATAGTAGAATATCCATGTGAATAAGTAATTGGCATTATTTCATTTTACTTATGCCATATTATGCTTAATTTCAAGTTTAAAAGGCTTTTTTTAGTTATACATTGTCTTAAATGTTTATTCTTATTTATGAAAGATTCCGCTATTATGTTATATTTACTGAGCATCTGAGCTCACCCCTTTCAATGTTTAGTTTTTTCCCGGATGTGAAGAAGTATTTTATGACTGGACTATAGGGATAGTATGAGGGGTTATGAGTTTGGAATATGGAGACTATGTTGTTTTATTATTTCATTTTATCATGTAATGTACGACATATGGATGTATCTAGTGTTTCCAAGGCCACTAAACTAATCGGTCTTTCGAGACATGATCTTTTGTGATCATGCCAATGATACATAATAATGCACCGACTCTGGGTACTGGGGTCGGGGTGTTGCATAAAATATATAACATTATTCATTAAACATTATTTACATTAAATATTAGATTTTATAGGAAATGTATACATTATCTATTTTTATTATATTATTTAAAAAGTGTAAATTAACTTTATATAAAATATTTTGATAATTTCTAAACAACCATAAAATCAATTATCAAACATTATATTTATATGGTTTAAATAATATTTAAAATGAGATCTTTAATTTGACAAATTTAAATTATATATATTAAAAAATTATCATATAAAATAAGCTCACTTTTATTTTTTTAATTTTATAATATATAAACAGATTAAAAATTAAGAAAATAATTTCAATGAAATAAATTTATATTTATGTTATCTGTTAGGCAATATATAATTGAAATCATGTTGAACAATAAAATTTATTATTATGAAATTTTTAAATAATTAATGTTTCATAAAAATTTATTTATAAACTATATAAATTTTGTAATTAATTAATCTATAATATTTTCTTGAAATTTGTTAAATATCCCAATATCCCGATTTTGATGACTTCAAAAAAAAATTTGTCCATATAAATCATTAATAAATATAAATTATGTGAGATAAATTTTTTAAAATATCAAATCCAATGATGAATTCATATTTAATGTTGTGAAAGATAACGAAACTCGTGAATTTTTCTTATACCATTATCTATGATATATCATGTTATATATTTTTCTTTTGCTATAGGATACACATGAATTTCTAATAATTATTTAATGTTTAATATCAGTTTTTACAAATGTATTAATTGACATCCTTTAGCACTAGTGTCTTCAAAAATAACATACTTATAATCATACACAACACTTATCAAAAGCTAGAATAGATTTTATGATATTAAACAGTGATAGACAATTATATGTTATGATATAATTTATATATTAATTTCAATATTATTCTATGATTTATATAATTACACAAATGGTATTATAAAATACAAAAACCTATATCATATTATATGATATATATAAAACCAAAGGAATTCACTTGATCTCATACAGTAATCCACATTGCCTTTAACATATTCCAATGATAAATTATGATATCATGTATCAGGAAACTATCCATAATAAAAAACAAAAATCTTATTCTATGATATAAAATAAGAAACCAATACATCATTATATTATCATGATTTTAAATTATGATATTATGAAGAAATATTTTTTAGGAATTAATACAACTAATGGGTTTAATAGGATTTATTAGACATGTTCTACACAACCAATGTAATTAGTGATTAAAAAAATGGAAAAACCCCTCAATGAAACGTGAAAAAAAATTTGTACATAATTTTTTATATATTACATTGTGGGTTTCATATATTATTGGTTCAGAAGCCCTTAATATTAATAAAATTATTATGAATTTTTACTCAGAGGAAGGCACCAAACAACAATCTCTATGGTGCATTAATGAAATAAATAAATCACTAGATGATCGAGTAAGAAACCTCTTCCATCCATGATATTCTATATCCTTAAAAGGTTAACTAAGATGCGGGAGAGTAATTTATTAAGTCATAAATGTAATAATAAAATTATATGTTGAGGATCATATACAAAATTTGAATTCAATTTAATTTATTATATAGGAATTGGGACACTAATAATACTTCTTCAATATTTATTAATACATTATTAGTATTTGTGATATCAATTACAAATATTTGTAACAACAAAATTATTGTATACAGAATTATTTTTTATAATATCTCTTATTATAAATAATTCAATATATTTATATTGATTTCTTCATTAACAAAGTAACATTAAAATTCCAAACAATCATATGATGTTATGTTAACTATGAATAAGGAGAATCCAAAAAAAAATTCCAACATGACATATTTTATTATATTTCCCATTTTAGTAATAATTATCATATTTTTTCATAATGAAATTAGTACACAATATTATAGGTTATATTTTATGAGACATCCCCAACAACTTATCCACTCGAAACCCAAACCAATTTGTGATATTCTAATGTGACATCCTTGACCCCCAGATAAAGCACAAGAATCATTGAAATAGAGGAAATCATTAGGGAATTTTTCTCAACCATAATAATGATTTAAAAAGTAGTAAAACTATATCTAAATTCCATAGGGACTCATTAATATTTTAAATATCCACCTCTAATCAAATCTAAAATGAATAAAATCTAGTTTATAAAAAATAAAAAATAATTATAACAATCAAGAAATATATCCCACTTATCTCTCTCTTAAAATCCGCACACACAAAAACCCACATATATACTAATATGTTGACCAAATTATTTAATACATAAATATTAAACATTATTAAATTAATATTAATTACATATAATTATGATCCATTTTATAATTATAAATTTTTATTATATTTGGAAATGTGGATATATAAACAATGGGTAAATAAAATATTGACTTTATATAAAACTATGTTCATAAAAAAGATATCTATTCATAAATATCATACATAAAACCATTCTCCATATCTTGGTGAAAATTAAACCTAATAAAGGGTGTTCTCAGGTACACATTATGCATAAAAAATGTCATGTTAATGATAATTAAATCATAATATAAGAACAAGGGTATGAGAAACTATGATTAAAATTTGAAAACCATACCCATTAAATCATATATTATAATAATGATTCATGACATGAAGCATGGATATTAATAAGACATGAATCAAAAAAGAATCAATGAATATTATCCTTGATAGAATAATGTTGTAAAATGATCATGTCATAATGTAGTTTAATAACCTGTCTTATAATCCCAATCATGGAAATATTATGCCAATTTTACCCATCATGATATTCTTAAAATGTTAGGATAGGGATAACCTCCTATGTATCAAAATTAGTATTCATATAACCTCCCACATACCTTTTTTGGAGTGGGATAACTATCATATACCATTTGAGCTCAAAAAACATCAATCTTTATCTGTTTCATTTGAGGGTTATAATGAACCGAAATAATCATAATCCATTCATATTTATTCCCAAAGATAAAAAAATTTTATAATTTCATTATATATTATCCCATGTAAAATATAATGACTTAAATAAAAATTTAATCATCATAATAATAGACCATACATAAAAATAAT
This sequence comes from Viscum album, assembly GCA_963277665.1. Taxonomy (NCBI): domain Eukaryota; kingdom Viridiplantae; phylum Streptophyta; class Magnoliopsida; order Santalales; family Viscaceae; genus Viscum; species Viscum album. The sequence goes on from OY728157.1 coordinate 1,005,360,156, forward strand.
AAATTTTTGATCATATGATCATATCCATATTGAATCAAAAGAAAAATAAAATGATGATATCTTATATGATGAATGTATTAAAAATATCACTTGAATATATATATGAATGAAAGTGAACATTAGATTCTAATTTAACATAGTTAAAATTTCAAAATTATGAAAATATTAAAAAAATAAAATATTACATGGAAATATGTTATGAACACAGCAAATAGACATGATATAATGAATATGGAAAAATATAATCATGTTAGGACATATTAAAATATTTATACTAATTATTCATTATTTAACATGTATATCATTTAAAAATTTGAAATAATAGTTCTTTTAAAACATTTTAAATAATTTGAAACATGGTTAGAAATTATATTAATCAATCATTTTAGAGCGATAAAGATATTAAAAAAATTTAAGGAAAATATGGAAATATAATAAAATAATCCCCGAGTGAAGAGAGAAATAAAATATGTTTTTATTAAAAATATTCTGTCTGTATATTGATTTCTAAAAGAGATTAAAATAAAATAAATATATTTAATCTCTATAAATGAATATATTATAATAATTAAAATGATATTTTAGATATATACATTATATAATTTCCTCACCATTAATTTAATCATAATCAATCAATGTAAAAAAGATATTTTTACCTAAAACCCTTAAAAAAAGTCTTACATTCTATATAGGGCCTCTAAAAACCCATTTAATTAATTTAAATTTATTATTTTTCTTTATGATGACAATATACCTATATAAAAAATAACATGTGATCCTTTTATAAAAGATCAACAATGATTTATTATTAATTAATTATAAAAATATCCATTTATTGGTGTTAAACCATTCATTTTTCTTGAATTTTTCATTCACATGTTACTGTCATTAAATATTGATCCTTTTCCCATTATTATTAAAATTGTTATTTAATTAAATATATTTATAAACTTCAATTATTGATAGAGAGAAGAAAATGAAATATATTGTTCTTTAATTTTCATATAATGAGTAGTAATGATAGATAAATTATATTTTTCCAATTATATAATTTAAATCATATATATTTATTAAATCAATCATTATATCCATCAATGATAAGTAGATATGTAAAATTAACCATATCGATACATGGAGGCGGTAGTCAAAATGTTTTCTAGAGAAATACCCCATTTTCATAAATAATAGAATACGGGTGTAACATGGTTATGCAACATCAGAATATAGTTGTGTATTTATGCTGATTGAGAGATCATTTTTTGGATAAATGTTAGTTCGATTTATGGGATAAATAAAAATTTTAGAGACTCTAGTTAATAATTATAAGTCTTCATTGATATACCTACTTTGGCTTGCACCTTAATCCTTTAAATCTTAGTATTCAAATAATAATAGCAGACCAAGGATTTATAGAAGGACTTTAGAACTGTTTTGGGGTATTTATACATTTATCTAGAATGATTCTAATTTTTTAAAAAAGGGTGGATATGGGGTCCCATTTTATAACTGATAGAAGGGATATACATGGAATTATATAAACGTTTTAAATAATATAATTTAATTATGTTATCAATGTTGATCCAAAACTCCATGGATTCAATTTTATGAAATGTTAGGTTTTTAATACCTCCATAAAATAATAATTATTCATGTTTTTTGTAAAATTTTAATCATGTATCTTTTTTTAATACATATTTATAAAAAATTCACATTTTTATACTGATAGTTGTTTATTGTGATTTACTATTAATTACGACCAAAAATAATAATGATTTCATTTAAAAAATTTGAAATTCAGTTTAACAATATTTAATTTTATTATCAAATTCAATTTTTATGTGTTTGAATAAAATTTCTTCAAAAGCGCAAAATGGAAAAGGATAATCATTTTTAAAAAATTCATTTTTATACCAAAAAATGAATTTAAATTCATTACATCGAAAGTAAAAATAATAATATGAATATTAAATCATTTTATTGTGTAAATAATATATAAATTACATCAAAAAAATCATTAATAAAAAATTTAATTTAATATGATAAGGACAATTTTCTCCCATTAAAATTTTTCAATGGAAAAATGAATGTTTCTACATTAAAATGATTTTAACATCATTCCTAACCATTGGATAACTAATGTATGGATGTTTAATAATAAATTACAATAACAATAATTAATAAAATTATGTGTCTATGTATGTAATTTCATAGAAAACAATTCCAAACATGTAGAATAATTTATTTCCTCAAAATATGTATTTTTACTCATTAAATGATTTAAAGAAAAATTAATTGATTATTTATAGGTAATTATTCAATAATATTATATGTAGGAAAAAATTTAAATTTTTTTTTTATAATATGTCATTTATTATTTATACACATCAATCTAATGGAAATGCTATAAAAGTTTGATATGTCACGTGTTTATGTAAAATCATGGTTTTATGTAATGGAATATATCAACTATATTATATTTATTTCATTGTAAATACATAATAAATTTTGTGATGTTACAACAACATCATTAATAGATATAATTCATCCACCAATAAATAAATAAAAATTCCAGAAATTTATTATTTGGTTTATTATATTGTTGATTCTAAGTAATCTTAATAAGTGATATACCTCTATATGATTCTTAGAGTGAAAATTTAATTCTAAAATAAATTTTTTTACATGACTGGACTAGAGTGGAAAAACCACCTGAAAATATCACATAGACATACTAATAGAGATATATGTGAGAGATAATTAAAACCCAATTCATAAACCACACAACTTTTCACAATATTAAAATTTAATTAAAGATATATTTCCAATATTGTTTTATTTTTTTTATAAATATGGTTTTAATCAACGTATTTTGAAAAACAGGAGATAAAACTTTTATTTAATTAAACATTTTAATATATTTTATAAAATAGTAAAAATCAACAAATAGATCCTGTGAAAATAATTTATTGAATAATAAAACATTGAATTCACAATTTATAAAAATTAGTCTATTAGTAATTTTAGAAAAAATAATCATTTAAAACATGAATTAATGATGAAAATAAATATATTAATAAACCATGTAATAAAAATATGTAATTTATATTTAATGATAAATAAAAAACCATAAAATAGTAGTATATAAATGTTAAAAAATTAGGAAAACATATGTAAATAAGGTCATTTCTTTATCATAGGATCCTCACACCCCATGTGATAGAACCACAAAAAAGTTTTCTCATGGATTCAACATTAGTTATACCTTTTTGGAAGTCATATTTGTAACAGAATCAATGTGAAATGATTTTATATTATTATTTACTATTGTAAAAGGCATGAGATATTTATTATTTTCATAATGAATATTTCCTTTCCATCACACCTATATTCATGTTTTTCCAATGTTTTATCCCAGATAAAATTGAATCATTTTTTGTGGTATAAACATTTACTATAAATCACATGTAATGAAGGGGAAAACATATCATCACCATATTCACTACACTACCAATGTGAATTCCTTCCATAATATATTTATAAAAATGAAAAATCATATAAATATGTTGTCAGAAATGCATCATATTGTCTCAAGCATCCAGTGAGAGTGAATAATATTTAAAATATGATTTCAATGGTTCCAATGATGGCTAATAATTTTTAAATTAATAATTTTTATTGAAAATACTTCTTAAAAATCCCTTTAAAAACAATAGGAATGAAGAATTCAAAATAAGAAATCAAAATCGTAATTTATTCTTTTATCCTCACAGATATAAGAATGTAGATATCAATATACTTCCCATCCAAATTCACATATTCCCAAATACTTGTATGAATATATAAAAAATCATATATATATATATATAGTTACATAAAATATTTTAATCATAAAATATATAATTGGATGTTCATAACATGGTCTACAAATGATGTAATTTTCAAAAAAAATCCCTTGAACACTAAATTGTTTTTTATAATTTTAAAAAGTTATACATAGGATTTTGGTCCATATAAACCATTTTTGAATTGAATTGGGGATTAATATTATTATTTATAATTTTTATTTACCTATTCAATGGACATTCTATTGATTTATAAACCATTATAATTTCAGTTAATGAAACTAGATTTACAATAGTACCAAAAATAGAATTAAATTTCAAATTAATTATATAACATGATAATTTTTAATTGTCACATATAAATATAATAAAAAGTAAAACAATACTTTTATGTTCTGAATGTTTAAATTAAAATATCAAGAAATGTATGGTTTTAAAATTATATAGTCTTGCTTAGAGAAAACCAAACTAGGATAAAAGGTGGGATATAAAAAAAATGTGAGTTCTTTGATTTTAAACTATATGGGAGATAAATATCCCTAGAAATTAGAATAACGTCAAAAAATAATTCACAAATACACATAGTGTTTGGAATGAATTGTGTTGTAATAATGTGGAATAAAAGAAAATTAATTTGAAAGAATACTAAAAAACGGAAAGGGGAGGAAAATCTATAGATTGATGATATTACTTTAATTTTCATATGGGTAATACTAGAAGAGGGGTGGATTGAGATTTAATAGGGTATTCTCCTTGGATAACATGAGACATAATACAAATATAGTTATTATGATGTCTTATAAGTATAATGGTTTGGGATGGAGGAATTTGATAATATTTTTTTCTCTTATTTAATTATTTTTTATCTAGGCATGACCGTGATCTACTTTGAATAGACATTAGAATGGGTCCGATCAATAATTTTCTAAAAAAATGGGAACTAGGAGAGTACTAAAATGAGGGAGGACCTCCCCACATCATAAAGGTGTTAAACCGAACATTCTATGGGAAAATGGACATCGTATATCTTCTTATTATTGTAAAAAATAGTTAGGCGATAAGACATATGATATTGGGTGGGCCTTCTGGGACCATGGAAAACACTAATTCTCTACATTTATCATCGTATCATAAATAAAAGTCCTAAACTAAAAGGAAAATGAAAAAAACAAATAAATAAAATATTTAATAATGTAGGTGTTCATGTATGACAATTATCCTTACAATAATGGTTAATTCCATAGGAAATACATAATACCAAAGGAGGATACCTATAATGAATCATAAATAGAAATAACTTTTTTAAAATAATTTCAATGATACCTAAACCCAAATTTAACCCAATACAAAAAAATAATATAAAAATAATTCAATAAGGACTAGATCTTCAAGAATTATCCACAGGACTGATAATGATGAAAAAAATAAATAGAGACCCATAATTGGCCTCTACAATATTTAATAATAAACTAGAATAGAGGTTCTTTAAGAAAAGTTACTCAAAATAATAAATATGAAACTTGATGAGAATTTATATTGAAGAGGAATCAAACATATTGTAAAAAATACAGAATCCACGATTTCCCAATATATCCAAATATATACATAATCTCATTATAGAAAATCCAAAACAGAGGAATTTTTTTTTTGAAATAACATATAAAAGAGGGTAATAAATATTAATAATTTCACTAAACCATTCTATATTGGGATACAATTCTTAGAAATTTTTAAAAAATTCAAATATAATCCTCCCAAATTCATCCAACAAGAAAAAATAGATGAGCTATTAAAACAAAAACACACACCCTGGAAACTCATGGGTTCGAACCATGGGTTTATAATAAATAAATGGTAATATATATCCACATACCTTGAAAAATAATCATAGTTATACCATAAGACAAAATAGATACTAATAAGTTTATAATCTCAAATTTTCCCACATCCATACTATTCTCCTAAACCACACAAACCTAGATACACTGAAAAAAATGATATCAATAACATATCTACTATCATGAATTTTATAGTGTGTATACTTTTAATACATTTAACAACTAGAAGTAAAAATCCAATAATATCCATTAAATCATCCACTTCTATCAAAAATAATTCTCTAATTCAAAATAAATATTTTAAAACATTGAACAAATATAACACGCCATATTATAATTATATAAGAGAAATTAATAACCTTATTTTTAATTATTCCAAAATCAATAAAAAAAATTTAATATCCATAACCCCAATTTATAGATCATATAAAAATTCATTCCCTTAAAAAACATTGTGAAATCCCTAAACTCAGACTTTAGTTTATATTTATTTAGAAAACCTTTTTAATTGTTTCAAATCAACATTCCTTTTCCAAAAAACAATTTCATCATTAAAATCATCTTATATACATAAATTCATAAAAATATTTCTAATCACAAACACACATTTTCTAAAACATCATTATTTTTTTTAAAAACCCAATCCTATCATTCTAAAATGGTTTTCAATTTAAAATTACACCAGTCCAATAATAATTTATGTTAAAATATTATATGAAATGATTCCAAACCAAAAGAAACCCTAGGATGAATGTTCATGATGGGATTTTGGTAATTCATTGAATGACTACCTGTTTTTATAGACACATCCCCGACCATTCCTAAAAAACATATGTCTTCATGAAAACATGAAAATGATATTGGCATGGGTTTTTAGGAAATGTTATTTGTATATGCATCATGTTCCACTTTTATTGTCCACCAAAAATAAGAAAACCATGGGAAACCCAACAAAACAAAATAATCAAGATAAAAAACATATAATAAACCATAAAAAATTTCCTGAATAAAAATTATTTCATTCCAAAATTATATATAAAAAAGATTCAATATAAGAACAAAATAAAAAAATAAAATCCAATATTCCCATGAAATCTCAGGTTTAACACTAAATGATTAATCTAGATTAATTTTTTATCTATACCCTATGTCATTAAATTCATATATCTAATTTAACATTAATTCTTAAAATAAAAAAGGGTTTCCCTGAATCCCATGTCATTTTATAAATATGGGTTATGAAACTATTTTTTTTATGAAGCATCACATGATGTTTATCATCACAACGACCGATTTATCCTATAAAATACCAATAGGGAATCCCATATCCAATGTATACTAACATAAATAAACATAGTAATTAATTGATTCATTTGGGATTATTCCACCTAGAGATACATGATTTGATATGTTCTAGAATTGTAATGAAATTATTCCCTGAATTTTCCATAAATCAGACATCCACACATACTCAAATAGAAATAATTAACAACATAAACAATTATAAAAAATCTATAGTATAGTTAAGTGTTGAATATTAAATCCAAAAATGCATCCTCTAATTCCCTTGGATGAATCACCCCTTGAACAATAATATCCTTCCCAAAAAATAATAATATATCCACCAAACAAATAACTAACAGAATATAAAACACTATTTAACCAATTCTTTAATGGAAACTAAAAATTAAAATTACAGGAATACCATTATATAAATCAAGGAGTAATCATCTAATTCAAAATAAATCATTTTCTAGGAAGAAAAAATTGGAACTAGAACATCAAAATAATATATATATTTATATATATATTTATATTTATATTTGAGCATAAAATTTCTAATATGCGACCCTGAGCCACACAACGTGGTTGAATAATAATTAATTATACATTTTGATGAAATATTTCAAATACATGCCTAAATATTTTTTTATTCCACATATTTTACAAAAATGGATTTATAATTTTTTTCTAAATTAAATTTTTTTAAATATTTTTTAATGTAGTGTACTACTGTCAATATTACTATTTAAATTAATTGATGGTATCATAATGATATAAATTCTATTTATGAAAATAATGTGATTAAATATTTTATGAAAATATCAATTTAATAATATTTATTAATGTCGATAATAATAATAATATTAACATCAATAAAAATAGGGTATTGAATGGAAAATATAAATAAAACACCATAACAAAAAAAATTTAAAATGTAAGAAAAATTGGGGAACCCTTATAAGAATAGGTCTCGAAACTTATTCACAAATATTTTTTATCTTAATGGATGAACTGTCAATTACAATTGTCTTGCATGAGCCACTAGTTAGGAACATGCCAATGTAAAGGGTAAAGTAAAATATGTAAAACATTAAATTTATTTATAGTTCTATCATTTTGAAATTTTTATGGAGGTATAACCATTTCCAATTATACTTTTACTATGAGCCCCACCTATGTACTAAGGATTTTAATTTTTTATACCATTGTAAAATCTAAAAAAGGCTATGTTGTAACAATATCAAATATCAAACTCATAAACTGTTGTGTAAACAAATAAATTACTCCCAAAATTCATCTATATCCAATGAAAATAAAATACTCATGATGTATTAAAACATTAAAAAGCATATAAATATTTATGTAGACACATAACATAATATAAAGGCATTCTGATGGGATTTCAAAAAAATTTAATATATTTTTATAATGATCCATCTAAGACACTTCATTTGAGATTAAGATATATTTTTCAAATAACTCATAAATACCACTTTGAGAATTAAATTTTAAAACCAAATTCGATAGAAACTTTCTAAATTATAACGTCAATTTTTTTATTATGCACATATTAATTTACATATAAAGACACACCTCCTCCTAGTACATGTATTCTACCATAATGGAGTGATTATATAAACATATATAAACATATAAATAAGTGTATATGAGTATAATCATTAATGTTAACTGATATATTCATAACAATGTTACCCATTGAAAACCATTAATTTAGAAAATATACAAAACACCTAAATGTATGACTCCCTATATTGAATTCATAAATAAGACTTTGGTATGAATTAACATTTTTGAAATTCAATTTGAAAATAATGATATTTTTTTAAATATTGATATACCACCTTAAGGATCATTCATGCAATTCATAAACCATTACAGTGATGGATTAATGAATAACATATTTAATCAAATAATGAAATTTTAATTTTCCTTTTATTTCTATCAAGAAAATGTTAAAACATAATTGTAATGCAAAAAATGTTTTAAAACATTTATCAGATTATTGTTAGATATATATAGTTTATATATAAATATTTTTAATATGATGATTCTAATATTAAAGACACAAAATATGGAAAACCTACAAACAATATAAACTTATAAGACAAATAAATTAACAATGTGATGATAAGAAACCCTATTAGAGATGAAATTATATTGTAATAAGAAATGTAAAAAAATTGATAACCCTACACACTATGGGAAAACACAAACATGATGTGAAAATGGAGAAAAAGATAAAAGTAATGATAAAAGAAATGGTTATGGAGGAAGGTGGGGATAATTACTAATAAATATGATTTTATTTGATACCAAAATAGGTTAATGTCAAAGAAGGGAATGAGTATGTTAGTGAGTAGACTTTAACCAAGGGTCTCATGAGACATGAGAGGGTAAATATTAGGTTCTCATAGAGACAAAACAATGAGTAGATTAACTTTTGTAATTCAATTCTTTTTTTCATTTTTAATAATGTTAATCACAATAATAGAATGATCATAGTTAAGTAATTAATAGTGTCACTCCTCTAATAATGATTGAAATAATCACCAGTCAATAAATGGAAGGAGGGAAATGATAACCCTTTTTTAGGGGCACCCAAATCACACTATAGGATTATATATGACATGGGTCTCCCCATTGAGTGTCAAAGATGCTCACCCACATTGTCTGTGGTGTTGAGTAGTCCACATGAACCACTAGGAAACTTGTTATTTCCTTTATTAACATATTAACATGAAAATATCTGAACTAAAAACATTACAAATTAATCCAATAAATACATAATATAAATATTAATATGGTGTAATGGTGTAAGGATTTACACCACTGAAATATTTTCTACATCCAAAAAGCTATGAGAATAATTAGGGAGAGTAAAAGGAGAATATCAAACAAAAAAACAACGATGAAATATATAGCCTTATTGAAATTGAATTTCTCATAGTAAAGTAAAATAATATCCATAATATTAAATAATATATAAATTATCAGGGAACATCTACCACGAGACCGCTAATTGGAAAAAAAGAATTAGAGACCCACAAATGTTCTCTAAACCATTAAAAAAACTATCATGGATTATGGTCCATCAAAACAATTAATTCTAAATGATATATATCAAAATAATGAGAATATAAAATCTTGAGGACTCAGTCATAAATTTGAATAATAAAATATTATGAATCCCTAGGTTATATTATTCTCAAAACCTACATAATATAATATAATTAAAATGTATGAAACCTAAATAAAAACCTATATCATCAATACTAAAATGAGGAAAAGGAATATCGATGGTTTCATGAAACCATTAAAAAAATATAGAATATCCTTATTAATATTTTGAAACATATTATATAATTATCTCGAAACCATTTGATTGTAATAAACAGGGGAAGAAGGCATAATAAAAAAACATTATACTTCCAAAATCATACGAGAATTCCTTCAATCGTAGTGATCTAATAAAATAAAAAAGATAATATTATGTGTATAATATTAATTTTTAATTATATGTCCAATTTACTCAACAAACTAGTGATTAGAATCACACCCAAATAGATGTTCACAAAACCCAAAAATTCATGATACATTTAAAGGATTCATGCAAATAATATAGTTTAGAACCAAAATAAACAATATAGTCATATCTAAATAATCTTTCAGTTCTATCAAATAACATTTTCAAATTAAATTAATTTATTTAAAAATAATCAACAAAAAAATCTTTGAAAAATAATAATATTAAACCAATAACAATCCTCATATTAACAATTCCAAAACCGTATAGAGAAATTTTAATATATAAATAAAAACATGGGAAAACATTTTAACCCAGTGTTTACATTTTAAAAAAAATTATAAATCACCAGAATGAAATTGATTAATTAGTTTTTTTTTGAAACAACCATTATAGTTTCAAAAAGATATTACATAATTTAAAATGAGTTTATTCAATTTAAAATTTGTAAAAAATATCAAATAATAGTTTCCAATCATAAAAACCCTAATTATATTTTTTGTGAAAGAAATTAATATTATATTGTGAAATTAGTTGTATAATATTAAAAAGGGGTTACCTTTTATAACTCCATCAAAAACTTATGTGTATATAAATATATTACTCTGTAAAATTCTAAATCTAATATAATACAAAAATGAAAATTTTAAGGGGCTAGTATTCATTGATGGTTATAAAATATAATTTAATGGACCATGTACCAACCATGATGCAAAGACACAGTGACTCATAAACCTATGTACGTAGGATTCACATGGTTTTATAGACCATATGGGCTACTGGTGACATCAGATCCACTATAATTGTCACCCCAAATCCTAAGAACCCCAAAAAATATATAATTCACCAAGAAAAATCAATATATTACAAAATAAAACATACAACGACTTTATAAATCCAACATACTTCATCTAAAATTTTAATCCATGTAAACAATATAATTATGATCAAAATTAAAAATGAAATCCTAATATCCCATGCATGCATAGGTTCAACAAGGGTAGTGTTTTCTAAACAAATCCTTGTATCTACACCCAAAGCCTTGGAAATCCTATTACCGGTAAAACATTATTTATCAAATTACAGATAGATTCTTTGAAAACATGGACTTCTTTTGAAACTAGATTATAATACTATTATATCAAAAACTAGACTGGTAAATCTATCTATCAAACACCAGATGTAGGTGATGACATACCTGAGGGGTATGCAGTATCCACCTTGTTGGCTGACATGTATCATTTTCATTAATGATATCATTGATGATGATTTCATCTATATAATAATTTTTTGATAAGAGGCACAATTAATCTAAAATAATTCCATGAAAAAACTATAATTTATAAATATAGACCAAAAAATTTAGAAAAAATTAATAAGATAATTAATTATAAAAATTCCACAAAATAATATAATAAATGAAAAATATTACTCTATACTCTATCTTTATATTCTTTTGCAAAAAATGGTCCCTTAATCCACTAGAATATATATATATTCTATAATAATAAAAATATTTAATGTCAATTAATTTCATATTTTTATGATGTGTTAAATGAAACAAAATAACAAAATGGAAAAAATTTATCCTCTTGAAAAAAATATTCAGCAACAAATCGTCATTCCAATCATGCTCCATGAGAAAATAAGGGTTGAACTAGAACCTAAAACCACACACACGCACACATATATATATATCTATACATGATCAGTTAACTATATCATGACACCACCCACTTTTCCAAATTCTTAAAATATTATTTAAGATCCATTTTGGAGTTATTTTAATGAAAATTTAAAATTATTTCTTTAAATTATTTTTCTATGAAAATATAGAATTATATTCATTTTTTTAAGGAAGATTTTAAATTTTTTTAGAAAATACGTGTATTATTTTAACATGCCCTTGAAAATAATCATCGTAATTAGTATAAGTTTAATATTTCTTTTAAAAAATTTATGTTGATATTTATATTAGAAGAAGAATAATTAAAAAAGGGAAGTCAATGATAATTATAATAAAAAAATTATAGTAAGGAAAATAGTATTGGGAAATATAATCATAAATAATCTACCACAAAATAGAATTATATAAATGTAATAACAATGGATAAACCCTAATAAAACAATAGTTAGGTCCTCATACATGTATACATTAACTCTGTTTGATTTACCCGCATAATATTGTTCCAATGCATGATTCACTAGAAAAAAAGATGAAATGTAATGTAATTTATATAACCCTTGTTACATGATGTGTAGTTAGTGTTTTTTAAATATCGAAATGCTATTCTGGTAAGTCCATTTCCTATTATAATAATCCTAGTCATCCCAACTAGGTAATATTAGTTCTCATGTACTATATCATGATAAAAAATAGTGATTGGGTAACAAAATAAAATATAAATCACTTTCAATTTACGGAAAACACATAATATATCCCACTTTTGTACTCTATTAATGAAAATTCCAAATTCAATAATCATTGTAAAAAAATCCTATAAAATTTTAATTTCACATGTAACATAATTTCATATCTTAAAAATTAGAGTGAATTAAATTTTAAATTAGTTTTAAATGTTTAAAATTGTTCATTAAAATTTGATAACTAATATTTTTTCAAAAAAAACACATAGATATCCTTTTCAAAATAATTTTTTTAATGGAAATTCAATATTAAAAAGTTATATTTCCAAATATTCGGTTGTCATTAAAAAAATACACATTTTTCTCTATATATACATTTCATTCTAATTAAATTATTCACAGACCCTTTTGTGAATATTAAAATAAGTTTATCTAAATATATTTATGAGAATGGTGGTAAAAAATAATGAATTCCATTAGTGGTTCATAAAATTTGACATACATGGAAATGATTTTGCATAAAAATATTGAAATCTTGTAATAGATTATAACCCACTTTTATAACTAAATTGTTGGATTGGGTCTATATTTTCCATTATAAAATTGAATTTAAAAATAATGAAACACTTATTATTTTTAATATACCTCGTTAATGGTAATTATTGTGATTATTAAACCATTGGAATCATAAGTTAATGAAACATGTTTTTAATCAATATACAAAATATAAATACTCTATATGTTATATTAAACACATATAAAAGTTAAATTTTACCATTTTCTATAACATAACTCCTTTTTATAACAATAACGTTCATTACATTATACAAAACAGAGGATTTTAAGGTTTATTGTCTTGGAAACTAGGGATTTAAAACATGAAAACATAAAACATTATTCTTAAACACATGAAATGATTCTCCTTATGTTCATCCTAGGTTAATTAATACAGCTCATAACTAGGGGACAAACATAAAATGAAAGGGTGAGCAGAAGGCCCAGTAATGGGAAACAAGTGGAAACGTTTAACATGTGAACTTGAGATACCTAAATAAATTCATGAAAAGGAACTTAAAGGCATGAAAATGAAATAATGAGGCATATCATAATAAAAATAACGTGTTTCATAACATGAATATGTGACTACAACATTTAACATAGAAAATAATTTCCGTTTCACCAGGGTCCATCACCAAGGTGTCATTAAAAAAATTACCAAGGTTATTCACTAAGGTATCTTTAAAATTGTAATCCCTCGAGATTACATCATTACCCAATGCATTTAAGTGCTATCAGAGCGCACCATTAATTTTATATTTATCATCATGTGAGCCACATATATCATCATCAAAATTTTCATAATAACCCATATAGTATAAAAGAAATGGGTTTCATTTCATGATCATAACGTTTTAAAAACTGCTTTTAAGACATGATCTTTAAGCTATTTTAAACCCATAGAAAATGGAAAGAGGGTTTCATGTATGTAAATACCAATATTAAAATATAAAATTTTATATATATGTGAGTACCCCTTTTGAAGAAAGATATTTGAGTATTTACATAGTAAAATTAAAGGAATTGAGAAAACGATAGAGACATTTTGAGACCAAAATTCGGCAGCATAACAAGTATGTTGCAGGGTTTTAGAAAATATTGAAAAGAGAGGGTACATTGGCCACCAATTGATAATTATCCATAAAATAGTAGAGGGATAGAACATAAAGGATATATGAACATGGTAATGAAATTTTAAGGACATACCATATTAAATAAAAAACATGAAAGGAAGAAACAAATATGATTTCTCTTATGAAGATTCGGCAGCCTAACGTCCTCACTTAAAACATCAAAAAAATTAATTGATGATATAAAATAGTATCTCTCATTATATGACAATAAAAGGACATTATGATGGATATAGATATCATACCCCAACAAAATAAAAAGGAACTTCAAATACTTGACATGAAAGTAGAACGTTTAAAATGGGAAGTGTGAAAGAAACCCTTACCTGGATGAGTAACATCGAAATCATAATGATTGGGATCTTGGGAGGCTTGAGGGAACCTTGGGGGACTCATTGGGAGGTAAGGAGACCATAAATTTGTTTAGGAGGATTTTGGAATGTAAAGGATGAGAGAATGGCTTGGAATTTATATGGGAAGTGAGGGGACAAGGCATTAATGGCCAAGGGACACCTCATTGGTGGTATTGGAAAAACCATGGGCTTTCCCATGGTGTTTTCCCATGGTATTTACCATATGGGACACCATATAACTTATATTACTATTCATAAGTCGACCAGAATTATTACATAATTATTACATCTTTAATGATGTCATTAAACACCCGAAAATCTAAAATGAAAATTCACTACTCACCGAAAATTCAACTTTTTAAGAAGAACACCAAAAATTCACCTTAACATAATATCAATTATCTGAATTGAAAAATGAACTCCATTTTATAAAAATAATTTTCTAAATAATTTTAATTTAATTTTTAAATAAAAACACAATTCACCCGAATAATCTAATACTTAACTACTAAATATTGAAAGAGTTAATTAGTTATTTTATTGAATCACATTACTTAATCAAGGTGCCTAAATTATTGTAATACTTTATTTAAGTGATATTACTAATACATTTGGTCTCATTACTAATCTTAAGCGTAAAATCACTATTCATAATTCACTATTCACCAAAAAATAATTTGATCATATTAGACTCTAAATTTATTACTGAACAAATTTGGAGAAGACCATTTTTTGAAAATCCTTACACATCATTAATTATTTAATGTTTAAAAAATATTTTAAAATATCTTTTTTTTTTAAAATACATCCATAAGATACAACATATTTTTATCTGGACATCTAAAAATTTAAAAGAAATTATCCATAGGAAGAAATCACAAACTTATTTATCTCAATGAATTACACAATGTAGATATAGTCTCGTTATATAGCCCCTTATAACACCAGCATATAACCTATGTGTATGGTGTACTATGGTGAGAGAATATGAGGGAGGCTCAGCCACCATTTCCCAAGTAGCGATTTCTTTAAGCTTGAACATCTCTCGTAGGAGATTACTTTCAAGCTTGACACGATGGAGTTCAGATTGGTCTTGGTCCAAAGTGAATCCCAAAGATGGCACCTCCTTCCCAAGCTCTGGTAAGTGGGCTTCATAAGGTTAGATTATACTGGATGAAGCCATCAACTCTTCCTTCTACATTAACCATTATCATCCCAATTAAATTGTTAAGTTAAAATTAATATACTATTAAAAAAATTTGGGTTGTTACATTCTTCCCCCCTTATGAAATTTGATCCCCAAAATTTTAATCCAAAGGCCTAGTTGAAAAGGTGAGGGTAATTTTGCTTCATTGTTTCTTCAGGCTCCCACGTCGCTTCTTTATACTTATGATTCTTCTACCACAGTTTGACAAGGTGGGTATTTTTGTTGCATAGATCCTTGTCTCTACTGTCTAAGATCTCCACTGGCTGCTCCTCATAAGAGAGTTCATGTTCCAGTTGTACCACCTCTAGGTTCAATACGTGCAAAGGGTCAGGTATGTACATTCTCATGAGATATACATGAAAGAAATCGTTAACATCAGCTAGGTTTGGTGGAAGTGCAAGAGGATATTCCATTTCTCCTATGCGATCAAGGATTTCATAGGGGCCAATGTACCTAGGGATGAGCTTCACATTCATCCCAAACCGCATGAATCTCTTCCTTAGGGAAATTCGAAGTAAGACATCGTCTCCAACACCAAACTCCATGCCATTTCGACGGTTGTCAGCATAGCTCTTCTGTACACTCATAGAAGACTTTATGAGTTGTTGGATGCCTTGAAACTTTTTTGTCATCTCTTGCACAAGATCAGGCCCAAGAAGCCTTCTCTCATCAGCTTCATCCCAAAAACTAGGAGTTCTGCATCACATTCCATACAGATATTCATAGGGTTCCATCTGAATACTTGAATCGATGTTGTTGTTGTTTGAGAACTCAACAAATGGGAGGTGTTGATCCCATCCACCTTTAAATTCCATTGAGCATAATCTCAGAATGTCGTCATGTTTCTGAATAGTCCTTTCAGATTGGCCATCAGTTTGAGGAAGATAGGTCTTACTGAAATTCAATTCAGTATTCAGAGCATGTTGGAGACTTCTAAAAAATTTTGATTTGAATCTTGGATGTCGATCAAATTTTATGGATTGTGGAACCCCATGCATCCTTAGCACTTCCTTTACCTATATCATGGAAAGTTGATCCAGAGAGAAATATTCTCTAAATGAGATAAAATTGGTAGTCTTGGTGAGATGGTACACTATATCCCATACTGCATTGTTCCCTTTCGAAGTTTTCGGGTGACCAGTGACAAAGTCCATAGTGATTTATCCCAATTCCATGCTGGTATGGGTAGCAATTTAAATACCCCCTTAGGAAGTTTTCATTCCACCATTACTTGTTGACACACCAAGAACCTTGTAGTGTAATTAGAAAAATCCTTCTTCATGTTATCCGACCAATAATGATCCCGAAAGACTATATACATTTTAGTGCTTCCCAGATATATATAGAATGTAGAGCTATGAGCTTCATCCATCAGTTCTTTCGTTATCTCCGGAATAGATGTATAACATAGTCTTGTATGAAATTTCAATACACCTTCTTGATCAATATTGAAATTAGGGAACTTCTTATCCTTAAAAGCCTCAAACTTCTCCTGCAACAAAGTATCTTTTTTTAGCCATATTGATCTTCTCTAGAAATGAAGTTCGAGAAATCATTTGGGATAGGGTTGATGATATCCCTTCCCTTACAATTCCCAAGTCCAGTTTTACTAAATCCTTACTCAAGGGATCTCCTAAGATCCTCATTTTTTCCAGAACAATAGGGTCTTTCCTGCTTAACGCATCTGCGAAATTGTTTGATCTTCTAGGGTGATAATGAATTGAACAATCACAGATTTGATAAGAACCAACCATCTCCTTTGTCTCATGTTCAATTCTTTTTGCATGAAAATATACTTTAATATTTGGTGGTTGGTGTATATATCACATTTATCCCCATAATGATAGTGCCTCTATATTTTTAGAGCAAAAACAACTACCTCTAGATCTAGATCATGCATAGGATGATTCTGCTCATGTTGCTTCAGCTGATGAGATGCATAAGCAATTACCTTGTCATTTTTCCTGAGGACACACCCAAGCCCATTTAGAGATGCATCGCTAAAAATAATGAATCCTTCTCCAATAGAGGGTAGTGTTAACACAGGTTCAGTAACCAATATCTTCTTCATCTCTTGGAAACATTCCTCGCATTCCATTGTCTATATAAACTTAACCACTTTTTGAGTCAACTTGGTTAGTGGATTAGAAAGCAGTGAAAAGTTTTCACAATCGTCCTATAATATCCTGATAAACCAAGGAAACTACGAATCTCATTTACTATTGTGGGATGAGGCCACTCTTCCAAAACCATTGTCTTGGCAGGGTCAACCAATATTCCTTCATTTGTTATGATGTTCCCCATGAAATCCACTTGTTGTAACCAAACATCTCACTTTCGGATTTTCAAAATAGCCTTTCCATCCGAAGACTGCTGAAATTTCTTTACTTCTGTATTTTATCATAGCATTATACTTCAAGAGCCAGTCCATCAATAGTATGAAGTTGAATTCCATCTTGGGAATGACTACTAGATTTTTTATAAGATTGTGATCACTAAAGTAAACACTAGAGTCTCTAAACACTGTTGATGTATGGATAATCCCACATGGAGTCTTGACTGACAACTCTACCTCTAGCACTTTGGGGATTGATTCTACAATATTTTCAAACTTGGATGAAATAAAAAAATTCATAGAACCAGAATCAAACAAAGTACATGCTAGTTTTGAGAGGACAACAAGAGTACCTATTACCACATCATTCAGAGCTTCAACTTCTATTGTTTTGATAGAAAATGAACCACCTTGCTCACTTTTCCTTCTCTGAGGTTGATGGTTATTCCCCTCCACTTCCCTCAGATTTGGATAGTGATTAGCAAAGTGCCCAAGCTGTCCACACTTGAAGCATTGGAGATCGGGTTGGGCCTGAACCATCTTTCCTTTGTCATTAGTGTTGGGGAGTTGAGGCTTCACCTCACAACGAAAATTCCAAGCAATATAAACATCTCTTACACACTTGTATCACTTGACACTTCTGATCAAAAAGATCCCTAAATGCTTCTCCTCACATTTATTGCATGTGGCAAGTTGCATTTTCATTCAACCTCTTTCCTGATCAAAGCTTCTTCCCAAGCTTGGTTCTAGTGTTCCCTTTTTCTCATTAGATTTGTGATACCACTTTGCCTCACCAAACTCCAGTTCAACTTTCATAGCACTACGAACTATTTCTTCATAGCTATCACAGTCCATGTTTGCTAGATTCTTCCATAGATGAGGTCATAGTCCACCAAAGAATATATCAAACTTCCCATTAGGGTCCATGGCAAAGCTTGAGTTATAATGGGAAAGCATTGTGAAGTTAATATCATAGGTTCCAACATATTTATTCTACTTCTTCATCAGCTTGATAAATTCTTTCTTCATTCTCGTTCTCATCGAACGAGGGAAATACTTATTGAAGAATATTCCCCTAAACTCATAACACTCCATAACTTCAATATCTACTGTTGGATTCATGTTTTTGATCAGTGACCACCACTGATCATCTTCTCCCTCTAGGTGGTAAACTTCAAGGGTGGATTTTTCTTATTCCGAACAATTATGTATAGAAAAAATCTTTTCAATGGAGCTTATCAATTGTTCTGAAACCAATGGGTCAGTAGATCTACTGAATGTTGGTGGACGTTGGCCCATAAAGGACTCAACAAAAGGTTGTTACCTTCATGGTGATATCGGTTACTCAGCATGATTCATGTTATTACTCATAACTTGAGTCATTTGGTTCATCATTCTCATAAATGTTTCCATTACGGCTTCAATCGGAGGGCCATCAGCGCATGGTCCATTGTAGTCACCATTTAAACGTTTCCTCCAATTTCCTTCCATTTTCTAAAAGAATAAAATCTTCGTGAGAAACATGGTTCATTTATGAATATTTTAAATATATAGGATTCTACATCATAAAATTTCATGCTTATATAATTATATTTCTCTATAATTCCTTCATAATGATTCATAAAAAGAATGTGATTAACCAAAAATATACCTCGGGGGTGTCGTAACCAAAAGTGCAGGAAGGCCCGTTGTCGTGCACCAGTTCTCGTTTGAGTCTAGCTAAAACCTATGTTTTTGGGCATTACCCCTATGTACATCTGTGCCAGAGCCGCCTATACCTATTCGTATCCAGACATGGATGTATTTGTTTGATAAACCACTAACTCAATATTCATGAAAATACCAGGAAGTTTTCCCTATATTTAATATTTTCTATAGGGTTCTTCCTAATGTTTTCATAGACTAATTTCCATAAATAACTAAACCTCCCTCTGATACCAACTATAACATCAGTCCTTTTTATCACACTAACTTTCATTAAATTATACCAAACTGAGGATCTTTGAGGATTACTATCTTAGAAACCAGGAACATAAAACATGAAAATATAAAAAATTATTATTAAACACTTGAAATGCTTTTCCTTATGCTCGTCCTAGGTTCATTACTACGTCTCAAAACCTGAGGACATAAATCAAATTAAAGGGTGAGTAGAAGGCCTAGTAAGGGGAAACAAGGGGAAGCATTTAACATGTGAACTTGAGATACATCAATAAAGGCATGAAAAAGAACTTTAATTCATGAGAAATAAATCATGAAGCGTATCATAATAAAAATAACGTGTTTCATAAAATGAATATGTGGCTACAATATTTTACTTAGACAATCATTTCCATTTCACCAAGGTCCATCCCCAAGGTATCATTAAAAAAATTACCAAGGTTAGTCACCAAGGTATCTTTAAAATTGTAATCCCTAAAGATTACATCATTACCCAATGCATTTGAGTGAAATCAGGGAGCACCCTTAAATTTGTTTTTATAATCATGTGATCCACATATATCATCATAAAAAATTTCATAAATAAACCATATAGGATAAAAGAAATGGGTCTCATTTCATAACCATAATGTTTTAAAAACAGCTTTGAAGACATGATCTTTATTTCATTTTAAACCCACGAAAAAAGGAAAGTGGGTTTCATGTATTTAAATCCCATAATTAAAGTAGAAAATTTTGATATAAATGTGATTACCGCTATTGAAGAAGGATCATTTTGTATTCACATAATAAAAATAAAAGGATTTGAGAAAAAATAGAGAGACATTTTGAGACAAAAATTCGGCAGCATAATGACCATGTTGCATGGTTTTAGAATATATGGAAATGAGAGGGAAAATGGGTCACCCAAACATAATGATCCATAAAATAGTATAGAGATAGGACTTAAAGGATATAAGAAAATATTAATGAATTTTTAAAGACATACCATATTAAATGAAAAACTAGAAAGGAAGACAAAAATAAGATTTCTCTTATGAAAATTCGGCAGCCTAACGACATCACTTAAAACATAAAAAAAACGATTTGATGAGATAAAATAGGTTCTCTCATAATATGAACATAAAAGAAATGTATTATGGATATATATATCATACCACAACCTAAGAAAAAGGATCATGAATGACTCGACATTAAAGTAGAACTTTGAAAATGGGATGAGTGAAATAATCCCTTACCTTGAAGAGTAACATCGAAATCATGAAGTATGGTACCTTGGAAGGCTTGAGGGCACCGTGTGAGGACTCCTTGGGAGGTAAGGAGACAATATAATAATTTAGGAGGATATTGGAAGGAAAATGATGAGATAATGGCTTGGTATTTATAGAGGATGTGAGGGGACAAGGCATTAATGGCCAAGGGACACCTCATTAATGGTATTAGAAAAGCCATGGGCTTTCACATGGTATTTGCCCATGATATTTTACAATTGGGACACATAATAACTTATCTATCTATTTATAATTATAACATAATTATTACATAATTATTACATCCTTTATGATGTAATTAAACACCTGAAACTCTAAACTGAAAATTCATTATTCACCGAAAATTTAACTTTTTTAGAAAAATCCCAAAAATTCACCTTAACATAATATCGATGCTCTGAATTCAAAAATGAACTCCATTTTATAAAAAAAAATTATAAATATTTATAATTTAATTTTTAAATAAAAAACACTATTCAACCGAACAAACTATTACTGAAGTAATAATTTATGAAACAGTTATTTACTTATTTTATTTAATCACATTACATAATAAAGGTGACTAAATTATTTTAATACATTATTTAAGTGATATTAATAATACATTTGGTCACATTACTAATCCTAAGCCTAAAATCACTATTCATAATTCACTAATAACCAAAAATTAAGTTGATCTTATAAGACTCTAAATTTCTTACTGAACACATTTGCATAAGACCATTTTTTGAAAATCCTTACACATCATTAATTATTTAGGGTTTAAGAAAATATTATACAATATACTTTTTTTCAAGAAATCATCCATAAGTTACATCCTATTTTTTATCTGGACATCCCAAAATTCATAAACATCACCATAGGAAGAAATCAAAAATCTTATTTATCTCAAAGGATTACACAAAGTAGCTACAGTCTCATTACATAACCTCTTATAACAGTATCATATGACCTAAGTGTAAGTTGTGCTAAGGTGAGACAATTTGAGGAAGGATTGGCCAACATTGCCCGAGTATTGATTTCTATAAACTTGGACATCTCCCGTAGGCGATTCCGTTCAAGCATGACACGATGGCATTCGGCTTGGGCTTGGTCCAATGTGAAGCCCAAAGAGGCCACCTCCTTCCCAAGCTCTGGTATGTGGGCTTCATAAGGTTTGAGTCTACTGGATGAAGCCATAAACTCTTCCTCCATCATTAACCATTAACATTTATATTAAAATTTTAAGAGTAAATTAATATACTATTCAAAAAATTTGGGTCGTTACATTTTCAATCTCCTAAAAATTTTAATAATTTAATTTTGTATCTATATTAAAAATTTAGTGTACATGAAATTGGTGTTTTTAAATTGAAATAGTAATGTATGTGGTTATGTTATCTGGAAATGTATGAAAATGGATTTATACGAGAGAATATGATTAAAGGAACCAGAATTGTAGATCGTAATCATGAGGAATAGTAATACCACCATTAATATGAAATACCTACACCATACGGTCTAACAAAAACATATTTAATATTATAGTAATAGGATAAAAGAAATGATAAAATATTTGTAGAAGGATTAATGGGTAAAAAAAACCCAAATCCAAATGATTCACCCGGATGCCTAAAGTGGAGGAGGCCATGGTATGGGAGGCCTGTATGTGGGAAGGGTATTTGACTATGGGTCATGTGAGATAGGAGAGTAGGAATTGTGAGGTCACTTGATAGATAAAGGAATGGGTGGGGGTATTTATATCTTTTTCTTAAAATCAAGATTCCACCATGGATAGATATATCTAGACCATGTCATCATGAGACTCCAAAAATTCCCTCTAAAATAGGCAGTAGAAATGCACCATGAAATGGTGTAAAATCTCCATTTTAGATATAAGGAATCCCCAACGTAATATTGGATGCTCCATAGTGTGGTAATCCCCATAATAAATTCAATAACATATCCAATTTGGGATATGTTTTGGGGTATAAAATTTTACCACATGGTAATAGAAGCTTCACTATTTTTCATGAAATATCAAATGTAAATGACCTAAACATTAATAAAAAAGCATACAACCAATAAATAAGTAAACTATTAAGATATCTGGGGTTTGGGAAATAAAATATAGTTTTCTTACATATATCTTAACACATGACATAATAATATCATACATATACATAAATGAAAATCCCATAACAGTTATAAGGCCTTTGAGTTATATCTTGATAAAAATTAGATCTTATTTTGGTGGTGTTACCCACAAATGATTATATGTAAAAACCCAGACATTTCAAGGAATTTTTTTTCTAAATTTCTTTGAAATTTTACAAGTCCACAATTTCTGACGGCGCCTGATTCTGAGGTCTGGTGTTCCTAGAATCAATTTCAGTGGTTTTGTTCAGGTACGTTTAGAAATGGTACGTTCAGTCTTTTCTATATTTTGAACCGGTTCTCAGAATTAAAATCTGAGGACACTGATGAACTCATAGCGCCATAATTCTCTTAATGGGATATTTACCGCAGTTGCGTATTGTCGTATAATGATGTTAAAATTTGGGGATTCTTTAAGACTTAAATAAATTTTTGTGTTACAATTTATTTTAAGTGTAATTTAATTACACCAAAGGGAAGTTGGAGGTGGGGCTATAGTACCCCTGGTTTCTAGTATGTAATTCTCACTTGATGCTTTTCATGGTTTTAATGTTAAGGGTTTTGAATGGGAGAGTCGGGAGAACTTGGAAGGATATATTTAGGCAAAGGGGAAGCCACACGGGAGGTACACGGTTTGTCTAGACCGTGTGGCCAAACCGTGTGATGTGGGTCTTAGAGGCAGTGGCTTCCGCATGGTCGGTGCATGGTTTGTCTAACCATGTGGCCAAACCATACACGAAGGGTGGCTGAGGTAGTAGCTAACGCACAGTTTTCCAAACCGTGTTGACTAACCGTACAGTCACTTAAAATTAGATCCTTAAATTGTGGATCTAACTCGTTTTTACTCTAATTGCCTCATGAAAGCTCTTAAGAGGCCCTAACTCAGGATTTTGTTTCTCCTAAGGTCAAATAGGGTTCTCCAATTGTTTTAGAGGTGATCAGAAGGCTCCTCTTTGCGAATCGAATCTGGATTCATGAGGTATGTGATTGTTATCCTTCGTCATGGATGGTTTCATAGATCTACTCAGATCTACTTATCGTCTTCTCTCGGTATCTTATATCTATGCCCGTTATGGGTATATCTCGGTGTGTTGATTCCAATTATTATGTTATTTGTACTTTTTTTGTTAGGAGTGGATATCTAAGGTGTGTTTTTGGAGTTTTGACCCGGTGTTCTTGAACGTTCTTCGTTCATTGCTTGGTTTCGCCTGTTTGTTGAGGTATGTGGCTTCAATCTCGATTCATCTTTCTTAGAACATGAAAGTTTAGTTTCAATTTGTCTTTCCATGACTGAAATGGATTTTTTATCTGCTGTGAAAGAATTTTTGAAACCCCTTTTTAGTAATATGTGATGAAAATTGTGTGTTATTGGAAAGTGGTTGTTTAAGTAAATTTTATATGGTGATTTAAAATTGGATATGGTTTTACAACTTGAATTAAATGGTTTTCAATAAAAGGGTGATGCTTCATTGAAAGATTTTGAACACACTTTGGTTTTGGGCATGGATTTCATGGGTTGTGGTGTGTGTTTATATGCATTGGTATGGATAAGGGTGAGAAGTAACCCCATCAAATGTTTGGGAAGGATAAGGGAGGGAAGTCCCCCCATCATTAGGTTGGGACATATAAGGTCGTGAAGTACCCCCATCATGGTAGTCCACTAAGTGACCACTTAGTAGAAGGATAACTCACCACTCGTGATTATAGGGAGGTCCAGGTTTCTTGCATGGTTGGTGGTGTTTATTTTTGAAATGGAATGGATGTTCCAAAAATGGAAATGTGAATTTGATTGGAAACCTTTCTTGGTTGTTCTTCTTGAGAAAGATGGGTTTTGATAGAAAATGGATTTGACATTGAACTTGATTATTGTGAACTGCTTTGGAATTGTTTTATATAAGTTCTTTTATAAAATTGTGCTAACATTATTTATCCTAGAGGAATGGGTTGGGAAGTCATCAGGGAAAAACTACTGAGTTTAATTACTCACCCCATTCTTTCGCACGTTGGTGCTTTTTCATATGTTATGTACCAGGACTTTGGAAAAGGTAAAGTTTCACATGTTTAGAGCACTACTTCAGGATACATGGGCTGGTTCATGATGTTGGAGCTTGGAGCCTATGGAGCATGGATCTAGGTTGTTGTCATGTGGTCTTTTAGTTTTTCTTTCTGCTGTATACATGGATTCAGTGTTAGTTTCTGCTGTGGTACTTTTGGTTGGTTTTTGATAAAATAAATGGTTCAGTTGTCTTAGTTTTTATCATGCATAATTTAGTATATTTTTTGGATATGATTGTGGGATCTGTGGTATGTTCTTAAAGGGTAAATTGTCCCCCCCTATTTTGAATCCCTTCGGCATTTATGGCCAGCTTTTGGTGCCTTGGGGATGCCGCTTAAGTCCTAGTAATGATTCGTTGAACTCTCAATCCATTGAGAATTGGCGGGTCATTACAAGTGGTCATCGATGTTATTGGTCTTGGAGTTGTAATTCCTTCTTATATATTCCTTGGAAGGTTATGTTAGACAGGAGTAGGATTCTCGGAATATGAAATTTATATCATATAAGGAAAGAGATAACCTGTTTATGCTGAACATCAAGTTACCAGGGTGTTGGGTACATAAGTGTTTTGGATACACTTCTAGAATGATGGAAATATCATTTTCATGGGTTTATCCAATGTGAGGAGCATGAAATGCATTGTAGAGGAATGACTTCCAACAAGGATTTCATATCTAGTTATGAGGAATGAGTAAGAATTTTGTGAATGGTGACAATTTTTGAAAAATGATGGAATTGTTTTCAATTGAAAGACTTTGAGAATAGGGTATTTGGTGTATTTTGAAAATGGATTGATTTTCAAAAAAAATATGTTGAATGTTTTAAAAAATGGTCGAAAATGTGGAAAATCATGATGGATGGAAAACAATTATGTGATAGTTGATGTGATAGAAATTGAAATTCTAAGCCTTCAGTTTCTAGGAGTGAGACTAACGGCGTGAATTTTTCATATAGAAAATGGCACCTCTTAGGCATCATAGAAACCAACCAGAAGAAGTTACGAAGAATGTGGTTTCACCTGAACCATGTGTCAACCAACAGTTGGTTCAATGTATCGTTCAAGCATTCCAGGATGTATACACAGGTAATCAGAGGGATAAGTCAAGGCATGTAGACCATTTCGTCTAGTTCCATAAGAAAAATCCACCCATCTTCCAGGGTGATTTGGAACCAGAAAGAGAAGAGGTGTGGCTAAGTAAGATGAATCGTATCATCGATTTCATCAACACACCAGCAGAACTGAAGATAATGTTGGCGATGTATATGCTGGAGGATCTTGCATGACAGTGGTGGGATCTAGTGGTGTAGGCTAAGGTGGATCAAGTCCTGGGCTGGGAGGAATTTAAGGAGTTGATCAATATACAATTCTATCCCCACACGTTCAAGATCCAGAGGATGATGAACATTTTCATCCGGATGCAGGACAATCTCTCTGTCATGGAATATGCGGCTAAATTCATTTATTTAGTGTGCTTTGCATAGGAAGTTGATGCAGGTGCATCGATGAAGGCACACATCTTTGAATCGGGGTTGCGACAGGAGATTCGCTCAAAGATATTTGTGCTCGGTTTTACAGATTATACGGAGATGGTAAAGATAGCAATAGTAGATGAAAGAGAAATCTCAGGAGTTATGGGAGGATGAAGTATGATGATACCCACGGGAATGGGTGGGAACTCAATTTCTGGGAACAAGCAGAAGAGGGCCACCTACATCCAGGGTGGGAGTGTGAATCAGAATCATACGGCTGGATCGGTAAATCTTCTTCCATGACCCATGATTAATGCCGGGGGTTTTCATTGTGGCTCGACTAATCACATAAAGAGAGACTGTGCTGTGTAACTAAGACAATTTCACAATTGCAATATTATGGGGAATCTACAACACTATTGTAGAAATACTCCGAGGTCGGGTGCAAGTGACACTTCCCAGGCACCGCATGCATCGTATGTTTTCGCAGGGTGAGGACAGAAAAATCAGTCTCACTAGCATAATGGAGCTAGCCATGTTGATTCTCGAAATACCATTACTCCTCAACTAGGGCAATCTCAACAAGGAAACAAGGAGAACATTTCAGCAATGAAGCCAGTGTATGGAGTTGAGAAGATGATTGTTGATGATCAGGCTGGACCATGAATAGTAAGATGTACGATTCTTTTGAATTTTGCCTTTTTGCAAGTGTTGTTTGATACCGTTCCATCACATTCCATCATGGCTTCTTGTGATGTTGACTTGTTATGTTTAAAACTGGATATGATGCCTTCTGTGTTGAAACTACAAACTTTTCTTAGTGAAAGAGAATGTCAATCCTTAGTGTGTCGAGCATGTGCTACAATTTTTGATGAAGATGAGCTGGAATGGGTCTTCTCTTGTTAGATTTGCATTTCTATGATGTAATCCTGGGTATGGATTGGTTGACAAGGTTTAAGGCTCACATCTACTGTTATAAGAGAACGGTTAGTTTCACGACTTCGGACGACATCGACCATCTCTTTAGAGGAGAAAGGATAGTAAGTAAAGGTGAAAAGAGCTTGTTGGAACCAATGGTGGGAATGATTTCTTACCAATTGGCAGTGTTGACTTTAGCATAATTTGAAGAGATAGCAGAAAATAGTTTTCCAACTATGGTGGATCAATTTACTCATGATTTTCTTGAAAAGTTATTATGGTTACCACCTGTAAGAGAAGTGGATTTTACGGTTGATCTCCTCCCGTGGACCAGTCCTGTCTCGCTTCCATCTTATAGGATGGCACCAACAGAGTTACGGGAATTGAATGTCTAGTTAGAGGAGCTGGAAAGAAAGGGTTTCATTTTGACATGCGTGTCTCCATGGGTAGCACCAATTTTGTTTCTAATGAAAGAAGAAGGATATTTGAGGCTATGTGTGGATTATCGTAAACATAACCATGTTACGATAAAGAATAGATATCCACTTCCATGTGTTGATGACCTGTTTGATCAATTGAGGGGAGCTCAGTGGTTCTCCAAAATTGACATGAAGTTAAGATATCACCAGTTGTGATTTCGGAAGGAGGATATTCCAAAGACAGCCTTCAAAAGCAGATATGACCACTACGAATATGTAGTCATGGAATTTGGACATATGAATGCACCAGTGGTCATCATGGCTTTGATGAATCTGATATTTTAGCAATATCTGGATTCTTTTGTTGTGGATTTTGTGGAAGACATATTGGTGTATTCAAGAACAAGGGCAGAGCATGAGAAACACTTGATGATATTGTTGGAAATCTTGAGAGACCATCAGTTTTATGCCAAATTATCAAAGTTTCATTTTTGGATACAAGAGGTATGTTTTTTAAGACATGTTTTTCTGAGAAAGGTATTTCTATGGATCAAGAAAAGATAGTATAAGTTCTTTCATGGAAACCTCTAAATAATTTCTTTTAATTACGAAGTTTTCTTAGTATAGCTAGTTAATTCAAATGCTTTTTCCATTACTTCTCATGAATTCCTTCTCCTATGACAACATTGAAAAAGAAGAAAAATGCATTTCAATGGACTAAGTAATTTTAGAGATCTTTTAAAGAGTTGAATGTTTGCCTTACATCAGCACATATCTTGAACTTTCATGAATCAGGAAAGGGGTATGTGGGGTATTGTGATGCTTCGGGAACATGGTTGGGTTGTGTTCTCATGCAAGGAGACCATGCTGTTGCTTATGGAACAAGGCAGTTGAGGGTGAATGAGAAAAATTACCCAACACATGATTTGTAGTTTGCTGCAGTCATCCATGCTTTGAAAACATGGAGACATTATATCTTTGGTGAGAAATTTACTGTTTTTACGGATCAAAAAAGCTTGAATCACATTTTCTCACAGTGAGAATTGAATCTGAGGAAGAGGAGATGGATGGATTATTTTCAAATATTCGACTTTGACATGATGTATACACCAGGTAAGGGAAATTCAATGGTCGATGCATTAAGTAGAATGTCATATGCTCATTTGGACAATGAAGCTTCAGATGAGTGGCAGTTGATGTTGGTCCTAGCCGACATGCATGAGGAATGTGATGATCGAGGCGATGTTGCAGTTTTCATTCCAGTTGCGCTTGTTCCTGATTTGGTGGAGATAGTAAAGGACGCACATGCATCTGATGTAGACTGTGATGCAATAAGTTCAAAACTCAATGGTGGAGAGGCCATTAAGGGGTGGAAGCAGGATGGTAGTTCAGTTTTTCATTTTCATGATTGTATTGTTTTACATTTAGCTGCTCAGGAACAACTCCTTAATGCATACCACCATTCAAGAAGGGTTGTACATTCGGGTACATAGAAGATTTATAAGGTGCTAAAGGCACAGTTTTGGTGGACCGACATGAAAAGGAAGGTGGTCAAGTGCGTCTCGTGATGCTTAAC
Source organism: Viscum album (assembly GCA_963277665.1). Lineage (NCBI taxonomy): Eukaryota > Viridiplantae > Streptophyta > Magnoliopsida > Santalales > Viscaceae > Viscum > Viscum album. Next base: position 1,005,390,401 of record OY728157.1, read on the forward strand.
TAGTCAGCATGTTAAAACAGCGCATCAGAGACAAGCTGGTATGTCACAGTATTTACCTATTCCAGTGTGGAAATCATTACAGCAATCCATGAGGACTAAATTTACTATGAGTATGGCGTATCATCCCCAGACGGATGGACAATCCAAAAGGATGATACATACATTAGAAGACATTTTGCAGGCTTATGTAATTGATTTTGGTGGCTCATGGGAGGATCATATACCCTTAGTGTAGTTTGAATACAATAACATTTATCCAGCCTTGATACACATGGCTTCGTTTGATGCATTGTATGGGCGTCCTTGTCGTTCTCCACTTTGTTGGGTGGAATCAGGTGAGACATCACTAGTTGGGCCTATGCTTGTCCAATAAACAATGGAGTAGATCTAGTTGATTATAAAGTGGATGGAGACGGCTTGGAGTCATCAGAAATCTTATGCAGATCATCACCGAAGACCATTGTCGTTTAAGGTGAGTGATCATGTCTTTTTGAGAATTTCTCCAAGGCTTGGACATCGTCGTTTTGGGAATTAGGTAAAATTTTATCCTCGATATATAGGCCCTTTTGATATATTGGAATGGGTTGGCGAGGTGGCGTATCATTTGGCATTACCCCCACGGTTCAGTGCAGTGCGTAATGTGTTCCATGTATCTCAATTGAAGAAGTATCAGCCCAATCCTGACCATGTTTTCAGATGGGATCAAAATGACCTACATCTGGATGCTTCATTGATTAATATTCATGTACAGATAGTGGATAGGTAAGAGAAAGTCTTGCGTGAAAAAATCATCGGTCTAGTGCGAGTTTTATGGATGCATGGTCAGATTCAGGAAGAGACTTGGGAATGTGATAAAGAGATGAAAGAGTAGTTACCATAACTCTTTTAGTAAAGCGATGGTTTTCTACATTCCAACGACCAAAACTCCAATGTTAGTGAGAATGTAGTACCCCCCGGTTTTTAGTATGTAACTCTTAATTGATGCTTTTTTTTGGTTTTAATGTTAAGGGTGTTGAATGGGAGAGTCGGGAGAATTTGGAAGGATGTTTTGAGGAAAAGGGGAAGTTGCACGGGAGGCGCACGATTTGTCTAAACCGTGCGGCCAAACCGTGCACTATGGGTCTTAGAGGCAGTGTATTCTGCATGATCGGTGCATGGTTTGTCTAACCGTGCATCCAAACTATGCGAGAAGGGTGGCCGAATCAGTAGCTAACACACGGTTAGCACACTGTTTTCCAAACCGTGCGGACTAACTGTGCGGTCACATAAAATTAGATCCTTAAATTGTGGATCTAACTTGTTTTCCTATAATTGCCTCATTAAAGCTCCTAAGCCACCCTAACATGGGATTTTGGTTCTCCTAAGGTCAAATAGGGTTCTACCATATTTCCAGAGGCGATCCAAAGGCTTCTATTGTCGAATTGAAGCTGAATTTTTGAGGTATGTGATCGTTCTCCTTCGTCTTGGATGGTTTCTTAGATCTAATCAGATCTGCTTATCCTGCTATCTTGGTTTCTTAGATCTAAGCCTGTTATGGGAGTATCTAAGTGTGTGGATTCCAATTATGATGATATTTGGTCTTGTTTGTGTTAGGATAGGTGATCTAAGGTGGGTTTTTTGTATTTTGATTTGGTGTTCTTGAGAGTTCTTCATTCGTTGCTTGGTTTTGCCATTTTGTTGAGGTTGGTGGCTTCACTCTTGATTCCTCTTTCTCAGAACAAGAAGGCCTAGTTTCAATTTTTTTCCTTGATTGAAATGATTTGTTTATCTATTATGAATTAATGGTTGAAACCCCTTTTAGTAACAGGTGATCAAAATTGTTTTCTTTTGGAAAGTGGTTGTTGAAGTAAATTTTAAATGGTGATTTCAAATTGGCTATGGTTTAACTACTTGAATGAAATGGTTTTATATAAAATGTTGATGCTTTATATGAATGGTTTTGAACACCCTTAGTTTTGGTCATGGATTTTATGGGATGTGGTGTGTGTTCACATCCATTGGGATGGATAAGTGTGAGAAGTACCCCCACCAAAAGGTTGGGATGTATATGTGAGAGAAATCACCCGATAATTAGGTTGGGATGGATAAGGCCGTTAAGTACCCCCATCAAGGTAGTCCACTATGTGACGACTTATTGGAAGGATAACTCAGCACTCACAAGTATAGGGAGGTCCATGTTAGATGCATGGTTGGTTTTGTGGATTTGTGAAATGGAATGGATGTGCCAAAAATGGAAATGTAATTTTTATTGGAATCATTGCTTGGTTTTTCTTCTTGTGAAAGATGGGTTTTGTAGGAAAATGGTTTTTACATGGATCTTGTTTATTGTGAACTGCATTGGAATTGATTTATATAAATTGTTTTATATAAATGTGCTAACAAGTTTTATCCGAGAGGCATGGGTTAGAAAGTCATCGGGGAAAACCTACTGAGTTTAATTACTCACCCCCTGCTTTGGCATGTTGGTGCTTTTGCAGATGTTATATACCGAGAGGTTGGAAAAGTTAATGTGTCACATGTTTAGAGCACTGCATTGGGATAATTGGGTTGGTTCTTGATGATGGATCTTGGAGCATATGGAGCATGGAGTTGGGTTATTGTCCTGTGGTCTTTTAGTTTGTATTTCCACCATTTACTCTGATTCAGTGTTGGATTCCACTATGGTACTTTTGGTTGGATATTAATATAATAAATGGTTTAGTTGTCTTAGCTTTTATCATGCATCCTTTATTAGATTTAATTGGAAATTCTTGTGGCCTCTGTCTTAATTTCTTAAAGGGTAAATCTTCCCCCACCTGTTTTGAAACCCTTTATCATTTATTTCTAGCCAGTGGTGCCTTGGGGATGTCTCTTAAGGCCTAGTAATTATTTGGTTAACTCTCATGTCAAAGAGAATTGGTGGGTCATTACAGGGGACCACACCCCACCAAAATTCCCATGGGAGGATATGTCTAAGGGTTATGGGGCCCACACAGGCTCCTAACACCTCAACTCCCCATTAAATTTCCTACTATTTTTTTGATAACTCCTCATTAATGGCTGAGTCTCTTCACCTCCCAAACATTAATGATGCCAATTAATGTAATTAATAACCTTTTTAATTAAATTGACACATCTCCTTTGAATTAATTAGAATTTCTTGGTTATTCCTTTAAATTAGAGAAGTCTTTCATAATATTTTCCTTATAAAATATTTTGGGAGGAACCTTTGGAGATTTAGAGGAGCTTTGTTCTTCTACGAAGATCATCTTCCTCTATCGGTGAAGAAAACTCTACTACAAGAAGAACACTCGACAACTTGAAGGACATGATGAAACTTCTTCAATCTTATTCTTCCTCCACATCAAGGGAGGAGACACCGCCAGGAAGAACGTCTCCAAGGACGAAGGCTCTTCCTCCGATGTTGACGGACCAACACCGTTCTTCCGCGACACCAGACTACCGCGACGTTCATCTTCCATAGATCGATGACGTGCAACATATATTCTAGGTAGGGTAATTATATTGAATTTATTTTTTCCTTTTTGAGGAACGAACGACGATCACAGATGAACCTTTGCCCTGTTGATCTGCAGATTTCTCGTTCAAGCGGGTTGGGATTCAAATCTGATTCGGGGTTATGTTCGTGTTTGGTTTTAGTTTGAATAATTTAATCTTGATTGAAAACTTCTAACACGAAGGTATCAGGACAAAATATATGCCCTAATCCTCAGATGGTTGTTCGTTTGTGTGAAGATTGATGGGAGATGACGAAACGGGACCACAACGGCGATTTGGGGATTTGGCAGTGGAGTTCGGGTCTCGAGAAGATCTTAGGCAAAAATGATGGGCGAAACATACCACCGAAGCATGTCTGGTGGTCGGATGAAGGTGGAAGCGGTGCGCCCTACTTACATAGTGGCGCCAGCGTCTGGCGGCGGTGGCGCGCCATCAGAACAGGCCGCCGTGGCGGAGCCACTACAGGGGGTGGAACCGGAACGACAGAGCAGTTCCGGAATTGATGTGGCACGGCTTAATGCCACGCCAGCTAGTTGAGGGGCTACGACCCCATGCTCGGCCAGCCTGGACGATCCATGACCTCCCACGGGCCAACCCACGCCCTTCCAGGCCTGACCCGGACCCGGGTTGGGTCAACCTAGTTTGGTCCAACTGAGGGTGAGTTTGGTCGGGTCGGACTGGGCCCAGACCCCCCCTCTTCCGAACCTTTTTGGTTAAACGCCCAAAACATGAGCTACGGTCCTCATATCATTGCATCGTCAGCATTGTAGGATTCATCAGATCAGGACGGTAGTTTTGGTATATTACACTCAAGGTTTTTGAGAAGTTTGGGTATGGGAAGGATGGTTCGAACCTGAAACCAATCGGGCCCTCAGAGCGGAAACAATTAAAACATAAGTACTATACGTCAGATTGACGTGCCGTCAACTGCATTGGATTCCATTTGATGAGAAATTTGTTTTGAAATACTCCATGTGGGATCCTGTCATGATTGGAGTATGTTACGGTTGGTTTTAGCTTAAAAACATACAGGGCCCCTAGAACGGAAAAGCCAATAACTCACAGACCGGGCATCTGATTGACGCGCCGTCAATTACGTTGAGACCCCTTTGATGAGGCAGTCTTTTGTGATTCTTCTTCATGATACTTTGTGACACTTGGAGAAACGACCAGTAGCTCATGGAGTGGATCCTCCCGGAGACGATCAGACAGAGTGCAGAGACCTAGTAGTTGTAGACTTGACGACTGTTGGACCGAATCGACTCAGAGTGATTCGACTAGCCCCATGGACTGATCACCCAGTTTTGTAGCAGACCCACAGCAGCAGTGCACCTGGTTTGGCATCAGACCCATGTTACTCAACAGATGGATTACCTCTAATGGCTATTAGGGGGAGCGCCTGGTTTGGCGGCAAACCCGCAGCAGAGGAGTACCCGATTTGGAAGTAGACCTGCTATACTCGACAGTAGGGGTACCTCACCAGTCTAAGGTTACTGTGTAGCACATCAGAGTCGCGACATGCCCACTGTAGTCAATAGAGGAAGAGTTCTCCAGTATTTTTGGTTTCGATAATGAAAATAATAGTTTGAGATGAGTCAACAACCTTTGTGGTTTCCCTCATTATTTAGATGGGTTACATGATAACTCAGGTATATGTATGGGCATATACCTATATAAAGGATATCTGTTGAGATCATTATTTGTGGTTTATCCATGTTGGGTATAGTGAGACCATGATGGTCTCAGGGTCCCTACTGAGTATCGTTATACTCACCCCTGCACGGTCTATGCCTGCATCTCATTGTGTTGGATGCAGACGACGGACAGCGCTAACCGCGACAGAGTGTATGAGGACTGGACGGTACCCGGAAGTGGACACTCGGCGTGACGACACACAGAGCAGACCAAGAGATGCAGAGTGCTGAGGAGGAAATCTGTACCTACCCTTCAGGTAGGAACCCGAAGGACGATCCAGGTTCTGCTTCACCATTCAGCTGTTTGCCTTTCCAGTTATACTTTCTTTCAGTTGCAGCTATACCATTCTGTTGGGCTTGTATTTCAGGCCCCTTTGTACTTTCAGCACACATGGTATCCTGCTTTATTTAGTGGTTTCTTCAACTTGTACTCTGGTTTTGTGTGTCTACGTTTAATAAAGGCAATGCCTTCCCAATTTTTAGGGAGTTACGCCTTTGGTGTTAGTCGCCAGCCCCTGGCCTATGGAAGGCGGGCTTGGGGTAGTCACGACACGGGCCTCAAGGACAGGTCATGAAATTATAGATATAATTACCTCTTTTAGTATTTAATAGTCTATATAGCCTACAATCATATCGTGTTCAAAAAAATTAAATGAGAAGAAAACTCACGGTATGGGCTAAAGTTTGAGTTAATATAGAATAATAACTTCAATATTCTCTATACATAAGTACAATAAATTCTTTTTCATGAATCCCTTAGCATGATGTTTCCTGATAATTCAGTCGATGAATATTATATGGAGTTGGAAGTGATACAAATGTCTTTATTGGATGAGGAAAATAATACTTATTTCTAAACAATATTTATTCATCGCTCACATATTCAATGAGTAATTTAAGACTAAATTGGATACATTTTATATGAGGTCACACAAGATTAGATATTGTCATGTGACATAATAAGATGTTTTTTTGTATATGGTGAGTTTTTCATCCTCTTTTTGGGTCACAAGATGGTCCAAGTCAAAACAATTATTGAGGTATTGATAAATTTAGACACTTTCCATATGGTGTTATATCGATGTATGATAAATATGTTATTGGATCTCAAACCAAAATATGTGTGGATTGATATATAGTGTATTATCCATGTTTTATATAGAATACAATACATGGAAGTTGGATAAACAAATGATTAATTTTTAAGGGAAATTCCATATTTTTAAAAGGTACTTAATTCTATCATGGTTTTCATTGACCAACTAACCATGTAAACCCACGTCCTTTTAAATTTCCATTACTATTTACGAATGAAAATGGGATACTTTTACATAGGTGATATTATTCAATTTAATAGGGATACCTATGGAGATAATATTTTATTGAGATTATCAATTCACATATTATTTTTATAGGAACCTATATTTGGTATTCCAGAGAAAATTATAGTTAAATGTAGTGTTTCAACCTCATAGGAATCTTCATTCTCAGAATACCACTTAGATTAACAAGTATATACTAAGGGATTATTGATTCATTTTTTCTATAGATATAAAATCACATAGCCCTTGTTGAATTAATGTAGAAAAAAACACAATAATTATAAAATGAAAACATTCAAATACCTAAAAGGGGTACCTTACATGTATCAACTAATCCATATATATATTGTCATGGAATCACATATAGGGGCACTGCCAGTGGATATGATGATAATGAAGGTATTTGTTATTAAATAGAATATGATGAAATCTACGATCTATTAGAAGCCCTGTATGGATTGATGATGAACTAATTTGAATTTCAATAAGGGATATCATGAAGGTATCACTATAAAGTCGTTTTGAAAGGATTTGTGTTATAATAGAGCTCCCCTTGATGTTAAGTATATCATTACTAATATTATGTATGGATCTCATGGTAGATTCATTTGTAGAAATACCAATACCGTTAGACCATGTGAAAATACAATTCGAAATGTAATTTTTTGGAGATACTTGCATGATCCATGACACATTAGTGATTTGAGAATTAGGACCAATAATGGATATTATATTTTTTTTCAGAGTAACTATTAATTATCAAGGACCAAGATGAGATGAACCAAAAGTGTTGTTAAAATTTATTGAAGGTTATTCTATTGGTTTTTTAGAAACATCCAAATATATCACAAGAACACTAAAAAATTATATGATCATAGAACCCTGATTTGTTTCATTGAGTCATGATACACAAGAAGATAATATTTCAAGGAGGGTATTATTAACCACCTTATAAATTGTAATTCCAAAAATTAAATAATTTTATAAAATATTTTTAAAGGTCGTTATTGATTTCCTTTTATAATATAAACTTCATAGAGGATTGAATGATTTATAATAAAAATATTATATATTTTTAATAGAAATCATTTAATTGATCATGAAGAACAAAAATTATATCTTTAACAAAAATCTATTTGGATATAACGATACCATCACTATGATAAAATATTTTATTATTCTATAGGGAAAGCCTAATTTAAATGTTGATTGTCAACCCCAATCTATGTATATTTTATGATTATAATAAAAATAAAATAAATGAATAATATAAACTATTTCAATATAATTATTTATCCATATAATTTATTTAATGTCTATAACATAATTTTACTGAGAGGATATAAGAAAGGATTTGTGTTCAAAATTATATGTACTTAGAGGATTAATTGACGAATCATGGGGGTGGGTTGACCTTATTAATTGAACATTATTCTTAATGAGAGATATGTATATTTATATTGAATGATAATTTTTATCAGATAATATTATGCCTATTGTAAATCATTAATTATGTGTATTTAATATCTCTTTAAATATAAACCAATATCGTAGTGTTTTATTTTTATAATTTTTATCCTGATTTTAGTATGGATAAATAGAGGTAGTTGTTACAACATATCAATTGACAATGACATGATGGTCAATGGAGACTAAAAATCACCCATATTCACAATCCCCCCTTTGTTTGAAAAAGAAAAAACCATCTATGTTCATTGGAAGATAATGTGTAGTAATATCACTGTGACAAAATCAGTATCCCTCTAGCCACTATAGTACCCCTTAAATGAAAAAAAATGTCTGATGAACATGATGATGGATGGTGGAAGAGACGGTGGTAATAATTATAGGTGGCATTAGTATGTAGTTTGATGGGGGGAGGCATGGTTGGTGTGTTGAATAATTGTGATATATTTAAGGGAGGTGGTAATTAAGTGTTTTTTGTGTTTGGGGAATATAAGGATCATGTTGTTTTGTTAACATGAATATGGACTCAATTATATAGAGTTAGATGTTTTTGGGTTAGAGAGAATTCCACCAATGTTAAAAAAATCATGAAGGGTTGAAAAATTTTCTATGATCATGTGGGCACAATTCCTTCTTTCTAGGGAGTGGTTTTCATGGGGTTGGGGGGATCCAGCATACCAAGGGACTGATCTGAGATAACCCCACATGAAATATACTTGAATTTGGAATGGAAAGTGATAATGGGTTTGTACACTAGTGCATCTAGAACTATGATGTATTTTCTTTCATAGTTGTTTATCTACATCACCCCAACATCCCAAACTTATAGTTATGTTGGGATGTATGTCTGGTGTGGTTCACAATAACATGATCATGGGTTTGGTGATATTGTATGTAGATCCATGTTCCATGTTCTTTACTATGTGAGGTGAACCATGAACCCCATTAAGAATCCACCTTTTCATCCAAAAAAATGTGTCCTAACCAGATACTTCGATGCATTCTGGTTTCTCACCAGTGTATCTTTTTTTTAACAATCACAATATTTGATAGATTTAGAAAAATAAATATCATATCTAGAATGTTTTTCTCATAAAATTCGATTATGTGATTAGTTTTTTATATTGGGGGTATCATTGTAGGCATTTATAATTATTTAACATTATTCTTAATTGATTCAACAAAAGAGATCAAGCATGATGATAATTGAATGCATATGTTTTTGGAACTCCATTTGTTTCAAGATAGAGGTAGGGATTACTTGTCATATATACTAATTGATTTCAGTACTACACAACATACATTGTGTGTGGGTATTCCTTATTGAATCTCGAGTTAGGTGATCCCTTATGAATGACTAGAAAAATTCTTCGGAATGAATGATATAATATAAAACTCATCAAATTCCAATGTATAGGTCTCATATATAGGGATTTTAAAACCCTTAATTCAAGGATATCCCCTATGGTGTTGTGTGAAATTTATTAGGGAACATCATTCCCTTTAAAATCTCTACAATACCTGGTAAATATATAGGTTCCCCACTTTAGTTTCAATGAGGAAACATGAGATTAGTAATGATTTGTAGATCAAATTAGTTATTAAATTATTGATTATTATTTTAGTGATGTAAGTATAATTAGAGTGATAACTTCCCATGTTCTCAGTTCTCAATCCAAAGTTCATATCATGGATGTTACTCTTCAATAAATACATGGTTATGAGTTTGTATTCTTCCCTAACAATCTTATCACTTATTTGGGGTGACTTATTGGGAATTTAAATACCCACCCTAATTTTGTAATTTAGTTTTCACATATCGTTTCCAATAAAGTGTAAATGTAATTATATGTTTAACATTGTTGATAAACTATAAATAAAATAATCTTTCATTATTTTTTATAGTTGACAAAAACATGCAATTATATTAATATGATTCATGTGATACAGAGTTCAGTTTACATCAATTTTTTATATTATGGATTTAATGTGGTATGTTGGGATTATGTTTCACCATATCATATTCTTGATATAATTTTTTATTAATATTATGGGGATAATTAGTGTGTGTATTATGAATTTGCATATTTCATGTGTGTTATATTTCACTGTTGATTTTTTATATCATATGTGGTTATATGTGGTTATATTTTAATTTTATAAGATATAGTGAATAACATATTTCGATATATAATCTATATTTTATTCTCTATCCATATGAAAATTGGAAGTGGTTTTGGGGTGGCCCAGTAACCATGAATCTATTGTAATAATGGCTCTAGTGGCTTGGTTGTGTATATCTATGCCCCACTAAAATTCCCCTGTAATTTATTTTAAAATCATTCATTAACATGGAATTATAATTTATTTCTAGGCCACACAAAAATGATCCAAAATAGACCACATTTCAAAACACCCAAAATAAAAGCGCAGTGATTATTTTTAAAAATGATACATATAGACACGCTAAAAGGGGAAGGGTCCAATCAATATAGACACTAACATACCAATTAATACATTTTCATTATAAATCATCAACTATTAGACTGAATGGATCTCAAAATATTATATTAAACTTATATTAAACACATTTAATAATTATAGAAATTATTTAATTTCAAAAAATAAATATTTATAATTTTTAATAAGAATGTTTACGATAATCTGTACAAAAAAGCTGGTTTTATAACATTTATATTTAATGATCTTAAATTATCAAAAATAATCATAGGATTAAGGTTGTCCTTGAAACCTTTTTCTTAGTATCAACAATATTAGTCTACATGAAAACAACCACTCCATAAGTAATCACTTATATTTTGTTTTAGTAACTGAAAATAATTATGCATTTTATTTATAACCAAAATCAAATTGTTCATTCTAATGTACAATCAACCAGATCTGCACATGTCTCTATAGAACCTGATCATATTAGACCATCTTCCTTCGTTGTAATAATCATATTCTGGCTTTCTTTGTACAAATTCAAGAATATTAATGACCAAAAAATTCTTTAGAAAATGGAATTATAATAGTTATCACTCTCTACTCTTGTTATTATTCTTAAATGGATAAAATATTCTGATATGTCTACTTTGTTTGTCTCATTGTCAATATATTCTTCAATGAAAATGGATATTATGAAGATATGAAACACGTGTATATATCATGATTTTTTTATTCTTTATCTCTTATTATTTTTTATATATTCCTAAATTATCATATGATTAATTAACACATATTTTAAAATGTAAATCTCTTTTAGAAATTATAACATGTTATTAAATAAATTCACCCTTCTATTATTCTGATAAAATATTTCAATTATAGAAATCATATAAATTATATATTAATATAATATTATAAAGACCACCCCAAATATCTATTATGGATTTTCCTCATTTATGTATATTATCCATAATAATAGTTTGAAACCTTTTATCCTTTTGTATTTGAAAAAAAAAATCCTTAATTTCCTGAATTCAAACTCAGATGAATTAATAATACAACTGTAATGAATTTCTTCTCACATTAGAATGTCCTTCATATTTCAATACTAATCTCAACATGAATCATAAAATGACCAATTAATCCATATGATATTTACTTAATTAATAATAAAATACAAGAATATCATTTCGACATACATAGTACATGGGAGAACCATTTTATAAAATGTGACATTTAAAGGATTCCTATATAAACTTTTACATCATCATGTAATTTTTATGCATCATTAGATTTATTATTAGTTGATGAATTTTTATTATTATATAACATTTGGAATCTTCGAGTTACTCTTATGTTGATTCAAACATTATCTTTTTTATGATATGAAACTTCAAATTTAATATTATGTAGAAAAAACACGTCTTTTATAACACAGATATATTTACATTATTTAATAAATTATATGGTTTTCATTTTCATTATGTTATTTTTATGTGAGGGTATGCCACTTATATATATCAGTAAAATAGATTTTGATTTCTGAGAAACACCATATCCTGTTATAATTAAATTCATGAACATTACATGATGTATCCCCATTATATAATGGGGAACCATTTCACTAACCTATCATTATATTATATCTTAATGCATGATATTTTTATTTGTAATATAGTATTTTTCCCCACCCCACCATCAAGATTTCAAAAAAAACCTTCATATAAATATTTTCCAAACAACCTAGCCATATATTTATACATCATCAAATTGTTTTGGATATATTTAACTATTCAATATCTATATCTAAATGTTCTCAAATATCATACATCACACATTAACTCAATTTAGCGTTAAAAATATCTTCTACAAACTCATTTTTTAAGATATTTGTAACAATGAGTCGAATGACTCATTAATTATACTTACAATAGTTGTCATTTATTACATTTAATTTATTTATAAATCATCTATCAATATCCATTATCATCCATTCTATATTTATATATAATTTATATATAATCATTCTTGATATAGTAAGGATAATTATTCTACATGATACCAAATTACATTTCATCATCTATTTTCACAACCAAATCCCCATATTTATCGATTCATAATATTCTGTAACAGCTATAATCCATGGAAGTCATATATAATAATATGTTTTTAAAACACAAAAGTGGAAACATCGTATAAAAATTGATTTTAAATAAAATATTTATAAAAAATCTTATTTCAAATTATTAATATATTAAACCATCAACTAGATTTTCTAATCTTCCCTAGATGAATAACTATAATATAATCAAAATACCGATAAGAAATATAAATATAATTTCCACAATGTATATGAATCTTCAATAGAATTGTAATATTATATATAGAAAACAAAATCTCCCACATACTTGTCGAATTTATCTTCCCAATGTTTCCTTCAATAATCGCATTCATTAGGAATTGTCGTATTTGATAAATATCATTAAATTAAGACATATTATTACACCTTTTATTCCCTATAGCACAATAAACAATAATTTATGGGTTAAAAATATAGCCCATTGAAGGTTTTGTTAATACCCACTAAAAAATAGATATTAATTTTATTTTAAAATATTCAATCAATTTGTCCCCCAACAGGTAATAAATAGAAATTCCAATAAAAAATAAGATTAATTAATTATTTATATATATAATTCGGAAATTTTTTGTATAGAATATATCTATGATCGATTAACAAACTATAATCCTCATATATGGGTATATATTCCTCAATATATTTTCATTATTTTTTTCATTGTTTGTGAGGCACCCTAGATCCACACTCTATAATCATGTTTTAAAAACACATTCATTAAACACTGTATTTGATACCTAATGAGATGAAAATTTCATTATTTTATATAATTCCCATAATATAAACACTAAATCTCAAAAATAATATCAAAATTCTACCAAAATAAGGTTTAGAATATTTTATTGACATTTATATATAATATTTATTTTGTGGAAGTATAGAACAGAAATCTATTATTTATCACATGTAGGCTCTAATTAATCATATCAAAAATCATAAGAATATTCATAACCTTGTTATTTAATGATAATTAATGATTCATCTTAAAAACCTTTTATGTGAAAACCTAGAGGAAATAATCAATTATCAAAACTAATAATAATAATACATGCTTTGTAAAATCACAATCAAATTCCATAAGAATTTTATAAGGAGTTTATACAAAAATTATCCTAGAATATAAAACTTATATCACATTATGAAGAAATAACCATAAAAAAATAAATGAGACATTATAACAAGAGTCAACTACAAAACATGTAGATGTGGAACATCTATGGACATTAAAAAACATATTAAATAATATTAAATGGAAACTGGGTCCATAAATATTATCCATAATAGAAAATAACAATAAATGTTACCAAATCTAGCCATGTGACCGTATGTTATCCATAAAAATTTCCACACATAGTATTTAAAACAAATATTAACACCAATTACATCCACACACAATCATAATAAAAATGAATAAAAATAAATAGGTCTATAAATAATCATATGAACATATACTAACCACAACTATATCCGTCCATAATCATATGAATGTAGAATAACAAAAAGTAGATCCACACAAAATAATCTATATGTATCTTTTGAACAACTAGTACTACAAACAATCAAATGAACATTACTTATCCACTACTACGATGCCGACATATACCATTATATAAGGAGATATAAAATTTCAACCATTACATTATAAGTAGATATATTTCCCCACCTACAATCATTAATATATATATGTTCCATTAAATATCAATCAATAAATTAATTCATTAAAACCCATTGGAAGGTTATATGTTTCATTCATCAAAATGTATAGTACCTATGGAACAAGAATGGGTTGTCATAATGACTCAAAAAGTAATAACTAAAAATTATGATAGTATTCTAAAAGTTTCATTCTCAAAATTCAAACCCCAACAAATACTGATTCATAAGAATATTCTCTGGGTGATTTATAAAAGATATTTTTCAATAAAAAATAGAGTTATAGATAATGAGAAAATTTGATGAAAATATATAAAAGTGTTTGGAAAAATAAATTATATATTTCATAACTGATAAATGTACAATAAAATTGAAAAAAATCTAAAAAAGATTATTTGGTATTTATAAAAAACATATATTTTTTAAAAAAATATTCAATAATGTAGCATTTTAAAAAATGGTTATCAATAATGAATGTGTATAAGAATATTAAAAAATTTATTTTGAATGTGTGGGAAACCATTAAAATATTTTGAAATAAATTTATATAAAAAAATTAATTAAAATCATGTAAAATATATCATTCAATTTTTAAATGGAAAATAGTAAGGATAAATGAGATAACACATTTCTATATTTCATAATTTTAATAGAAAATATTTTTTTTACAAACATGGAAATTAAGGGAAAATAATAATTGAATGATATGATATTTTTTATAGACATATTAATTTTTTTTTAAAATCTACTCATTAAAAATGAATATATAATTTTTAAAAAATATATTAAATTATATTGAAAAGAAATGAAATATAATAAAATTAAAGTTTTTATAATTTCCAAAACATTGATGAATATTGATGAAGTTATCACATTTTAACATAATCAATTAAAGTTAGAGATAAAGAAATCCTTTATGTAAATTTTAATTCATGAAGAAAGGTATATGTAGAGTGGTTTTATGTGGTTGAAATTTAAATGTAGAAAATCCAAATTTAATATACATGATTTTGAATTAAAATATTTAAATGATTTGTTGTTTTGTTGAATAAATTCTAGAATAATGTTCATAATTTAACTAATGATAATTTTGTTTCAAAAAACTTATTTATGTTTGTGAATACATAATAATAATACGGTTTCCATTAATTAGACACTAAAATGTCATGAAATGACAGATATTCCCTATACATGATGGAAATATACTAGTGAATACACAATATAAAATGAATCATGATGAACTATAACAAACATGTATCATGGATTTGAAAATTTTACAAATAGAATAATTTATTGTATTACTTCTTATTCCAAAATGTGTAATCATATCTGGGAACTTGATATTCAACATGAATGTCTATATAGAAATGAAAATATTATAATAAAATTTGATATAGTAAGTATTTAGGCCATAAAGGGGAATTCAAGGAGATTAAAGTTGTTTAGATATTAATGGAAACTTAGAAGGGGATATTTCAATATGAGAGAGTGGATGTGAGATCCTTTTATTTGTTAGAAAAAATTATCTTTTTTTAAACACTTTATTTTTCAAATATTGATATCATTTATTCAAAGATCAATGGTTTCCTATGATTGTAATAATTGACTTTTTAGTGAAAAATTATTGAGAAATATTTCATAATACATTGACATGTATGGTTAAAACAATGTTCAATCTAGGTACAATGTGACTACTACATTTTAGTATTTTTTTTACATATGTTATTATTTTTAACAAAGTATTTTACATTTTATTAAAACTGAAATGTCTAAAATAATTTAAATTTTTCAATTGAAAAATAATAATTTATATTTTAAATATTATTATTCGATTAATAATGAAGATAGATTTAACTTTTAAATTATAAAAATAAATATATAAGAAATTGTTTTTTAAATTTATTTTTGATATTAAATAATCTTAATATTATTTAATAATTATTTCTAATAGAATGAGAGAAAATATAGTTTTATATAGGTTTAAAATTATGATCAATTACTTTTTAAAATATATTATCTTATTATATTAAATATAAATTATATGAAATTAATTAATTAATTCTCTAAAAATTAGATTACTATTATAAGCATAGTCACCAACATTAATATTATAAATCATAGTTTTATAACTAAAAATAAATCAAATCATATATTATATTTTGAATTTGTTTATATAAAATATAAAAGCATATTTTTTTGAAATTTCCATCAAGGATTAATAATAAATTTATAATATAATTGTAGAAAATTAGTTGTTACTATATAATAATATATGTGATTCGATGTTTCTAGAGATATGTTTTAAAATTTAAATATTGTATTTTAAAAAAATTGTATAATTTATTAAAATATATTATTTTGTAAAAATTATTCACCGTTTTTAATCCATTCTTGTATTATTTTAATTTAAAACAATTGATGCATTAAAAGAATATGTATTTTTCAAATACCCACCAAAAAATAAATTATTTTAGAAAAATTAAAAATAATTCTAATATAATTTTGATTTGGAGAATTATAAAATTGTGTTCAATTTTTTAAAGTAATATTTGATATTTTTAAATAATAAATTGACTGTAAAATCAAATTTATAATGAAACCCAAATATTATTGAAGAAATTTTCTTCTACAAAATTATTTATTATTAATCAATGTTTGTATCAATTTACAAATTATTAAAATTTTTTAATTTGTGATAGTTATTATTACTATCAATTTGTCTCAATAAACATACAACTATTAAGTCACAAATCACCATAGTTTGATGTTTTGTGTTAAACAATCTAGTGGTAATGGAATTTATAGATATATATAGATATATTCATATTTTAGAATCTAATTATGTGATATTATTCCTGACCATAAATAAATTGCAACATTAAAATATTAATTATTATTCAATAACTAATGAAGGTAATGTATTCAATTATATTTAATAATATATCTTCTACTAAGATATCCACATTATTATAAATTGTAATTCCAATAAACAATTTATGTAAAATATGTTCAATTCCAATTTCCTAGGAACATTCGTTTCATAGAGTCAATTTGAGGATCCTATTTCGATCCAAATAATAAAAATTATAAGTTTTTTAAAATATCCAATTTAATAAGTTAAAATTATAATATGACCCATACTTTTTACTTCATCTCTATATACAATCAAATTTATACCTTTTTCACATTTAGTTCAATATTTAATTAATTAGATAAACCAATCACCCCATCAATTTTACATAGCATATATTTCCTCATTCAACTCAAAGGGTTTCTAACATAACTCGTCATTGGATATCAATATATTTAAATCTTTCATATTTTATTCTAAATATAATATCATTTAGAAAATCATATTATTTTCAATGGTCTCTCTATGTGTATTATTTTTGGACCACTCATCATGTTCTATAATTATGATTTAGTTTATGTAAAACAATTTCATTTTATTGTGATTATTTATATGATAATCAATGATCTAAATGAATGAAAAATTTAGTATATTGATATGGATTCAATATTAAAGAAGTCCCCATACCCAAAACATATTCCAAATTTTAGGACTTTATCATATCTTTATACTCATGCGTAGATTTTTAACTAAAAATTTCTTACCGTAATCTTAAATGTAACAATACAAATCATAACAAATAACAAAACATAGTATGGTACCAATGGAGGCTCTGTAGACCTTCAATATTTGATCTTATACTAAAATAGTAATAATTAAAAATAGGTTTTATAAAAGTGTAATTAATCTACTATTTTTTATAAAATTTCATTAACATTTCTATTATATCTCTTAAATAATCACAAAATATGATTAAAAAATGGTTTAGTGTCCTTGAAGAAATCATAGTGTATCAAATTACTTTACAAAACATGTAACATTTCTCCATAATTGCACATAACTATACTCCATTATAGACTTCAATTTTTTATACTAATCATCATAACCTTGGGAATAAAAAAAATGGGTTATCTCAAATTCAATATAAGGGAATAAATTATACATAAAAATAAGAAATATTTTATTAGTATAATAAAAATTTGGTATAAAAACATTATCAATAAACATGAGTATATTTTATGGAGTTCGCAAAAAAAAGAGCACATAATAAAAATGAATAACCTTATAAAAATATGAGAAAAAAATTTATAATATATATCATGATAAGATTTTATGACAAAAAATGTGGACGTGACAAAAATAATGGAATAAGGGAACAAAAAAATAGTGAACATAGCTTAACCATAACAATGAGTACAAACATTCTTATTATTACTTGGTCCACACACAGTCATGACCATATAGATCAACCAGAACAAGGCCAACACATAGGTAAATAAACATTGTTAAACCATAACACGGTCCATGAAAAAATAAATTAACATTGATTTACCAAAACTAGGTCCCCACAAAATCTTGTATAATATGTTTTATCCATTTTAATTTATTTCATTTGGATGAAATGAAATGTTATGAATTGGAAAATCCATAAAATTCCATATATATGGGCATTACTATAATTCACAAGTCCATTGTGGTAGCAACATATATTAATTATTATTATTTGGTGAATTATGTATATCGTTTAAAAATAATAATAATATTTTGTGTTCCTAGATGATGGAAAATTACAATTGTTTCGAAATATATCGGATGGTTCCTACAAATCCGATAATTTATCCAGGTTTTTGAAAATGATATGGAATCTAAAGAAAAAATACCATCGAGCTATAGTGTTCTCATTCTCACTATCCCATGCTTTTTTCAAATTATGTTACTATATTTTTTTTTGAATTTATACACATATGAATCCAAACATTAGAAAATCATGGTGATATATAAACACAATGACCACAATGGATGAAAGTATTTCTTTATTAAAATATATTCAATTATAAATGTATAATACTTAATGTATAATTAATTAAAAATTCCTTTAAGGATTCTCCCACTCATTGTTTAATAACTCCAGGATTATAAGAATGTTTTATTGGATGTCAAACATGTATACGTAGAAACAAATATGTTATCGGTTGTGCATTAAAATGGTGAAATTTATGAAGAATGTTCAATGTGGTACTTTATGATCCCAAATTTCTATAAATGTTCTTTGGACATATATTTGGGTGATGAAATTTACAACCATCATTATAAACCACTTATGTAATTCCACTTTACGGTTTTTCCTAATTTATTTTGGGGATTGAGCATGATTATTCCGAAATAATAAATGAATAAAATAATGTCAAAAAACTATTATATGAACATATATTAAACACAACCATATCTACTCATAATCATGTTAAAATAGATGAACCAATAATATCTCTCCACATAACCATGTAAACATAGATGGACCACAATTAATTTCACACAAAAATATCATTATCTTATGAAATATAAAAAACTAATCAATAGAGTAGTAGGTGAAAGAAGACACCAAAAAACATCATAAACAAACATATTTTCATTAAATTAGAAATCATGCAATATATCCTAAAAATCCCTTGGAGAAATATTTGTTTTTATCATCCTATTATTTAGTTATCAAGGATTGAATAATTCTACAAAAAATTGTAAATATTATTACGAAAATTGACCCCATTAATATAACCACTTGATACCAAAATTTTAATCACCCTAAAATATTATTTCAATAGATATTTAAGGAAGATATTAATCAGAAATAATTGACATGGTAATAAATCATTTTTAAATGAATATATAACTCAATGTGGATGCATTAATTATCATTGATAAAATTATATATGGAAGAAATGAAAAATATACTCTCACATTGAAAATTATTTAAAAAAGAATTCAATGGAGTTTTTATTCAATTATTTATATTTTGAAAATATACTCAATATACGTTAATAATTATATAATGGTTATGAAAATATAAACTTTTAGTGGATGAAAAAAATGTCATTTTTAATGTATGGAAAACCATGAATCATTTTGAGAAATGTTTATTACAAACCGTATTTTTCAAAACATGTAGTAAAATATCTCATTTAAAAATGTAATTTAAAATAGTAACATCACACATATAAACACATATTAATATATTAGAATAATAAATGTAAAATGTTTTAAGAATAATTATTGTGTAAATAGTTAGAAAAATATCCTTAATAGATTTGAGAATATTTTTCTTAAAAATCATTCAGTTTTATGATAAGGAATGTCATCTAAAAAGAGTCATTTAGTTGAAAACATAACATTCCTCAGAGAGAAAAAAGGAAATGCACCATAAAATATTAAATATAAAAATTATTCATGTATATAAAAATGATACACAAGTTGTCAAAATATATCTTTAGGAAATGAAATTTTTGTTCATGAAATACCATTAATATAACATAATTGACATAGAATAATATGTTTAGAAATGGTTTTATATCGTAGAATTGTATACCCCCAAAATAAAAATAGAAAATTACTCAAGAAAATTCAATGGGAATTATTATCCTAAATTATATGAAATATTATAAAGAGGAAAATCTAAAATAAATTAATGTAAATTGTGATTCCAATAACATTTTTAGTAATTGTAAATTAAGAATAATAGGGAACCATTAAATGAATGTTGAAATTTCATGAAATGAATGATATTTTTTATAAATAATTGAAATTTGGAAATAAATATAAAATAACAAATCAACAATGTTTCACAACATCAATCATGTTTCATGTATATGAAAATAATTAAGGATACTCTTACTTATCACTCCCACTTAGTCGAACACACCATATCCTCATTGAGATGTTGTAATTCTACAAGAAAGACCCATCAGAAATAAAGGTAATACTAAACTTATGGATACTAAGGGACTTATTCCACATGATGGATTTCTATTAGAGTAAAATTATGTTGTATTTGAATAAAATTTTTAAGAGGATTTGTGTATTCAAGGGAGTATAATTGAAATCCTTTTGTAAGTGAATAATGTGAAACATTTGAGAACAATCGTTATTTGTTAGTAAAACAATGACAATATTCAAGGAATAATGGTTCTTGAATCGGTGAATATTTTTGTTTCAGGTGTTACGATGGTGTTAAATTCTCAAATACTCATTTTAAACTAATTTTTAATCTTTTTTCATGTTTTTACATCATTATTTTAACATTAAATCATTTTTATTTTTATGTCAGAAAATAGTTTCCATCCAATAAATGTATTTTTATTGGAAACCTTTAGTATTCCTCATACACAAGTTAAGATTATTATAATTATATTTATTACCAATATAATCTAATTTAATTTATAAATAAATCAAATTTATATTTTTAATTAATACATTTAATATATATAAAATCTATTTCGTTTAAAACTATTTTTCTCAACATAAATTATTGTTATTATTATTTAGTATACGTAAATTAATAAATGAGTGCTAATTCATTTATATTATTCTAAAAAATCAAATATATATATTATTTATACTATATTAATATGTTTGACATGATAATAAAAACAAAATATTAATAAAACAATTATTTGAAAACAATAGTTTTACCATTATCATGGTAATTAACAATAGACTTATTCTTCATTTTTTATGCCTAAAATATAACTTAATTAGGTGTTATGAAAATGTTGATATAAAATAAGAAATCCACATTTTCAAATTTAATTTCAAAAATAGAAAATATTAATATAAGAGAATAAAAATAGTATTAGAGTAAAATATTATATATTTGAAACATTTATCATTGGTTTTATAAATTAAATATAGTATTTCTAAATAATTTTTTAAAAAAAATGTATATAAAATGAAGCTAAATTTTTTGAAAAAAATTATTGTATTATTATAAGATCAAAAAAGTTAACTTATTCAACTAATCAATATTTTTCCACAATACAATTGAAAATAAATTATTTTAAAAACCCCATAAAAATTCCCCCAAAAAAATATGATATTGGGAATTAAAAAAGGAACAAATTATTAGATATAAAAGTTAACTTTTTTAAAATTTAATATTTTATAGGAAATTCAATATATAAATAATTTTTTTTAAATACACCATTTAAAATATTTTGTGTTATTAATAAATTTTCTTATTCAGTTCGAATGTGACAAAATAGTTATATTTATTATATATTTAATTACTATAGAATTTTTAAATAATATTAATATAATTTATCATGAATCTTTTATTTTATTTATTTCATGTGAAAATTTATATTATCATAATATAAGGGAAAAGTTATATATTCAAAAATCTCAATATGATAAAAAGATATAATATTTCTCCAACATAAAATTTGAATAATTTATTAAAAAATATGATTTTAATAATTTGATAAAAATTAAAGATCAATGAATCATACTTATAATATATGTAATTTATAAATTAATTTAATATAGTTATTTTTGGAGGATGTCTACAATTGACTCACCCTAAAAGGATTAACCTTACATTTTATTTTTAAAATATTATCCCTTTTCATGTAATATTAGAGAATCATTTTATATATTGTCCACATCAAATGATACAACAAAAAATGTATCAATGAAAAATATATCTCCCAATCTACAATAAATCTTTTACCACACACATTATTTCAGCTCTATATGAATACATTATATTTAATTTTCTACACAGATATAATAAATTATATATTAGATTATAGTGGAAGATTCTTATCTTTTAGTGGAACAAGAAAGTTGGGAGAAACTTTTCAAGTAAGAAATACATTTATTTTCATGTTTACTATTTTTTAAATTCATCATGAATTATCCCTCAATATTCCAAACTATATTATCCTTTTTAAAACGGTATTAATGAATCTATTATATTTTTTAGTGTGTGAGGATGTTTACTTAATATTTTAATCCAATTGAAAATACTTACTTGTAGATTGATTGACTTTCATTAAAACCCATTCTAAAAATACATAGACATTACATTATTATTTTTGGAATACCTAAATCATTATACAAATAGATTCCCAAAGAACATATTAGTTTTCTTCCTTTAGAATCATGGAAACAAAAAATATGGTACATTAGTGAGCTACATAATTTCCCACTAGGTTATTCATGACTAGAACCCTTCTTAGACACATCATACATAATATTAAACTTCATAAACAGGGACAGAATCATAAATAGGGATGATATAAAATTCTAAAAATTGATAAACATGGGATACATGTATGACAAAAAATGAGAAACAGGGCATGAGAATGTGATCGTAACATTAGATGACCATACCCTACATATCAAAGTTCAAATTCATGAATTATGGATTAGATCATGATAGTTCATAAGACATGAATCATGCATATATTATAAACATAAGACATTAAATAATAACATGGGAACGAGACAGGGGATTTTTGCATTCATACACATGTGATATCATGACCTTTATATGAAGACACATTTGTAGAAGATATCAGGGATTTTCATGGGAACATGACCTACTTGGTGGGACACAACAACATACATAGTCATAGTCATTTATTTTTAATTTATCGGGTTTCCCCTTCATCACATAGTGGATCAGGATTCCCCATCGTTCTATACTAGATGGGGTTTTCCCATATTCCCTTACAAGATTTAATATCCCCTTACTCCATCTTCGTTGTGACAATGCATATAGGGAGTGACACACAACCATGCCCAGTTAAAATTATTTACCCATAAGGTACCATCTTTCCCCATATTCCCATTATGGTTCATGTTTCCCCTTTTTACATAGTTGAACGTGTTTCCACATGTTAATTATTTTTAATGACTAAAACTACAGGCCATGACAATCCACCTTCCCCCAGTCATTGTCCTTTCCATGTAAGGGTCTAGGTTTAACTTCCGTACCATTGTGAATGAAGAAAATCAGCCTGATTCCCATCAATATCTCACGTGATATAAATTATTACCTAATTCAATTGAAAGAGATATAGGTCTCAACAATATCATAAAAAATCATATATTAATGTTCCTTTAGATAATAAAACATTTATCATATCATGACACATAAAAATATATGTGTTTTATACACATCCTATCATAATACCATTAAATTGAATGGGTTTCTTTAAAATTTCATCTCATCAAATCTTTTTTAAAAGTCATAGGTAGCATATTTAGATCATTAAAGCATAATTCCTAAAGAGAAAGTGGGTTTCAAAAGCATATAACCTATTAAAGAGAAATAGGTTTCATAAGAAAAATTACCCAAAACATAAACCATTATAGAAGGAATATAAACATAACATTTGTATAATTTTATAAAAAATATTGATTACCATAAAAATATGTCACAATATATAGAAAATAAATATAAAGGATTTTTTAAGTGGTTTATTGAGGAAAATATCTTTTATTCTTAGAAAAGGAATATTTAAAACTTAAAACCTGTTGAAAATGATTTAGAAAACATTATAGAAAACATTTTATTATTAAACATAAAAATTGATATTTCAAAAAATTGAAATCCAATTTACTTGAAAACATTAAAATATAACATGAAAATGTTTTGAAAAACAATTTTTTGAAAACAGATAAATGCAGCATGAAAAAATTTTGAAAACCATTTTCATTGAAAACATATAAAAATAGCATCAAAATTTTTTAAAAACAATTTTATATTTAATCTTATAAAACAATATTGACATCATTTTGAAAACAATTTTCCTTAAAAAGATATAAAATATTATTAAAACCATTTACAAAAAAATTTCCTTAGAGAATAATTTTTAATAATATAATGAAATCAGGAACATATTTTGAAGAAGATTTCATTAAAAATTATTTTTAAATTCACATTCATTAAAACTAAGACCTTGAACATGAAATGTACATTCATTGAAATTACATTGGGTAAATTCGTAGTTGGCATACGAGGTAAACCAACAATCATTTTGAATGAGACAATGTTTATAATAATTTCTTGTTTTGAAGGTGAAAATAATATTACCTTTAAAACAGTGGTAAATGTAAAAAGGGTAAAAATTATTTTAAATATAATAGAAGACTATTCTAATAGTCTTGGAAGCCCATTTAAGAGAACATGGTTTTTAAGGAACAAAAATTACCGACCATATTGAGGGTGAAGTGAAGCTTTTATAAAAACACTTTCATAAAAATATTATATAACAATGAGTGACCAAAAGGGTGAAATAAAGTGTATATATCAAACATACCAAAATAATAATAAAATTCATGATACTTTTGGGGATATGGATAATATTATTTCATCAATGGAAGCATAAAAATTAAAAATATTAAAAAGAGACAAGATTGTTTAAAATCACCCTTACCACATTATAACATTTAACCATACTCCCTATTTATGAAAATGAAAATATATTTATTTTAAAATATCATAAATATAATTACATTCATGATATAAAAATTCATTGGTAGCATATCACCCTTACAGTAAACTATAGGTCCATTATATGGATTGCATCCCAATGATGGAAAATTGAGAAAATACTTCTTTACATATTTAGTAAATTCTATACCATAAACCCCATGAAAAGATATATAATAAAATTTATATATAAATAAAAATAATTTTACATTTAATAATCATATAAATCATCCTGATGTTGTATAAACACTTGAACAATTGAATTTTTGGTGAATAAAACAGGTCGCTCACAACAACAATATGTGAGATGAAATTCATTTACCTTGTGTCTTGACTCTCGTTATTTTCGTTCAAACCTCATATAATATAAATCCTATTTAATAATAAATCTATTACAGAACCATATTATTATATTTAATACCATATAATTTTTTATTAATCATTATATTAACCAATTTTTAAAAATTCCATGTTAAGGTTACACTTTAGGTATTATTTTTTTTTGTTTTTCGCATGTGTCTTTATTTGATATATATTTGGTCCTTATAAATATATAATTTTCCAAAAATTTAAACCATGATAAAAATATTATTAATATATTATATATTTTTATTATAATAATCTAGAAGATATAAGACTATGAAATGGAATACACTGTTCTTAGAGAAGGGGGGTCAGACATACTCATGAACACTTCTTCCATTTTATGGATGTATTGAAAGAAATATTGTAAATTAAATATATGTATATGTATATATTTATATAATATAATTAAATTAAAATTGTTATTTCATATATATCATATAGTTTCACTAAACATATCCTTAATATATTTTATGTAGTGTGTAAACTAATTACATATCTTTGAGGGAGAGGTTGTCAACATTTCCTTAGATGAAATTGTCATATTTAAACAAAATGGAATTAATAAGTTTTTGTAATAATTAAATGTAAATTTATATTAAATCCATTATAAATATAAAAATATAAAAATATAAAAATATTTTCCGTCAAAATTTCCACCATGAGAGGTGGTGATGGAAAAATAAATAATCACTCTTTCATGAGGCGGTAGTGTGTCGTACACGTAAATGGCATGATTATTTTCCATTAGATGAATGTGTGTATAAGTGATTGTCAAAACCTTATCATAAAATCATCCATATATATTTATTGTACTTTTTTTATAAAATTATGGAAAAAAAGATTTTATGGAGTGGATAATATAAATAAAAGAAAGGATCTTGAGTGAGGGTGTTGCCAATTAATAGGGTAACTCCTTTTTTATACACCAAAGGGATTCCTCAGATGGATTTATTATAAAATGGATTCATATAAGTGGAAGGGGTAAATTTTGAATTATTTGGAAGATACTTGTTAATGATACGTGGTTTTAGGGGAGTCAAGAAGTTAGATATGTTTTGGCCTTTAATAAGGGTGGTAAAAGAGACACATGGACTTATTTAAAAGAAGTTAGTTGTACCAATATTTTTCTTAAAAAATTAATAAAACCCTAAATAAATAAATAATTTAATGTTTAATTCCTATGTATGGTAATCTAATATACCTTTTACAAGTGGATAAGTTATATGGTCCCTTACGTTTGAGGTTTATTTCTCTGTTATACTTAATTGGGTCATAATCACTGTAATTAATTTTAAATGGAATGACTAATATTTTTGGTAATAAATTATGTTGACCTTGTAAGACATTATATATTATAATTATTCCTAATATGGGATCAGTTTTTAAGAATTTCATTTATATAAGTATCCAAAACTAATTTAAAATTAATCCATAGAAGGGATGACAATGTGTTGCTTTTATAGTTCAATCCTTGAAAAGTCATATAGGTTTGTATAACCAATTTCAATGTAAAATTTATTATAATGAAAAAAATTATTTAAATTTCTAAAAATCTGACATCCTTAAACATAAAAACAAAAAAATATATAATATAATAGTACAAATAAATTCAATGTAAAAGAAATTTTGAATTAAAATTCATGTTCCTTAACTATTAACTAATAAATCAATTAATATAAAAAATACCAGAAATGTACCCTAAAATTATTTTTATGTCTATATTTAAAATAATATATTTATTTTGATAGATTAAATATATAAATATTTCATATATTTTATTTTAAATTGTTTGTCCATTAAAACGCGATAAAACAACCTTTAAAAAAATATATGGTTTTAAGAATAAAATTAGTTTGGTTCTTATCTAATGTCTATAAAACATATTAGATGAAAAAAATATTTTACTGAATATATAACATAAAAAGTAACTTATTAACACTCACTAATTGTAAATATTTTAAATATTAAAAAAATATCTTTCCAGGTATAGAAATAAAAAAAATTCTTTATATTCCATTAGTTATAATATTTTCACTTCTATTTAATTTTTATCCAATGAATTAATATAATATTTGTGTAATACATATATTTTCAAACAATACATAATAATATTCATAACTATTAATTTAAAATCATGTTTATAACATATTATATTAAATAATAACATCATATTGGTTGGTAATACCCAGTCATCCGTGTTATGAAAACCATCCGAAAAAGTCATTTGTTGAGTGTAATGAAATATTACCTCAATATTTTATGTAGGGAAAATAATATTTATCTAGTAATTAGAGAATTATTAAATTAGTGTGGCACATAACACAATCCAAACGTTAGTCTTTAAAAAAATGTTCTAGTTTTAGTGTTTCTTGAAATGATAACTATCAAAAAGAATAAATTAATAAAAATAGTTTCACAAAATTTCATGGTGTAACATTATTCTACCCTTTAATTGAATTTCTCCATAAAACTTCCTCTAGGTTATCAGAGGATTAATGCTTATATATTTCATTCATTGAAAACCACATCATGTAAATGAATAATAAAACTTCCCTTAAAAAGTGAACGTTGAAACCATAATAGTTATCAATGTAACATATAATTATGTTTCCTTATAGGAGAACATAGGATCATAATGGTGATTATACAAAGAGGGAAAGAATAAATAATTTTACGGAGTGATTTATGACATCAATAAAAATAATGAATGATCAAAAAAATATGTGGGTCTCAAAGTCTCAAATATTTGATGATTTAAAAGACAATTGGTTCAATAAAAATAAATCTATTAGTAGAAAATGTTTTTTGGACTATTATCCTACCATTGTGCAATTATTTTTTGACAAATAATATATATAAATATTCCTACTTGGTATGTTTATTTCAATAATATTTTATTCTTTGTTTATTCTTGTGTAAATTTTTAAATATTGCATTACATAATTTTATTGATGTCAAGAAAATAACCTTAATGCCTAAAGTATTAAAATATAGTTTTTGCAGATCATAAGGACCACAAAATAATGAAAACTATAACTATTTGTCTTTAAATATTCTTCAAAATAAGTGTGGTTAATATATTTTTCTTTAATCATGAAATGAAACAAAACTATTTCAGGATAAATATATATTCATAAAAAAATTATTATACATTAATGTAGACATCATCTAGGCCAGTGGTAAGTGTGAAACCATTATTGTGAATCTGTCATGGGTTCAATACCTTTAGACTTGCCAAATATCATTGGTTATCACCCAACACACCTGATATCCCCTAATAAAACCATAACAATTTGACTTCCAAAAATAATTATAATGGAAAGCCAAGTAATAAAGTAATTCACTGAATATCAGTTTAATATATGTTTTCAATACAAAATAAATACATAAATACTTCCTCTAATGTTTAATATAAAAATCTCATTGATGGTTAACCTTATAAACCTTATAAAAGTTGAATATCCCAATTAGTATAAAGAAGCTCAGAAATCACCTCAACATTAATCCCCCATATACAAAAAATTTACTCTTGGTTGTCAAATTCCAAGCAATTGAATACGTTCATCAATTATTCTATTGGAAAATGGTAAAAAACAAAATTACCAAAATACGTATTGAAAACAATAATGTTTCCTAATTCAAAATTATATTCGATCTATTACATGTATCCAAAATTGTTGTAAAACTCATAAATGGTATCATAAACCACCTTTCCAAATGTCCTTACATAGATCCAAGGTAATCAGTACCACATTATTTACATATTTCTATCCCACATATCATTATACAAATAACATTATATCACCATAAATAACATATTATGTTTTATATTCCTGTAGTAAAAATGTCACATTATCATCAAATCACTTTTCCAATCCTTCAAAAACATTCAACATAATCCTTATATTCATATAAAAATATAAACTAAAAAATCCTCGCATATTTAGCCATTTATAATACATAGTATTTTAATTCAAATAAATTAAAAAATTTATTATTTCACATCATCCAAAATTCATAATAATCTTACCATATAATCTTAAATAATATATAATTTCTTTCTAATTTCAATTTTAGTGTCATAATAATCATCAATATTACCATAACTTGTACCTCCTTTCTGATTTTTATGGGATATTTATGCTTGGTTCAATGATATTAATAATTAACATTAATTACAAACATAAATAATATTACCTTTTATGATGTCTTAGGGAGGTCAATATTCTTATCAATTTTCTTAGTTGAGATATTCATTTTATATTTGTAGTCACTTACTTTGTGTCTTTGTTTTCCAGATTCAAAAAACCGTTTACATACTCTAAAACATTCGTTTTCGTGGTTACTTCCACATTCTTAAAACAAATGAAATTTAATCTTCTTAATACATGGTCTCCAATACCCTAACTCTTATATAACTTCATTTTTATTTTCATTGGTGATTCAGAGAGTTGGATAAGGAACACATTGTTAGTCATGTTCCTTTATAAATGATTAGGCATAATAACCACATCCTTCACTCCATTAATTATCGCATTTTACTTCTCATCATAAGACATTCCATTACATTCAATGTCAATACAGTTCCTTTTGGCCCCTCACATTGACTAAAAAATCAAAGTGTAAAGCCACACGATCATTGAAAATAATATATATGATTGCTAATTGTGATACCATTCTTAATATATGAAATATTTTGATTTACCTAGCTTTATTATTACCCACAAATCTATATAAATCCTTCATGATGGTCTGTAATGAGTTTGTGAATTTCCAAAGCATTTCTCTGGGGAATATCAAACTATGTGTGTTGCAAGGCCCATTGTCGAGTACCAGATTACCTCATGTTAAGCCCATGACATCTTATTAGAGTTTTTTCAAATTATTAAATTTGTTCCAAAGCTACATCCACATGTTCTATCCAAACAAAAAAAGTATTGCTAGAAAACCACTCACTCTATAATTTTGAAAATTTTTAGGACATCTTCCTAAATGTCAAATAATCCTCATAATTATTCTTAGATGCATCCCGAGACATACCCATAGAATTATTCCTTATGATTTCACTGATATATTAAAAATGTTGTTTCTAAAGGATAACTAAACCATCACTCTAGTATAAACTATAACGAACTAGTCTTAACATACATAGGCAAGACATCAATTTTGTAGAACACTTAAACAATTATACAAACAAATTCTTAATGACTATATTATATTAGTGACTTTAGAAACATGGAAACATTGAAAAAATTTATATTTTTTAGCTATGTTATCTCCCACTAGGTCTTTAATGACTAAAACCCTTTTTAAACACATAATAATTAAAATATTTCCTTATAAAATTTAGAGGGTGACCTAAAAATTGGTTATCTCATATGTTCAGTTTGATTAATAAAGGTATACATGTAATCATAAAAATGTATATACCTGTATGATAACATGATCATAACATTAGAAGATCATTCCTTGCAGATCAAAGATCATAAACATGAATAATGGCATAGATCTTGGCTCCTCATAAGACTTTAATCACACTAAAATAAAGAACATAATCCCCAAAATAATAACATACGGATATGAAATAGAATTTTGGAATGCATTAACATGTGATATCATTCTTTATACATTAAGAAGAATTGATAAAAATTATTAAGGATCTTAATGGGAACTTGACCATCGGGGTGGGACACACCAACATCCCCAGTCATACTCCTCACCTAATAAGGTAGTAGGTTTCCACATCATCCTATAATGGATATGGTTTCCCCATATTGCTATTGTTGATTGGGTTTCCCCATATTCCATCTTCATGGTGACTACAAAAATTAGGTAGGACACACCACCATCCATAGTAACAATCCCTTCTTTGAAAGGGATCTGTATTCCCCATCTCTCTATAGTGGGTCGGGTTTCCCCATATTCCTATATTTTATTTTGTTCCATATTTTTCAATACTCATGGTGATGACATCTATTTGGGTTGGACACACCCAAATAACTAATCACTGTCCTTTCCAAGTAAGGGATTGAGTTCCCCCATCTTCCCATAGTGGATCAATCCCATCATCATGATTCACATAATTATCTCTTGAGATATAATTCCTTACATGATTGAATATAGTGTGATATTGGTTCCACCCATATCATAATAAGATAACTCATTAATGTCACAGAAGATAGAAAAACATTCATCATATCATGATCTATAAAAAATATGGGTTTTATAAACATTATATTTTTATCCCATTAAATGATATAACTATCACTAAATTTCATAACATAATAACATATTGATAATTTATAGGTTTCATAATAATTTAATTAATGTATAACACATAGATTGAAACGGGTTTCAAAATCATATAACCCATGGAAGAGAAACATGTTCTATATGTATCATTCCATCAAAACATAATCCATTAAAGAAAAAAAATGAATGAAACATTTGGATAATTTACTGGAAGGAAATATATATCATCAATGTATGTCATCATAGATAGAAAATAACATTAATGTATATTTTGGAAACATTTCATTATGAATAAAAATTATTATTTGAAAGGAATATTAATACATGAACACATTTGAAAACATTTTATAATGATTTATCTTTAGAAACATATATTGTGATATTAAAATCAATTTTAATCCATTTTATTGGAAAAAATATTAAAGGATATTGATAATGTTATAAAAACCATTTTCACTGAAAATATATAAAAGTATCTTCAAAACATTTGAAATACATTTTCATTGAAAATATATAAAAGGATCCTAAAAATTTTATTAAAACATTTTTTATTAAAAAATTATAACGTAATTTTGAGTTTTTTTAAACCCATTAAACATTAAAATATTTAAAATAATATAAATAACCCTTAAAAACACTTTCCTTTAATAATTATTTTAAATCATATAAAAAAATGATGAAAAAGTTTCGAAAAACAAATCGTTGAAAATTATTTTTAAAATAATATTCCCCATAAATAAAAATTTAACCATGTGAAGTAATCTCCAAAACAATGCCATCGAGTATATCCATATATGTCATACAAGGTAAAAAAGAAAAGTCATTTATCATGGTAAAAATTATATAAAACTTCACAATTTAGAAAGAAACAAGAAGATTACCTTTAAAACAATTGTAAAAGAAAAATAGGGTAAAAATCCCTTTTATAGATTATATGAGAATATTAAAATATTTGGATAATCCCTTTTTATAAATCATTGATTTTATGGAACAAAAATTTCCAACCAAAGATTGGGAAACATAGGGATTTTTAAAAAAACACTATCATAACTATCTTATATAAGAATGTGTTCAAAATTAAGTTGTAATGTAATGCCCCGACCCCAGTTAACCAGAGTTGGTCCATTATTTTAATACATTGGCATGATTACTGTGAAACACGTCCTGAAGGACCGATCGGTTTATGAGTCTTGGAAAATAGATTACATACATGAATGTTACATTACATATTATAACATACAACACAACATAAATAATCATTTATGTATTCTATTATTCCCTTTTTTTAAACCCGCATCACAATCACAGTTCACATCATGTAATCCTAAGAAAAATAAAACAATGAATGGGGTGAGCTCTTATGCTCAGTATGGATAATAATATAGCCAAATCT
This sequence comes from Viscum album, assembly GCA_963277665.1. NCBI lineage: Eukaryota > Viridiplantae > Streptophyta > Magnoliopsida > Santalales > Viscaceae > Viscum > Viscum album. The sequence goes on from OY728157.1 coordinate 1,005,423,973, forward strand.
TTCACAAATAAGAATTAACATTTATTGGAAAGTATACTACTAAAATTAAATCCATTTAAAATAAAAATTTAATATAATATAGAAAATATTAAATCAATTATTTCAATTTAATTATTTATATGGATATTCAACTAGTAGACTAATCACATGAAATATCAATATCCACAATCATAATGATGAAATACATAATTCCACACTTCATAACCACATATTCAAGGCCTTTTTTCAAGACTACAAATAAGATTTGTCCATGGCCTTGTCCCAAAACACTAGTTTGTCTCATGAGACCTACTGATGCATCGAGGAGCTATAGCGGGCTCCACCCCTCACATACTAAGACCAATGCAGTCTTCATATGAAATGGACTAAACATAACATAAATATTCTTATTAAAACTAGCATAAAAAATGTCAATAATTTATCCATAAATCATGAATGGTATAAAAATAACACATCTACAGGAAAAAATATCACAAAACCTTCAATACAATATGGAAGATTTGTATCATAATAAATCAACTTCAAATAAGACTAAAATCCATCAAAGTATCTTGATATAAATGAAAATGATTTTTAAAAATCTTTGGGAGAAATATCCCTTTTTCATAATAACATTTAAAATTCACACAATTTAGAAAAGGAGACATTTAAATACATTTTTGGATCAAATTATTAAATAAAAAATTTAAACTATTGAAAGGAATTAACATTTAAAAATCCTTCAGTTGTATATAATTAAATACTTAAAACCCATTTTGAAAACATGTACATTAATGAGAATGATTTAAAATAAAAATATTTAAAACATTTAAAATAATGTTTTAGTAAAAAATTCCCCTAAAAATAACCACTTTGAAGTCTCTTTTATGAAACATGGACATGGATATTAAATATGTCCTAGTAGATACTTACGTAAAAACAAGCTTGGATAATAATGTGATTGTGAAATTAACACTTACCTTATACTTTCCTTTAGTCGAGTGTACATTTAAACTCTATTATAAATACCGTAGTTTGTTATTAAATTATAATAGAACCATATTAATATTTATGATATGATACATGATTCATTTATGGCTTTATACTACCCATTTAATAATAATTTCCATGTTAAATTATCATTTCAGGTAATAATCGCTTTCTTTATCGTACGTATTTTAACATGTAATTGATGATTTTATCATTTAGATATTGATTTTAATACTTCCTGAATATAAAAAATTATGTATATATCATATATATTTATAATATAATAATTTATAATATATAGAAATATGAAATGTAAAACACCATTTATGGAGACGGTAGGCCGTACGTATGCATAAACACTATTTCTGTTTTCATATCGTATTGAACAGAAGTAAGTGAATATGGTATATGTACGTAAATATATATATATATATATCTCCATTATAATTATTATTTCATATATTACATACTTATTAATAATATATATTTTTATAATCGTCGATGAATGGTGAACGTGGAAATGAATCTCATCACGTCGTGGAGATGATATTTCGTACGTATGCACGAGTGACAATATCATTTCTTTAAAAGTGTGTAATTGGATGGTATATTTATTTTACAGAGACATTATCATTTTATTTGCTTTATTTATAGTCATATTACTCATTTTTATTTCCATCCAAATAACATAGTGTTGAATAACAAATTACACCACGGCGTGGAGACGGCAAGTCGTACGTACGCACACATGGTGACATTATAATTCATAGGATAGGTAGAATAATGAATATGGTTGTTCCATATTTATAATTACAACACAGTATATATAACGTAATGGATTTATTATTTTGGTATGGTTACAACCAGGAAAGGGTAAGTGGAAGAAGAATAGAACATGAAAGAGAGTGGTGAAATCATTACTTCTTCATCGGGTTCTTCCGCTTGATTTGACCAAAATGGATCATTATGCTAGTTTTCTGACTAAAGGAATTACTCTAGGATTATTTTAGGATTGTTGGTAATATATTCAGGTAGGGGTTGGCTGAGCCATATTTTTTGGAGGTGTGAAGTTGAGAGAAGGGGAAGTGCCCTTTTATTAGTGGCGTTAGGGGCACCTTAGTAAAATATTGAAATATTATTTTATAATAAAATAATTTTTGGTTTCTAATGGATCAATAAATGAACTATTTTAAGGATAAGGTGGATATGGTTCAAAAAACACTCAACCAGTAGGTTTTAGACAGGTTTGGGTCACTATAATAGCCATATCATATATATTTAACTCTTAGTTAAATAGTTTGACATTTACCATGTCTCTTTGTAATTTTATATTATATGATTAATAAACTAACTATAAACATCCAACTGAACCCCAAGTGGTTCATTAATGACATATATTATATTATTTAATCACTTTGGATGAAATTTACATTTTTTGTAATCGAATAATAATTAATAATATAATATTAATTTAAAAAACTATTTTACGTCAATTTTGACATTATTTAATAATGTATTTTTGTTAAAGTCATAAAAAATACATTACTTATAAATAATTTGTTATAATATACCATAAAATGTGATAGTCAACTTCAATATTTTTGGATTCCATCAAAACATTAAAATTATTTTTATTTTAGTATTTATAATATCATTTATTTGATTGTTTCATTAATAATAAAAATACTGCATCATTATTGTGTCATATATAAATATATTTATTTTATGTCTAAAAATTATAAATAAATTATCTTGAGGTATTAATTCATATTAGATTTATAATTACTATCTATAGTCTAGTATATCAATTATATAAATTCAAATAAAAATATTTTTACTAAAAGATAGATTCTTTTTTTTATTTTTGTCTTTACTTTATTTTATTTTATATAAAATGTCATTATCACTCCCATTTGGCTCCATTGAGTCCCAAAATAGACAATAGGATTCCCATGGTATTAAATGAATCATAAAATAGGGTTAAAACATGTGTTAATGTAATTAAATATTATTATAATTTTATTTTTTAACCTTATTTACATGATTTACCCCTTTAACCGCAGTAAATAAAATATTTACTGAAGTAAATATTCCTAATGTCTTAAAACAAAAGTTACCTATTTACACAATTTGAACCTCCTGATTCAGAACATGGAATCCATTATTACAAATTCAAAACATATAAGTGGAATAAATTAATTTAATATTACTTCTTGTTGTCAAAACAAAAATCGTGTTTTTATGAAGTAATAACTATCAAAATATTGACACGTTTTTATGTCAAATTTAAATGTGAAATTACTTATAATGACCTAAATTGTATTAAATTATAAATGTACAATCAAAATATACTTCCAAAACATTCAAATGCATAAATTATCACTATTAATTATCTCGATTAAAAAATTTTGTTTTTATTAAAATTTATTAATTTTCACTATTCATCAAAATATGATTGTTTTCATAAAATTTGAAAAAAATGATCCAAACTAAATTTATATGTCTAGATTCAAAATAATAAGATTATTTTGTCAAATTTAATAAATAATGGTGTAAAATATTGGATTTAAAAAGGTTTTTCTATTAAAAGGATGTAAAATTGCATTTTTAAAAAAATGCTTCTTTTTTGTTAAAAAATGAATTTGTTCTTACATTATGTCTAAGAAACTCATAATATGTTTTCTAAAATTATAAGGATTAAATAAAGTTCAAAATTCAGTTAATTCTGTTCATAAACACTTTTGAACGACGAGTTTGATAAGTCCTTGTGCGGTTGAACTCGGTGTTGTGTGTAGTGAAAGTTATTGAATTATTTTAAAAAATAACATACTATGAAATCGTGGGGTGTTACTATAACGTCCCAGTTCATGAAGCAAACAAGAGGTGCCCCGTATAAAGATGGTCACATGGCCTGAAGTTCATTTTACCAAATGCTAGAGGTTTCCGACTAGGAGCGACAACCTTGGCTGTGATAGTGGGGAAACTATGCCCCCATTGGCAGAGCAGACAACGGAAGATAAGAAAAAGCAATGGAGGAAGCAGTAAACATCCATAAAAGAGTAAACAACATAAGACTAAATGTTTAACCAAATGGAGAACATATATATATGATGCATCATACATATGTCTAGGGAAACATCCAAATAATTCGCAATGATGAATAGAAACAGTACTAAAACAAAGTACAAAATAAAAATATAAATAGATTCTCAACATCGCAAGCCTAGACTTGGTCTAATGATATCCAGCTCTATATAAAGTCATGTACCTGAAGTATAAGGGGTATTTCCCTTTATCTATACCTCCAACAACATAGTCTGTTTGGTCCCAAAAGCAAGGCCCTAACAGGATGTGAGACAAATCCCAGTAGGAATCCACCCATAGATCTTTGTCTTACAGTCAATGAGCATATCTTAGGTAATAGTACAGTAAGCTATAAACAATAACCATTAAACATGATGATACACAACAGTAAACAGTCAACATATCAACAAGTAGTAGTGAATCAAACGACAAACCACATAAATGAACCCCTCTCGGAAGTACTCACAACCATCCCCTCTGGTCCTATCCAAGAAGTACCCACAACCCTCTGGGAAGTACACTCAGCCTAACCCCTCTGGTTTGTTCATATGGAATATAAGACTCTCTGAGGAAGCACGCTCAGTCAATTCCCCTTATAGTCTGAGTTATTCTAGGACTCTCTGAGGATGATCACACAGTCAATTCTTCTTATAGACCCAAGGTCTAGAGACTCTCTGTGGAAGCACACTCAGTCAATTCCTCTTATAGCCCCAGGTCATACAAAGACTCTCTAAGGAAGCTCACTTGGTCAATTCCTCAAATAGTATAGGGTGGTTTACGGTAATTAAAAGTAAAACAAAGTCTCTCTGAGGAATCTCACTTAGTTTATCACCTTATAGTATATAAAGCTCAAAGACTCTCTAAGGATGCTCACTCGGTCTATCCCCATATGGTCTATAATGTCCAAAGACACTTTGAGGAAACTCACTTGGCCAATCCTCTTATAGTCTATAATATCCAAGACTCTTTGAGGAAGATCACCCAGTTTATACCCTTACAGTCGACAGCACGAGGTTCTCATGGACCCATGCTAGTCTGTAACGCCCCGACCCTAGTACCCAGAGTCGGTGCATTATTACATATCATTGGCATGATCATAAAAGATCATGTCTCAAAAAACCGATTAGTTTAGTAGCCTTGGAAACACTAGATACATTAATAAGTCTTACATTACTTGATAAATTTAAAATCTACAACAACATAGTGTCCATAGTCCACACTCATAACCCCTCAGACTATCCCTGCAGTTCAGTCATAAAATACATCTTCACATCCTAGGAAAAATAAAACATAGAAAGGGGTGAGCTTAGATGCTATGAATGTATAACAATATAGCAGAATCTTTCATAAATAATAATTAACATTTAAGGAAATGTATATCTAAAACAAAAGCCTTTTAAACATGAAATTCAGCATAATATGGAAGAAGTACAAGGAAATAATGCCATTTACTTATTCATATGGATATTCTAATATTATAATAATTACATAAAATATCAATAACCACTTTTATAATGATGGAATGAAAAATTACAGACTATCATAACCACGTAGCCAAGGCCTCGTTCCAAGACTACAAATAAGTTTTGGTCAAGGTCTACTACCAAGACACTAGTTTGTCTCATGAGACCTATCGATGCATCGATTATCTATAGCGGGATCCACCCGTCACTTACTAAGTCCAATGAATTCCTTATATGAACAGGTTTAAACATAAAATAAACATTTGTATTAAAATTAGCATATGAAATGATAATACTTTCTCCATAAACCATGAATGGTATAAAAATAACACATTCACAGTCAAACATAACTCATTCAATACAATAAGGAAGATTGTATTGTAACATCTTATCCTAAATCGATAATAATAAAGGATATTGACATAGATTAAAATAGTCATCAAAACTATTGAAGACATATATCCCCCTTTTTCTTGAAAACATTTAAAAGTCACACTATTAATCAAGAATCCATTTAAATGTTGATTTTTGAATCAAATTTTCCCATACCACTTTGAAACTTTTAATAGGAGTTTTAATTTTAAATCTTTAATGTCCATATAAATAACTCATTAAAACCATTTTTATAACATGTACATTAATGACAATGATTTAGAATGATAAATCATTAAATCATTTAAAATGATATTCTAGTTAGAGTTCCTTAAAAAAGAGTGACACTTGAATACAAATAATTGAGGTAATAAAAACATTTTAATATCATGAGAATAAAGGTATTCATGATATACTATGTCAAAGTACATTATATACACCATATAAAAGTGATTTACTGTATAACAATAAAGAAGTCTCGATGGAATATAAATTGAGATGAAATCTTTTATAAAGACTGTATCATTAGGTTATGGATTAATCAACGACATAATTATATGTGAAAAATATAAATACACTCAATATGATTGGATATTCATTGTAAATAAATCAGAGGACATTCACACATATTCTTGTAAAAATAACACCAATGAATTGGATATTCAACTCAGCAAATGGAGATTCAGTTAAAATTCTCTTATCAAGTTCATATTGATGACATGAGAATTTTTCAATGGAGTGATTATGTGTATCAAAAGTATATCCATAGAAAGGGGAGTGGAAATTATTACATAAGAAAATGAATAGTGATTCCACACATAATCTTGGAGTAAAATAATCACTGAATTATGCGTAAAACAGAATGAGTGGAAATTGAAATTTCAAATTCCCTTATCGATTTGGTTCCATAAGAAACATACACCCCTAAAAGAAGTATCAAACAACGATGATGTAAATATCCATAAATTAATGTATATTACACAATGAATACAATCATGGGAAGTACACACAAAACATGCAATAAATAAGTGGTGAACAATGGAAATCTCACGGAATAAAAAATGAGATAAGAAACCCCTTACATTGTTTATTTTCCTTGGTCGAGGGTAGGTTAGCCTCCTTTATAATGTTGAAATAATTTTTATTGAATTATACAAGAATAATATAAATTAATATGATTTCACATATGATCTTTAAACATTTCTTTGTTAATATTATCTTAGTATTGTCATCATTTCGGGTGTAAACTTACTCGTTTTATTTTATATGTTTTTTTACAGAAGTCTTGTTTGTTATGGATAGGTTGTATCTTATTCATATAAAGAATTATATTATGTCCTTGAAAATAATTATTAATCATAAAATTAGAATTGTACTTGTATGGATATGATGGGAAATGAATCTCATTGTGTTCGTGGAGACAGTAGTCCTTACGTACGCATGAGCGACAATATCACTCTCTTGATATTAAAATAATATATAATGGGATATTATATCATATATACAGATTAATTATCATGTTGTATTTATTTTTCACATTAATTATACATCATTATTATACCCATTCAAATAATAATGTTTTGAATAAAAATTACACCACAACGTGGAGACGGTAAGCTATACGTACGCACGCATGGTGGCATGTCATTCAAAGGATGGATAGAATACTGAATATGGTTGTACAATATTTATAATAACATCATTGTATATATAAAATACTGGATTTATTATTTTATAATGGGAATAACAAATAATGAATAAGTTGAAGAAGAAACGAACTTTAAAGAGGGCAGTGAAAACATTACCTCTTAATCGGTCTCTTCATTTTTATTTGATCGAAAGGGATCTTTAGGTTGGATTTTGGATCAAAATAAGGCCTCTAGGATGAATTTAGGGAATTTAAGATAGTATTTGGGCAGGGTTTGGCCGAGCCAAAAGGTTTTGAATGTGTTAATTAGTGAGAAGGGCTAGTGGCCTTTAATAAGTGGGGTGAGGGGAACCTTTGGAAAAGCTCGAAATATTATTTTATAATAAATTAATATTCGGTTTCAAATGTCTCCAAAGTGTATTATGTAAATTTTAATGTGGTTATGGGTCTAAATCCTTTCAACCAATAGATTTTAGACATGTTTGGGTCATTATATTATCCTAATCATTAAGTTTTAACTCTTAGTTAATTAGTTTGACATTTACCAAGTCACTTTGTATTTTTATATTATATAGTTAATAAACATACTATATACATCCAAGAGACCCCCAAGTGATACATTAATGATACACATGTAATTATATAAGTTATTTAATTGGACCATAGATTTATAGGAATAGAATATCAATTAAAAATATAATATTTGTTTTAAAAACTCTTTTATGCCAATTTTGACATTATTGGGTATTTTGTTTTTGATAAATTCATAACAGCATTATTAATTCGAACTAAATTTATATAACCAATACCAATATGTCATATTAACCTAGAAAATTGATGGAATTCATAAAAAGTCTCCAATTACATTTATTTTGAAATTTATAATATCAATAATATTAATATTTCATTAATTAAGAAATTACTGCATCACTATTGTGTCATAAATAAATTAAAGTATTTAATGATAAAAATTATAAATAAAATACCATTATGTATGAAATACATTTATATTTATAATGAGTATTTACAATCGAATTTATCGTATGTATAACCCCATATTAAATTTTTTTTGTAATTAATCCTTGATTTTAACTCTTTTAACTCATCTTTGAATTAAATAATAATAAATGTCATAATCTAATCTAAGTGTACCTAAATGATAATATTTTATTCCTAAGGTTGTTTATGTTCTAGATACACTTGTCCAATAGAATTAGGACATGTGTTAGGGTAATATTAATATAATTCTTACCCTTAATTACCCTATTAACTTTTAACCGTGAGAAATAAAAGTAAAAAATTACTATTGACCAAAAATTATTTTCATCTCATTGAACCACATTTTACTCCTTGATATTAATCGTGTCTCTTGGATTTTTGAAATTCCACTCACAGAAGTGGTAAAATTATGTTTTATATGAATTTCTAAATTCTCCTAGGAGATGGGTAAAAGACGGTGAAAAGTTCCTTAAAATTTTCATATATCTAAACTTATTATAAAATAACTCCAATGAATTACATTGAAGTTATATAGATATTATGTATCTATTTTGAAATTAATTAAATTTAAATAAAATAAATAATTATATAAATAAAAATTCGGTTTTAGACTATAACTCAATGTTTTTTCACTATTCATCAAAAATTGAATGTTGTCTGAAAAATACCAAAAATTCATCCTAAGCTAATTTCGATATTCCGAGTCCAAAAATGAATTCCATTATAAAAGATAAAATTTATAAAATTTTAAAAGGTCGGTATTATTATTCATAACGGCTAGTTTTATTAGTTGTGGTGTGTTTTAGAACTCGAAGTTGCGTACAACACACGCTACTATATTATTCAAAAGGAAGAGTATTGTGGAAGCTTGGGGTGTTAAATTCTCCCCTCCTTCAATAAATTTCACCCTCACAATTTTTAAAATTAGACTTGGGAATATAATGGAATATCCCACATCGAAAAATACTAAATAAAACTATCACTTTAAAAGAAATAAAGAGAAGTAAAAAAGGTCACCTAAGATAACCTATACTAGGATTCCATGTAGAAAAACATGGATATGGATGATAAACAAAATGTAAAGATCTGATGGAGAGGGACAAAGAACATGATCAAAATAATGTTAACAACAAGAAAATCACAATCTTGTGATGGGACAAATGGTTATTAGTTTCCCAGTAGGAAAAGTAAACGGACAACATTATATTTTTTTTAAGTAACATTACATAAAGTTGAGGAATTAATTTCTAAGATTTACTAAGAACATAAAGAGATATACATACATTTTTAGTAATGTTTTATTCTTTAATAAATTCTTACTACTAACTCATTTGTAAAAAATAAGTATTCAAGAAGACTTTGTCACACTGGAAGAGATAAAATAAAATTCTTATAGAATCACATGATCCACGAATGATAAAATATATATCTACCTTGTCTTTAGAGATTAATCAAAACCAAAATGGTTATTATAATATCTAATGATCCCCTAAAATGATATTCCATTAGAGAAAGAAACACAAATCTTAATTTCTAAAATTAAACCAACAATACCCCAATGATAAATAAATACCATTCAATAAACAATTGTCCTTAAAATCCTTCAATATAATCCAAACTAATATTGAAACCCAAAACATAGAAGAAATAGGTTATGTACTCTTCGAAGTTAAATTGTATCTCCAAATGATATCAACTACTCTTAATGTCACATACATAAAAGTAATTAACCTAATCACATAATCTGTAACGCCCCGACCCCAGCTACCCAAAGTCGGTGCATTACTTCGTAACATTGGCATGATCACAAGAAAGATCAAATCTCGAAAGACCGATTGGTTTAGTAGCCTTGGAAACACTAGATATATTCATAAGTTTTACATTACATAATAAAATCAAAAACTACTACAACAACATAATGTTTCCACAGTCCACACTACAATCCCCTCATAATATCCCTGCAGGTCATTCATAACTTACATCTTCACTTCCTGGGAAAAATAAAACATAGAAAAGGGGTGAGCTCAAATGCCCAGTAAGGATAACAATATAGCAGAAACTTTCATCAATAAGAATAAACATTTAAGGCAATGTATAACTAAAACAAAAGCCTTTTAAACATGAACTTTCAACATGGTATGGCATAAATAAAATGAAATAATGTCATTTACTTATTCACATGGATATTCCACTAATCGAATAATTACATGCAAAAATAAATAACCACTTTCATAATGTTGGAATGCATAATGCCAGACTATCATAACCACATAGCCAAGGCCTCGTGCCAAGACTACAAATAAGATTTTGTCAAGGCCTTGTGCCAAGACACTAGTTTGTCTCATGAGACCTACCGATGCATCGAGGAGCTATAGCGGGCTCCACCCGTCACTTATTAAGTCCAATGCATTCCCATATGAAAAGGTTTAAACATAACATAAACATTCGTATTAAAACTAGCATACGAAATGTCAATACTTTCACAATAAACTATGAATTGTATAAAAATAGCACATCCAAAGTCAAACATATCACAAAACCTTCAATACAATATAGAAGTTTTGTATCATAATAAATCAACTTCAAATAATCTTAAAATCCATCAAAGGATGTTGACATAGATGAAATCAAAATTCTTTTAAAAGAAATATCTCCTTTTATTTTGAAATCATTTAAGATCCATATAAAATAAAACATTTTCTTTGAAAATATTCTTATAAGCTTGTATGGGAAGCTTCGACGATTTTATAACGGCGGAAAATAACCGCACCCGCCGTATAAGTTAAAAAAAACATTCTTACCTCAATTCTGTCAAAAAGGTTAAAAAGGACCTTGTTTTGAAAACGACGGAAAGATTCCTTTATAAACCTCTTATAAAAAGTCAAACAAGGGTATAAATGACTTTAACCCATATTCTTGTAAATAGTAAAAATGTTTTGAAATACATTTCGAAGAAACATGGATGTGGATGATAAAGAGATCCCAGTAGATTATTACGTATAATACAACCTCGGATAATGAAGAGATTGTGAAATAACCCTTACCTTGTACTTTTCCTTGGTTGGGGTAGGTTAACCTCCTGTATAATGGTGAAATAATTGTTATTAAATTATACAAGAATCATATATATTAATATGATATCATATATGATCTTTTAACATTTATTTGTTAATAATATCTTAGAATTATCGTCGTTTCGGGTGTTAACTTACTTGTTTTCTTTTATATGTTTTGTTACGTAAGACATGTTTGTAAAGGATAGGTTGTATATTATTCATATACAGAATGATATCAAGTCCATAAACATCATTTTTAAATCATCAAATGATAATTATACTTGAATGGTTACGATGGAGAATGAATCTCATCGCGTTCGTGGAGACGGTAGTCCGTACGTACGCACGAGCGACAATATCATTCTTTTGATATTAAAATAATATATAAATGAATGGTATATAATATATACAGAATAATTAACATGTTATATTTATTATTTACATGAGTTAAACATCATTATTATACCCATGCAAATAATATTATATTGAATAACAATTACACCACGACGTGGAGACGGTAAGCCGTACGTACGCACGTATGGTGACATGTTATTCAAAGGGTGGATATAATACTGAATATGGTTGTACCATACTTATAATAACATCACAGTATATGTGAGATACTGGAGTTATTATTTTAGAATGGTAAGAACAAAGGAAGAAGAAGTGGAAGAAGAAATGAACTTAGAAAAAGGTGGTGAAATCATTACCTCTTCTTCGGGTTCTTCCTTTTGATTTGATCAGAAGGGCTCCATAGGTTGGCTTTCTGATCAAACTAAGGCCCCTAGGTTGTAGTGAGGGATGTTGGGAGATTATTTGGGCAGAGTTTTGCCGAACCAAAAGGCTTTAGAGGTGTGAAGAAATGAGAATGAGGAGTGCCTTTTTATAAGAGGGGTGAGGGGCACCTTTGGAAAAGCTAGAAATATTAATTTATAATAAATTCATATTCGGTTTATAAAGGCTCCAAAGTTGATTATTCAAAGGTTAAGGTGGGGATAGGTCGAAAACCACTCAACCAATAGAATTTAGACAGGTTTGGGTACTTATATTAACCTTATCTTTAAGTATTAACTCTAAGTTAATTAGTTTCACTTTTACAATGTCTCTTTGTATTTTTATATAATATGGTTAATAAACTTACTATATACATCCAAGCGACCCCAAAGTGGTACATTAATGATGAACCTATCATGATATAAGTCTCTTGGCCGAACCTTAGATTTTTAGGAATTTAATATCAATTAATAATATAATATTTGTTTTAAGAACTCTTTTATGTCAATTTTTGACACTATTCAATAGTTGATTTTTTTGAAACTCATAACAGATTGATTACTTCGAAAAAAGTCAATCCAATCAATCCTAATATATCATATTATCCTATAAAATTAGTTTAATTCATTAAAAGTTTCATATTATATTTATTTTGGTATTTATAATATCAATTATTTTAATTTTTCACTATTATAGTAATTACTGCATCATCATTGTGTCATAAATAAAACAAATTATTTAATGTCTAAAAATTATAAATAAAATATCATTATGTAGGAAATCTTTTTATCTTTCGAATGGATATTTATAATCGAAAATCCAACATGTATAACCCTATGTAAAAATTGTTCTTCTAAAATATGTAAGCTTATGCCATTTTTATTTTTATTTTAACTTTATTAATATAATGTGTCCCTACCACATACATGTGGCTCCAAGGGGTCCCCAAATTGACCCAAGGATGCCCATGGTCGGGTATGTGTCCACCAATAAGGTTAGGACACGTTTTAGGGTAATTTTGTATTATTATAATATTATTTTTTAACCCTTATTTACCAGATTTACCCTTTAACCATGGTAAATAAAATATTTACCGCAGTAATTATTCAAAATGTGTAAAAATAAAAGTTACCTATTTACACAATTTGAACATCCTCATTCCAAATATGGAATCCATTTTCCTAAATTCAAAACACAGAAGTGGCAGAAATTAATTTAAAATTAATTCCCGCTGTCAAAACAAAAAGCGTGTTTTTAAGAGATAATAACTATCAAAAGATTGACACTTGTTTATGTTCGGTTTAATTGTATAATTATGTCCAATGAACAAAATTATATTAAATGGTAAAAATATATTCTAAATATACTTTAAAACCACTAAAATTCATAATTTATCACTATTAATTATTTTGATTAAAAAAGTTGTTTTTAATTAAAACTTAGTAATTTTCACTATTCATCAAAATATGAAAGTTATCCGAAATGTACCAAAATTTCACCTTAGGCTAAATTCGATATTCCAAATCCAAAAATGAAGTCCATTTTCAAATATAAAATATATATAATTTTAAAAAGTAGGTATTACTATTCATAACGGCTAGTTTGATTGGTTGTGGTGTGTGTTAAAACTCAAGGTTGCGTACAACACACGCTACTATTTTATTCAAAGGAAAGCGTACCGTGGAAGCTTGGGATGTTTCATTTTAAATTTTTTTTTTGATGTCCCAATTTATTCAGATAGTTTAAAATATTTTATTTAAAAAGGTCTCACTATTAAAGTTGATAAAAGTGCAATACTGAAAATGAATCTGTTCTTACATTATGACTAAGAAACTCATAATATGGATTCTAAAATTATAAGGATTATATAAAGTCCAAAATGTTTAATACTATTCATGACCTCTTTTAATGGCTTTTTTTTGGGTAAGTCATGGTGCAATTGAACTCAGGGTTGCGTGTAGTGCAAGTTATTGAATTATTTTGAAGAAATAACATACTATGAAATCTTGGGGTGTTACATTCTCCCCTCCTTCAATAAATTGCGTCCTCGCAATTTTAAATTGTTCTTCGAAAATAAAAGGTTGAAAATAGAAAATATATTTGTGGGAAAACCCTAATCGGAAATTGGGTTACTAAAATTTAGTCTTAATATGAGGAAAAGAGAAATTAAAGGGTCACCACCAAATTATGATCTCGATTAGGAGAACATTGGTGGAATTTAGAGAAATATAATTGGAGGAAAAACGTAAATATTTATAGGTAGTGATTGAGGTCATCAATCACAAACAAGTATAAAATTTAGGTCCTTAAATTCATCAATCTATGATGATTTGAAATACCATCGGTTCAACAAAACATAGGGTATTAGGATAACACATTTTTGACGTTTCAAAATATCCTAGTTGAAATCCCACATCGAAAAATGAATTAATGAGGCCTCTATTTAAAATAAAGAGTAGAAAGTATGAAGATTACCGAAAATAACACATACTAGGGTTCCATGTAGGAAAATATGGATATGGAAGAAAAATCTAACCATCAATTATCTGATGGAGAGTGGTAGAGAACATGGCTATGAAAAGGCCAACAATCCCAAAGCCATAAATTTGTGATGATTTAAGGTACCATCTAGGACAACATTTTTGTTCTAAGTTTCTATTATTAATGTTGAGGAATTTATTTATGAGATTGGCTAAGATAATAAGGAGATATACTTACTTTATAATTAGAATTTTACCCATTAATAAATTTCTACCACAAACTCATCTTTCACTCTAAAAGATAATAGAACGTAATTTTTATTTTCTATTTATACTATTCGTACAGGGTTCCAAAATAAATGAATTTATAATTCATCTACCAGATCTTTTTTTTAAAAAAACTACATTATTTAATTCGGACATCTCGTGGGACAGTGGTAGGTGATACACCCTTGTCGCCCTTCGGTTGTGGGTTCAAGTCTCGCAGCCTTGCCGGACGCGATGGGTTGCCGCCCGACCTCCGGGTTGTCCTTTTATGGCTATCCAAAATAATCCAAACTAGAACTATCCAAAATACTTCTATCCAAACTCACAGTCCAACATTTATAAGTAAGGTGAACATAATGTAGAACCTTTTTACCCCGTAATAGCATATGAATACCTTCATCATGTATTCTTTTAATACACCGAAACATCCTGAATTACCATATTCCTTATTGATTACATTCATGCTCCCTTATTCCATATAGAAAGCTGGATATACTTCATTAATCAAAAAATGTTTTAAACCCCAACAATGATGGAATATACAAATCATTAATCAGTTCCAAGGTAGTCAAGAATATCCAATATAATTTTTCCAAAACAATCACATATTATTCCAAAATCACTACCTCAGTATCAGAACTATATTATGATTTATCATTCTCTCAACCATATATTTTCCAAAAATTTATCCTTCTATTGAGTCACTTTTCTTTGTTCCACACTATCTCAAGTCCTTAATGAAATAGTACTGCAGTACAATCCTTATATACTCCATGATTATTGTAACAAGTACATTGTTGATACAACACTCAATTGACATAATCAACATAAGAACCATAATCATTCCTCTTCATCTGTGGTAGTATCATAACATGATTATTATCCAATAGCATCATTTGCGGCATAGTCTGGTGACTGGGACATAGGTTCGCGTAGTGTCAAAACTCCTTGCAAATGAAGCATTGTACATTTAAAACCATTTTCTTACCCTTGCAGTCACGTAATTTGTGCCCTTTTCCTCCACACTTACAACAAACTCCCATTCCTTTCAGGCAAGTTCCTGGGTGTTTCTTTCCACAGTTACCACATATGGGAAAATTCTTCTTTTCCCTTTTCCCTTTATCCATCTTTCTCTCTTCCATCCTTTTCTTCTCTTGATTCCCTTCAAAGCCATAGGACTCAGTAAACTCTTTACTTATCTTATCAACACATGATATTATTTCTTCATATGATGATAATACATGGGAGACTATTTCTCTTATAAATTTTAGCTTAAGACCATGAAGGATATGATCATTCCTTCTCTTTGAATCATGTGTATTTCTGGAGTTCTCATTCCTTCTACTGGGCGCCATTTCTAAACAATGGCATAAACTAGATCAGTTTATGAATCAAAATACATAATCCCATACTTATAAAACACTTAACATAAATTTAACTATTTATGGATATAATCCATAATCATAAAAATGTTTTCTTTGAGGAAGTATATACTCATAAACCCTTCATATTGATTTGTAAAGAAAATGAGAGTTATCCTAAGCATATCCCCCGGGAGTGTCGTAACCAAGAGTGCAGCAAGGCCCGTTGTCGTGCACCAGTTCCCATTCGAGTCTAGCTCAAAGCGGTGTTTTCGGGTTTTACCCCTAGGTACATCTGTGCCAGAGCCGCCTCTACCTGCTCGTATCCAGACAGGGATGTATTGCTCGGAAAACTCACAAAATCTCTACAATACCAAAATTCTAGGAAGTTCTTCTATACTAATCCTCAAAGTTCATCTTAGGTCTACGTGCTCTAATCAGAGTTTATCTAAATCTAGCTTCCAAGGTTTGTACTAAACTTCCTCTGATACCAACTGTAACGCCCCGACCCCAGCTACCCAGAGTCGGTGCATTACTTCGTAACATTGGCATGATCACAAGAAAGATCAAATCTCGAAAGACCGATTGGTTTAGTAGCCTTGGAAACACTAGATATATTCATAAGTTTTACATTACATAATAAAATCAAAAACTACTACAACAACATAATGTTTCCACAGTCCACACTACAATCCCCTCATAATATCCCTGCAGGTCATTCATAACTTAAATCTTCACTTCCTGGGAAAAATAAAACATAGAAAAGGGGTGAGCTCAAATGCCCAGTAAGGATAACAATATAGCGGAAACTTTCATCAATAAGAATAAACATTTAAGGCAATGTATAACTAAAACAAAAGCCTTTTAAACATGAACTTTCAACATGGTATGGCATAAATAAAATGAAATAATGCCATTTACTTATTCACATGGATATTCCACTAATCGAATAATCACATGCAAAAATAAATAACCACTTTCATAATGTTGGAATGCATAATGCCAGACTATCATAACCACATAGCCAAGGCCTCGTGCCAAGACTACAAATAAGATTTTGTCAAGGCCTTGTGCCAAGACACTAGTTTGTCTCATGAGACCTACCGATGCATCGAGGAGCTATAGCGGGCTCCACCCGTCACTTATTAAGTCCAATGCATTCCCATATGAAAAGGTTTAAACATAACATAAACATTCGTATTAAAACTAGCATACGAAATGTCAATACTTTCACAATAAACTATGAATGGTATAAAAATAGCACATCCACAGTCAAACATATCACAAAACCTTCAATACAATATAGAAGTTTTGTATCATAATAAGTCAACTTCAAATAATCTTAAAATCCATCAAAGGATGTTGACATAGATGAAATCAAAATTCTTTTAAAAGAAATATCTCCTTTTATTTTGAAATCATTTAAGATCCATATAAAATAAAACATTTTCTTTGAAAATATTCTTATAAGCTTGTATGGGAAGCTTCGACGATTTTATAACGGCGGAAAATAACCGCACCCGCCGTATAAGTTAAAAAAAACATTCTTACCTCAATTCTGTCGAAAAGGTTAAAAAGGACCTTGTTTTGAAAACGACGGAAAGATTCCTTTATAAACCTCTTATAAAAAGTCAAACAAGGGTATAAATGACTTTAACCCATATTCTTGTAAATAGTAAAAATGTTTTGAAATACATTTCGAAGAAACATGGATGTGGATGATAAAGAGATCCCAGTAGATTATTACGTATAATACAACCTCGGATAATGAAGAGATTGTGAAAAAACCCTTACCTTGTACTTTTCCTTGGTTGGGGTAGGTTAACCTCCTGTATAATGGTGAAATAATTGTTATTAAATTATACAAGAATCATATATATTAATATGATATCATATATGATCTTTTAACATTTATTTGTTAATAATATCTTAGAATTATCGTCGTTTCGGGTGTTAACTTACTTGTTTTCTTTTATATGTTTTGTTACGTAAGACATGTTTGTAAAGGATAGGTTGTATATTATTCATATCCAGAATGATATCAAGTCCTTAAACATCATTTTTAAATCAACAAATGATAATTATACTTGAATGGTTACGATGGAGAATGAATCTCATCGCGTTCGTGGAGACGGTAGTCCGTACGTACGCACGAGCGACAATATCATTCTTTTGATATTAAAATAATATATAAATGAATGGTATATCATATATACAGAATAATTAACATGTTATATTTATTATTTACATGAGTTAAACATCATTATTATACCCATGCAAATAATATTATATTGAATAACAATTACACCACGACGTGGAGACGGTAAGCCGTACGTACGCACGTATGGTGACATGTTATTCAAAGGGTGGATAGAATACTGAATATGGTTGTACCATACTTATAATAACATCACAGTATATGTGAGATACTGGAGTTATTATTTTAGAATGGTAAGAACAAAGGAAGAAGAAGTGGAAGAAGAAATGAACTTAGAAAAAGGTGGTGAAATCATTACCTCTTCTTCGGGTTCTTCCTTTTGATTTGATCAGAAGGGCTCCTTAGGTTGGCTTTCTGATCAAACTAAGGCCCCTAGGTTGTAGTGAGGGATGTTGGAAGATTATTTGGGCAGAGTTTGGCCGAACCAAAAGGCTTTAGAGGTGTGAAGAAATGAGAATGAGGAGTGCCTTTTTATAAGAGGGGTGAGGGGCACCTTTGGAAAAGCTAGAAATATTAATTTATAATAAATTCATATTCGGTTTATAAAGGCTCCAAAGTTGATTATTCAAAGGTTAAGGTGGGGATAGGTCGAAAACCACTCAACCAATAGAATTTAGACAGGTTTGGGTACTTATATTAACATTATCTTTAAGTATTAACTCTAAGTTAATTAGTTTCACTTTTACAATGTCTCTTTGTATTTTTATATAATATGGTTAATAAACTTACAATATACATCCAAGCGACCCCCAAGTGGTACATTAATGATGAACCTATCATGATATAAGTCTCTTTGCCGAACCATAGATTTTTAGGAATTTAATATCAATTAATAATATAATATTTGTTTTAAGAACTCTTTTATGTCAATTTTCGACACTATTCAATAGTTGATTTTTTTGAAACTCATAACAGATTGATTACTTCGAACAAAGTCAATCCAATCAATCCTAATATATCATATTATCCTATAAAATTAGTTTAATTCATTAAAAGATTCATATTATATTTATTTTGGTATTTATAATATCAATTATTTTAATTTTTCACTATTATAGTAATTACTGCATCATCATTGTGTCATAAATAAAATAAATTATTTAATGTCTAAAAATTATACATAAAATATCATTATGTAGGAAATCTTTTTATCTTTCGAATGGATATTTATAATCGAAAATCCAACATGTATAACCCTATGTAAAAATTGTTCTTCTAAAATATGTAAGCTTATGCCATTTTTATTTTTATTTTAACTTTATTAATATAATGTGTCCCTACCACATACATGTGGCTCCAAGGGGTCCCCAAATTGACCCAAGGATGCCCATGGTCGGGTATGTGTCCACCAATAAGGTTAGGACACGTTTTAGGGTAATTTTGTATTATTATAATATTATTTTTTAACCCTTATTTACCAGATTTACCCTTTAACCATGGTAAATAAAATATTTACCGCAGTAATTATTCAAAATGTGTAAAAATAAAAGTTACCTATTTACACAATTTGAACATCCTGATTCCAAATATGGAATCCATTTTCCTAAATTCAAAACACAGAAGTGGCAGAAATTAATTTAAAATTAATTCCCGCTGTCAAAACAAAAAGCGTGTTTTTAAGAGATAATAACTATCAAAAGATTGACACTTGTTTATGTTCGGTTTAATTGTATAATTATGTCCAATGAACAAAATTATATTAAATGGTAAAAATATATTCTAAATATACTTTAAAACCACTAAAATTCATAATTTATCACTATTAATTATTTTGATTAAAAAAGTTGTTTTTAATTAAAACTTAGTAATTTTCACTATTCATCAAAATATGAAAGTTATCCAAAATGTACCAAAATTTCACCTTAGGCTAAATTCGATATTCCAAATCCAAAAATGAAGTCCATTTTCAAATATAAAATATATATAATTTTAAAAAGTAGGTATTACTATTCATAACGGCTAGTTTGATTGGTTGTGGTGTGTGTTAAAACTCAAGGTTGCGTACAACACACGCTACTATTTTATTCAAAGGAAAGCGTACCGTGGAAGCTTGGGATGTTTCATTTTAAATTTTTTTTTTGATGTCCCAATTTATTCAGATAGTTTAAAATATTTTATTTAAAAAGGTCTCACTATTAAAGTTGATAAAAGTGCAATACTGAAAATGAATCTGTTCTAGCATTATGACTAAGAAACTCATAATATGGATTCTAAAATTATAAGGATTATATAAAGTCCAAAATGTTTAATACTATTCATGACCTCTTTTAATGGCTTTTTTTTTGGGTAAGTCATGGTGCAATTGAACTCAGTGTTGCGTGTAGTGCAAGTTATTGAATTATTTTGAAGAAATAACACACTATGAAATCTTGGGGTGTTACATAATCTCTATTATGGGTTATTTATTTTCATAAATAACCAAAATCACTATAAATCCACAATAAAAACATAGAAAACAATCCACCATTACTCCTAAAATGAAATCTCATAGTATTCTATTTTCCTTAGTCATATAGTGTTCCCAACAAAGCGAAAATCATCCAAAATAACATTTATCACTTAATCACCAAATCATTTTCCTATAATAATGTTATTCAGTTGATAAAACATAAGATCCCAAATCAACTTATTATTAATCAATAAAATCATTTAACTAAAAATAATTAGTCACACTAACTAGGGACTTCACATAGTCTGGTGGTTGGAAATAAATCTCTATCACACTTTGGTTATGGGTTCGATTCCCACAGCTTTGTCCGACGCGATGGGTTGTCACACGGTCTGCATGTTTTCATTTTTCCAAAACAATATTTTATAACAATACCAAAATGAGATAAATTCCTCAAAATAACCATAACATAATTTATCCACAAATTTTATCTCATACCTTACATTTTCATCCCAAAATATAATAACTTGTAATTTCCTCGATCCCAAAGAACATATAAAACCAAATGGTTATTTATAACTATATCCACAAGAGAGAAGATAAGTCATCCTCAAATGTAATAGCTTCTTCTTTGACCAAGAAAATATCCTATAGAATAGGGCATTCACTCGGGAAATGTCCAGGTCCCCTACATTTACTACAAATGAATGTAAATGGATTCTTGGGATCATTTTTATTTTCTTCCATTGTACTTTTCATTTTTTCCTCGACAATTCTACACTTTTTGTCCTTCTTTCCAGCACTTAATGCATTTATTTGTTCCATTGAGACACTTTCTTTGGTGTCTCCTTCCACATTTCTTTCATGATGGAAATTGAGGTTTCTTTTCTCCATGGTCTCCAATACTGGAGCTATTATCATTCATCACCTTTCTCTTCTTTGTTGAGTCCAGAATTGGTTAATATATATATTATTTATCATATTTTTGGAAAATTGATTTCGCATGAAGGCGATATCTTATATGCCTATCAACAATCCATTTTGTTTCTCATTACCACAACCGTTCCCACCTTGTACATCATTCTCAAAGTCTCTATGACTTCCTTGGAATCCAGCCATTGACTAAAACCAGAAAGCATTGTGTGAGTAACAGTAGTCATAAAATGATATAGAGAATATCATGTCACCATACTCTCAATTTGAAACACATTTCGATTAACCAAGGTCATTTACTATCATCTTATATATAATACTTCAAATCGGTTTGTAATGAAAATATAAATTATCCTTTGCATATCCCTCAGGAGTGTCGTAACCAATAGTGCTGCAAGGCCAGTTGTCGTGCACCAGTTCTCGTTTGAGTCTAGCTAAAAGCGGTGTTTTCAGGTTTTACCCCTAGGTACATCTATGCCAGAGCCACCTCTACCAGCTCGAATCTAGATAGTGATATATTTCCTAGAAAACACACAAAATCTATACAATACCAAAATTTTAGGATGTTCTTATATACCAATCCTCAAAGTCTATCTTAGGGATATGCGCTCTATTCAGAGTTTATCTAAATCTAGTTTCCAAGGTTTGTACTAAACTTCCTCTGATACCAACTGTAACACCTCGTCCCCAGTACCCAGAGTTGGTTCATTATTATGTATCATTGGCATGATCTGAAAAGATCATGTCTCGAAAGACTGATTAGTTTAGTATCCTTAGAAACACTAGATACATTGATCAGTCTTACATTACTTGATAAAGTGAAAAACTACAACAACATAGTCTCCATAGTCCACACTGATAACCCCTCAGACTATCCTTACAAGTCAGTAATAAAATACTTCTTCACATCCTTGGTAAAATAAAACATAGAAAGGGGTGAGCTCAGATTCTCAGTAAGTATAACAATATAGCGGAAGCTTTCAAAAATAAGAATAAACATTTAAGGCAATTTATAACAAAAACAAAATCCTTTTAAACATGTAATTCTGCATAATATGGAAGAAGTAAAATAAAATAATGTCATTTACATATTCACATGGATATTCTACTATTCAAATAATCCCATGTAACATCAATAACCACTTTCATAATGATGGAATGCATAATTCCATACTATCATAACCATGTAGCCAACGCCTCGTTCAAAGACTACAAATAAGATTTTTTCAAGGCCCCGTTCCAAGACACTAGTTTGTCTCATGAGACCTACTGATGCATCGTGGAGCTACAGCGGGATCTGCCCATCACTTAGTATGTCCAATGCATTCCTCATATGAACAGGTTTAAATAGAACATAAACATTTGTATTAAAATTAGCAAATGAAATGTATATAATTTCTCCACAAACCATGAATGGTATAAAAATAACGCATCCATAGTCAAACATAACTCATTCAATATAATATGGAAGATTTTATTGTAACATACTAACCTCAGTCGATAATAGTGAAGGATATTGACATAGATGAATATAATCATCCAAACTATTTGAGAGAAATATCCCCCTTTTTCTTGAAAACATTTAAAAGTCACACTATTTTGCAAGAAGCCATTTAAAAATTTATTTTTGAATAAAAGTGTCCCATACCACAATGAAACTTTTAAAATTATTTTTAATTGTAAAATGTTAATGTCCATATAAATATATCTTTAAAACCATTTAAAAACATGGTCATTAATGGGAAAGATTTAGAATAATAAATAATTAAATCATTTGAAATGATATTTTAGTTAGTGTTCCTAACCAAAAGAGTAAAACTTGAATGGAAATAATTGAGGTAATAAATACATTTTAATATCATGGGAATAAAGGTATTCATGATATACTATGTCAATGTACATTATATACACCATATAAAAGTTATTTGTTGTATAACAACAAAGAAAACTCAATAGAATGTAAATTGAGATGAAATCTCTTATAAAGACCGTATCCTTAGGGTATAGATAAATCAATGAAAAAATTATGTGTGAAAAATATAAATACTCTCAATATGATTGGATATTCAGTGTAAATCAATCATAGGACATTCACACATATTCTTGTAAAAGCAACATCAATGAATTGGATATTTAACTCAACAAATGGAGATTGAGTGAAAATTAATCTTATCAAGATTATATCGATGACTTGATAATTTATCAATGGAGTTATTATGTGTATCAAAATTATATCCATAGAATGGGGAGTTTAAATTATGATATAAGAAAATTAATAGAGATTCTACACATAATCTAGGAGTAAAATAATCAATGAAGTATGCGCAAAGCCTAATGAGTGGAAATTGAAATTTTAAATTCCCTTATCGATTTGGTAACATAGGAAACATACACCCTTGAGAGAACGATCATACAATGATGATGTAAATATCCATAAATTAATATATATTACACAATGAATACAATCATGGGCAGTACACACACCACATGCAATAAATAAGTGGTGAACAATGGAAATCTCACGGAATTAAAAGTGAGATATGAAACCCCATACTTTGTAATTTTTCCTTGGTCAAGGGTAGGTTAGCCACCTGTATAATGTTGAAATAATTGTTATTGAATTATAAGAGAATCATATACATTAATATGATATCATATATGATTTTTTAACATTTCATTGTAATAATATCTTAGTATTATCGTCATTTTGGGTGTTAACTTACTCGTTTTCTTTTATATTTTTTGTTACATAAGTCATGTCTGTTATGGATAAGTTGTATCATATTCATATAATGAATTATATTAAGTCATTAAACATTATTTTTAATCATAAAATTAGAATTAGTATTTTTATGGATACGATGGGGAATGAATCTCATCGTGTTCGTGGAGATGGTAGTCCGTATGTACGCACGAGCGACAATATCACTCTTTTGATATTAAAATAATATATAATTTGATATTATATCATATATAAAGAATCATTATTGTGTTATATTTATTTTTTACATTAATTACACATCATTATTTCACCCATCCAAATAATAATGTTTTGAATATCAATTACACCACGACGTGGAGATGGTAAGCCATACGTACGCACGTATGGTGACATGTCATTCAAATGTTGGATAGCATACTGAATATAGTTATACCATATTTATAATAACATCAATGTATATATAAGATACTGGAGTTATTATTTTAGAATGGTAATAACAAATAAAGAATAATTTGAAGAAGAAAGGAACTCGAAAGAGGGCGGTGAAAACATTATCTCTTAATCAGGTTCTTCATTTCGATTTGATCAAAAGGGAACCTTAGGTTGGATTTCTGATCAATCTAAGGCCGCTAAGATGAATTGAGGGAAGTTGAAAGATTATTTTTTCTAGGTTTCTCTGTGCCAAATGGCTTTGAGTGTGTGAATTTGTGAGAAGGGGGAGTGCACTTTTATAAGAGGGGTGAGGGGAACCATTGGAAAAGCTAGAAATATTATTTTATAATAAATTCATATTAGGTTTCTAATGGCTCAAAAGGTTATTATTTAAATTTTAAGGTGGTTATGGGTCTAAATCCTTTCATCCAATAGATTTTAGACAGGTTTGGGTCATTATATTAACCTTATCTTTTAGTTTTAACTCTTAGTTAATTAGTTTGACATTTACCATGTCACTTTGTAATTTTATATTATTTAGTTAATAAACTTACTCTATACATCCAAGAGACCACCATGTGGTCCATTAATGACACACCTATCATGATATAAGTCCTTTGGTAGAATCTTATATTTTTAGGAAGAAAATATCAATTAATAATATAATATATATTTTTAAAACTCTTTTATGTCATATTTTACTCTATTAGGTATTTTATTTTTTATAAATTCATAAAAGCATTATTAAATAGAAATAAATTTATATAACCAATACCAATATGTCATATTAACCTATAAAATTATTGTAATTCATAAAAAGTCTAAAATTACATTTATTTTGATATTTATAATATCAATAATTTTAATATTTCATTAATTAGGTAATTACAGCATCAACATTGTGACATAAATAAGTTAAATTATTTAATATCTAAAAATAATAAATAAAATACCATTATGTAGGAAATATTCTTATCTTTCTAATTAATATTTACAATATAATTTATCGTATGTATAACCATATATTAAAAATGTTTTAGTAATTAAACCTTGATTTTAACTCTTTTAACTTTTCTTTGAATTAAATAATTATAAATGTCCTACTCTAATCCAAGTGGACCTAAATGATAATATTTTATTCCTAAGGTTGTTTCTTGTCTAGATACACTAGTCCAATTGAATTAGGACATGTTTTAGGGTAATATTAATATAATTTTTCCATTAAATACCCTATTTACTTTTAACCGTGATAAATATAGCAAACAATTACTATTCACCAAAAATTATTTTCATCTCCTTGAACCACATTTTACTCCTTGATATTAACTGTGTCTCTCAGATTTTTAAATTCCACTCAAAGAAGCGGTAAAATTAATTTTTATGTAAATTTCTAAATTCTCCATGGAGGTGGGTAAAAGGCGGTGAAAAGTGCCATAATTTTTTTATATATCTAAAATTATTCTAAACTATCTCCAATGAATTTAATTGAACCTATATAGATATTATGTATCTATTTTGACCATAATTAAATTTAAATACAATAAATAATTATTTAAATAAAAATTCGGTTTTAAACTATATCTCAGTGTTTTCTCACCATTCATCACAAATTGAATGTTTTCAGAAAAATAACATAAAATCACCCTAATCTAATTTCAATATTCTGAATCCAAAAATGAAGTCCATTTTGAAAGATAAAATTTATATAATTTCAAAAGGTGGGTATTACTATTCATAACGGCTATTTTGATTGGTTGTGGTGTGTGTTAGAGCTCGAATTTGCATACAATACACGCTACAGTATTATTCAAAAGGAAGTGTACCGTGGAATCTTATGGTGTTACACTGTCAGTGCACAAAAATTCTATAAGGAAAAAGTAAACCAAGGTAGGTACTTGGCTAACCATTCTACAACATAACAAACAAGCTAGGAAACAACACTCTATCATATTGTCACAAGGAATTGAAAATAGATATAACTGCCAAAGGTTGAACAAGAACAATGGTCGTAAACAGAACAAGGCATGGGAAAAACATCCAAGAACGACAATTATCCTTATACATAACAAAATTACCCTTACAAATCCATACAAACATGGAATGAATCAACAGGGGTAAAATGGTCAACATGCAAGACCCCGTTCAAGGGTATTGGTGGAATTTGCACAATATACTCAAGGACTTCTAACGGAAAGGAACAAACCAACTACCTTGGTTATAGAAATCAATATACATGAACCAAGAGGCTTGAATCTCTTTAGAACGTCATAGATCTATGAAAATGCAAAAAAAGGTTCAACCCACAATAACATGAAAAAGAGGAGGAATTAGAAAACAATTCTATATAAGAATGGATAGCGTACTGATACGGTTCCAACGCAATCAACGATGGTCGATTCAGAGAACAGACGAAGGCACATGGGATTGAAGAAGATATGGAACTGTAGGACTTCTCTCTGTCGAACGGGACCTAGATGAAGATGATTCTGGTGGTCAGACGTGACCCCGATTCGTTTATGGAAAAAAAAGTACATGGTATGTACTTTTGGAGTACACGATGTGTAATAGAATTTTCTGTACTCTTCTTTATGCGGCCTCCACATCACCGCACACGACCGTGTGTGTGGCCCAGACACGGCCAGCACACGGCCTCGTGGGACATTAAAGTACATGGCGTGTTCTTATATTGTACACGGAATGTACATCAAAAATTTCCAAGAACTCCCCTTTTCTCAAAAACTCTATAAAAAGGAAAACATACCTGAGAAGATGGTCTGTGTTCTTACAAACATCCCCACTTAAAGAAATTTGACCCCGAATTTCCCTAGCGAGGAGTGGAACAAGAAACCCTGAACAGTTCCGGCCACTACGATCATACATCAGCCTCCCTCTCCCAAGTCTCGTCCTATACTCGTCCGTGATCCCAAAGCTACCATACCCTAGGAAAATACCGGCCACAGATAACCTTTGTAATGCGATCAAAAATCTGGATATGATACTCCCCAACAATGCATCCAGTTCAAGCTCAATCTCCTCAGGTTGAAATACATGAGACGGGTCTGAAAAATAACGTCTGAGCTAAGAAACGTGGAAAATATAGTGCATAGCTTGGTACGTCTAAGGAAACTGCAACCAATAGGCCACCAGCCCAACCCTCTCCAACACCTAAATAGGCCCATTGTACCTCGGAGAAAGCTTACCATATCTCTGAATCCATCTGTGCCCCAACCTTGGTGTGACACGTTGGAAAACCTGATCCCTGACCTCGAACACCAGATGTCGTCTCCGCTAATCAGCATAAGACTTCTGTCGAAACTGTGCCATATCCATCTTCTTATGAATCAACTCTATATACTCTGAGGTCTTTCCAACAATTCGAGGTCCTAGCATAGCTGCCTCTACTTCCTCCAGCAAACATAGGGGTGATCGACATGGCCTACTGTAAAAATCCTCATAAGTTTCCATCTGAATAGTTTCTTGAAAACTATTGTTGTAGGAAAACTCCAAAAGAGGTATATTCTTGTCCCACGAACCTCCAAAACCTACAATTCAAGATTGGATTATATCCTCAAGAACCTGAATCATACGATCAGGCTAGCCATAGGTATGGGGATGGTATGTTGTATCTAAAAGTACTAGCGTACCCAAAGCCTTATAATGCCCCTGCCAGACCTGAGAAGTAAAACACACATACCTATCTGAAATAATGGAGTGTAGAACTCAATGCAGACGTATAATCACCTAGATCTAAAACATCCCCAACTCGTCAACACTGAAGGTATCCTTGATCGGAAATAAGTGAGAATACTTCGTAATCCTATCGATGAGATCCCAAACTGCATCATTCCTTCAAGGTGACTTCAGAAAACCGGTCAAGAAACCCATCGTGACATTGTTCCACTTCTACTCGTGAATGGGTAACTACTGAAAATGACCCGCTGGTCACTGGTATTCCAATTTCACCAGCTGACAAGTGGAACACCTCATGATGAAACCAACAACGTCCCTCTTCATACCTAGCCACCAGTACTGACGGTGTAGATCACGACACATCTTGGTGATTCTAGGATGAAATTCCCAAAATGGGGAATGAATGTCCCACATCATCTCCTCGCATATATCTGTTGGCACCCAAACGTGTCCCCAGAATTGTAAGATCGAATCCGCACATATTTTCCATCTAGGAATAGTGTCCTCTCTAGAAACACTCTCCCTATGTACTGGGCCTTTAGAATCTGATAAATGCCTCATTCACACCCGATCTAAGAGAGCCGAGATAACCGGTATAGAAGATTGAAAAGTGTTCCCCTGTCTATCATGAACTTCCAAATGAATCTTAGAGAATAGATCCATAAGATTCCACTCACTACTGGCCTCATGAACTACCTGTAACTGAGTCCTCCTACTCAGTGCATCAGCCACCATGTTTCCTTTACCCGGCGTGTAGGCATGCTCAATGTCAAATGACTGATGGTATTCAACCCACCTGCACTATCTCAGATTTAGATCAAGAAGAGTGAAGATGTACTTGATAATTTTGTGGTCATCAAAAACAACCAAATTCTCTCCTAGATTATAATGTCTCGAACATCATAGGGAATGAAAAATAGTTGCCTACTCCAGATCGTATGTCAGGTAATTCCGCACATGTGGCCTCAACTATCGAGACCCATACACAAAGACTACATCACCCTACATAAGTACAGCTCACATCTCAATTCATGAAGAATCAAAATAAATTCTATAGATCTTTCCTGGATCTGGAAACACTAGTATCGGTGCGGAATTCAACCTCCATTTTAGCTCCTGAAAGATTGACTCATAAGAATTTGACCATAAGAACATCACACCCTTCTTGGTTATACCTGTCAATGGTGCTGCTATGCATGAAAAGTCTTATAATAAGCTCATTTAGTATCCAGAAATCACTAGAATACTCTTCACTTCAAAGACATTTTCCGGCTACTCCAGAACAATTACTACTCTCAATTTCATTGGATATACTGATACATTTATCTCTTAGATAAAATTACCCATGAATTGAATCAGGTCCACCCAAAAGTGTCATTTTGAGGACATTGAATATAACTGATGCTCATTTATTGTACTCAAAATGATCTCAAGATGGGTAGCATGGTCGTGTCGAGTGTGAGAGTACACTGAGATATCATCCACGAAAACAACCATGAATGAATCCATGTATGGATGGGACACTCGATTCATTAGTGCAATGAAAACACCAGGAACATTCGTGAGACTAAACGGCATAACCATATACTCATACAGACCATACCTGCTCCGGAAGGCTGTGAGAGGTATAACAGAGGGTCTAATGCACAACTGATGATAACCAGATCTCAAGTCAATCTTCAGGAACACTCGGGATCCTCGAAGCTGATCAAAGATATCATTCATCTTTGGCAAGGGACATCGGTTCTTGATAGTCAATTGGTTTAGCTTCCGATAATCCACACAAATCCTGAGGGTTCTATTGGCCTTCTTCACAAATAGGATATGTAAACCCAAAGAGAAGTACTGGGTATTATGAAACCCTTTCTCTAAAACTCCTCCAACTGCTTCATGAGTTCCTTTAACTCAGGTGTAGCCATTCTATAAGGTGGAGTGGACATCGGTGCCGCTCCTGGCATGAGCTCAATAGAAAAGCCTTCATCACGCTCTGGAGGAAACCATGAAAATTCCTCTGGAAAGACAAACCTGAAACAATCCAGCAATGGAGGGAAGTATAATTGTGAAGTCCCCTCTACATCTAGATATAGACTGGAAATCTGGGCTGTAACTCCACATATCCCACAATTCTCAAGTCCTACTCTACTCACCTAGACATCCCACTCACCTCAATGAAAAAAAGATTCACCCTCTAGTGATATGATGCTCACCCTGCGACGATAACAGTCGATGACTACCAGGAAGGGAACTAACCAGTCCACCCCGATGATAAAATCATAGCATGTCATCTCTATAACATAGAGGTCCCATAATAATTGACACCCCACAACTTCTAGAGGGAACCCCCTACACTAACTTACAAAAGATGTTCTTGTCCCCAATGGAGCGTCTAGCGTCAAGATATTAGGAACTGAAAACATGGAGTGTAAGAAGGTAATAGGAGAAAGAAACATTATTGTTTTAAAAAACATGACTACATGGGATATATAAACACTACACGGTGTGTTCCCTTATGTCATTCACATGGGCGTGTACTTCTACCACAACTGGTCATTTAACACACCAACCACACAACATGTTGTCCCCACACATGGCATGTACTTGAACTCTATTCCCCAACCCGAGTATACTTACACGATTAACCCACAAAGTCCTCTTAAGAAATAACTACACGACACATTGAAGGTACAAACTACATGTATTGGAAACACTTCACCTGGCCCGTGTTGTTGGTGACATGGCATGTAAACCCAGGATACACTACATGTCGTGTTCCAAAAAAACATGGTGTGTACTAACAATGGACAACACCGAACTATGATGTTCATTACACGGTCGACTACAATTTTCACTAGACACATCGTGCTCCATGTGTACTGTAACAGCCCGAGATTTTATGAAAAAATATTCTTTTTATTTTACTAATGTCTTGTGTTATACGCTACACCAAAAGGAGCTTGCACAACACGCATCCTTGACTTGCCTTGCATTACACGCAATCACAACCTTCCTCGATAGCGTGTGTGGTACGTAATCCTGAGTTTCACGAAACAATGATATGCTATTAAAATATTATTAAAACTAGGCGTTATGAATAGTAATAACCACTTTTTAAATTTTAGAAATTTTAACTCTCAAAATGGACTTCATTTTTGGATTCGGAGTATCGAATTTAGCCTAAGGTGAAATTTTGGTACTTTTCGGATAACTTTCATATTCTGATGAATAGTGAAAATTACTAAATTATAATTAAAAACAACTTTTTTAATCGAAATAATTAATAGTGATAAATCATTAATTTGAGTGGTTTTAAAGTATATTTAGAATATATTTTTACAATTTAATACAATTTTGGTCATTGGATGCAATTTCACATTTAAACTAGACATAAACAAGTGTCAATCTTTTGATAGATATTGTTTCTTAAAAACACGCTATTTGTTTTAACAGTGGGATTTAATTATAAAATTAATTAATTCAACTTTTATGTTATGAATTTGGTAAAATAGACTTCATTTTTGAATTCGGAATATGAAATATAGCTTGGGATGATATTTTGGCATTGTTCTGAAAAACATCAATTTTTGATGAATAGTGAAACTACTAAGTGGTAGGTTAAAAACTGAATTTTGCATAAAACATAATTTTACCGCTTCTGTGAATGGAATTTCAAAAATCCGAGAGACACGGTTAATATCAAGGACTAAAATGTGGTTCAATGAGATGAAAATAATTTTTTGGTGAATAGTAACTTTTTACTTTTTTTACCGCGGTTAATAGTAAATAGGGTAACTAAGGGTAAATATGATATTACTATTACCCTAGCACATGTCCTAATTCTATTGGACAAGTGTAATTCGACCAAAAACAAACTTAGGAATAAAATATGACCATTTAGGCCCACTTGGATTAGATTAGGACATTTATTATTAATTTATTTAAAGAAAGGTTAAAATAGTTAAAATCAAAGTTTAATAAGTAAATCATTTTTAATATGGGGTTATACATAAGATAAATTCGATTGTAAATATTCATTCGAAAGATAAAAAGATTTCCTACATGATGGTATTTTATTTGTAATTTTTAGACATCAAATAATATAATTTATTTATGACACAAAGATGATACAGTAATTATCTTATTAATGAAATATTGACATAATTGATAATATAAATACCAAAATAAATGTAATTTAAGACTTTTTATGAATTCCACTAATTTTCTAGGTTACTATGATATATTAGTGTTGATTTAATCAACTTTGTTCGAACATATAATTCTGTTATGACTTTCACAAAAATCATATATCAAATAGTGTCAAAATTGACACAAAATAGTTTTTAAATCAAATATTATATTATTAATTGTTATTTTATTCCTAAAAATCTAAGGTTCGGCCAAATGACTTAGATAAGGATATATATATATTAATAATAAACAATTTGGGGTTCGTTTGGCATGTTATAGTAAGTTTATTAACCATATAGTGAAAGAAAACAAAAAGACACGGTAAAAGTTAAATTATTTAACTTAGAGTTAAATCTAATTGATAAGGTTAAACATAATACCCTAAACTTGTCTAAATCCTATTGGTTGATAGGATTTCGACCCATCCCCACTTTAGCTTCGAAATAAGACCCTTTCGAACCATTATAAACCGATTTTGACTTTAATATAAAATAATATTTTGAGATATTCCTAAGGTGCCCCTCTCCTCCCCTATAAAAGGACACCTCCTCCCCCTCCTCCTCACACCAATTTTGAGCACTCAAGCTCGGCCAACCCCTACCAATTTCTCCTCTCCACTTCCCTAGCAACATCCTAGAGGTTCTGGTCTTCCTCCAAGACCAATTTTAGTGCCCTAAGAGGAGGTCTCAAAGAGGCACTTCAAAGAAGAGGAGGTTCGGACACTTACAAAGCAAGTCGGACCAAAGGTAAGGGAAATATCACAATCTCATTTTTATCCGAGATTGTTTATTCGTAAGTATTTACTGGGGTGTATTTTATCATCCACATCCATGTTTACTCAATATGTAGTATTATTTCCATCCACCTAAAATTGTTTAAATCCATTTTTACCCTTCGGTGAGTTTTTAGTAATATGTATGAAAGGAATCTTTTGTCGTACGAGGTACTTTTTGACTTTTCCGACAAAAGTACGAAGAATGTTTTTTTTAACTTATACGGCACGAACGGATTTCTACTGTTTTATAAAGCCTTATTTTCATGAAGCTTCCTCTAAAAGATTTCATGACTATTTTCAATAAAATCTCTTTCTTTTAAAATTGCATGATGTTTTGTGAAAAGAAATTGATTTTGAAGAAGAAAGGATATTTTCCTCAGGAATTCAATTCAAGTGTTTTATCAAAATTATTTTCCATCTAAGATATTAAAGGGTTCTGTTTCTATCCATATTTTTACATTGATTTGACTATGTTGTGATGGAATTATGTTTATGAATTCCTTTATCTTATATGAATTGATTTATGATGTCATGATGTTTCAAGAATCCCATTTTTGTTACATGTGTTATGCGATGATGTATGTTTTATGATTATGTGGCACACATAAGAAAGGATTCATTATAAGATGGGTGGGACCTATATCTCCCTCCAATGCATTGGGTAAAGATTTTATATCTCATGAGATAGACATGGCTGGAACAGAAGGTTATTTCGGTTCAGTGATACAGGACTGAAACGAGGAGTGAACTCGTTTCAGAAAGGGACTTTGTCCACTAAGATAGTCTTGGCAATGAGTCATGACTAACAAGAAATGATTTTCCATGATTATGTGTGCATGCCACAAAGTTTCAAGTTTTATGTTATGATTATGGGGATCTCATTTTCAATTCTATGATTTATCCCATGTTATGATATTATGAGCTCTTTTGCAGGTCAAGATTTCCAAAAGCTACGTTCTTATGTATATGATGTGATTGATATTTCTTTTGTTTACCCTTACTGAGCATTTGAGCTCACCCTTTTTTTTTCTTTCCCCAGGATATAAATAAAGGTTTTAGGTAAAAAAAAGGGGAAGATCATTATGGGAGATATTGAAGATCTTTCACCACGTTTAGAAGATTACGTTCCGAGTTTCCAAAGACACTAAACTATTACAATCCTTGTGTGTGTGTTTTTGTTATGTACTAAGTATTCCGCAAAAGTAATGTAATGTCCATGTACGATAAGCTTTGGGTCATTATAGTTGGTATCAGAGGAAAGGTTTAGTCAACCTTTGGAAACTAGGATGCGAGAACTTTAGTGAGATCCCTAGAGATATTTCTAAGGTATGTCTAGGGATGTCCCTAGGGATAAGTATACGTATAGGTTATAGTAATTGAATTACGCTAACGATCATAGAATTAAACCTAAGATGTTGGATATTGAAGGTACTCCCCCTTTATTATGTTGTTTTCCCTAGCATGATTTTTGCCTCTCACACTATTCTTTTTGGGTTTTAGATGATGGCTGGAACCCGAAGGAACCATGTTGATCAATGCAAGGGACAATGCAATGATTTCCCTCCTGAACAAACAAATGTTATGGGAGATGGAGTGCAAAATCTTATTGCTATACTTACACAAGCTATGAATCATTATGGACTTCCAAATGAGCAGAGAAGGGAACAATATTCTATTGAGTCCTTCATGCAGCAACGTCCACCTTCTTTCAGTGGGTCTACTGATCCATTAGTTGCTGAACAATGGATTAGTACTACTGAAAAGATATTTTCAGTTCTTCAATGTTCTGAACAAGATAAAGTCATCTTAGCAGTATATCGTTTGGAAGGTGAAGCTGATCAATGGTGGAATCTTATCAAGAATACGAGGCCAAGAGATGAAATTGAGTCCATGGAATGGGACGAGTTCAAGAACTTGTTTTTCAGTAAATACTTCCCTCGTATTCTTCGAACAAAGATGGAGAAAGAGTTTCTTGAACTGAAGAAAAGGGACGATGAATCTGTTGGTACCTATGAAGAAAATTTTACAAGACTTGCAAGGTATGCTTCTGGAATTATCATCCAACCTGAAAGTAAAGTTGATCGATTTTTCAGTGGCTTAAAACCAAGTCTTCGAAGGGCATTAGCTATAAGAGACTTCAGTAGCTATGAAGAAATTGTGCGTTGTGCTATCAAGGTAGAAATGGAAGTTGGTGTTACATATCCATCTCATGGTTTTGACAAGAAACGAAAGATGGAGTTCAAGGAGAAATCTCAGAATAATGATGAAAAGAAGATGAATGTTTCCTTATGCACAAAGTGTGGGAAGAAGCATGGTGGAGATTGTCTTAAAGGGACTAGAAAATGTTTTATGTGTGGAAAAGAAGGTCATCGAGCAGCTGAGTGTCGAAGTAATGGAAAAAGGGTTTCTAATGATGTGAATAAAGCAAACACTGCAGAGAACGCACCGCCAACACTTCAATGCTTCATGTGAAAGGAAATGGGGCATTATGCTAATAATTTCCCTAATCCAAGGGTTAGTGATGATCAACATGAGCAACCACTGAAGGCAAAGGACAAAGGGAAATCACATGCGATCACTATTGGCAATGTTGAATATGACAACGATGTGGTGGAATGATTAAGTGTTTATGTAATGGGATTCCAAAATAATGTTGTATCATTGAGTATTGCAATATTTATTGATGTGGTATTCAAAGTGATTGAGATATTTTTTTTTGGAAATAAGATGATATGTGCATAATGAAGACGAGAAAATGAAATGTTTAATAGTATTCATGAGCTCATGATTGATATAAGGACTAAGTGATATCATGGTTTGAGTATATAGAATTTTGAGGATTTTGGTATGTGGAAAGTGTTAACTTTTAACAGCACTCATGTTTTCACTAAGGTATTCAAGAGAATACACGATTAAGGACTTTGAATGTTTGGAATGTGACCAACAAGACATATCTTATGATATGTAGGGATCAACGACAGTATTAAATCTCTGGTACTCGTTGTCACTATATTATGAGAGTGGACTGCAGTATTATGTATAAGCCTAAAGATTAGACTGGATTATATTGGACATAAGTTAGTATTGTTTAAGGATAGAAGATTTTCGATATTATTGATGGGATGTTATAGTAACGTAGTTTTAGAAAAAGGACAACCTGCGGGACGGGCGACAGCCCATCGCTTCGGACAAGGCTGTAGGAATCGAACCCACAACCGAAGTGCGACTGGCCTTTATCGCCTACCAATGACCTACAGGAAGTCCCTGTTTAGTAGAAACTAGTTTTATTATATTAAGCAGTATGATATATGAAGTATAAGTCCATTTTAGGAACCATATGTGATTAATCTCACTATAGAATGACTTATGTATATTTAATAACTTTTTCTAACCTTTTGTTTGAGACAGATGGAATGACCCATCATTCTATCACATAATCTGCTAACACTTCACAAATAACAAATTCAACTTCATTTATTTAAGAGATGAAGTAGAAATTGTTCAAGGCACGAACAAAAGTGAGATTGTACCAAAATAAAGTAAGTATTTATTTTAAGCAAATTTTCAACTTTAGGGGAAATGATCTTGAAAACCAAAAATGTTGTCCTAGTGATCTTATACCTGATGAATCAGATGGTACCTTATATCATCACAAATCTATGGATTTGTGATTACTGGCTTTTCCATAGCCATGTTCACTACCACTCTCCATCAGAACATGATGGTTAGATTTCTCTTCCATATCCATATTTTCACCTATGTGGAAACCCAGTGATTAGTTTATTTGGGTAATCGTTACATTTCATACTTTAGTTTTTAAAAGCCAAGTTTTGGTATTCCCTTTTACGATGTGGGTTTCTATTAAAGAAAATTTCAAATAGTAAACCATTTATAACCCCGAAAAATTTCGAGGGCGAAATTCCTTTTAAGGGGGGTAGAATGTAACAGCCCTAGATTTTATGAAAAAATATTCTTTTTATTTTACTAATGTCTTGTGTTATACGCTACACCAAAAGGAGCTTGCACAACACGCATCCTTGACTTGCCTTGCATTACACGCAATCGCAACCTTCCTCGATAGCGTGTGTGGTACGTAATCCTGAGTTTCACGAAACAATGATATGCTATTAAAATATTATTAAAACTAGCCGTTATGAATAGTAATAACCACTTTTTAAATTTTAGAAATTTTAACTCTCAAAATGGACTTCATTTTTGGATTCGGAGTATCGAATTTAGCCTAAGGTGAAATTTTGGTACTTTTCGGATAACTTTCATATTCTGATGAATAGTGAAAATTACTAAATTATAATTAAAAACAACTTTTTTAATCGAAATAATTAATAGTGATAAATCATTAATTTGAGTGGTTTTAAAGTATATTTAGAATATATTTTTACAATTTAATACAATGTTGGTCATTGGATGTAATTTCACATTTAAACTAGACATAAACAAGTGTCAATCTTTTGATAGATATTGTTTCTTAAAAACACGCTATTTGTTTTAACAGCGGGATTTAATTATAAAATTAATTAATTCAACTTTTATGTTATGAATTTGGTAAAATAGACTTCATTTTTGAATTCGGAATATGAAATATAGCTTGGGATGATATTTTGGCATTGTTCTGAAAAACATCAATTTTTGATGAATAGTGAAACTACTAAGTGGTAGGTTAAAAACTGAATTTTGCATAAAACTTAATTTTACCGCTTCTGTGAATGGAATTTCAAAAATCCGAGAGACACGGTTAATATCAAGGACTAAAATGTGGTTCAATGAGATGA
Source organism: Viscum album (assembly GCA_963277665.1). Lineage (NCBI taxonomy): Eukaryota > Viridiplantae > Streptophyta > Magnoliopsida > Santalales > Viscaceae > Viscum > Viscum album. Next base: position 1,005,462,580 of record OY728157.1, read on the forward strand.
AAATAATTTTTTGGTGAATAGTAACTTTTTACTTTTTTTACCGCGGTTAATAGTAAATAGGGTAACTAAGGGTAAATATGATATTACTATTACCCTAGCACATGTCCTAATTCTATTGGACAAGTGTAATTCGACCAAAAACTAACTTAGGAATAAAATATGACCATTTAGGCCCACTTGGATTAGATTAGGACATTTATTATTAATTTATTTAAAGAAAGGTTAAAATAGTTAAAATCAATGTTTAATAAGTAAATCATTTTTAATATGGGGTTATACATAAGATAAATTCGATTGTAAATATTCATTCGAAAGATAAAAAGATTTCCTACATGATGGTATTTTATTTGTAATTTTTAGACATCAAATAATATAATTTATTTATGACACAAAGATGATGCAGTAATTATCTTATTAATGAAATATTGACATAATTGATAATATAAATACCAAAATAAATGTAATTTAAGACTTTTTATGAATTCCACTAATTTTCTAGGTTACTATGATATATTAGTGTTGATTTAATCAACTTGGTTCGAACATATAATTCTGTTATGACTTTCACAAAAATCATATATCAAATAGTGTCAAAATTGACACAAAATAGTTTTTAAATCAAATATTATATTATTAATTGTTATTTTATTCCTAAAAATCTAAGGTTCGGCCAAATGACTTAGATAAGGATATATATATTAATAATAAACAATTTGGGGTTCGTTTGGCATGTTATAGTAAGTCTATTAACCATATAGTGAAACAAAACAAAAAGACACGGTAAAAGTTAAATTATTTAACTTAGAGTTAAATCTAATTGATAAGGTTAAACATAATACCCTAAACTTGTCTAAATCCTATTGTTTGATAGTATTTCGACCCATCCCCACTTTAGCTTTGAAATAAGACCCTTTGGAACCATTATAAACCGATTTTGACTTTAATATAAAATAATATTTTGAGATATTCCTAAGGTGCCCCTCTCCTCCCCTATAAAAGGACACCTCCTCCCCCTCCTCCTCACACCAATTTTGAGCACTCAAGCTCGGCCAACCCCTGCCAATTTCTCCTCTCCACTTCCCTAACAACATCCTAGTGGTTCTGGTCTTCCTCCAAGACCAATTTTAGTGCCCTAAGAGGAGGTCTCAAAGAGGCACTTCAAAGAAGAGGAGGTTCGGACACTTACAAAGCAAGTCGGACCAAAGGTAAGGGAAATATCACAATCTCATTTTTATCCGAGATTGTTTATTCGTAAGTATTTACTGGGGTGTATTTTATCATCCACATCCATGTTTACTCAATATGTAGTATTATTTCCATCCACCTAAAATTGATTAAATCCATTTTTACCCTTCGGTGAGTTTTTAGTAATATGTATGAAAGGAATCTTTTGTCGTACGAGGTACTTTTTGACTTTTCCGACAAAAGTACGAAGAATGTTTTTTTTAACTTATACGGCACGAACGGATTTCTACTGTTTTATAAAGCCTTATTTTCATGAAGCTTCCTCTAAAAGATTTCATGACTATTTTCAATAAAATCTCTTTCTTTTAAAATTGCATGATGTTTTGTGAAAAGAAATTGATTTTGAAGAAGAAAGGATATTTTCCTCAAGAATTCAATTCAAGTGTTTTATCAAAATTATTTTCCATCTAAGATAATAAAGGGTTCTGTTTCTATCCATATTTTTACATTTATTTGACTATGTTGTGATGGAATTATGTTTATTAATTCCTTTATCTTATATGAATTGATTTATGATGTCATGATGTTTCAAGAATCCCATTTTTGTTACATGTGTTATGCGATGATGTATGTTTTATGATTATGTGGCACACATAAGAAAGGATTCATTATAAGATGGGTGGGACCTATATCTCCCTCCAATGCATTGGGTAAAGATTTTATATCTCATGAGATAGACATGGCTGGAACGGAAGGTTATTTCGGTTCAGTGATACAGGACTGAAACGAGGAGTGAACTCGTTTCAGAAAGGGACTTTGTCCACTAAGATAGTCTTGGCAATGAGTCATGACTAACAAGAAATGATTTTCCATGATTATGTGTGCATGCCACAAGGTTTCAAGTTTTATGTTATGATTATGGGGATCTCATTTTCAATTCTATGAATTATCCCATGTTATGATATTATGAGCTCTTTTGCAGGTCAAGATTTCCAAAAGCTACGTTCTTATGTATATGATGTGATTGATATTTCTTTTGTTTACCCTTACTGAGAATTTGAGCTCACCCTTTTTTGTTTTTCTTTCCCCAGGATATAAAGAAAGGTTTTAGGTAAAAAAAAGGGGAAGATCATTATAGGAGATATTGAAGATCTTTCGCCACGTTTAGAAGATTACGTTCCGAGTTTCCAAAGACACTAAACTATTACGATCCTTGTGTGTGTGTTTTTGTTATGTACTAAGTATTCTGCAAAAGTAATGTAATGTCCATGTACGATAAGATTCGGGTCATTATATGTACAACACGTGTACATGAATGATTTCTCCGACCCGGGGTTTTTGTGACATGACCAGGTACTTAGGATACACGACACACAGTGTAAAATTATCACACGATGTGTATAGTTGAAGTTTCATCCATCTGTGTCATTGGTCACACAGGTAGACACATAGTCTCTAAAATAGGGTGTGTACATACCGTACACGTTGTGTACTTGAATGGTTTTTCACAACCATGTGTCCCTTCCCACACAGTCAGTGACATGGTTTTAAAACTACACGACCTTAATTCATATAGTACACGATGTGTATTATGGGTTTTCCCAAACAATAGCCTCAGAAGCTACTCTAGAGCCCAGAAATATAGAAAACAAATGTTAAGGTGAATATTCCGATACATGAGGGCCCATAATCCCCACAAATCAATGTTTAGATTCATAAAAAAGTTATTACCATGAAAAAAGCACTTTAGAGGCAATTATCAATAATATAGAAGAGATTCTATCAAATCAACTATCACAACAACATGCATAATATATACGACATCTATCACAGCAACATGAAATCGTTAATGCATACTAGATAGAATGGAAAGAATGCATGGAATTTGATTTAAAATGAGTACCTATATGATGCATTTAATGGAATACCCTAATCTCATTGGGTTGCAACAGAAATAGAACTGCAATAAGATCAATAGTAATAGCAAAAAACATTTTAATCACCCAACAGTGAAATCAAATCAACTATAAAATTTGAATCTAGTAAAATTTCAATAAACGAGGTAGTATGGTTTTTCCCTCGACATGGTTTAGCTAATCATAGGCACAAATTATTACCAATTATATATTCTGTCCTATCCATGGATATATGCTCCAAATCGTAAGTCAAGAGAAATGAAACCCTCTGATACCACATTGTAACGTCCCGGTTATGGAAGCCACCCAGAGGCACCCCGTACCTGGTTGGTCACATGCCCTCAAGTGCATTTCCCCAAATGCCAGAGGATACCGACTAGCAGCAAGGGCCTTGGGTGTGATAGTTGGGAAACTAAACCCTCAATGGAAGAGTACATAGCGGAAGATATGAAAAACCAATAACAGAAGCAATAAACATCCATACAAGAGTTAACAACAGAATACTAGAAGTGACAAAAAATGAAGCACATATATATATGATGTAGGATACATATGTCTATGAAAACACCCAAACAAGTCATAATGCTGAATATAAATAGTACTAAAAAAATGTAAAAAAGAAACAGTTAAACAGCTATTTAGCATCGCAAGCCTAGGCTTGGTCCCATGATCTCTAGCTCCTTAGCAAGTCAAGTACCTGAAGTAGAAGGGTGCTTGCCCTTTATCCATATCGGAAACAACATAGTCTGTTTGGGCGCAAAAGCATGGACCAAACAGGGTGTGAGATGAATCCCAGTAGGCAACCACCAAATGATCTATGCCTAATAGTCAGTGAGCATAAGTAATTTAATAGCACAGTAAGCAGTAAAAAATAACCAGTAAACAGGATGATAGACAATAGTAAACAATCCACGGATCAACAAGAAGTAGTAAAGACAAAATCAAACCACAAACACAAACCCCATTGGGAAGTACTCATAGCCATCCCCTCTGGTCTTATCCAAGATGTACCAACAACCCTCTTGGAAGTACACTCAGCCTAACCCCTCTAGTTTGGTCATATAAAATATAATACTCTCTAAGGAAGCACGATCAATCAATTACCCTTATAGTCTAAGGTATTTAGAGACTCTATAATGATGATCACTCGGTCAATTACCATTTTAGCCCTATGGTCTAGAAACTATCTAAGTAAACTCACTCGGTTAATTACTCTTATAGACCCAGGTCGTACAAAGGGTCCATGTAGAAGGTCACTCGGTCAATTCCTCCTATATTCTATGCTGGTTCAAGGTAATTCTATGTTAAACATAGACTCTCTAATGATTCTCACTGGGTCTATCCCCTTATATTCTATAATGCTCAAACAATCTCTATGGAAGCTCACTCAGTCTGTCCCCCTATAGTCTATAATGTCCAAATACTCTCTGAGAAATCTAACTTTGTCTATCCTCATATTCTTTATAATCTCCAAGAATCTCTATGAAAGATCAGTCAGTCTATCCCCTTATATTCAATAGCCCCAAGTTCTCACGGCCCCATTCCAGTTAGTGCATAGTAATGATATAAGGCCAATTTAAACCTGCAGAGCTACTTGGCTAACCAGTATACAACATAACAAGAATTCCAGGGAACATCACTCCATCCTATGGTTACAAGGCACAAAAAACATGTATAATTACCAAAGGCTCACAAGACCAAAGGTCATAAACAGAACAAGTCATGGGGAAAACATCCAAGCACAACAATTTTCTTCATATATAACCAAATCACCACTTCACAGGCATACAAAACATGTTAGGAAACAACTAGGGTGAAACAGTAAACATGCAATACCCCGTTCATGGGTATTGGTGGAACTTGCACAATATACTCAAGGAAGTCTAACGGAAAGGAACAAACCACATACCTTGGTGCAAGGAGATCAATATACTTCACCCAAGAGGCATTAATATCGTTATAACATCATAGATCTATGAAAATGCACAAAACTTTCAACCCATGATTACATGAAAAAGAAGAGGAATTAGAAAATGATTCTCTATAAGAAGGGAGACAATACAGATGTGGTTCCAACACAATCGATGGCGGTCAATTCTGAGAAACGATGGAGGGATGAGGGCTCAGAGATGTTCCAGCGTCGTATGACTTCTCTCAGTCAAACGGGGCCTATAACAAGATGATTCCAATGGTCAGACATGACCCCGATGCGTTAAATGAAAAAAACGAAAGTACACGGCATGTACATTTGGAGTACACGGCGTGTAATGGGATTTTTCGTAATCTGCTTTAAGAGACTTCCACATCACCCCACACAACCATGTGTGTGGCCCGAACACGACCATAACACGGCCTCGCTCGACACAAAATTACACGACGTGTACATATAAAGTACACGACATGTACATAAAAAATTTCAAGAAACTCCTCTTTTCTCAAAAACTCCAAAAAAGGAAAAACATGCCTCAGAAGAAGGTCTGGGGTCTTACAATTACATTCTCCCATCCAATAAATTCTGTCCTCAAAATTTAAATTTATCTTAAAAAATAAAATGTTAATAATAGAAAATACCTTGGTTGAAAAACCCACATCAGAAATTGGGTTAATAAAATTTAGTCTTAATAAGAGGAAAAGGTAAATGAAAGGGTCACCACCAAATTATGATCTTGATTAAGAGAACATTGGTGGAAATTAGATATACATAATTTGAGTTAAAAATAAATATTTATAGGGAGTGATTGGGGCCATCAATCACAAACAAGTGTAAAATTGAGGACCTTAAATCCATCAATATATGATGATGATAAATTTCATCAGTTCAACAAAACATAAAGTATCATGATAAAACATTATTGGTTTTAAGATCTCGTCCGTAAATTTTATTAATTAATTTACCCTTAGAATAAGTGGGAAAAGTTATATATATATATATATATGACAAGTAGAGTTTCATCTTTCGACTAATTACAAACAGAAACTCTTCTTTCACTCCAAAAGATTTAAAAAAATATTCAATTTATCATAATCATATACGGTTCCAAAATAATGAATTTATAATTCACCTATTAGACCTTTTAAAAAAACTAGATTATACAATCCTGGGACTTCACATTGTCTAGTGGTAGGAGATTAATCCCAATGGCACAATGGTTTTGGGTTCGAGTCCAGCAGCTTTGTCTGACACAATGGATTGTCACACAGTCTGTGTGTTTTCCTTTTTATAAAAATCCAAAAATAACCTTAAAATAGGATACAATTTATATCTTAATCCATTCTAACCTTTAGACATATCCAAAATACCTCTATACAAACAAAGAGTCTAAAATTTATAAGGAATTTAAACACAATGAAGATCCTTTTTTCCACATAATAACATGTGAATACCTTCATCATGTATTATTTTAAAACATGGTAAAACTCTGAATTATAATAAAACCATATTTATTACTTTCATGCTTCCTTATTATTTATAGAATACATGATATACTCATTATATCCAAAAATGTTTTAAACATAAACAATGATGGAATATAAAAACCATTAATTAGTTCTAAGGCAGTCAAGAATGTCCAATATAATTTATCTAAATCAACCATCTCTTATTTGAAAAATTACAACCATAGTATCAAGAAAATATAATCTCAAATTCTCAATGAAATTGTACTACAGTAAAATGGTTATTTATTTCCATAATTCAGATAACTAGTACATTGTTGATACAACACTCAAATAACACAATACTTTGGTAACAATATAAGAACTCCTAATCATTCCTCTTTATCTTCAGTAGTATCATAACTTGATTCTTATCCAATTGCATCATTTGGGGTATACACTGATGATTTGGAAATTGATTTGTATAGTGTCCCAACTCCTTGTAGATAAATCATTGTACAGTTGAATCCTTTTTCTCACCCTTGCAATCACGTACTTGGTGTCCTTTTTCCCCACACATAAAACGAACTCCCACTCCATTTATGCATTTAACAAGGTGATTCATTCCACAGTTATCACATATGGGAAAATCCTTCGTTCCCTTATTCCATTTTCCATCATTCTCTCTACCATCCTTTTCGTCTCTTGCTTCCTTTCAAAGCCGTAGGACTCATAGAATTATTTATTTACCTTATTATCAAATGATGATATTTCTTCATATTTTGAGAATACATGGGAGAATATTTCCATTCTAAATTTTGGATTAATACTAGGAAATATTTGATCCTTCGTAATCTTTAGATCATACATATTGCTGGAGTTATCTTTCCTTCTAATGGGCGCCATTTCTAAACAATGGAAAGCAATTCGTCAGTTTGGGAATCACAATGAATAATTTCAAACCTGTAAAATACATAATGTAAATTGAACATTTTATGGATATAATCCATAATCATAAAAATATTTTCCTTGAGGAAGTATATACTCTTAAATCCTTCATAATGGCTTGCAATGCAAATGTGAATTATCCTAAGCATATCCTCTGAGAGTGTCATAACCAAGATGTACAGTAAGGCCCATTGTTGGGCACCATTTCTCATTCGAGTCTAGCTCAATGTTTTGTTTTCCGGTTTTACCCCTAGGTGCATCTGTGCCAGATCCACCTCAACCTACTCATACCCTGACAAAGGTGTATTGCTTGGAAAAATCACAAAATCTCTACAGTATCAATATACTTGGGTGATCTTCTATACTAATCCTCAAAGTCTATCTTAGGGTAATGTTCTTTAATCAGAGATTTTCTTAATCTTGTTTCCAATGTAATTTCTAAACCTCCTCTAATACCAAATGTAATGTTGTGACCCCAGTTATTAGAGTCAGTGCATTATTTTAATACATTGGCATGATTATAAGGAATCAATTCTTGAAGGACCAATCAGTTTAGAATTATTGGAAAATAGATTACATACATGAATGTTACATTACATTTTTTAACGTACAACACAATATAAATAATCCATTATGAATTCCATTATTACCTTAGTTTAACCCTGCATCTCAATCACAATAAACTTCTTGGAATCCTGAGAAGAATAAAACATAGAAAGGGGTGAGCTCAGATGCTCCGTAAGGATAACAATATAGTAGAATATTTCAAAAATATGAATAAAACATTAAGGCAATGTATAATAATAAAATGAAAGACTTTTAAAATCATACATTAGTATAATATGGAAGATATAAAATCAAATAATTCCATTATCTTATTCACATGGATATTCTACAAGTAGAATAATCACATGCAATATCAATTTCCACTTTCATAATGATGGAATGCATAATCTAGACTTTATAACCACATGGTCAAGGCCATGTGCCAAGACTACAAATATGATTTTTTCAATATGTGTTCCAGGAGACTAGTTTGTCTCATGAGACCTCCCGATACATCAAGGAGATATAGCAGGCTCCACTCATCACTTACTAAGTCCAATGCATTACTTAATTGAAAAGGATTAAATATAACATAAAACGTCTAATTAAAACTATCATACGAAATGTCAATACATTCTCCATAAAACAAGAATGGTATAAAAATAACACATCCACATTCAAACATATCACAAAACCTTCAATAAAATATGGATGATTTGAATCATAATAAATCAACTTCAGAAAAGTTTAAAATCCATTAAATGTTGCTGATATAGATTAAAATGATTTGTAAAACTCCTTTTGAGAAATATTACTTTTTCATAAAAACATTTAAAATTCACAAAATTTAGAAAGAATGAAATTTAAAGGCATTTTGGAATCAATGTGTCTCATACCACTTTGAATCATTTGATATGAATTAACATTTAAAAAAAATTCATGTATATATAAATAAATACTTAAAACCAATTTGAAATCATGGACATTAATGAAAATGATTTAGATGAATAAATATTTAAAACATTTAAAATGATGTTTTATTAAAAAAATATCTTAAAAATAATCCTTATCATATTTCATTTATGAAACATGGAAACGGATAATAAATATGTCCTAGTAGATACTTACGTAAAAACAAGCTCCGATAATAAAGAAATTGTGAAATTAAACCTTACCTTGTACATTCCATTAGTAGAGGGTACATTTAACTTCCTGTATAAATACCTTTTTATGTTATTAAATTATAACAGAACCATATTAATATTTAGGATATCATACGTGATTCATTTATGACTTTATACTACCCATTTAATGATAATTTCCTAGATAAATTGACATTTCGGGTAATAATTGATTTCTTTATCGTACATATTTTAACATGTTATTCTTGATCGTATCATTTAGATAATGATTTAAATACATCTAGAATATAATCCTTGATTTATATATCATATATATTTATAAAATAATTATTTATTATAGAAATATATATGAAATGAAAATCACTGTTTATGGAGAAGGTAGGTCATACGTACACATAAATGTTGTTTATGTTTTCATTTCGTATTGAACGAAAGTAAGTGAATAAAATATATGTAATTAAATATATACATATATATATCCAGGATAATTATTATGTCATATATTACATACTTTTTAGTAATATATATTTTTATAATCATCAATGAATGGTGAATGTGTAAATGAATCTCATCACGTCGTGGGAACTGTAATCTGTACGTACGCACGTGAAACGATATAATTTCATTAAGTTTGTGAAATTGTATGGTATATTTATTTTGAGGAGACAATATAATTTTATTTTCATTATTTATATACATGTTATGTCACGAACCATCCCCCGGGGCCCGTGTCATAACTACCCTAAGCCCGCCTTCTTTAGGCCAGGGGTTGGAAACTAGCACCAAAGGCGTAAATCCCTATAAATGGGAAGGAGTTGCCTTTATAAATGTAAAAAAACAAAACCAGAGTACAAGAGGAAGGAAACACTAAGTACAACAGTACAAAAAGTGCTGAAAGTACAAAGGGGCCGGAAATACAAGCCCAACAGATAGGTACAACTACAACTGAAATTAAAGTACAACAGAAAAGACAAGCAGCTAGAAGATGACACGTAGCTCAGGGTTTGTCCACCATGGATCCTGCCTGAAGGGTAGGTACATGTGTCCTCCACCGCACTCCACATCCGATCATCTTCCCATCTGTCTCCTCCGGGTATCGACTCATCGTGAGATCCACCTCCAGGAACAGTCCAGTCCTCGAACGCTCGACCTCCGTCAGCGATGTATGTCGTCTGCATCCAACACAATGAGGGGCGGGCATAGCCCGTACATGGGTGAGTATAACGATACTCAGTAGGGACCCTGAGACCCTCATGGTCTCTCTAAATCCAACAAGGATAACCAAAAAGTAGAATCGCAACAGATAACCTTTACATAGTTATAATCCCATACTTATACCTAAGTTATCAGGTAACCATCTCAATCATGAGGAAACACAAGCTTATGAAATCAGCGGATAACCACTACCTAGTTATATGCCCATACATATACCTAAGTTATCAAGTGACCCATCTCAAAAATGATGAAACACAAGGGTCATAGACACAGCTCAAACCAGGATTTTCATTATCGAAACTATAACTGATGAAGAGATCCGTCTCTGAAGAGTACAGTGATTTGTCATGACTTCGAGGTACTGGTCACTAACCTTGGACTGCTGAGGTACTCTTCCTATCGAGTACCGCAGGTCTGCTGCCAACTACCGGGCACTCCGTCCCTAGAGGGTCTGCCGCCAAATATCGGGTGCTATCCCTAATAGCCTACTGAGGTACTCCTACTATCGAGTACCGCAGGTCTACATCCAACTACCGGGCGCTCCGTCCGGCGTGGGTCTGTCACCAAATACCGGGCGCTCCATCCACCGGGCTAGTCGACTCACTCCAAGTCGAGTCGGTCAAGCAGTCGTCAGGTCTCAGTCGGCTATACGGTCTCTGTACTCCGTACGCTCATCTCTGGGAGGGTCCACTCCACGAGCTAAAAGTCCATACTCCAAGTATCACAAAGTTCCACGAAGAAGTATCTCAAAGTACCGACTCGTCATAGGGGTCTCAACGCAATAGACGACATGTCAATCGGAAGCCCGGTATGTGAGTTATTAAACTTTTTTTCCTAGGGGCACGGTTGGTTTCATGTGCGAACCAACCCGGAGTATCTCTACTATACCTCGAACTCTCATAGGGTATTCTCATAGGGACCGTTTCTCGATGTGATCACCAACTCCGCTGACAGTTCGTCAAACAGACGTCCGGTCTGAAAGTTATCGTCCTTTCCGTTCCTGGGGCCCGGTTGGATTTCGGGTACAATCGAACCCGGCCATACCCCAACTGTGTCCAAACCATGAGCGGAGTATTCCAAAAGTTCCATCGCATCAAGAGGAATCCAACAAAGTTGACGACATGTAAATCGGACGTCTGGAGCTCAAGTTATATGTGTTTCCGCTCCGAGGGCCCGGTTTGTTTCATGTTCGAACCAGCACCGGCCGTACCCCAAGTTCTCCGAAACCTTGAGTGTAATATACCAAAACGACCGACTCGATCCAAGGATCACATCTCAATTGATGGTGCATCGATCGGAGGTCCATATCCCATGTAACCAGATTTTAAGCGAACCTATCTGGTTTTAGGGGGTTTTGGGCCCGGACCGACCCGGCCAAAGACCCCCTGGGTCGGCCCGAACCGGGTCAACACGACCCGGGTATAGGTCCGGCCCAAAAGGGCGTAGCCTGACCCAATGCGGGCGTCCCGACCCAGCGCGGGCGGCCCAGCCAGGTGGGGCCGGTCCCGCTGGCGCGGCCGGTCCGTGCCGTCACGGGCGCCGTAGGCACCGTGTGAGCGCGGAAGGGGGGGAACCGGCACCCCCTTCGATGAAATAGCAGACCCCCATGGGTACGTTGTGCTGGAGTTGGCTGGGGGTTCAACCCTCGGTTTTCCAGAATCTGGCCGGCTCTAACGGGGGGCCAGCGCCTCATGCGGGACCAGTTGGTCCCAACCATTAGCGAACTGGTGGTCGGTGGCTCCGACCGTCCTCTTTTTCTCCGCTGTGGCTAATGGCGACAACCTTGGTCCGACCGGCGCGGTGCGACGGCGCCGCGCCCCTCCACCGCGTCCCCGCTCTGGCCACGGTGTCTTCGTTGTTCTCTAGCACGGCGCGACAGCGCCGCGCCCCTTCGCTGCGGCCCGACTCCGGCCGTGGGTTCGTTCGGCCTTAACTGTGTGGCGAGACGGGGCCGGGCATCTTCGCCGCATTTCTCCATGTATCTGCGCTGTGCCGTTGCAGTGCGCCGCCTTCTTTTGAACCGCAAAAAACACAATAATCAAAGGGGGAGGAGGGTCAGTCATGTTTGTACGGTCCGAACTCCTCCCGTTATTACGATAACAGGCGGCCTAAAAAGAAGTCGATGAACGAAAAAGGAATAATTCACAAGCAAAAACAATTAACCCCTACCTTGAAAATTACGTCGCACGTCGTCGAGCCGCGGGAGTCGAACATCCCGGTAGAACGGTATCGATTACGTCGATGACGGAAGAAGAAGAAGAATTTTGTTGTTGGCGTCAAATTTGACATGAGGAAGATGCCCGAGTTAGATTATTTTGTTGCACCCTCACCACGCTACCGATCCATGTTCGTATGTCGGTGTCTCGTTAGAGAAGATGGAACCTCAGTATTCTTCAACGATGGGATGTAGATCTTCACGGAATGAGGAAGATCTTCGTTATGATGGATGATCGTTCTTCTCAGAGGAAGAAAGGTCTCCCAAAATATTTTCCCAAAAACAAATATCTCAATAAGCCTCATTCTTTTAAAAGATCTCCAAGCCATTAAAAAATTCATGAGGTTTGAGAAGGATAATTAATAAGGTTATTAATTATCCTAGTCATCCTCATTAATCTTGGGAGGTGGAGAGGCTCCACCACAATAAATGTGTGGAGTTTCCATGAATTTAAACAAGGGGTTGAGTTATGGAGAGGTCAAGGGTGTTGTGGGGGAGGTGAGGAGTTAGGGTATCGTGTCGGCCCTACCACACCAAACTCTCCTGTGGGAGGTTAGGTGGGTGTGGGCCCCACATATAACTCCCCCTTTGTTGAAAATAACCATTGTCCATGAATAAAATTTGTGCACGACAAATTTTATTTAATTCAACTAAACCCCAAAAATTAACCACCTCATGCGACAAAACACAACTGCGCTTAAGATCCCCTAAAAAAAATATTGGCTCTGCGAGTTCATCAGTTCCCTCAAATTTCGATTCCGAGCACCTGTTCAATAGTTAGAAAAACATTCCCGTTCGTTCACTGAACGTACCCGAGATAAACTTCAGAAATTGATACCAGGAACACTAGGACTCGGAATTAGGTGCCGTCAGAAACTGCGGACTCGTAAAATTCTGAAGAAATTAAGAAAATTAAATTCCCTGAAATTTATGGGTCTTTACATTACTCCCACTTCACAGCATTATGTCCCCGTAAAGCTATAACAAAAACTAGGGAAACAATGTGGTAATGAGAACACATCTGAGCCTTCCACTCCCTTGTGCTTTCCTGGAGGTACCAGTGCTGTCATTGAAAGCGCACCTGAGTATTCGACCGTTCATGTAGGACCCGCTCTTGTCGATCCTCGATCTCTACTGGAAACTCCGTGCATGTCGCCCTGTCATCGACATCCAACTCTCTGAGGCCGATGATGTGTGAAGGATCATGCACGTATCTCCTCAGCTGAGGTACGTGGAAGTCATCATGCACTTGGTGAAACTGAGGTGGATGGTTCAAGAGGTAACACACCTCGCCTACCCTGCTGAGGACCTTGAAGGGTCCGATGAAGCACAGAGATAACATGCCGCCTCACCCAAATCTTCATAATTCCACATCGAGGTGAGACCCGTAAGGAAACACGGTCGCCATCCTCGAACTCTAGTGGTCCCTCCCTCCTGTCAGCATAAGATTTCTGTCATCTCTGAGCTGTCCTCATCGACTCCTGGATGACCTGGTCCTTCTCTGTCATGGCCTGGACCATATCTGGTCTCACAAGATCTTCTAAGATTTCTTATTTCCTGATAAGAGAAATCTGGTATCATCCCCTGGATGAACCATGTTTTTTCCCTAATATAGTCAATTCAGACATGAATGATTCAATCATGCCATGGATGACGTCGTAAGTCCTCGACGTTGCTACCAAGAGATCCAACAGTCACTCTCGTCTCTAAGGGTAGATTCACACTGTCGGCATCAGCGTGATGTCACTGGGTCTCCTCCAGTAGGAATCTCAAAAGTGAGGGTCAATTCACCAGTTTAATCAGGAACCCCTTAGTACACAAAAAAGAAGGAAGAAAATGTCACAAGGACAAGTTTCTTTTATTACTACAGCTCGAAGTACAAAGACACACAAAAATGACAAGGAAACTAGAAGCACCAAGATCAAAGGTCCCATGACTGGAACTAGTCCCGCTCTTTTCCCCCAGCTTCCGGAGCTCCGTTGTCATATGATTCTGCTGCCTGAATCTGAGATCTCCAATGTCCACCTATTCCCTACGGTCGGGGTGGACCTCATTGTGGTGGTGGTGGAAACACGTCGAAGCGTCGTCCACCTATAGATGCACGGCCAGCTCCCCTACCATGGCCGGCTGCTCCTAGCGGTCTGCCCTGATCGATCCTCTACCTCTATCTAAGGGGTTCTTCATCTATCTTCTGATCATCTATACGGCGGGTCGGACAGTCACGTGCCATGTGACAAAGCCCGCCGTGGGAGTAACATTGCCCACTTTTGGAATAACTAGCTCTGACTCCACCCTGGTTTCCCAGCACAACTAAACCTGAGTCGTGCATTCGGCCACTGGTAGATATGGTCCTCCTGGACCTTTGCGTCATCTATCTACTGCCTGCTGCAGAAGACTCTGTCGCATGCCGACTAGGGGTGGGTCCTATTGCTGGAGACTACTTAGTAAGGAATCTCTCTACTAAGAGGTCTCTCTCCAACACCCATGTCTGCGTCGGGATGCTTTGAGAAACAATAGAAGCTCTATTCTCTCTCATAAGCCCCTGATCCAAGGTTCGGGACCTATAGAACGGGTCTTGTACCATATCTGTGGAGTAGCGTGAGATGTCTGTGAAACTCACTGAGTACTGCGCCACCGTCATGCTACCCTGCTGTAGATGCAGTAGGTCCTGTATACGAACTGCTCAATGGGTGGCTGGTACAAACTCATTCTGAAACAGGCTCTCGATGTCTGCGCACAGAAGTGTCGCCTCGTCATGCATCTGGAGCATCAGGCTCCACCATCTACCTGCTGCTGCCTGAAAGAGGCTGGCAGCAAGGATCACCATGAAGTCTGTTGGCGTCCCTACTAGCCTCAAGACTCTAACCACAGCCTCCATCCAATCCTAAGCCGCCTGTGGGTCAGTCTCACCCATGAACCTGGGTGGCCTATGGCGCTGGAACTCGTGCAGTGCACTCAAGCGATGTGAACTCTCTACTACTGGGGATGGTGGCATCGGTTGCCCAACGTGTGGTAGAACCTCTAGTGCCGCCGCTGGTGCCTCAACTGGGATATGGCCCTGTACTGAGGCCATGTCGCTTGGCAGGTTATCAGTACGTACAACTCTCAGGGCTCTAGCTGGTCATCTACGGGGAGCCATCCTCAAAGAAACAAACGTGACACGGTCAAACGATTTACCTGGTGAGCTGACCTGGTTTGAGCTGTTTTAAAATGAATTTTTTAAAACATGCAATCAGTGTTTTCGTGCACTGAGTCGGAAATCAGAAGTCATGGTCTTGGTGTATGGATACGTCGGCAGCCCGCACCAACACGGGACTCCCTGAACTGAAAACCACACTTAGTACTCTTAACACTATTGCTTCAAAAAAGGAAAATATAAGAGTCATGTGTTCTGTAGTAGAACCGACTCCTCTAATACCAATTTTTCACTACCCGTCCCCCGGGGCCCATGTCGTAACTACCCCAAGCCCACCTTCCTTAGTCCAGGGGCTGGCGACTAGCACCAAAGGCATAAATCCCTATTACTGGGAAGGAGTTGCCTCTATAAACGTAAACAAAAACACATCAAGAGTACAAGTGGAATAAAACACTAAGTACAATAGTAACAAAAGTGCTGAATCTAAAAAGGGGCTGTAAATACAATCCCAACAGATAGGTACAACTACAACTGAATGTAATGTACAACAGAAGAGACAAGCAGCTAGAAGATGACATGTAGCTCCTGGTTCATCCACCACGGATCCTACCAGAAGAGTAGATACATGTGTCCTCCTCATCAATCCACGTCCGATCGTCTATCTATCTGTCTCCTCCGGGTACCGACTTGTCGTGAGATCCACCTTCATGTACCTTCCAGTCCTCTAACGCTCGGCCTCCTTCAGTGTTGTCCATCATCTGCATCCAACACAATGACGTGCCGGCATAGCCCATGCAGGGGTGAGTATAACGATACTCAGTAGGGACCCCGAGACCATCAGTGTCTCTCTAAATCCAACAAGGATGACCACAAAGAAGAATCTCAATAGATAACCCTTATTTAGGTATAATCCCATACTTATACCTAAGTTATTAGGTAACCATCTCAATCATGAGGAAACATAAGGTTATGAAATCAATGGATAACCACTACCTAGGTATATGCCCATACATATACCTAAGTTATCATGTGACCCATCTCAATCATGAAGAAAAACAAGGGTCATAGACTCAGCTCAAACCAGGATTTTCATTATCGAAACCGTAATTACTGAAGAGCTCCATCTCTGATGAGTAGAGTGATCATGTCATGACTCCGAGGTACTGCTCACTAACCTTATACTACTGAGGTACTCTTCCTGTCGAGTACCGCGGGTCTGCTGCCAACTACCGGGGGCTCCGTCCGTTGAGGGTATGCCACCAAATACTGGGTGCTCTCTCTAATAACCTAAAGAGGTAATCCTCCTATCATGTACTGAGGGTCTTCGGCCAACAACCAAGTGCTCCATCCACTGTGGGTCTGTCACCAAATATCGTGTGGTTCATCCACTAGGCTAGTCGACTCACTCCAAGTCGAGTCGGTCAAGCAATCGTCAGGTCTCAGTCGACTACACGGTTTTCGTACTCCGTACACTCGTCTCCGGGAGGGTCCGTTCCACGAGGTACATGTCGATACTCCAAGTATCACAAAGTTCCACGAAGAAGTTTCTCAAAGTAACGCCTCGTCATAGGGGTCTCAATGCAACAGACATCGTGTCAATCGGACGACCGGTCTGTGAGTTATTAGCCCTTTCATCCTAGGGGCCCGGTTGGTTTTGTGTGCGAACCAGCCCAGAGTGTCTCGAATATACCCTTAACTCTCATAGTGTATGCACATAGGGACCATTTCTCGACTTGATCACCAAAGTCGTTGACGGTTCGTCAAACGGACGTCTGGTCTGAAAGATATCAGCCTTTTCATTCTAGGGGCCGAGTTGGATTTTAGGTACAATCCAACCCGGACATACCCCAACTGTGTCCAAACCTTGAGATGAGTATGCCAAAAGTTCTGCCTCATCAAGAGGAATCAATCAAAGTCGACGGCACGTCAATCAGACGTCCTAAACTCATGTTATAGGCATTTCTGCTCCGAGGGCCCGATTGGTTTAATGTTCGAACCAGCCCGGCCATACTCCAAGTTCTCCGAAACCTTGAGTGTAATATACTGAAACGACCGTCTCGATCCAAGGATCGCATCGCAACTAAAGATGCATCGATCGGATGTTCTTAGCCCATGTTATGTGATTTTATGAAAACCTGTCCGGTTTTAGGGGTTTTGGGCCTAGGCCGACCCGACACAAGGCCCCCTGGGTCGGCCCGAACTGGGTCAACCCGACCCGGGTCTGGGGCCGACCCAAAAGGGCATGGCTGGTCCCACCGGTGTGGCCAGTCTAGGCCGGCACGGGCGCCACACGCGCCACATTTGCGCGGAAGGGGTCGAACCGCCACCCCCTTCAACGGAACGACAGACCCCCACGGGTCCGCCCTGCTGGAGTTGATCGGGGGTTCAACCGCAGGTTTTCCAGAATCTAGCTAGCCGTAACGGCCGGCCAGCGCCTCATGCGGGACAAGTTGGTCCCGCCCTTCAGCAAACCGGCAGACGACAGCTCCGACCACCCTCCTTTTCTCCGTCGCGGCCTTGGTCTGACCGGCGCGGCGCGACAGCGCCTTTCCCCTACCTTCATGGCCCCGCTCCGGCCATGGTGTCTTCGTGGTTCTCCGGCACGGCGCGTTGGTGACATGCCCCTTCGCTGTGGCCCAACTCCGGCCGCGGGTTCGTTCGGCCTTAACGGCGTGGTACGACGGTGCCACGCATCTTCGCCGTATTTCTCCTTGTATCTGCATGGTGTCGTTGTAGCGCACTGCCTTCATTCGAACTGTAACAAACACAATCATCAATGGCCGAGGAGGGTCGGTCGTGTTCGTTTGGTCTGACCTCCTCCTGTTATTACGATAACTGGCGGCCCAAAAAGAAGTCGATGAATGAAAAAGGAATAATTCATGGTCAAACAAAATTAACCCCTACCTTGAAAATGATGTCGCATGTCGTCGAGTTGCATGAGTCGAACGTCGCGGTAGAACGGTATCGATTCAGTCGACGTCGGAAGAAGAAGAAGAACGTTGTTGTTGATGTCAGATTTGATACAAGGAAGACGCCCGAGTCAGAGTAGTTTGTTGCGCCCGCACCACAATACCGATCCCTGATCGTATGTCAGTGTCTCATCGAAGAAGATGGATCCTCGGTATTCTTCAACGATGGGATGTCGTTCTTTCCAGAATGAGGATGATCTTCAATAAGATGGATGATCGTTCTTCATGGAGGAAGAATTCTCTCCCAAAATATTTTCCTAAAAACAAATATCTCAATAAGCCTCATTCTTTTAAAAGATCTCCAAGCCATTCAAAAAGTCAAGAGGTGTGACAAGGATAATTAATAAGGTTATTAATTATCCTAGTCATCCTCATTAATCTTTGGACGTGGAGAGGCTCCACCACAATAAATGTGTGGAGTTTCCATGCATTTAATCAAGGGGGTTAGTTATAGGGAGGTCAAGGGGTTATGGGGGAGGTGAGGAGTTAGGGTCTCGTATGGGCCCTACCACACTAAACTCTCCCATGGGAGGTTAGGTGGGTGTGGGACCCACATCTAACTCCCCCTTTTAAAAAATAACAACTTTCCAAGAATAAAATTTGTGCACGACAAATTTTATTTAATTAAACTAAACCCCAAAAATTAACCACCTCATGCGACAAAACACAACTGCACTTAAGATCCCCTAACGAAATTACTGGTGCTGCGAGTTCATCAGTGCCCTTAGATTTTGTTTCCAAGCACCGATTCAAATGTTAAAAAAACCCGCTCGTTCGTTCACTGAACGTACCCGAGATAAACTTTGGAAATTGATTCTGGGCACACTGGGCCTCGGAATCAGGTGCTGTCAGAAACTACGGACTTGTAAAATTCCAAAGAAATTATTAAAAAAAATTTCCCTAAAATTTTTGGGTCATTACTATTAATCATCATTATATCAATACATATAACATAGTGTTAAATAAAAAATTACACCAAGGCATGGAGACGATAAGCCGTACATACGCACACATGGTGACGTTATCATTAATAGAATGAATATAATAATTAATATGGGAATTCAATATTTATAATAAAATTACAATATATATATGTTAATGGATTTATTTTTTTTATGGTAATAACAAAGAAAGTGTAAGTGGAAGAAGAAAATAACTTCGAAGAGGGTGGTAAAATCATTACCTCTTCTTCGGGTTCTTCCTATTAATTTGATCAAAAGGGATCCTTACGTTGGATTTATGTCCATAGGAATGCATCTAGGATGAAGGTAGGATAGTTGGGAGGATAATTTGGGAGGTTTTGGTCGAGAAAAATTGCTTTGGAGGTGTGAATTTGAGAGAAGGGGAATTTCCCCTTTATAAGAGTGGTGAGGGGCACCATAGGAAAAATTGAAATATTATTTTATAATAAAATAATTTTCTATTTCTTATGGATCCAAAATTATTATTTAATGCCTAAGGTGGGGATGGGTTCGGAAAAAACTCATCCAATTTGTTTTAGAGAGGTTTGGGTTACTATATAAACTTTATATTTTAGATTTAACTCTTAGTTAAATAGTTTGACATTTACCATGTCACTTTGTATTTTTATATTATATGTTTAATAATCATACTATAAACTATTAAGAGAACCCCATGTGGTTCATTAATAGCATATATAATTTTATTTGATCCCTTTTGCTGATCCATTGATTTTTAGGAATAGGATACCAATTAATAATATAATATTTGTTTTATAAACTCTTTTATGTCCATTTTGACATTATTTAACAATGGGATGTTGTTAAAGTCCTAAAAAATTAATTACTTCAAAATAAATATATTTAATTAAGCTTATAATGTTCTATTCACCTATAAAATGTTTTTATGGCATCAAAACATTAAATAATATTTATTTTAAGACTTATATTTTCATTTATTTGATTGTTTCATTAAAAAAGAAAATATTGCATCATTATTGTGTCATATATAAATATATATAGTTTATTTGTAAAAATTACAATTAAAATATCCTGAGGTAGGAAATATTTTTTTCTTTATAATTACTGTTTATTGTCTAATTGATTAATTATATATCCTCACATAAATATTGTTTAACTAAAAGATATTTTCTTTTGTAATTTTTTCCTTTACCTTAGATTATTTAGTGTAAAATGTGATTATCACTCCCTTGTGGCTCCATGAGGTCCCCAAATCAACACAAGGATTCACGTGGCTAAACATGTATCAGAAAAGTTAGTTAAAACACATGTTAGGGTAATTTGATATTATTATAATAATATTCAGTAACCTTATTTATAGGATTTAACCCTTTATCCACGGTAAGTAAAATATTTAATGAAGTAAATACTCATAATGTCTAAAAAAAGGTACCTATTTACACAATTTTGACTGCATGATTCAAAATATGGATTCCATTTTTTCCAATTCAAAACACCGAAGTGGTAGAAATTAATTTAAAATTAATTCCCATTGTCAAAACAGATAACGTATTTTGATGAAATGATAACTATCAAAAGATTGACACTTGTTTATATAAAATTTAAAAGTGAAATTACTTATAATAACCTAAATTTTATTAAATTATAAAAATATAATCAAATTATAATTCCAAAAAATTCAAATTCATAAATTATCACTATTAATTATTTCGATTAAAAATCTTGTTTTTAATTAAAATTTAGCAGTTTTCTCTATTCATCAAAATTTGAAAGTTATCATAAAAGTACCAAAACAATATCGAAAATAAATTTTTATGTCTCTATTCTAAATATGAAGTTTATTTTGTCGAATTGAATATATAAAACTGTCAAATATTTGATTTAAAAGGGTTCTCTATTAAAAGGCTGTAATATTGCATTTTTTGAGAAGTACTTCTTTTATTTGGAAAAAAAGAATTTATTCATACATTATGTCTAATAAAATTATAATATGGATTAAAAAATTATAAGGATTTTTTAAAGTTCAAAATTCAGGTAATAATATTCCTAACCACTTATGAATGGCTAGTTTGGTAAGTCGCTGTTCTCTTGAACTCGGTGTTTCGTGTAGTAAAAGTTATTGAATTACTTTGAAAAAATAACGTACTATAAAATCACGGGGTTTTACATGTAATTACATGGATACAACCTTCATATTGATATTTTACGAATATTCATGTTATTGTTTGGAATATGGATCATAATTGTCATGACCCGCCCTCGGGGTCCGTGCCGTGACTACCCCAAGCCCGCCTTCCATAGGCCAGGGGCTGGCGACTAGCACCAAGGCGTAAATCCCGGTAAAAAGGGAAGGCATTGCCTTTGAAAAGTAAACACACACCACAGAGTAAACAAGCGGAAAGTAAACACTAAACAAAAGCAGAGTACTACTGAAAGTGCGGAAAGGTAAATGGGCCAGAATACAAACCCAAACTGAAAGTAAAGGCCGCTACTCCGAGCTGTCCACTGGAAATCCCAGCTGAAGGGTGGGTACAGATAGCTCCTCTGCTCCACGGGTCCCGCCGTCCGCTCCGTGCACGTTCCGCCCAGTGGTCCACCTCCGGGTACCGTCCCGCTCTGCAAGCCTCAGCTATGGTCAACGCTGTCCGTCGTCTGCAACCAACACAACGTAGTGCGGGCAAAGCCCGTGCAGGGGTGAGTATAAGCTACTCAGTAGGGACCCCGAGCCCCCTGAAGGTCTCTCAAAATCCACAAAGGATAAACCACGAAGAAAAGTACAATCACGAAGTAACAACCGACACTGCTTAGGTATATGCCCATACATATACCTAAGTCATCAATTCAAATACGCTCCAACCTCCGAGCCCAAGTACAACTCAGTCCACACAGGATAGTAAACGTATTCCACATAGGAAAGCAAAACGTAATCCACACAGGATTTCTCAACACAATCCACTCAGGAAAGCAAAAGGATTCAGCTCACACAGGTATACTTTTCAAGGACGATAAAGATGATCACTGATCCATCTAAGTCGTCGGACCCACGAAGGATCGATAGGTAACTAACCCCCGCAGAAGACCCACACAGGATCGGGCTCACACAGAACCTGTAGGCGCTGGCTCACACAGAACCGCTGAGCGCAAGGACCCACACAGGATCGGGCCCACACAGGACCTGTAACACTGATCCACGAAGGATCGCTGAGTGCTGTAGTCGTTGTCGTCTAATCCACACAGGATCTCTGTACTGTCGTCGTCGAATCCACACAGGATCTCTGTACTGTCGTCGTCGCAGTCACAGTAGCAGTCGTAGCAGTAGTAGTAGCAGTAACAGTCGCAGCCAGCACTTGGGTTCCCGCACACAACAAGCTCGTTCGGAGGGTCCGCTCCACGAGCCGAGGGGCTGATACATCAACTGTCACAAAGACCAGAGTTGATGTATCCAAAAGTTCCGTATCGTCAACAGGAACTCAACGCAACAGACGGTGCGTCGATCGGACGCCCGGTCTGAGAGTTATTGGCATTTTCGTCTCCGGGGCCCGGTTGGTTTTTAAGGCTAAACCAACCCGACCGTACTCCACCTGCGTCCAAACCTCGGGCGGAGTATGCCAAAAGATCCGTCTCACTAAAAGGAACACTACGCGACTGACGGCACGTCAATCGGACGTCCGTAGCTCAAGATATGAGCGTTTCCGCTCCGAAGGCCCGGTTGGTTTCGTGAACGAACCAACCCGGCCGAACTCAAAGTAAACCGAAACCTTGAGTGCGATATACCTAAACGACCGTCTTGATCCAAGGATCGCGTTGCCGCAGACGGTTCGTCATTCGGAGGTCCGAGGCTCAAGTTATGGGCCAAAAACCGAATCTGGTTCGAAACGGGGGGGCCGGCTGGGAACAAACCGGGGGGCCGGCTACCCCCCTTCCTTCAAGGAACCGCCCCCCTCATTAAGAGGGGGGTTTTGTTGAACCGTCCGGGGGATTTATTCCCTCGGTTTTCTGTCATCCGGCCGCAGCCCGGCCGCCGGTCCCGCCTTCGACTTCCGACGCCGGCGGCCCGGCCGCCGGTCTTCACATCCCGCCGCAGCCCGGATCCGGCCGCGGTCTCCTCGTCCCGCCGCGGCCCGGAACCGGCCGCGGCGTTCGTCATCCGGCGCGGTGCGACGGCACCGCGCCCCTTCGCCGTGCCTTGATTCCATTCAACGTGGCGCGACGGCGTCGCGTTCTTGAAGTTTTCTACCTCGGTGTGGCGCGACGGCGCCGCGTAAAATATTTGCACGATCCTCCGCGTGGTGCGACGGCACCACGCCACTTGCTTCCACCCGCAAGAATACACAAGAACGATGGAGGGGGGTTCGGCCGTGTTCGTGCGGTCCGGCCCCCCTCGCGTTAACAATAACACTTATATAAAATATTCAAATGCCTCACGTAGACATGCGATCCACGAGCAAGAAAAGGAATAAGGAAACCAAAATGAAATCAACAACCCCTACCTCGGGTATAAGGTTCGAGGATTTGTCAACGTTCCGCGGAAGACGACGTCGCGGAGGTCGGGCGCTGCGGAAGCCGTTCGTCAAATCCGATGACGAAGGGATGCGTTCGAAGAGACACGTCGTTGGCGAAACTTGTATGCCGACGAAGATTGTCCGAGGAAGAAGTGGCGTCCCCTTTCGTTGACACGGTAAACGAAGAAGAG
This sequence comes from Viscum album, assembly GCA_963277665.1. Lineage (NCBI taxonomy): Eukaryota > Viridiplantae > Streptophyta > Magnoliopsida > Santalales > Viscaceae > Viscum > Viscum album. The sequence goes on from OY728157.1 coordinate 1,005,486,861, forward strand.
CGGAGCGGCGTTCTTCGTTGGAAATTGAGCGTTCCTCGTCAAGTCTTGAGGAATGTCAAATAATAAAGAAAACAACGAACTCAAGAACCACTACCTCGATAGTCGCACGTTGACGTAGTCGTGGAATATCGGTGTCGATTCCTTTGACGTCGGAGGAAGAGTCGTTGTCGATGGCGTTCGTCGCGGAAAACCGTCGCGGAAGAGATGACGCGGAAGAAGTACGTCGCGTCGCGGATATGGCGTTGCGGATGGACCGTGTTCTTCGGCGGAGAAGTTCTTCATTGAAGAACGACGTTCTTCGCATTCTTCGTTGAGTTTGAAGAAGAAGAAGAGCTCTCCACCTCTCAAGAAGTCAAACAAATAACCCAAAATAAAATAAGCTACACCTTATTTTATTTTCACTTTGCCAACCTTTCAAAATTCAAAAGTTGAATTCAATACATTAATTAAATCTAGAGTTGACAAAATTAAGTGAAGAGATAGGTTGGCAAGAATTAAAGTAGGGGAGAGTTACATAATTAAGAGGGGGTTTAGAGGGGATAGGGAATTTGAAAAGAAAAAGGGTTCGTGTGGGCCCCACCACACTTAATCCTCCCAAGGGAGGTTAAGTGGGTGTGGGTCCCACTTCCAAACTCCTTTGATAGGTTTTAAGATGTTATAATAAAATTTGTTCTACACAAATTTTATTTAACTCAAACTAAAAACCCCAAAATTAACTTTCAACCCGCAACAAACGCAACTCCCGAAAAGGACTCTTTAAGCGAATATCGGCGCTGCGAGTTCATCGGTGCCCTCGGATTTCAATTCCGAGCACCGGATAAAAAGTTAGGAATTCCCGCTCGTTCGTTCACTGAACGTACCCGAGCCAAACTTCGGAAATTAATTCCGGGCACTCCGGGCCTCGGAATCAGGTGCCGTCTGAAACCGCGCTCTTGTAAAATTCTAAAGAAAATTAAGAAACAATTTCCCTTGAATTTTACGGGTCTTTACATTACTCCAACCTCAGGGCTTTAAGTCCCCGTAAAGATACATCAAAAACTAGGGAAACAAATGAGGGTACTGAGCACGCATCTGAGCCTCCCGCTCCCATGTGCTCTCCTGGAGATTCCCGTGCTGCCATATGATGCGCACAAGAGGAATCGATCGCCCACGCAGGACCCGCTCCTGTCGATCCTCTATCTCCACCGGGACCTCCGTAAAAGTCTCCCCATCGTCACCGTCAAGCTCCCCATGGTCAATGATGTGCGTCGGGTCGTGCACGTATCTCCTCAGCTGGGATACGTGGAAGACGTCGTGCACCCGGTGCAACTGAGGTGGTAGATCCAGGCGATAAGCCACCTCGCCAATCCTGCTGAGAATCTGGAAGGGTCCGATGAAGCGCGGAGATAACTTGCTGCCTCGGCCAAATCTCCGAATACCACGTCGAGGTGAGACCCGCAAGAAGACGTGGTCGCCATCCTCGAACTCCAGTGGCCTCCGCCTCCTGTCAGCATATGACTTCTGCCGGCTCTGAGCTGTCCTCATCCGCTCCTGGATGACCTGGACCTTCTCTGTCGTGGCCTGGACCATCTCCGGTCCCACCAGTGCTGACTCCCCAGGGTCTGTCCAGCACAAAGGAGATCTACATGGTCGGCCGTACAACGCCTCGTACGGTGCCATCCCGATGGTGGAGTGGTAGCTGTTGTTGTACGCGAACTCCACCAAGGGTAGGTGGTCCTCCCAGCTACGACCAAAGTCGAGGACACAGGCACGGAGCATGTCCTCGAGTGTCTGAATGGTCCTCTCCGTCTGACCATCCGTCTGAGGGTGAAAAGCTGTGCTAAGACGTAGCTGCGTACCGAACGCCTCCTGTAACCCCTTCCAAAGCCGAGAAGTAAAGAGGGCATCTCGATCGGAAACAATAGATGATGGCACGCCGTGGAGCCGCACAATCTCCTGAACGTAGAGATGTCCCAAGCTCTCAACTGAGCCCTGCTCTCTGATGGGTAAGAAGTGTGCCGACTTGGTGAGTCGGTCAACAATCACCCAGATGGAGTCGTGACCTCTGGATGTGCGTGGAAGTCCAGTCACGAAGTCCATAGATATGCCGTCCCACTTCCACTCCGGAACCTCCAAGGGCTGTACCAAGCCTGCTGGTACCTGATGCTCTACCTTCACCTGCTGACAGGTGAGGCATCGAGAAACGAGCTATGCTACAGCCTTCTTCATGCCCGGCCACCAGTGTTGTCGTCTGAGGTCCCGGTACATCTTCGCCACTCCAGGATGTACCGCCAAAGGAGAAGTGTGAAACTCTCTCAGCACTTCCTCTCGCAAAGCTACTGGTACCATGGTACGTCCTCTGAAAAGGATGTCGTGCTCTTCTCCAAGGGAGAAACCATCAGGTTCCTGTCCCGAGGATATCTGTGCACGCCGTGTCTCACAGTCAGCGTCCCCATGATGTGCCTCCTTGACTCGCTGCAGTAGTGGAGGAGTTACTGTGAGAGACTGAAGAAAGGCTGCTCCATCTCTATCCACGAAGGATATCTGCAAAGAGGCTAGCTGCTCCGTCGCCTCCTCGAGTAGCTGAATGCCTGTCCTCCTTCTGAGGGCGTCGGCTACTACGTTCCCCTTCCCAGGAGTATAGACTATCTGAAAGTCATAGTCCTGGAGGAACTCGAGCCATCGTCGCTGTCTCAGGTTCAGGTCCTTCTGCGAGAAGATATACCTGAGACTCTGATGATCGGAAAAGACTGCAAAGCGCTCGCCCATCAGATAGTGTCGCCATGTCTTCAGAGCGAAGACCACTGCTGATAACTCCAGGTCATGGGTAGCGTAGTTCTGCTCATGCGGCCTCAACTGTCGTGATCATAGGCGATCACTGCCCGCTCCTGCATCAGAACACATCCGAGTCAGGTCCCTGATGCATCGCAGTAGACTACGTACCCTACTCCCTCCTCAGGCAACCTCAAGATAGGTGAGCTAGTCAATCTCTGTCTCAGCTCCTGGAAGCTCTGCTGACATCTGTCTGACCACACGAAGGGTTTCCCCTTCTTCGTCAAAGCTGTGAGTGATGCTGCAACTCTAGAGAAGTCTGGAACGAATCTCCGATAGTATCCAGCTAGTCCCAAGAAACTCCGAACCTCAGTCACGCTCCTGGGTGGATCCCAAGCTAACACAGCCTCAATCTTCGCGGGATCCACTGCAACTCCCGCCTCAGAGATAACGTGTCCCAAAAAGTGGACCTCACGTATCCAGAACTGGCACTTCGAGAGCTTACCATAAAGATGGTGCTCTCGGAGTGTGTCAAGAACAACTCGCAAGTGATAGGCGTTCTCCTCCTCTGTCGTAGAGTAAATCAGAATGTCGTCGATGAAGACCACGACAAACCGATCGAGGTATGGCTGAAAGATCCTGTTCATGAGAGCCATGAACACTGCTGGAGCATTGGTTACACCGAAAGGCATAACCAAGAACTCATAGTGGCCATACCGACATCTGAAGGTCGTCTTCTGCACATCCTCGTCTCTGACTCTGAGCTGATGATAGCCTGACCTGAGGTCTATCTTCGAGAACCACCGTGCTCCCTTGAGCTGATCAAAGAGGTCATCAATCCTCGGTAGCGGATACTTGTTCCTCACTGTCACCTGGTTCAGGCGACGATAGTCAACACAAAGTCGCAAGCTCCCGTCCGCCTTCTTGGCGAACAATATCGGGGAAGCCCAGGGTGAAACACTGGGTCGGATGAACCCCTTGCCCTGCAAGTCCTCCAACTGTACCCGTAGCTCTCGAAGCTCGGCGGGGGCCATCCGATATGCTGGAGAGGATATCGGGGCTGTCCCGGGGTACAAGTCAATATAAATGTCTACCTCTCTGCGAGGAGGTAGCCCTGGAACGTCGTCGGGAAAATCGTCCGCAAACTGATCCACCACTGCAGGAAAACCAGGACTCCGCACGTCAACTGCTCCAAGGATAAGGCTAGCCAACTGATGAGTGATGGGCTGTCCTCTCCTCCTCGGAAGTCCATCCTATGCTGCTAAGGCTCCCTTCTCGCCGGTGAAGGTGAACCTGCTCCCGTCGGTGCGTACACAATGCACCTTGCGCCTAAAACAGTCAATGTGTGCATGGACCGTAGATAGCCAATCCATGCCCAAGATGACGTCGTAAGGCCTCGACGCTGCTACAAGAAGATCCCAGCCGAAGCTCTCGCCTCCTAGAGTAAGCTCACACTGCCGGCACCAGTGCTTAATCGTCGAGTCTGCTCCCGTAGGGGTCTCTAGCCGTAAGGATCGAGCCAACGGCTCTGTCGGAATCTCCGAGCTCCGAACAAGGGCAGCGACTATGAAAGAATGACTCGCTCCTGTGTCTATAAGAACTGCAGCAAGGGTGGAATAGACACAGATAGTACCTCGAATCATCTCGGGTGCGCCGTGGTCGTAGGCCTCTGCTGCCTGAAGCTGTGCCTGTCGCTGCCCGCCAGCTCCCTGTGGTCGGGGTGGACCTCCTGGTGGTGTTGGTGGTAGAGCCTCAAAGCGTCGGCCACCACCAGCTGCTCGTCCAGCTCCTCTACCTCGTCCACCTCCTCCCTGTGGATCACCATGGTCGACCCTCTGCCTCTGCCTCGGTGGTCCCTCAACCGTCTGCTGCTCCTCGGCACGGCGGGTCGGGCAGTCACGAGCCATGTGGCCCTGCCCGCCGCACGAGTAGCACTGTCTGCCTCTCGTAAGACTGGCTCCGTGCTGTGTGCCCCGCACTGCTGAGCCAGTGCCCTGAGATCGTCTGCCCGAAGTTCTGGTATGTCTGGACCCCTGAGTCATCCGTCGACTGCCTGCTGCAGATGACTCTGCCACGTGCCGCCCTGCGGTGGGTCTCTGTGATGGTGTAGACTCAGCAAGGAAGCTCTCGATCAGAAGGGCCCGCTCCAGTACTCCTGTCTGAGTCGGTATGCTGAGGGAGATCAGCGATGCCCGGATCTCGTGTCTCAAACCCTGCTCGAAGGTCCAGGCCCGGAAGAATGGGTCACGTACCATGTCGGTCGAGTAGCGCGAGAGATCGGTAAATCTCGCCGAGTACTGAGCGACCGTCATGCTGCCCTGCCGCAGCTGTAGAAGCTCCTGGATACGCACCGCACGAAGGGTGGCTGGGACGAACTCCGAGCGGAAGAGGCTCTCAAAGTCCATCCAAAGTAGAGATGCCTCATCGTGCACCTGGAGCATCAAGCTCCACCATCGTCCTGCTGCTGCGTGTAGTAGGCTCGCAGTGAGGATCACCATGAGGTCTGCTGGTGTCCTCACTAGCTTAAACACTCGAACCACTGCCTCCAGCCAGTCCTCTGCTGCCTGGGGATCCGTCTCCCCGCGAAACCTGGGCGGTCGCTGGCGCTAAAACTCATGCAGTGCGCTGAGGCGACGTGCATCGTCAGCGGCTGCTGCTGGAAGCATCGGGGGCTCGGCGGGTAATGCTACCGCCGGTGCCACTACTGGAAAAGGGCCCTGCACCGAGGCCTCGTCGCTCGGTGGGCTGTCGTCTCGCTCGACTCTTGGAACCCTAGCTGGCTGCCGTCGTGGGGCCATCCTGAAAAGGAAACAGGTGCGCCACGGTTAGAACAGTATACCTGGTGAGCTGATATAAGTAATCACACAGAAAACTTTGAAACACACACGCAATCAATGTTTTCGTGCATTAAGTCGGAAATCAGAAGTCAGGGTCCTGGTGTACGGATACGTCGGCCGCCACACCAACACTTGACTCCCTGGACTGATACCCACACTCAATACGCTAAACATTATTGCTTCACATAGAAAAGATCAGAGTTCGCGATAGAACCGAACTCCTCTGATACCAATTTGTCACGACCCGCCCTTGGGGTCCATGCCGTGACTACCCTAAGCCCGCCTTCCATAGGCCAAGGGCTGGCGACTAGCACCAAGGCGTAAATCCCGGTAAAAAGGGAAGGCATTGCCTTTGAAAAGTAAACACACACCACATAGTAAACAAGCGGAAAGTAAACACTAAACAGAAGCAGAGTACTACCGAAAGCGCGGAAAGGTAAATGGGCCAGAATACAAACCCAAACTGAAAGTAAAGGCCGCTACTCCGAGCTGTCCACTGGAAATCCCACCTGAAGGGTGGGTACAGATAGCTCCTCTGCTCCACGGGTCCCGCCGTCCGCTCCGTGCACGTTCCGCCCAGTGGTCCACCTCCGGGTACCGTCCCGCTCTGCAAGCCTCAGCTAAGGTCAACACTGTCCGTCGTCTGCAACCAACACAACGTAGTGCGGGCAAAGCCCGTGCAGGGGTGAGTATAAGCTACTCAGTAGGGACCCTGAGACCCCTGAAGGTCTCTCAAAATCCACAAAGGATAAACCACGAAGAAAAGTACAATCACGAAGTAACAACCGACACTGCTTAGGTATATTCCCATACATATACCTAAGTCATCAATTCAAATACGCTTCAACCTCCGAGACCAAGTACAACTCAGTCCACACAGGATAGTAAACGTATTCCACATAGGAAAGCAAAACGTAATCCACACAGGATTGCTCAACACATTCCACTCAGGAAAGCAAAAGGATTCAGCTCACACAAGTATACTTCTTCAAGGACGATAAAGATGATCACTGATCCATCTAAGTCGTCGGACCCACGAAGGATCGATAGGTAACTAACCCCCGCAGAAGACCCACACAGGATCGGGCTCACACAGAACCTGTAGGCGCTGGCTCACACAGAACCGCTGAGCGCAAGGACCCACACAGGATCGGGCCCACACAGGACCTGTAACACTGATCCACGAAGGATCGCTGAGTGCTGTAGTCGTTGTCGTCGAATCCACACAGGATCTCTGTACTGTCGTCGTCGAATCCACACAGGATCTCTGTACTGTCGTCGTCGCAGTCACAGTAGCAGTCGTAGCAGTAGTAGTAGCAGTAACAGTCGCAGCCAGCACTAGGGTTCCCGCACACAGCAAGCTCGTTCGGAGGGTCCGCTCCACGAGCCGAGGGGCTGATACATCAACTGTCACAAAGACCAGAGTCGATGTATCCAAAAGTTCCGTATCGTCAATAGGAACTCAACGCAACAGACGTCGCGTCGATCGGACGCCCGGTCTGAGAGTTATTGGCATTTTCGTCTCCGGGGCCCGGTTGGTTTTTAAGTCTAAACCAACCCGACCGTACTCCACCTGCGTCCAAACCTTGGGCGGAGTATGCCAAAAGATCCGTCTCACTAAGAGGAACACTACGCGACTGACGGAACGTCAATCGGACGTCCGTAGCTCAAGATATGAGCGTTTCCGCTCCGAAGGCCCGGTTGGTTTCGTGAACGTACCAACCCGGCCGAAGTCAAAGTAAAACGAAACCTTGAGTGCGATATACCGAAACGACCGTCTCGATCCAAGGATCGCGTTTCCGCAGACGGTTCGTTATTCGGTGGTCCGAGGCTCATGTTATGGGCCAAAAAACCGAATCTGGTTCGAAACGGGGGGGGGGGGTCCGGGTCCGGGCCGACCCGGCCCGACCCCCCCCCCCCCCGGGGCGGCGCGGCGGCCGGCGGCGGCACGGCGGCGCGGCGGTGCGGCGGGCCGCGACGGCCTGGCGCCGCGGGGTGGCTGCACGCGGGGGGGCGAAGCCCCCCGCTGATTAGGGTGGCGGCGCGGCCTTTGTGCCGCGCCGTTTGCAAGACACGGCCCCCCGCACGTGGGTGCCGGCTGGGAAGAAACCGGGGGGCCGGCTACCCCCTTCCTTCAAGGAACCGCCCCCCTCATTAAGAGGGGGGTTTTGTTGAACCGGCCGGGGGATTTATTCCCCTGGTTTTCTGTCATCCGGCCGGCCAGCTGGCCGGCCGGTTTTCACCAACGGGACCGGAAATTCCGGTCCCGCCTTCGACTTCCGACGCCGGCGGCCCGGCCGCCGGTCTTCACATCCCGCCGCGGCCCGGATCCGGCCGCGGTCTCCTCGTCCCGCCGCGGCCCGGAACCGGCCGCGGCGTTCGTCATCCAGCGCGGTGCGATGGCACCGCGCCCCTTCGCCGTGCCTTGATTCCATTCAATGTGGCGCGACGGCATCACGTTCTTGAAGTTTTCTACCTCGGTGTGGCGCGACGGCGCCGCGTAAAATATTTGCACGATCCTCCGCGTGGTGCGACGGAACCACGCCACTTGCTTCCACCCGCAAGAATACACAAGAACGATGGAGGGGGGTTCGGCCGTGTTCGTGCGGTCCGGCCCCCCTCGCGTTAACAATAACACTTATATAAAATATTCAAATGCCTCACCTAGACATGCGATCCACGAGAAAGAAAAGGAATAAGGAAACCAAAATGAAATCAACAACCCCTACCTCGGGTATAAGGTTCGAGGATTTGTCAACGTTCCGCGGAAGACGACGTCGCGGAGGTCGGGCGTCGCGGAAGCCATTTGTCAAATCCGATGACGAAGGGATGCGTTCGAAGAGACACGTCGTTGGCGAAACTTGTACGCCGACGAAGATTGTCCGAGGAAGAAGTGGCGTCCCCTTTCGTTGACACGGTAAACGAAGAAGAGCGGAGCGGCGTTCTTCGTTGGAAATTGAGCGTTCCTCGTCAAGTCTTGAGGAAAGTCAAATAATAAAGAAAACAACGAACTCAAGAACCTCTACCTCGATAGTCGCAAGTTGACGTAGTCGTGGAATATCGGTGTCGATTCCTTTGACGTCGGAGGAAGAGTCGTTGTCGATGGCGTTCGTCACGGAAAACCGTCGCGGAAGAGATGAAGCGGAAGAAGTACGTCGCGTCGCGGATATGGCGTCGCGGATGGACCGTGTTCTTCAGCGGAGAAGTTCTTCGTTGAAGAACGACGTTCTTCGCGTTCTTCGTTGAGTTTGAAGAAGAAGAAGAGCTCTCCACCTCTCAAGAAGACAAACAAATAACCCAAAATAAAATAAGCTACACCTTATTTTATTTTCACTTTGCCAACCTTTCAAAATTCAAAAGTTGAATTCAATACATTAATTAAATCTAGAGTTGACAAAATTAAGTGAAGAGATAGGTTGGCAAGAATTAAAGTAGGGGAGAGTTACATAATTAAGAGGGGGTTTAGAGGGGTTAGGGAATTTGAAAAGAAAAAGGGTTCGTGTGGGCCCCACCACACTTAATCCTCCCAAGGGAGGTTAAGTGGGTGTGGGTCCCACTTCCAACCTCCTTTGATAGGTTTTAAGAAGTTATAATAAAATTTGTTCTACACAAATTTTATTTAACTCAAACTAAAAACCCCAAAATTAACTTTCAACCCGCAACAAATGCAACTCCCGAAAAGGATTCTTTAAGCGAATATCGGCGCTGCGAGTTCATCGGTGCCCTCGGATTTCCATTCCGAGCACCAGATCAAAAGTTAGAAATTCCCGCTCGTTCGTTCACTGAAAGTACCCGAGCCAAACTTCGGAAATTAATTCCGGGCACTCCGGGCCTCGGAATCAGGTGCCGTCTGAAACCGCGCTCTTGTAAAATTCTAAAGGAAATTAAGAAAAAATTTCCCTTCAATTTTACGGGTCTTTACAATAATATTTCATCAAATGAAGCATAATCCAAAAAAATCTTGAAAAGTGGTAGATTGTTTTAATAAACTCTTAAAACATGGTAACTGTGAATCATACTCCATATATGTGAAAATAAGATTATATTAATATTAAAAAAATTAAAATATTGAGATTCATGATATATAATTGCAATGTAAATATATACATCCCATAAAAAAATATTGGTTCATTTCATGTCCTTCAAATCAAAAAATGTAAATTGAGAGAAAATTACTTTACTAATTTGATAAATTTTGGAAACATAAACACCATGAAATGAAATTTCATAATATGTTTATGTAAATTCCTATAATTTTAATTTTAATAATCATATAAAACATCCTTATTTAGTTTAAACATCCAACAATTGTAATGGTTGGGGAATAATGTATTTATCTCAATAAAACAAAAAGTGAAAGAGAATTCCCTTACCTTGTGTCTTGACTCTCATCATAACCGCCTGAATGGACTGAAGTCCTTCATTAATATTGATTTTTGACAACCCCCCCCCTTTCAAGAGATGAGGGAGAACCCTTACAAGGCCCGTAGGCTTAGAGATTACATGTCTTGTAGGATTAGGATATTTCATGACACGAAGGTCTATGGCAATTAAACCAGACTATCTATAAATAACCGCCCCTCCCCGACATCTACATCATGATAGTAGCTCTCCATGTTCGCATGGACTTTAGGCTAGGCTTCCCATTCATGCATATACTGGTCTCGATGGCATGGTAATACCCTATCATTCTGAGAAATCTATTTGGCTCTTCTCTGGTGAATGTACCTTCTCTGAATCCTCCTCAGGGGCTGCTCCTGTTTTGTAGTGTGTCTGGGGAAACTGCATTTGGCCTGAAGGCCTTCAGGTGGCCCAAAATCCTTAAAGGTTGCTTGAAATCCCTAATAACCCGAATTCCTGGGTGGCCTGAATTCCTTAAGGACTCTAAGCCCAAATCAGTGGCCCCTGGTGAATTTTTCCAGCTGTTACAGTACTGAACAGTACCTGTCACAGTAACTGTTATAGTTCCTACTAAAGTACTTCACATTGTACAGTTCAGCTACAGTACTTTTCCTGTATACATTTCTGTTACATTATCGCACAGTGTACAGTTCTACTACAGTACAACTACATTTCCTACTACAGTAACTGCTACAATACCTGGAAAATATGCCTCTACCTGGTTTTGAACTTGTGTCTTTTGGATGCACTTAAGGATACCTCAGTAACTGGGATAAGGCTCATGTGAAACTCTCCTCATAATCATTCAAAACATCTCTATAATAATTTTTATATCGTAAATATTTTGATGAACCATACTATAATATATAATACTTTATACTATTTTTAATGCGATTATATTAACTTATTGTTATCAACTCCATGTTAAGGTCAAACATCATGTATTATTTTCATTGTTTTTTTCTTTTGTCATAATTTGATATTTATTTGGTCCTTATACATATATCTTTATTTCATGGATTTAAACCATGATATTAAAATAATCTATAGTAATTATATGTTTATTATAATAATATATAAAATTTAGAGGTATAAATGTAATACACCATTCATGGAGACTGTAGGCCACACACATGCTTGAATAGATCATCTGCTTTATTGATGGATTGAATGAATGAATGTAAATGAAATATAATTATATATATATGATATATATCTCATATAGATTATCTAAAGTTATCCATAATATATTCCATGTACTATGAGAACAAAACACATCTCTTAGAGGGGCAGTAGTCAACACTCCTCAAACTAAATTATTATTTTTACACTAGATGGAAATAATAAGGGTATGTTTTTAAAAAAAAATTATTAATCGTAACGAAATATTAAATATCATATAAGTCATATATAAATTTATTTCCAATCATTATTTCCACCATGAGAGGTGGTAAAGTAAAAATAACATATCCTCGTTTCGTGAGGCATTATATCACCGTACACGTAAACAGTGTATTTGTTCCCATTAGATGGAACTGTGTGTAATTTTAGGTCTATGATCATGAATAAAATAACCATATAAAATTTAGGATACTATTTTTTTCATGAAATCGTGGAATAATAATATTTTATTGGGTGGATAATTGAATTCAAAGAATGGATATTGAGGGTGTGTGTTACCTCTTAATCGGGTAACTCCTTTTTGTATGCACCATAGAGTTTCCTCACTTGGATTTCCTTCTTATGTGATTATATAAGGAGGAATATATGTATGTTCAGTGTTGTATTAGGTAGAAAATATTCTATCATAATTGGTTTTATTGGTGTGATTATGTGAGAGAATTGGTTGCCATTTATTGGGAAGTGAAATGATACACTTGTCATTTTAGATAACATGTTAGTTGTACCGATGTTTTTCACTAAAAAAAGTCATTAAAAACAATATAAAATCTATATTATAATTCTTATTGCCTATATATGTATAGGAAATCGGCATTAGGCATGTTTCTAAGCCATTTGGTCCATTTTTATTAAGGAATATTTCCTTAAATAGGAAGATTTTACCTTAATCACTATAATTAATTTTTACTCCATTCAAAAATATTTTTGTTTAAAAAATATTTTTCCCTTATAATAAACTATAAATTATTCTCAATCCAAATATGGAATACATTTTTTTATATTTTATATCACATGAGTTGTTAAAAATAATTTAATATTAATTCATAAATAGGATGACAAAGCGGATATTTAATGTAAAAAATGGTTGAATGTTTGCAAGGATATTGTTTCCAAATTTCAAAGGGAATGGATTATAATGACCTAACTAGGATAAAATTGGAATAAATAAATATAATTAAACATCAAAATTATATAATAATATAATTTAATCATACTTATAAATTAAATTTAATATATGTTCATAATTAATATTCAATATTTGTTACTAATAAATGAAAAATGATACCATGCAAAAAAATTATAAAAATTATCCTAACCTAATAATTATGTTTTAAATATAATGAACTTGTATATTTTAAAATATTAAATATAAAAAAGTTCCAAATATTTGATTTCATATGAGATCTCGATTGAAGTGTTGTAAAACTAACTTTACAAAAAATATAATTTTTTAAACATAAAATTGTGTTTGTTCTCAACATTATTTATCAAATATATTGGATAAATACCAAAAAATATTGTTTTAATACAAAACTCATATATTGCATTAATCTCACTATCTAATTTTAATTAATTCAATTTGTTAATACAAATCAACTTTGGGCATAAAAATAAAAATATGTTCTATATATTCATTTGGTTCTAATATTTTCATTTCTAATTAATTGGTAGCCTAATAATTCATGTTTTATTTAAGATAAAAATAGATTTTTAAATTTTTTTAAAAATATTTAAAATGGCTAATTTTAGGGCTAGGATATATCTTATAATATTAAATTTTAATATATTATTGTTCTGTAAAACCAGATCATTCATGTTGTAAAATCCATTGATGAAAGTCATGGTTACATGTAATGCACGGTAACCTTGGTGTTCCATGTAGAGTAATAGAAATTTATGTTTCATGTAATTAATGATTAACTAGGTTTTGTGTTTAATGTAAATCTACCATTGTTCTTTAATACAAAATAAATTATTCTTCATCTTTGGTAAAATGAAATGTTTCAAAAAAATTAAATTAAATTGGAAAAAAAATATTTCACTACATATAATGGGGATAAAATTTGTTCAATATTTACTCCTATTACAGAATCATAATCATTATGTCTTCTTAACTGATATAAGAACCCAGTTTTTGGCCATAAAATACTTAGGAATATTCTTGATATTAATCCAGAGCAGTGCCTTCAGACGAAGTGCGATTCCGAGCCCTGGAGTGGCCGGAAATAAATTTTCTGTATGTTCACACTGTGCATGCCAAATAAATGGGATCACTCCTAAATGGTGATCTGGATCAGAGTTTTGAGTGTATGGATGGGTCCAGAATGGGTTGTTTACCCTAGGAACGATATAAAACATGTCGGTGCGGGACGTTTGGACACCTCACTCGCTATCGGAGCGTGGAACGGATAAAATAATTAATTAATTTATTCGTTTAATGGCTTAACTCAAGTATCTATTAAACGGTGGCTCGGATTGGGAAACCGAGGGCACCATTGAGTCAGGGACATGCCATTTACCCAAGGAGGGGTGTAACATTCACAGGCATGGGCCTTCTATGAAAAACGCCGCCAAAGGCATTTTCGTAATTTAGGGGCCTCCATTGTTAAATTTTATAACTTTTGAACGAGGTCTCGGATTAAAATTATGATACCACCATTGCGCTCGGAGCGTCGTGTTTACCCTAGGGGCACCCTCCTTTTTGTTTGCGTTTGGAGAAGAGTCGGGGGCGTGACGGGCAGGCGGTTAAGCGTGTTTTCTATTTAAACACTTAACCCCCCTACCACTTTCCCCCTTATCCTTCTTTCCTGGAGCAAGGAGCTCCCAATGAAGAAGGAGAAAATCCTCCTCTCTGGCAAGGTGCGATATCTCCGGCAAGGCGCGGCAGCCCCAGCGGTTCGACGACAAAGCTCCGGGCAATACCCTATAGGTAGGAGTTTTTGTTTTGAGTTTTTAATTCCCACACCAACAATGATCCGGATTTTGGCACAATTTTTCTGTTGAATTTTCAAGAGAAGACCATGGTTGTGTCGTATATTTTATGTTCCTTCCATCACACTTTTTCGAATTTAAATCCGAGTTCGGAGGAGTTCGCAATCATTCACCGAAGTTTGCGGGAATTGGAGGTTGTTTCATGTTTTTCGGTGGGTGGTCGGGGCTTCACAAGTAGCGGCGGCGCGCGGGTGGCTTCATGCGGGTGATGCAGCGGCGGGGCTTCTGAGGCTCCGGGAGGGAAGCAGGAGACTCCTCTGGCGGGCGCTCCTCAGGCGTCATCACGGCAGAGGTCGGCCGAGCCGAGCCGGCCGGTAGGAAGCGGGAACTGGGGTCACCATGCGACCCCATAGTGTGGAGCAGACCCGAAAATTGCTGGACCGTGTCGGGAAAAGTCATCCAGCCAAGCTGGTCTAGACGTGGATGGGCAGTCCGTGTAGTGTACCGCGGACCGCTGGTCCAGGGAGTGGGTGGGCCGGATGAAGCACCCCCCCCGTTTCGGCCCATCCACACTAAAACACCCATAATATGCAGTCCGAGTGTCGGATTCACTCGCTGTTAGCGGCGACACCTTCCATAAACATATATGAACTTTTCAAGATGTTTTTGGAGAATTTTCAATTCCTTAAATGAGGGGTCATTGAGACGCGATGTGTCTTTAAGTGAATTGACACTTTTCCGGGGGATCTTGTTTTGGACGGTGCGGACACATCCGGCGTCCGTTTTGATCACTATCAGTGGCATTGCGACCCTTGCGTCGAGACGGAGTTTTCCAGTGTGGTTTCGGGCATTGATACTGAAGTTGATGTGTGGGACCCATGGCCCGTCTTTTGAGCTGCGTGCAGCGTTTTGTAACTTTTACATCGAACATCCATTCGGGGTGTGCGAGTAGTCGATTTTGGGTGTTTTTTTGAGGGTATTGCATTGGCGAAGTCTTCCCGCTTTAATTCTACATGATGGTGTTGTCCTCATGAGGGTCGTTACGAGATTTGGCGGTGATTTCCAGCATTATCACAGGGTGTCCGTTTTGGACATGTGAATAGTCCAACTTGTGTACTTTTCCGAGAGGATCGCAATGGTGCAATCCGTCCATTGTGTTTTGAGACCGGGATGTGGGTCCCACAAAGCACTGCCTGTGTGCGGTGCGTCCGAATGCATCTTTTTCTCCGGATATCTATTGCAATCAATTGAGTAGTCCTTTTAACGTGTTTTACCGAGGGGATCGCAATGGTGCGATGCACCCGACTGTTTTCGAGGGTAAGACTCAGGATCACGGGATGCCGTTAGCGCATAAAGCGGTGTTGGCGACTTTTTTGTCGGATATCCGTTAGAGGCGAGTAAGTAGTCGATCTCGCATGTTTTTCTATGAGGATTATAACGGTTTAATCTGTTCAGGAATGCATAGCCTCTTGCACTATCTTATTAAATGTGGCAATATGAAAGGTGTACCGGTGGTGGTTCCTTTCGTGGTGGTTGCAGGGAACACTTGGCATATGATCGTGTGCACTCCCGTGTGAATGAAGTATATGATTGAAGAAATGTGTTTCACTATAGATTGGCCTTTGAGGTGGAAAGCCGGAGTTGTTACGTTTACGCCTTCGCGTTGACGATGGGTGTCGTGTGCATGTTAGCCTTTTGTCTGGAGACGTGGTATAGCCTGGGAGTATACAGGAACACTTGGAGGCACATTTGGTTGTTTGTACTTGATAATGCTTGTGCGATTGGTTGGGGTTGACTTGGGGCCACACGTCGTTTGTTCCCCATGTGCGTGCTGTGTTCTGCTTTGCGTACCTCTGACCTCTCACGACGTATAGGGTTCCTTTGTTCTCATTTTTTGACCAGCAGGGTTTTGTTTTCCCCTGGTCCTATTCGCGTCTGTTGACCAGCAGGGTTGAGTTTTCCCCTGGTTCGGTTCTCGTTTGTTGACAAGCAGTGTTGAGTTTTCCCCTGGTTCTATTCTCGTTTGGCTGACATTGATTGTTTGGTTCCTCTATTTCTTGAGCTGTGAGGGGATTCAGTACCATTACCTTTTCACCATAATGCGACACCGTTTACGACTACGTGGGCTCATACAGCGTGGGTGTTTTCCCACATTATGGGATGATTTACCTCGGTCCGCATCGAAAGTGACTCAGAAAATTGGAGTGTGATCATCCTGAGAGGCTTGGGGAGTTTCTTTCATTCCATCGTGATCCCCGGTAGAGTTCTTGTGGATTCGGTGTGACCAAAAAATTACGCGGGCAATGATCCTCTACCCAGGAGGTTGTTTCCTGTAGTGATGAGGTTGTTTCCAGTAGGGCTGAGGTTGTTCCTAGAAGGGATGAGGTTATTACGAACAGGGCTCGCCAGTTGTACCATCCATCAGGGATGACCAATGGGTTACCATCCAGCAGGGATGGCCAGTACAGCAGTGTTCACCTTGCAGTACCGTCTGGCAGGGATGGCTAGAGCGGTTCCGGGATTACCTCCAGCAGGGCTGGGTAGTGGTCCCCGATGCCGGTCTTACCTCTAGCAGGGCTGATAAGTTGTCCTTGATGCCGGGTTTACCTCCCGCAAGGCTGGGAAGGGGTCCCCGATGACGGTTCCGAGCCTCCCTCCAATGGAGTACCCTTTTACGGGACTGGGCATTAGGACTAGTTGAAGTATTTAGACGGTTCTCCCACTGGTGGATTAACCTATTACGAGACTGGGCAGTGTGTCACCCTTCGACTCATGCTGGGTCTCCCTCCAGTGGGAACCCGTCGACTTCCAGGGATCACCCTCTAGTGGGGCTGGGTAGGGGGTCGCCTGTCAACTTTGAGGAGACCCCTCGACTGCGGGGCATCGACGAGGTGTGGCTTGACATTCCCCCTGAACTCTCAAGTATGAGGGGTGCTTTCCCCACTGAGATGAATCCTTGCGACACGAGCTAAAACCGTTCAGGTGAGTCAGTGCCACCCAAAGCAGATAGTGTGAAGGTGTGGTGATTTGAGTCCCTTGACTTGCCGTTCAGGGCAGACATGTGGGATGATGGGCATCGATGGTGTTTACTTATGGGACTGTTGGATACTCACTTTCATGGGATGAGATACCGGATGGAGATCCCCTTACGACATTGTTTGGGCTTCTTGATTGAGAATAAGGATATGTATATACATTGTTCCAGTGACCAATTGTTGGGCTTGGTTACTCTCCCTCCAGGAGAGGCGAAGACGCGCGGGGTATGCCACGTGCTTTCCGTGTCTAGCTTCCCATGGTTGGACAAGTCTACTCTCCGGCTATAGGTAGCGAAGACTCGACGAGAAGTTCATCTTCTCACCGTTTCCTGCTCCTTGTGTCTGGACGAGTCTACCTCCTTTCTCTTGTTGGGTTGAGCTGGACACTCTATTGTACTCTTTACTGCACTTTCGGTTGTAGTCCTTTACATTACCCTATTATATCTACTTCTAACCCTTTGGAACTTCCTTTGTTGATCCCTCGATCCTTCGGGGTATCCTACTGTGTATTTTTATACTCACCCCTTCTTGGGATATTCCCACACTTGGTGTGCCCTAGCAGATGATGGATAGGTTGGTCGTGACTTCAGTGGAGCTTAGGAGTTCGGGAGCATGGACTGCGTGCGGTGGTCGGAGTCGGTTTTCTGGTGGGGGAACCTTTCAGCTGTTTTTCTATTGTTTACCTATTGTCGGGTTGTAGCACTTTTCTGGTTGGGTGCATGTTTTTCCCCTTTTCTTTTTAGTTTACCTCAATACTTTCTTGTACTTTATAGAGGTCGATGCACCTTTTTGGTTTACTTATATTAGTTGGTACTTTACTTTTATTTTTACTCTGCACTTTTTCATTGAGTGTGCTGCGTGTGTGTGTGCAGGTACTCAGGAAAAGGCCTCCATGAGTTGTTTAGCTTTCGGCGCTTATCTCCAACCCCTGGCATATGGAGGTGGGCTTGGGGTATTTGAGGCTCGAGCCCGGGTAGGGTTGGGTCATGAAAAATTTGTATCAGAGGTAGATCATTCCTTGGGACAGTGTTCGGACATCCCTAAAAGGAATTGGTTGGGATTTAGGGAAATGGTGTTAACGTATCTCAAGAGCGGCTCTCAGGCCTGTGATTCAAGTGATGGTGAGGTGGCCGATGTATCAATTCACCAAGACCCTGATAACCCTCTTGACGACTCGGCATGCTGAGATAGTTGTTGTTGGGAAATTTGGTTTTTGGATCACATAGGATTGAGTGTTTGATTTTCCTTCTTGAGTCAGCTCCCCATTACTGTTATTGTTATATACATATATGCTCATCTGACTGTGACACTCCTTGATAATATTCAGGATGTCTCTGCGAAGATATCTAGCAAGGATTCAAGCTTTCGTTCGTGATAAAGACCATGTGAGCTACGAGGCCTCACTCCAGGACCAATCATGTGAGGCCCTTTATCCTGGTGGGCCGGTAGTTGCACCCCCACTGGGTGAGCAGCAGGCAGATTCAGTAGAGAAGACGGAGCTTGAGCATAGGTTTAATGTACTCCGTGAGTTCCAGCGATAGAGACCTCTATGGTTCAGTGGTGAGCTAGACCATCAGGAAGTGGAGTTTTGGCTAGAGACAGTGGTTCACCTTTTCAGGCTTGTGTAGATTCCAGTAGATCTTATGGTGGCTTTGGCCACCAACCTTTTCCGCGGAGCATCTTAGTGTTTGTAGAGTCTATTGACTTAGTTGCTTGACGAGTCATTGATTTTGTGGGGTGAATTTTAGTTGTTGCTATGTGGGGAGTTTTCCCCTCCTTCTTGCCCTCCGTTCGGATTCAAGAGCCCATGTAGTTTCAGCGGGGAGGGATGACAGTGGACGAGTACGTAGCTAGTTTCACAGACCGTGCACGCTTTTACCCGGACGTCGTCCATGATGACAACATCCGAGCGCAAAGTTCGAGCAGGGTCTATACAGAGAGAATCATGCTGTCATAGTTCCATTGAGAATTTCCACATATACCAGGGTGCTGGAGTAGGAACTGGTGACAGAGAGCTTCCTATCACGTTCTAGAGTTGGTGGGGGCAGCATGTACGTTGGAACTGAGATGTCTACCGCAGATAGCGGGCGTTGGAAAGTAGAACCGTGACGTATGTGGCTTTCTGAAAACCGGAATCAGGGGAATGGTCGTACACCATGGTGGCATCGGAGGGCACCAGTTCAGCCCTGAGAGAGTCAGTGGTATGCTTGTGACGTGTGAGGTCACTTGGCATGGGACTGCCCGACCAATCATGCGGAGAGTTTCGGGAAGGAAGCTTGTGCACCACCATGACTATGGAAGATCCATGATCAGAGTAGTACCTAGGGACGTGGTTCTTGTAGAGGAGCGGGAGGAGCTGTTATTGGGGGATGACATTATGAGGTTTTCTCATCACCACTAGGTGGTCCACGTTAGGCTCCGGGAGCTGACTGTTGGGACTGCGGACAGCTGCGAGCTTTGGATGTCTATGATCCTACAGATCATGACGTGACAAGAGGTACACTCTACAACTCTTATACTTCTGGAATTAGAATTGTAATACGCTGTGTGTGAAATACTTTTCTCCCTGCTCCTTGTTTGAGGTGTTAACATGGTGGAACGGGGCGTCGGTGTAACCCTGTGTTGGTAAAGTAAAAGGGCGTAGAACCTTTCTCTTCAGTCGATGGTAGCGACTCCTTCGCCTTTTGAGTGTGTAAGAGAGTTTCGGTTGTGAGACATCGAATATGAAACTTTTCGTGACCAGATATCCTTAGGTGTTTCACCATATGGATATTCTGGAGGAGGGAATCACCGGGCCTTGATCCAGGTGCGGGCGGTGATTCCAGTCACAACGTGTGACGTAGGGGCTCGGCCGGGGAGGTGAACTACCCCTGAGGGACTTCAGGCCATTTGAAACTTTGCAAATGGATGGCGAGGTTCCCTACCGCCTTCCCAAACCCCATATTCTGGAGTGGGTGCACGACGTCTCCCACGTGGTTTACCAGAAGAGATGTGTGCATGCTCCTATGCATGTCATCGGAAAGGCTAGACCTCACGTGAACGGATCAAATACTTTGGTCTGTGTACGGTGGCCTAGAGTTGTACAAAAGTTCTTCTGGGTAAGGGAGATCCAGGTGCAGGCTTAGCACCCAGAGTTGTTTCCTAGTTTTTCTTTTCAAGGATGAAAAGCTTGAAGGAGGGAATGATGTAAGAACCGGGTTTTTTCTATAAAAGTCTTTGGAATATTCTTAATATTATTCCAGGGAAGCGCTTTCAGAGGGCATGCAATAGCGAGCCCAAGAGTGGCTGAAAATAAATTTTCAGTGTGTTCACACTGTGCATTCCAAATAAATAGGATAACTCCTAAACGGTGATCTGGATCAGAAGTCTGAGTGTACGGATGGGGACCGGAATGAGGTGTTTACCCTATGAACGATATAAAACATGTCGGTGTGGGAGGTTTGGACCCCTCGCTCGATATCGGAGAGTGGAATAGATAAATTTAATAATTAATTTATTCGTTTAACGGCTTAACACAAGTATCTATTAAACGGTTTCTCGGATTGGGAAACTGAGGGCATCATTGATTCTAGAATGTGTCGTTTACTCTAGAAGAAGTGTAACTTTTGCGGGCGCGTGCCTTCTGTGAAAAATGCCACCGAGAGTATTTTTGTAATTTATCTTCCTCGGTCGTTAAATTTTATAACATTTGAATGGGGCCTCGAATTAAAATTTGGAGACAACATTAGCGCTTGGAGTGTCATGTTTACCCCAGGGGCGCCCTCCTTTTTGTCTGCGTCAGGAGCGGAGTCGGGGGCGTGTCGGGCGGGCGGTTAAGCGTGTTTTCTATTTAAACACTTAACCCCATTCCACTTTCCCCCTTGTCCTTCTTCCCTGGCGCATGGAGCTCCCAACGAAGAAGGAGGAACTCCTCCTCTCCGGAGAGGCGTGACAACTCCAGAGAGGCGCGACAGCTCCAACGATTTGACGACGATGCTCCGCACAATGCCAAAGAAGTAGGAGTTTTCGTTTTGAGTTTTTAATTCCCGCACCAACTTTTATCCTGATTTATGCTTTCGTTTTGATGCTGAGTTTTTGATAGAATACAATGGTTTTGTATTATATTTTCTGATCTTTCCATTTCACTTTTTGGAAAATAAATCCGAGTTCAGAGGAGTTCTCAGTCATTCGCCGTAGTTTGCGGGAATTGGAGGTCGTTTGATGTTTTCTGGCGGGTGGTCTGGGCATCACAGGCGGCGACGGCACGGCCCAAGGCGGCGGCGTGCAGGTGGATTTAGGCAGGTGATGCGGCGGAGGGGCTTCTACAGCTCCGGGATGGTGGCGGGAAGCTCCTCAGGGGGGGGGGGGGGGGCTCCTCAGGCGGCATCACGGGAGAGGCCGGCCGAGCCGAGCCGGCCGCCAGGACGTGGGAACCGGGGTTGCCGCGTGACCCCATGTTGTATAGAGGATCCGAAAAGTGAGGGTAAATGTCGGGAAAATGAGAACCGGATGTTCCGGTCCGGATGTGGACAGGTGGTCCACCCATTGAACCGAAGACCACTGGTCCAGGCAGTGGGTGGGCCGGCGGAACTGGCCCGACCCACCCCGTTTCGACCCATCCACACTAAAACACCCATAAAATGCAGTCCTGGTGTTGGATTCGCTCACTATCAGTGGCGAAGCATTCCTTAAATAGATATGAACTTTTCAAGATTTTTTCAGGAATTTTTAATTACTGAAACGAGGGGCCTCTGAGGCACGACACGTCTTTATATGATTTGATGTTTTTCCGGGGGATCTTGTTTTCGACAGCGCGGACATATCTGGAATCCGTTTTGAGCGTTGTCAGTGGCGTTGCGACCCTGGCATCGAGCCATGGTTTTCCAGTGTTGTTTTGGGCATTCATACTAGAGTTGAGGCATGGGCCCCATGACCCATCTTTTGAGCTGCGTGCAGCGTTTTGTAACTTATTCATTGAACATCCGTTTGGGGTGTGCGAGTAGTTGATTTTCGATGTTTTTTCGAGGGCATTGCATTGGCGCAGTCTGCCAGCTTTAATTATACACGATGCTTCGGGCCTCATGAGGGTCATTTTGGGAGTAGGCAGTGATTTCCATCTTTATCTCTGGGTGTCCGTTTTGGACAAGTGAATAGTCCAACTAGTGTACTTTTTCGAGAGGATCGCAATGGTGTGATCCGTTCATTGTGTTTCGAGACCGGGATTAGGGTCCCACGAATCACCACTCATGTGCGGTCCGTTGGAATACATATTTTTTTTACGGATATCCGTTCCACTCAAGTGAGTAATCCTTTTAAAGTGTTTTCCTGGAGGGGATCTCAATGGTGTG
The DNA here is from genome assembly GCA_963277665.1 of Viscum album. Lineage (NCBI taxonomy): Eukaryota > Viridiplantae > Streptophyta > Magnoliopsida > Santalales > Viscaceae > Viscum > Viscum album. The sequence continues at coordinate 1,005,509,325 of OY728157.1, forward strand.
ATGCCCCCGACTATTTTTGGGGACGAGGCTTGGGATCATGGGACACCGTTCGTGCGTAAAGCAGTGTTGGAGAATTTTTCGTCAGATATCTGTTGGGGGAAAGTAATTAGTCGTTCTCGCATGTTTTTCCGCGAGGATTAAAATGGTGTAATCTCTTCAGTCGTGTGGATCCTCTTGCACGATCTTATTAAAATTTGGAAATAGGAATGGTGTTCTGGTGGTGGTTCCTTTCACAGTGGTTGCAAGGAACCGTTGGCATATGATCGCATGCACTTCTGTGTGAATGATGTATATGCTTGAAAAAATGTGGTAGGCCGTACCTCAGGCGTTGAGGTGGCATGTCGGAGTTGTTATTTTTATGCCTTTGCGTTGATGATGGGTGTCGTGTGGATGATAGTCTTTTGGATGGAGACGTGGTATACTATGGGAGTATATGTTAACGCTTGGAGGTACATGTGGTTGTTTTTACGTGAGAATGTTTGTGCTCTTGGTTGGGGATGACATGGGGCCACACGCTGTGTGGGCCCCATGTGCATGCAGTGTTCTGCTTTGTTTACCTTTGACCAGTCACGACATAGAGGGTCCCTTTGTTCTCGTTTGTTTAACAGTATGGATGTGTTTTCCCCAAGTCATGTTCTCATCTGTTGACCAGCAGGGATGCGTTTTCCATTGGTTCTTTTCTTGTTTTTTGACCAGCAGGGTTGAGTTTTCCCCTAGTTCAGTTCTCGTTTGGCCGACAGAGATGGTTTGGTTGCTCTATTTCTTGAGGTGTGAGGGGTTTCAGTACCATTCCCTTTTCACTGGAGTACAACACCATTTACTACTACGTGTGATCATACAGCGTGGGTTTTTCCCACATTCTGGGATGAGTTGCCTCAGTCCTCTTCAACAGTGACTCAGTGGATTGGTGCGTGATCACCCTGAGAGGCCCGGGGTGTTTCTCACATTCCTTCGTGATCCCTGGTAGAGTTCTTGTGGATTTTGTTTGACCAACCCATTAGGTGGGCACTGATCCTCTACCCAAGAGGTTGTTTCTAGAAGGGATGAGGTTGTTTCCAGTAGGGCTGATGATGTTTCCAACAGGGCTGAGGTTGGTACAAGCAGGGCTCACCAATTGTACCATCCAGCAGGGATGGCCAGTGGGTTACCATCCAGTAGGGATGGCCAGTTCATCAATGTTCACCTAGTAGTACAATACACCCGGGATGGCCAGAGCAGTTCCGGGATTACCTCCAAAGGGGCTGGGAAGTGGTCCCCGATGCCGGTCTTACCTCCAGTGGGGCTGGGAAGTGGTCCTCGATGCCGGGTTTACCTCATGTTGGGCGAGGAAGTGGTCCCTGATGATGGTTTCGAGCCTCCCTCCAATGGAGTACCCTTTTACGGGACTGGGCATTGGGACTCATCAACGACTATAGCCAGGTCTCCCTCCGGTGGTTTACCCTATTACAGTACTGGGCAGTGTGACACTCGTCGACTCTTTCTAGGTCTCCCTCTAGTGGGAACCCGTCGAATTGCAGGGATCACCCACCAGCCAGGCTGGGCAGGGGGTCACCTGTCGACGTTGAGGTGACCTCTCTACTGCGGGGCAGTGATGAGGTTTGGCTTGACGTTCCCCCATAATACTCATGTACGGGGGGTGCTTTTCCCACCGAGACACATCCTTGCGACACGACCAAAAATCATGCGGGTGAGTCAGTGCCACCCAAAGCGGATAGTGTCAAGGTGTGGCGATTTGATCCCCATGACACGTAGTTCAAGGAATACGTGTGGGAAGCTGGGCACCGATGGTGTTTACATTTGGGACTTTTGGATACTCACTATCTTGGGCTGAGCTACGGGATGGAGATCTCCTTATAACCTTGTTTGGGATTCTTTTTTGAGCCTAAGGATATATATATATATATAAATTGTTCCAGTGCCCACTTCTTGGGCTTGGTTACTCTCCCTCCAGGAGAGGCGAAGACGTGCGGGGTATTCCACGTGCTTTCCATGTCTAGCTTCCCATGGTTGGATTATTATACTCTCCTACAATAGGTAGCGACGACTCGACGAGAAGTTCATATTCACACCATTACCAGCTCCTTGTGTCTGGACGAGTCTACCTCCTTTCACATGTTGGTTTGAGAAGCACTCTATACTGTAGCCTTTTTTGCGCTTTCGGTTGTACTCATTTACATTCCCCTGTTCGATCTACTACTCACCCTTCGGTACCTCCTTTGTTGCACCCTCGAGCCTTTAGGGTATCCTACTGAGTATTTTTATTCTCACCCCTGCTTGGCCTTTGCCCGTATATGGTGTGCCCTTGCAGATGACAGACAGGATGGTCGTGACTTCAGTGGAGCTTAGGAGTTCGGGAGCTCAGACCGTGTGCGGTGGTCGGAGTCGGTTTCCAGGTGGGGGAAACTTTTAGTTGTTTTTATATTGTTTACCTGTTTCCAGGTTGTGGCACTTTTCTGGTTGGGCGCGTGTTTTTCCCCTTTTCTTTTTAGTTTACCTCAGCACTTGCTTGTACTGTTTAGAGGTCGATGCAATTTTGTGGTTTATTTATAGCAGTTGGTACATAACTTTTATTTTTTACTCTACACCTTTTCATTGAGTGTGTTGCGTGTGTGTGTGCAGGTACTCAGGCAAAGGCCTCCCCTAGTTGTTTAGCCTTCAGCTCTTGTCACCAACCCCTAGCCTATAGTGGCGGGCTTGGGGTAGTTATGGCTCGAGCCCGAGTAAGGTCAGGTCATGAAAACTGATTAAAGCATTTGTGCACCATGAACATAGTTTCGTAGGAAACCCATGTTCACTATCCTATGTTAACATAAAATTAAATTTGATTCTTTTATATTCTCATAAATGAATTTCACCAAACCAATATTACGATACATTTTTTGGATTGATTTTCTTCTTCATGTATCCATATTGTCATATTCAATAATGACACTCATGTATTTCATGAAATATTATATTATGTGTGCCATTACCCTATTATAAAATATTCTTCTCTTATTACCAGTAACATCCTCTTTTTGCTTCCTTGAAAACAATATCATAATTACATCAAATTTTGTTATAACCAAAGGTGATATCAAAGTAATTCCTCTATTATTTATTTATTTTATATTCGGTCATGTTCCATTAAGTGAATATAAATTATTATATCAATGTATTAAATGTAATTTATAATTATAATTATCACATTTATTTAAATTTACTAGAGAAATTATAGTCTAACAAATCTATTTGACATGGTATATTTTTTATATTTCATTAATTTAATATACATTGAGTCATATTTTCACCATTGATATTAACCATATATTATTTTATTGATTTTCCATGTTATGAAAAAATTTAATAATATTATAAAATGACATATCAAAATACTCATACAAACTAAATAATTATTATTTGGTCAATTGTGTAGAAATATGGAGGTCTTTAATATCCTTCTATTTTTATACATCTTTTTCTTTCAGTTGAGATTCTACTGTGAATAAATTTTTATTTTTGATTATATCCTCTATAATTAATATAGATTAAATATTCATACAGTATTTCTCTATCCATAAATACACATAATGTTTTATATGAACTGAAAAATGTATAAAAATAAAATTACAAAAAATAAATCCATCAATATGAAATGATAATTTTTTTATACATTAATAAAGTAACCATCATAGTTATATGATATCATTCATAATAGATTTATGTATTTTAATTCAATTATCATCATTAATTTTTTTTAATCAATAATTTTATCTCATAAAAATTTCTGATGAACCATCATGTTATATTTTTCATGTTTTTTAATAGATCTTCTATCTCATGATAAATTAAATTAATAATTTTTTAAATTTTAATTAATTTAAACATCGCATCACACACCATTTTTATCAAATCAACATTAATATCGAGATATTATGAATCTTTATATTCTATTTTAAAAAATCCTCAATATCCTTTAACTTTTTCCATTTATCACTACTTTATAATTTTTTAAATAGATGATAGTTGTTTTTTTCATCTAATAGATAGAGATTTTTCTGAGGAACATTATTTCACTTACCAATACCTGGATCCAAAGTTATATATTCCACAAAAAACAAACAAACATTCATCCATAATTGTATTATTAAATATTTTTTACTTAATATTCGTGCTGGTATTTGTTCACATCAACATGATTTTTCTGTGTGATTCAAAAAAAATTTCCATGACCCGCCATCACCAAGATGAGTGAAGGGACAACATATTTCCATACCGAACCTTCCTCAAGTTTAAGGACAGATAAAGACCCTCGAGACCAACCTTCAATAGGTCCCAGATTAGCATCTATAAGGGTATAGAATCACACGGAAAATGGAAGGCATTAACCATTTAATTTAATTGGAACAAAAGATAAGATAGTAAATCTCAAAAAAAACCAAAATTAGATATAACAATAAGGGAAAAAAATCCATACCCAAATGAATGTTCGAATAATAACTGCTATAAAAATTTAATAAAATCCAAACTATTGTACCAGAAGAAAAGAAAAGAAACAACATAAACGGTCCCAACGTCCGAAATAGTAGTGTCTGACACGGTCCTCGAAGTCTTCATGGAATCCTGGAAATAGTTTTACATACGTAGGGTGATTATATAGGTATAATCAGTAGGGAAAACCAAATGATCTCATAAAATATTTGGGTGCATTATAATACACCAGGAAAAAAAGGAGATAACCAAAGCCCCTAGGAAGGAAACTATCATATCAATCCTCAACCAGGCATACTCCCAAAATTACAGAAGTCAAGTTAAGTAATAGTAATAACATATCAATTTTTGGTTACCCAGATCCACTTTACCACTATTTATTAATGACATCATACGCATCAGAACTCCACCGCCATTGTCACTACAGTCCCACTGCCACACCCTGCCCGCACAATAGTGGGCTACCACAACCACACATCCCACTAGAAAACACATGGTCCACAACAACCACATGAAACTACGCCCACAAAAACCTTATCAAATAAAACTACCACCATACCTGAAGACACCTAGGACAGAACAACTACTTCCAATCCCGAAGACACCCGATCCTCATCCTGAAGACACTTGAGAAACAACCTGCCCACACACAACATGACCAACAATCAAAACATACCCGACCCAAAGAAAATAGGCCTAAAATGGACCTCCTCCCATCACAGCCTACCTGAATATTCTGAGGTAACTAGGGAAAGGGATCCGAAAAGGAGTTAATAACCATCCAAAATTTAGGTGTTGGAAAAAACACCCCCAAAAAATGTGGAGTTTGGCATGAAGTTCCAAATGGGTGGGGCGCGAATAAGAAACATAAGAACAAAATTATGCATAAAGGTAAACAAGCACGGATCCCAACCTTGGGGTTCCAAAACGAGCCCGTATTGAAACTCCATCTTTACTATTCATCCATAAGAAGCACCACAACTACAACCAAGTCATAATTCATTCCAGGAACACAATTCCCCTTTGACCTTGTTCTTGTTATCACATTCAAGTGGCTCCATTTAAATAATTATTTACTACCGAGATACTAACTGACATAACCACAATCAATGGAAGGAAAACCGGCAAAGCAATAATTTAATCATTCACACCTGGTTCTCTTGTAATGTCATATCTATAAATGGGATCCATGAGATTCCTCAATATACTATAATCAAAACAAGCCCCATCATATAGCCCTGGATGACCTCATATCCTCAAACCAAAAACTTCACCACAAAAGAGGATCCCTTCCCCATCCACTTCACCACACATGAATCAAGCAGAACAACAACTTGTCAGCAGAAGATATCTAAGGAGTGTTCATATTAGAATAAACCACCAATTTAGTATCGCCTTTCAGTTGCGTTAACCGGGGTGACCACAAAAATATTCTTATTCACTGTGCATCCATTTAATCAAACGAGTTTTTGTGACTAACTAGATTCCATGTTACATCCATTCAATCACATAATCATCCAAAAAATAGAGGTCCATTAGTGAAAATAATGGACCACCAATGGCCCTGAATTTCAATGGGCATAACATCACACAATTCACAACACATAAGAAATGATAAATGAGTACCGCTTCATCATCAATCACACCCCTTCATTCCATAAGAACCATTTATTATCAATTTTAAGGTGTCGTTTCTTCCTTCCCTGAAAAAAATATTATCATACCCACCCCGCATGACACACATTAAGAGAGACTAAGGAATAACCCTACTTGGATGATCAAAAATCAATGTTTTTATCCTCAGGCCAACAACTGGGGATGCATGAATTGTAGGGGAGGAACTCCAGGGACTCCATGTGTGAGTAGGAAAGGCTCCAGCATATGCACACAAATGGCCATGGGAAGGGGGAATCCAAATTGACCAAGGAAAGAAAAGAAAAATATCCTAGACGAATAAATATTTCATGTGAGATAAATAGAGATATCCTACAGGACATGAATTTTGAACAGTTTTAAAGGTGGATCATTGTTTTACCATGTTGTTGGACAGTACACGTGATAGAATTAATTGTTATTTTATAATTCTCATTGGAGAGGTGGCCATAACAGCTGTGTGTTAAAGGATTTCAATTAATGAGAGGAAAAAATGTCCCTTTAGGGTCCCCTAACTCTTATGGTATTTCAATAATTGTTTACGGGGCTAAAAATTGCCTAAACCCACATTAAAATGGTTAAAGGGCGTAAAAGTGGTGTTTTATGAGAATTGTGGAAGGAATAGCCCAACGACCCCATGTGTCACCGATCGGTGACACATTAATAAGGGACACACCGATCATTGACACAGGGATCAGGGACACACTGATCAGTGAGACACTGATCGGGAACGTGCCGATCAGGGAAAAACAAATCGAGGACCAGCCGATCGGGAAAAAACAGACCGGGGACACTCCGATTGGTGACACATAGATCAGTGACACAGAGATCGGTTTCAACAATTGGTGACACCCTGCCACGGGCACACCGCCCTCCAGACTTACTGATGGGGTCCAGGGCATCCCAAACACCAGAATTGGAAAAGTAATAGACTAGGAGGGTCCAGGCCATTATATTAGATACCTCTCAATCTATTCGCTTAATTGAGAATCAAAACAACACCCGATTCTATAGATATGGGTCCAAATAACCACCTTGAATGATACTTATCACGACCAAATCACCCTATACATCTAGGAACACCTCTCCCTCTAGAGATCACCCAAAAATATAATGTTCACACCATCCAGTCATATGGATTTGGGTGTCCCTTCCCCCATGTCATGATATTATCCTCTTTGGGTGGAACTGACTTACCCAAATGGGTTCAATCGAATCCAATTTAATGCATATTGATTAGGTATCATGTCTTCCCCTTTCCATTTTCAAGACTCTTCATACACACTCCGAGAAAAAAGAAAACCCAAAAATTCATTGTTAATAGGGTCAAACACTACATTACATACAAGAACAGAACAAAACAGAACAAAACACAAAACAAATCTGGAAACTAAGTACGCATATGTGCCTCCCATTTCTAGGTACTCTCCTCAAGTCCACCATGCCTTCACAACCCAGAAAACTAGGGAATGGTTCATCCACAATGTACCTTCAACTAATGATCCTCGATCTTCACTAGTATCTCTATGAATGTCGTACCATCATCGATGTCATAATTTCCCCGAATGAGGATGTGTTATTCATTGTATAGATATAGATAGAGTTCATAGATATGGAAAACTGCATGCATCCTCAGTATCGACAGTGGTAACTCCAGCTAATAAGCCACATAACTAACCTGTCGCAACACATCGAAGGGTCCGAAGAGTCTGGGAGAAATATTACTCCCCGTTTCCAACCTATGTAGCCCACACCAAGGGGATACCTTTAAGAACATGTGTTCCCCGAACTCGAAATCCCCGGGTCTCCTCCTATGACTGGAATATGACTTTTGTCGGTACTGATCCACATTAATGCTCTACCATATAAGCCGATCGTTTTCTATCGTGCTCTTCCCTACCTCCTTACTAAGAATACCTGTTTATCCGACCTCTTTCCATCAAATATGTGAGCAACACAGCCTCCCACAAAATGCTTCAAACGTATCCATGAAAACATATGGATGGTGCACTATATCTTCTCATCTGTATGGGGGTGGAAAGTAGTGATGAGGCATAAATGGGTTCCAAATGATTGTTTCAATACTCTCTAGACACATGATGTAATATAGGTATCCTAATCCGAGACTATGGACCTCTGAACTCCATGAAACTACACTACCTCATCCATATACTTATGTTCTATGGAATCCAACTTACTATATTCCTTGAGTTCATGGAAGTGAACTAAATTTATCAGTTGGTCCACCAAAATCTAGATAGCGTCACAACATCCTTGAACATTGGGTAGTCCTATGCCGAAATCCATCGTGATGTCGTGCCATGTCCACTTGGGGACATATAATTGTTGTAATTGACCTCATAGGACGCGGTGTTCAGCCATCACCTACTGAAACACGAAGGACAATTCCACAAACTCGTCCATTTCCCAATTCACTATAGGCCACCAAAACTGACCCCTAAATCCCCAATACATCTTGGAAACTCTTGGGCGAACCACTAGGGGTGAGTTGTGGAACTCACCAAAAACATCTCTCATGTTTTTTCCACAGAATGGAAATAATTCCATAAAAGTACATCTGATTATTCTCGCCTTACAAACATTATTATAAAGAATCAAACTGGCTAACACAATCACATAACACATCAACCTATATGTCCCCACTGGGAATCCCCCATCTATTGTAGCAGAGAGGACATCACTATCATCTAGAACATATATCGTATGTCATCCTCCACCCTTTAATCTAGGTGTAGGGAAGAAAAAATCTCCATTGCCTTCAAATCATATACCGAATCTCAAACCACATAATTTTGTGACTTCCTAATCAAGGCAATGACCATCACTTTCCCCTTTCCTAATGTGTAGGATATATTGAAGTAATAGTCTTGAAGAAACTCCATCCACCTATGCTAATGCAAGTTCATCACTCTCTAAGAGAAGATATACCACAAGCTCTGGTGACCTGTGATGACTACCATGCTCTCCAAAATTAGGTAATGTCTCCACAATTTTAGTATAAACACGACCGTCACATGCTCTAGATCATGGTTGGAATACTTGCTATCATAGAGAAGAAACTACCTAGACACATAAGAGATCACCCCAAATGTTGCATCAACACATAGCCTAAAACATAGCGTGAAGCATCACAGAACTCCTCAAACATCACCCCATCCCCTTGAAACCATAGCACCAGGACACTAACCAACTTCCCATTCAATTAATTGAAGGCTTCCTAACACTGCTCACTCTACACGAAGTCCTGGTCCCTTCTGGTCAAAGATGTCAAAGGAGCTACAACTTATGAGAAGTTTAACACGAACCTAAAATAATGTACTTCTAGAACTTAAAAAATATAAACCTCTATATCACTTTTTGGTGATTCTAAAGAAACAATAACTTTATCCTTTGATGGATAAACTAATACTCCTTACTCAGACACCACATGTCCAGGGTAGTGCGCATCTCCTTTCCAAGAGATTTCACTTGGACAACTTACCATAGATTTCATGATGTCGTAGGACCTCTAAAACCATTCTCATATGCTTGGCGTGGTCCTCCTATGATCATTAGTAGATCCAAATGTAGTCAATGAACACTACTATGATCCGGTCAAAATATTACCGGAAGATGGAGTTCATGTGCCCGATGAACACGGTTGGTGCGTTCGTAAAGCTGTATGACATGACCACGAACTCAAAGAGCCCATATATACACATGAAGGTAGTATTTGAGATGTCAGCCTCCTTCACCCTCAATTGGTGATTTCCTGGCCATAGGTAAATTTTGTATTACCATCATGCCCACTTCAACTAATCAAAAAGGTCGTGGAACCTAGGGAGTGGGTAACAATTATTGAACGTTACTTGGTTCAGCCTCTGGTAGTCTATACCTAGCCTAAACCACTGTTTGCCTTCTTCGCGAACCAGAAAAGAGCACCCCATGGTGATGCGCTTGGTCAGAAAAAACACTTCTTTATCAGATTGTGAATCTGAATCTGTTACCCCTGAAACACTGAAGGCATCACCCAATAGAGAGCAATCAAAATCGGACAGGGAATGGGTTTCAAGTGTATCCTATACTAAACATCATGTCGAGAGGGTAGATTCACCACCTATTCAAGGAGAATTTGCAGGAACTCATATACGATTACTAAGACATCCTCTATATCTGAGTCTGATGACTCCACTGACTGCTCGACAAACAAGGAAATAATAGGCTCTACTCACCGGCTTCCCTGCTTACAACTATGTTTGCTGATGAAAGCTACACACTGGCCTCCCATATCTAAGAACATCATCCTTATTTAGAATCATTTGATATTTCCACCCATGGAAAATAGTCAGTCTATGCCTAGAATGACATCATAAGGCTGCATCTCTTGAAAATGAAGGTCCCCACTAGACTTATGTGGTCCCAACATTAGTCTATATATTGGGAAAACATAAGATAAGTTTGTTTGAACTCCGACTGGAATACTCAAAACTAGGTATATGAGAAGTCTCTCTGCCCATATAACAATTAATGGGCTATACATGGTGAAATAAGGATTGTAATGCTCCTGAATCAAACATGGCATAGTAATGATTAATAAACAGTATGATCGTTCATCAAACAACCTTGGGCCCCACAGGAACTACTGTCTCTGCGACGTGCAACTTCCCACGAAAAGAACATTTACCCCTCCAATGTTAGCTACCTCCCTAACACACCATGGTATAGGTCCCTGATGAGCACCATTAGGTCGGCCTCCTCCTGCATGTTTTTCTCTCGGTGCATCGGGAGTTCACTGTCCCAGTTGTTTCTAGTGAAAGGGACTGGCCAGAAACATCTATTGCTTAGTAGGTGCAGAACCTGCTCACCCCCACTATACTGCGCTCGGTCTGTGCACTGATTCCGAAGGAGCCTATTACTACCACATATGAAGCATCTCAGCCCTGGGACCACAAGGATGGGGCGAAGTCTAAGAGATCGAAACTGGAACTGCTAGGGCATTCTTTACTTTGGCCGAATCATGGAAGGCTCTCATGCTGGAGGCTTTCTATTGATGGCCATCATCTATTTCTAGACCAACTGGAACACTTATCACATCACATATCCCATCATGTGCAATCTCTCTACCACATCGACCTTCTTTTGGACCTCCTTGTACATCGATATGGTGATGGGAGGAACATCATACTAAATAAAATGTCAGAGTGCCTCCTCTAAACATCTCACCCGAGACTCTCATCCAGAAAAATGTTCAGATCAAAATGATGGAGATCCTTGAACTTGATCCCCAACTCCCTCACTGACATGCTACCATGACAAATGGAGAGTAACTCCTTCATCTTAAAAGAGAGGAATTCCATCTGGAACTCCCTCTCGATGTCAGCCTATGAATCCTCAGTCTCCCTCATCTCCCCATGACATAGAGTCCACCACTGACGTACCACTCCCCACATCTATCATACTTCCATATGAACCCAGTACTCTATTGGAGCCCGAATCAAGCTGAAATCTCTCACCAACTCCTCAAGCCAGCTCTCTGTCTCCAGGTCTAAGATGCTTCCCACGTACTTCCCATGGGGATATCACTGAATGGAATGAAGCATATTCTACCACTAGTTATCCCTTTCCTCTTAATTATCCCTCTGCTGATTAGCTATATCAGCCTCTTGGGCCTTGATCACCCTCACTACTTGTTGTTGTCTTCTGGGTTCCATAGCTTCATGGTAAAAAAAGGATTGACTATTCCCGACTACTGTAGAATATTGGTCTTAAATTTAATTAAACATTTTATTTATTTTAGATCATTAAAACACCCAGGATGCATAGGAAAACAAGTCATTATTATGCATGTAACTTTCCTAGAGTCAGCCTCGAGTCATTGCATCGGATCATGGGGGGGGGGCTAAAATACTGTGACCAATCCAGTATTCCCTAGCCTATTTCCCACACCATGATTTCATATCACTGTTTCCCTGCCATCACATGCAATTCTTATTTTTCCTATCCCCGAGCTTCATCCTATCATTCATCCTTTTCCTCTGATACCATTTGTTCATGACATTCCATCACCATGATGCTGTAAGGGATAATAGATTGCACGACCATCCCTTCCTAAAGATGAAGGAGATTTAATGAACCTCATGACTTTCCTTCAATAGGTCCAAGAGTGGTGACTAGAACCAAGTGTACAAAGTCACATGCAAAAAGGAAGGAATTAACCTTTTGTATAGTAGGATCTAGATATAAGATAATAAATCCCATAAAATAACAAAATATGAAGTAAAAGTAAGGCTAAAAAATCCATAGACATATGCATGTTCAAATAATAATTACTACAAAAATACAAGAAACTCAAAAGGAATGTACCATAAGAAATGAAATGAAGCAACATAAAAAGACCCAATTTCCAAACATTTAGGGTCCAACACGGTCCAAAATGTCCTCCTGGAAACATGAAAATAGTTCTATATACATAGGGTGAGTATAGAAGTATGCTCAGTAGGGAACACCAAAAGCTCTCCTGCACAAGTGGGGAAGCATTCTAATACCCCGTGAAAAAATGAGATAACCAAAGAACCTAGCAAGGAAACTATCCACCCAAACCTCACCAAGGCACACAATCTAAATAATAGAAATTAAGTAAAGTTATATTAATAATACATCAATGTTTGTGTACCCCTCACTAATTCCCCACTGGTTATTTAATACATCATACGCGTCAGACCTCCCCCTACATTCTCACCACTGTCCCACTTCCATTTCCTACCCACAAACACTAGGGAAACAACCACCAGATGTAACCAAGCCTGCAGACACATGGTCCCAAACAACTATGGCCACACCCAAAGACACCTAGGATAGAACAACTATGACCATGCCCGAAGACACCTAGGCCTCATTATGAAGAAACTTGAAAAAAAACGTACCTACACACACAGGTGCGATCTACCACAATGTACCCGACCCGAATAATCTGGGGCTATAATGGACCTTAGGCCTTCAATGTCTGCTCCAAGAGTCTTGGCCTACTTGAGAAAGGGAAAAGAAAATGAGTTAATAAGCAGTGAATCATAGTAGTGTTGGGAAAGACACCATCCCCCATGAAATGGGGGTGTTCGACACGAAGTTACCAACATGGTTGGGGCACGAATAAGAATCATAAGAACTAAATTATACATATATGTAAACAAGAATTCATCCTAACCTAACGGTTCCAATGCCAACCCATACAAAAACACTCTCGTTACTTTTTATTCATACAAAGCACCACAACCACAACCAAGCCAAAACTCATTTCTAGAAGAAAATTCCCCATTAAACTCGTTCTTGTTATCACATTAAAATTGTTCCATGTAAATAATACTTCACCACTAGACAAATAACATGCATAGCTACAAGCCATGGAAGAAAAAATAGCCAAGCTACAATTTAAGCATTCACACCCGGTTCTCATCTAATTTCAAAAAAAAAACAAAATGTATCCATGGGATCCCTCGAAGTACTGGAACCAAACCATGCCCCAAAATATGTACCCAGACAGCCTCAGATCCATAAAAATAGTTCACCACAATAGGGGATCCCATCCCCATCCACATCACCCAAAAAGCATTATGTAGAACAATCACAGGTCACTGGAATAGAGTTAGGGAGTTTTCATATTTGAATACACAATTAATTTGGTCTCATCATTCTTTTTGGTCAACCAGGGTGACCAAAAAAGGATTCTCATTCATTGGGAATTCATTTAATCGACTGAGTATACATGATTAACTGGATTCCATGTTACAACCATTGAATCACATAATTATAAAAGAAACTGAGGTTCATTAGTTTGAAATAAAGTATGACCAACTGCAATGGTTTTCAATGTACACAAGCCCTTACAATTCACAACATATAAGCAAAGATAAAAGAGTAAAGCTACCGCAAAAAAAACACTCATTCTTTAAAAAAATTTATTATATTTTTTATATTCTGGTTTAATAAATCCTTGAAAGAAACATTATCCTATCCACTCCAAATGATACATATTAAGAGATGCGAAGGAAAACCCCTATCTAGATAATAAACGATCGATGTTTTTCTCCTTGGGCCATTAATTGGGGATGCATGACTTGTATGGGAGGATCTTTGAGGATTCCAGGAGTGAGTAGGAATGGTTCCAGCATAGGCTCACCACTGGCCATGGAAAGGGGGACTCCAAACAGACAAAGGAATAATAATAAAACTAGCCTAAAAGAAGAAATAATTCTCGATTGATAAAAGGTGAGATCATGGAGGTACGAGATATGAATTTTTAATGGCAATAACGGTGGATCGTGGTTTCACCATTCGGTTGGACGGTTACACTTGATGGAATTAATTATTATTTATTAATTCTCATCAGAGTGGTGGACATAACAACTGTGAATTAAAGGATTTCATTTAATGGGAGGAAAACATGCCCATTGAGGGTCACCCCACACTTAGGGTATTTTAAAAAATTATTAGGGGGATAAAATTGGACTTAATCTATATTAAAAATCTCAATACACATAAAAGAGGCATTTTGGAAATCTTGCGAAGGAAAACCATGACAATCCCCGGTGGCACCGATCGGTGACACACTGATCGAAGACACAGTAATCGGTGATGCACAGATCGGTGTCACCGATAGGTGACACCACAATGATACCCTACCACCAACATGCCACCATTAAGAGTTACTAATGTGTTCAAGTGTGTCCCAAACACCAGAATTGGCAATTTAATGGTCCAGGAGGGTTCGAGCCATATTTTTTTATTCTTCTTTATGTTGGATGATTTCATCTTAAATGAATATAAAACAACGCGAAACAATTCATAAAACATATTAAGCAATATTATATAACACTAAAGTCAATAAAAATTATGATTTATCTTTTGATTATTTAAGAAAAAAATAATCCCCACTTGAACATTGTTCATCCTTATGAAAATAAGTAAAATACACTTTTTTAGAATCATCATTATGAATATTATAATATACTCCAATGTTGTAGGTTTTTTTACCTTTTAATTAGGTCATTTATTCACTGGTTCTATTCCATCAATTCAAGATCAAAATTTTATAAGATTATTCAATGTGTATGTTTGGTTTAGTTCCACTTTATATAAGAGTGGTGTGTTCTCTTTATTACCTAAAATGAAATCTTCACATCGATATACAAGAAAATTCATCAAAAAAAGTTATTCTTTTTTTTATCATTAACTAGTTGTGGATCCAAATTTACTTTTACCATTGATGATATCACCCCTATTTTCAGTTATCTAATTTTTTTTATATTTTTAAATATTTGGTATGATATATAATCTTTATTGGAATTTATAAGGTACTCAAAAGTTTCATCAATTTGACAATTCATAATGCTTTCACTAGAATAAAAACATGACATGATGTTTTTTAAATTATTGGTAATATTATGATAAGTAAAATGTTGTATTGTGATACCAGTTATTATTCCAAAATAATCAGTTCTTGTAAACTGAGATGGGGTGGGGTGAATCATTATTGTAATATATTTACTTATTATAAGTATTTCATTTCTCAAAACCAGCTATTATAGGGAATATATATTTAACTCTAATCTTACACTCATCCAACATGATTTATATAATGATAAAAGGAATCTATGAACACAGTATATATATATATATATATATATATATATGAGGTTCACCCATAATGAAGGATTTTGTATGTGTTGTATGTTGGTTGTTATACTAAGCAATTAAAACTGTTATTTTATTATCAAGAATAAAAAAAGGGTAATATGGGGACATAGAACCCTTATATAAAACAAGAAATAAACTAATATAGAAAACATATACCTCAACAAGAACCCATTTTTTGTTTTTCATAGACATTGGAAGAAACTATGTTTGTTCATCAAAACACATTTCGTTGGGTCTCCCAGAAGTTATATTAGTAATATAATTTTTTTACTCTTTAAGAATTAATTATATTCTTCCTTATATCCCAATTTTAACCGTATATTTTTTGGTTCAATATATTTATTCAATAAAAAATGTCCACTTTATTAATCAATATTTGTATTAAATATTTAACTCACTCTAATTATTTTATTCATACTTCAAGGATATAGTTATTAGGTAATTGAGTGATTTGATATCATAGTTTCTATTTATTCTTTTAAATACAACATCATCAATATATCTAAACATATTTTAATTGACACATAATTTTACTTATAAACTCTACAAATGACACATTAATATTTTCTCTATATTTTGTGATGAAAATATTCCATAAACATATATGTGTGATATTCATTAAAATTCTTCATTCTATTTCACTAATAAAATATAATCCAAAATAAAATAAAAATAATCTTATAATATATTGTATGTTATATTATTATTCACTCATCCTCAAATATAGTTTATATAATTTATTATTCTTCTCATATATTTTTCCCCAATATTTATCTTCTTCTTCGGATTTATATTCCACAAAATCCATAACATGTTTTCCATTAATGAATACTTATACATAATAAAAATATCTTTTTCTAAATCATTATCTCATGGGTTAATCACCTTTTTCAAATTTATAATCCAATATCATTCCGTATCGTGGATCTATTAATAGAGAATGTAGATGTTTAATCCATAAATAACAATATGAAAATCATATAATTTAATTTTAAATGAAATATTGGAACTCTTTTAACTCTTATGTGAATTTCAAAAGAATATTACACATTAATTATAATTTTTAGGTTAATATTATACAACATTAGAATAATTAATACATGGATATTATTTACTGATATGTATTCTATGAAAAATCACATTTATTATAATATTGAATAAAATATAATCTAACAAATGTAGTGAAACATTGACTTTATTCTGACATATAACCGTGTTCACCTTTGATTTCCATGAGTTACTCTTATATACCCTTTATAAACATAGATATATTCATATATATCTCTACGTTACAATTAAATTATATATGATTATAATTATATATTAGTAACCAATAATATGATACTTGGATGTTAACAACTAATGTCTCATTGAATTTTAAAAACTCTACATAACATAGCCTCATAATTGAATATTCCCCCAATTGGATATCCAAATGTATTATAAGTTCCATATTCATCGTAAATAACAAGTAAATATAGTCTTTATCCCCAACCACACTAATTCAACCATATAAACAACCCACACATTGTAATCTAGTTATCAAAAATCTCATGGATTTATTCAACAACTAAAAACTAGTATATACCTCTGAATTATTTTTAGTTGTATATATGTGATCACATTTATCTTTTGGACCATACAAACCCCATCGAGTATATAAGTGATATCACACTATCGTAATTTATTTATATATTATTAAAACAACAAAAAATGTATAATTAATGGTACTTATATAAAATTTCAATTAATTTAGTTCCTATTTATATAATTAATCTATCAAAAATATCATAAATAATGAAATATATACTTATTATTTATAAATGATCATTATTTGTAAATCATTGATGGGTCTTCACCATTGCAATCAACTATTATTATATTTCGTTATGAAATGGAATTATCTAATCATTATAAGCTTATAATGTTAAGTAGTATCAACAATCAATTGAACACATATCAGTATATCAATATCCAAAACTATATAGATCCAAGAAACATTAATTATTTATTACACACACCATGTCATTATAATTTGTTTTAATTTTTTGAAGATTAGTCCCCAACCATCAACCAAAATTTTAAATCATTATCAGATAAATAACCTTCATATTAGTCTAATAAATAATAGATAATAGATATAAATTTATCAACACAAACTAAGAGATGAATCTATCTCACTAATCACTTCACAAATATATATATATATATATATATATTACTCCAATATGCTTATCCAATTACATATACTAATGGATTAATATATCCTCCAATATAATGGTATTAATCCACTTCAGTAAATATATATATCTTAATAAATATTTCAATCACAGATTATTGACAACAAAATCAAAAAATCATTATCTAATGTGTTGAGAAAATAAATAGGATCACAAATTATCATATATAGAATCTCTATAACATTTAAAATCCTTATATGTTTGTTAATCAATTCATTATTCTAATTTAATCAATATTTTGTTATAATCTATGTTTTATACATTTCATTGAATGAGTAAAAAATCACATAGCTTTAGAACATTACTACATTTCACAATAAAATACTTACAATAAAAAGACAAAGACTAGCATGAATCTATAGGTAATATACTCATCCTAAAAAATGGCTATTTTATAACACTTACCTACCATCTGTGAGAAAATATTATTATGAAGGGAACTATTATAGATATATATAGTCTCAATGATATAAATAAATTCCTACCAACATATTCCAATAAATTCATCAAAATATGAAATTCGGATCACACACTAATATTGTTCCAATCTTGAAATTAGTCTTATAAAATAAGTTATTAACATAAAAATTCTTAGACACCATGAAGGCCTCTAAATTACAATCAATACATGGTATAGAAGTATGTAATGGTCCGTAGAAGAATCATATTGCATCCATATATAAAAATTCATGGAACATCAAAAAGTTGAGATCAAGTCATATTAAATTGAAAATAAAATATAGAAGATCCCAGATTGAATGATAAAACATTCTTGATAAATCAATAACATGTTATGTTTATAATACAATGAAGAGTGAAATTATAGAAGAATCCATTGGAATATCGATAATTATTAATCATTGAATAGATCCTATATAAAAAAATCTGTTTTCATAGAGTTAATTTATCTATGATTATATGAAATATAGATAAATAAATATTTGATTTAATTATTACCTAATGTACTAATGTTAGTATATAAAAACCCAGAGTAAATATATTAAAATATGTAAGCTTCATCAACCAAGGATGAATTTTATATCTTATTATGTAGATCTCTAACACCCATAACACTATATCAATGTTTTTTACGAAACTAAAATTAATATTACATGAATATGACCACACCCTCCACCATATATCATAGTCAAATTAGTTGATATAACTATATTGTAAGTTGATTATTTTATATCATCTCCTTGATTAATAATTTAACAAAGTGTGTCCCTTAAATCCCACATCCATAAAGTCACGAGTTAGTAACCTGAACATAGGGTATAAATCTCATATATGACAATATTTATGGTAACATTAATTGAGAATATAAAAATATCATAACACATAACCCTTATATATTTCACAAAACTGATAATAATTTCATGAAATTTATATAATACTATAAAATAAAGAAAATCATTTATCCTTGATTGAAAATGAAAATACGATCTAATAGTATAATAATACCCAATAATGAATAAATAATATGAAACAAAATCAAAATAAAGAGAGCGATAACTGAGATGAAGTTACTACTGATCCCAATAAATGAAAATAATCCAATAAAACATGTATTCAATAATGGTACTCAAAAAATTGACAAACACTAATATCCTACTATTATGCTCAATCACTGAGTTAATATCACTGAAAAACTATGGACATAATCCATAAAACAAATATATAAATGTACATTTCTATATACCAACATATTTGTTATGGTATATCCTGATGGTGAAAATCTAATTAATTATCAAGAGTTTATAAAAACTATATTAATAAAATAAATATACATACTAACTTCTTGACCAAAAATTATCCCCCAGATAAATGTAATGTAAAATTTGAACTACTGAACTATCATAACTCCAATCCTCGTAAAATACATAAAAAGGTGAACTAAATTCTAAAATTCCATGTTGATTTATTAATAAATGAATAAATTTTATTATTCAATTCCAATTATTAATACATTTCTCACTAAAAAATTAATGAATACAAATAAAAAAACACAAAGATTTCATATTAAATTATCCCCTCATAGAAAAACTATCATTACAAGCATCCACATCCACAATGTATAACATACTATCACCCACCACTTTCATTATCACCCCACCCCAAATTAATATATATACCTGTGTCAAAACATAATAGAAAAATCCATATTTAATTTATTTAAAATTCATACTAATCAGTGGGCTGATTAATAGATGAAAAATATATCAATTTAATTACTCTTCTCACCAAAATAAATTTTTAGACACCCCAAGAAACTAACCCTCTATTGGTTACTGAATATAAAATTGTACTTTAATCACTAAAATAACCTCAAAACTAAAGTATAATATCTTACATATAACATTGTACCTCATATTAATCTACTTTTATATATCATATTTATAATATCAGTGTTACTTTATTAAATAAGTGTGATATCAATGTCATTAATTTATTTCAAATAATAACATTCTAATGGATCTCTTAATCACTTTTACAACAAAGTAGAGTAATTTTTTTGAGCTATCTGAAATCTACTGTCAACCCATTCAGATACCCCTAAATAGAATAATATAAACATCATCATCATCACAAATATTTCACAAAATTATAAATCTAATTATTTTATAGAATTTATCTCTATATTTTAATACTCAATTGTCAATAACAATAGTAATTTACAAATCTATCTAGTGTCATAAAAATTATTTATAACATCATAGCCACGTAGAAAAATACTATATAAATAACCATCCATAAAGGTACCATAATATGACTAAAGTTGTAACACCCCAAGTTAATAATGATTATGCCATTTTTATATTTATCCCTATTTGTGAATAAAATTTTAATATTAATTTAAAAGGAACACTATGCTCGATGTCTTACCCAATACGCTACAACGTGTTCCTTTGATATCTTTTGGTGCACTCTAATAATAAAGTAATTTTATTGTAAATGGTAGTTAACACCTAGCGGTTGTAATGGCGGGAATGAACAGAACTAACTAAAAAATGATTATATATGTTTGTCAAATATTTTTAATTTTTACAATAAATTCTAGAGGATTAAAAATGCGAATGAATCCAATTTTAAGCGTAAACATTCTAATATTCTTTAAAAGGACGATTAACCGCCTTTTGATGGGGAACCTATTTTAAATCCACTTTTTGACAATTTTATGTGTTATATTTGTCAAAATAAAATTCTTCATTAAAATAGGAACATCAAAATTTACTTTGTGTAATTTTTTTGTTATTTTTATGATAAAGTTCATTTTCAATGAAAAAGTGAAAAATATTGTATTTTTATTCAAAATCTATATTTAATATAATTTATTTATATGATTAGATCATATTTTTTATTTGGTTTTAATGTGAAATTATAATATATTTTTATAATTTAATCCAATGGTGGTCATTGGAATTAATTTAAATTTGAAATTGGACTTAAACTAGTGTCAATATTTTAATAGATATTGTTTCTTAAAAACACGCTATTTGTTTTGACAACGGGAATTAATTATTATATTAATTAATGAATCTTATATGTTTTGAATTTTGTAAAATAGACATCATTTTTTAATTCAGAATATCAAATATAGGTTAGGGTTAATTTTTGGTACTTTTCTGAAAAACTTCAGTTTTTGATGAATAGTGAAACCACTAAGTGGTAGTTTAAAAACTGATATTTCGTTTAAATGAAACTTTACCACTTCTGTGATTTGAATTTCAAAAATTTGATAGACATGGTTGTAATTAGGAAGTAAAATGTGGTTCAATGGGGTTAAAATAATTTTTTGGTGAATAGTAACTTTTAAGTTTTTTATCGCGATTAGAGGTAATTAGTGTAATTTATGGTAAAAATATTTTATTAATAATATGAAATGACCATGAAAGATATCCTACCTGTATTTGATGTGTAATGGACGACCATGAAAATCCATGGGTCAACTTTGGGACCCCATGGAGCCACTTGGGAAAGAAAATTACATTAATAACTTTTTATTTAAAGTTAAAATTAAAATGTCACGAACATGTGTTGTTTTACTGAGAAAAACTTTAAATGTGGTTATACAAGTCATATTTTTGACTATAAATATTCATTAGAAATATAAAAAGATTTCCTAAATCATGAATTTTTTTTATAATTTTTAGACATTATATAAATTAAATTAGTTATGACACCATGATGATGCAGTGATTACCACATTATTTAATGATTTAAATAAAATGAAAATATAATGTAAAATCAAAGACCTACACTTGTCAAAAACCTATTGGATGTGTGGATTTCGAACGATTATCACCGTATCCTCGATATATATAATTTTAGGACCTTTAAAATTCGATAATAATTATATAATAATGTTTCTTTTCATGATGTTCCAAGACTGCCCATCCTCTCCTCTTATAAAAGGCCCCCATCTCTACCACCATACACACACCTCTAAAGAATTTTGATCGACCAACCCCTGCCCATTTTTTCTCTAAAAATCCCTCTATTACTCCTAGAAGCCTCACCTTAGGATGAAGGCTTTCCATGGAAGCCTTTGTACTCAAATCAAAAAGAGTTACCCGATTTAATGGCAGTGTCTTCTCTGGTGTTCTTATGTTTTATTTTGCTTCTCCATCCCCCAAAAATCTTTTTATTCCTTTATTTTGTAACAACACCAGTATATTCAATATACTAGGATGTTTTTATGAGAATTATTAGAGCTAAACCTACACAAACCTTCATCTAATGGTTAAATAACATACTGTTTCTGTGGTTGGCGATTTTCTGACTCACGAAACGATGATTGTTCAATCTTCTTTTAACACCTTTAAAGGTATCCATTATGATGTCACTGTATTTTATATATGATATATATGGTATTTATGTTTAATATATTCTTCTGTATTTTATATTTAAAACATACCTTTATTCTATGCATGTTGTGAAAATTCGATAATTTCATATGAGGAAATGTGGACTACCGCCCCCTCAAGTGATTTGACTCGTTCATGCAATACATGGAATGTATAAATAATGAAATTAATGAACATATGTGACCAATATAAAATATATATTATACTGGAATTATAATATATATATCTCTCATTTATTTTTAATTCCATTAATATGTCAAAAAAATGAAAGTAACGTTCACGCGTACGTACGACCAACCATCTCTATGAACGGTGTTTTTCATTTTTTATCTCCAAATGTTCTGTAAAAGTATAAAATGAATATGTAGTGGATATATATCGTATTTTAATCATTCATAATATTATTTAAATGATTTACTTATAACTGAATGGGAATCATTTTCAAACAAGTTCATTTTTTTACTCATGTACCAAACATCGGCAAAAACGTCTGAAATGAACTAACATTATTAAAAAATTAATAAAACATTATAATATGTGTTATGAACTGAATAATAATCATTAATGTATGTCCTTAAGCAATTATAAATTGACCAATGTTTATTATTCAAGAATATAAATAAATGAACAAGACAAATCATACTTGAGGTAAGGGATCCTACCCCTCTCATTCTTTTTAAGTACACACTTTTTTGTCTTTCCTTTTAAGATCATATTTATTATGATTGGTATGATTTATTATATTACTCTTACATTAATTTTTTATGTTCATATGACGAGAGACCCTATTTTCTCTCATCAATCCATTTTTGAAGTTTTCAGTGGCGTCGTTAGGCTGTCGAATTTTCGTAAGAGATCCAATCTCTCTCTTATTATGTACTCTCCTTTATGTAAAATATTTTAATCTCCTCTTTTTTATGTTGGATGATGTCCTTTCATATTCATCTTGATTTAAATTTTATGTTAATAGGATGAGTGACCCTATTTTATCTCATCAATCCATTTTTGGATGTTTTAAGTGGCGTCGTTAGGCTGCCGAGTTTTATTAAGGGGTTTTTCATCTCACGTTTATTCCTGTGATATTTATGCTACATTTTATACAATTTCCATTGAGTGGTATATTTACATCCCATTAATCTACTCATTGTGTAATATACTTTCGTTTATGATTATTTACATCAATGTTGTATTGTCCTTCTTTCATGGGGTGTATGTTTCGAAAGATACCCAAGTCGGTAAGGGAACCCTTCACCCTCCTCTTTTTAAAAGACTTCTTTTTGTTGGGTATTTTAATTTACATATTGTTATGATGGTATATGTTCTTATATATATTTATTGATGTAAATTTTATGTCCAACTGATGAGATACCATTTTCTCTCTCATCAACTCATTTTTATGAATTTTAAAGTGATGACGTTAGGCTATCGAATTTTTGCAAGGGAACTTCTTAACCCAATTTTGAGTATTTGGGATAAACTTGTACTCCTTGAATATGTCGTTTTATGAATATTATTGATAGACATCTGATTGTTTTACACTTAATATCCACTTATATTTGGTGTATTCGTTTGTCACACATAATTATGCAATTGATTTATCCTTAATCGAAAGATACCGCCTTTGTAAGGGACTTCGTCTCAATATCCTTTCATTGAGGAATATTTTGTTCTTATACAAGACTTCATTTTTTAAGGTGTATAAACCCCTTTGAATTTTATTTTTATTCAAAAGGAATCTTTTTCTACGAAGTGTTTTACCAAACGACAAAAAGGAATGCTTCTTATAATGTACGCAGTGACAACGACCTTTTCTGCCATCATGAGTATTATTTGGTCTTTGACTTTCTCAACAAACTGTAATGTTTATAAAATGAAATAAATACCATATACTCGTTTATGTATTTTGGTATTGAAAATGGTTTTTATAACGGATTTTTTATGTCAATATATTTAAGTGATATATTGTGATCGAAATGTGGAAATGTTTTCTTTCAATTATATTTGTACTATGTCTTATGATTTTATAATGGTACTTGGACATTTGACGTGTGTTTAAGTGATAAACCATATGACAGGTGGTGCCATGAATACCAGGATGGGTGGTTACATTATAACCTCCAATTTATTGGTCATAGAAGTTGGCCGTATGGCTATTCCATTATGTGATATGTGTGGAAGTCGAACGTATGGTTATTCCATTTATGTATGTTTATGTCCCAAGTTACCTTTATATGTTATGTGTATTTATATGGGTTTTATGGTAATAATTTGTTTAAAAAAGGGTAATTAATAATATTTTATTCATTGAAGAGTTTATACTATTTCATAAAGGTGAAAAGTATTACTTTGATAATGTATTCATGGATTACTTGTTGTTTTGAAAACTAATAGTTTTCCTTCTTTGTGTATCCCTTAAAAATGTTTTTATGCTCACCCAAAGTTTTTTTTGAACTGTTTTTCATAGGGATTAATGTGGAATAGGATCAATTATGGGAACAAGGAAACGTCGTGCTATCTAAAACATGGAACTAGACAAGGTTCTTTTTAAGAGTTTTTATTTTATGGAAACATAGTAGAAGTGTCTACTTTGTAATCTACTGAGATGTAATAGTTCTGTCCTAATTCTCTAAAACTCTAAACATGAAAAGATCCTCTATGTAAATTATTCATTTAATTCAAAACTAATTAATGTTTAAGGCTGGGGCCTTATAGTTGGTATCATAGGTCGGTTTAGATAACTTAATAGGTTTGAGTGTTGTTTAAGAATAAGTGACAAGTTGTGTATAACCAAAATGGTTATTATATTAGATAGAGTTATTGTTATTTATGAATGTTGGAATGTGTTTGAGATAACTTGGATAACTATATCTTAGTGTTTATCTTAATATTTAGTACATGATGATTTTTTTGATATACTCACTCTAACCTATTTGGTTTTAGTAAATGGATAGATCTAGCAGGCACCAAAGTGAAAATGGGTTTGAAGGAAACTGTTGTGGTTCTCTGATTAAGAGACTGGATGAAATGGGGGATTCAATGAGAAATCTCATGTTCATTATAAACCAACTATCAGGAGTCATGATCAACCACTTGAACCTTGGTGAGTTATCTAATGCATCATGTGTGAGAGAACAAACTCAATGTGGAAGTTCATGAAATAATTATAAAGGTAACCATTACGGTTTATATGATCCGTACTTTTGAGGTGATTATGGGTTACTATATGTTATGATGGAATATGAAAGACATGAGTTAAACATTAGGTTAAATTATGTTATGGTTATTTTTGATGATTTTATCTCATTTTGGGGAATGTTTTAATAATTATGTAGTTTTTGAAAAAGGACAACACACAGACCGTGTGACAACCCATTGCGTTGGACAAAGCTGTGGGAATCAAACCCACACCCAAAGTGTGACTACTCTTTATCGCCTACCGCAGGACTACGTGAAGTCCCTGGTTGGTTTGACTAATTATTTTTAGTTAGATGATTTTATTAATCAAGAGTAAGTTTATTTTGGGTTATCTATAGAAATTATTGACTTATCATGAAGTATATATGATTAGGTTAATTTCTTTTCAATAAGATACATTAAGAGAAGCTGATGTTATTTGGAGAAAAATGGTATGATTTACCTCAGAATACTATGTGATTAAATCCTTCCTAGATTTTGGTTTCAATCTTAGTTTTGTTTACATTGAAGAATTTTAAACATAGATGTTTATTGGATGGTCTTTGTTGAACTTTGGGTATAGTTTGACAAATTTTAGAGATTATGAATAGATTTTATTTTTATAAAGGCTTACCCTTTTCAAGATTATCTGGTCTTGTTCTAACAATTTTGGTTTTGGTAAGGGTCTAAAGACATTGGAAATATATAGTTCTCTTTTTTCGATTAGGTGATTCTCTATAAGTTGATTATAGTACTGTTAATGTGAACAAGTCTTCCTAAATACTAATCATTTTGGGAAAGTATGAGTTTTTGTATGAAATCTAGTTAAATTTGAAAGTCAACATGAAAAGTAAGTATGTTTCCATAAGACCAAAAATAAATTCATCAATGAAAACTAACTTAAAACAAAAATGTTGTCTATTAACTTTTCATACTGGGGAATCTAATACCATTTAACCCACCACAAGTTTGTGATTTTCTTCTGGTTAACTTTCTCCTAAAATGTTTTCAATCACTCTCCCTCAGAACATGACCCTTTGCTTTTTCTTCCATATCAATGTTTTCTTACATGGAATCCAAGTATTGGTTAACTGAGGTGACCTCTCTACTTCTCTTTCTTTCATTCAAAGTGATTTTTTATCGACTCTTGATCCGATGGGGGACATTCAATGAAGTTTCCGAGCCCAATTTTAAAATTGTGAGGACACAATTCCCAAAAGGGGGGACTAATGTAACACCCCAGGTGAATAACAAATATGAAATTTTTATATTTTTCCCTATTAATGAATAAAATGTTAATATTAATTTAAAAGGGACGCTATGCTCGATGGCTTACCCAATACGAAACAATGAGTTCCTTTTACATCTTACGTTGCACTCTAATAATAAAATAATTTTTTTAATGGTAGTTAACACCTAGCTGTTGTAATGACGGAAATGAATCAAACTAACTAAAAAATGATTATACATGTTTGTCAAATATTTTTACTTTTTACAATAAACTTTAGAGGATTAAAAATGAGAATAAATCGAATTATAAATGTAAACATTCTAATATTCTTTAAAAGGTCGATTAACCGCCTTTTGTTGGAAAACCTATTTAAATCAACATTTTGAAAATTTTATGTGTTATATTTGACAAAATAAAATTCTTCTTTAAAATTGGGACATCAAAATTTATAATTGTGTAAATTTTTGGTATTTTTACGATAAAGTTCATTTTTAATGAATTTGTGAAAAATGTTGTATTTTTATTCAAAATATCTTTTTAATATAATTTATTTATATTAATAGATCATCAATTGAATTGGTTTTGAAGTTTAATTAGAATATATTTTTACCATTTAATCCAATGGTGGTCATTGGAACTAATTTCAATTTGAAATTGGACTTACACTAGTGTCAATCATTTAATAGATATTGTTTCTTAAAAACACCATATTTGTTTTGATAGCGAGAATTAATTATTAGATTAATTAATGAAAATTATATGTTTTTAATTATTTAAAATATAAATCCTTTTTTAATTCATAATATAAAATAAATCATAGGGTGAATTGTTGTTATTTTTTTGAAAAACATCAATTTTTGATGAATAGTGAAACCAATAAGTGGCAGTTTAAAAACTGATTTTTCATTTTAATAAAACACTACCACTTTTGTGATTTGAATTTATACAATCCTACATACATGGTTGTCATTAGAATGTAATATTTGGTTCAATGGGATTAAAATAATTTTTTGTTGAATAGTACCTTTTTTGTTTTTAATCGCGATTAGAGGTAACTCGTGTAATTTAAGATAAAAATAATGTTTTAATAATATGAAATTACCATGAAACATGTCATAATCTTATTGGATGTGTCATGGCCGACCATGAAAATCTATGGGTCAACTTGGGGACCCCATGGAGCCACTTTGGTAGGAAAATGACATTAATAATATTTTATTTAAAGTTAAAATTAAAATGTCACAAACATGTGTTGTTTTACTAAAAAAAAATTTACATGGGGTTATACAAGTAATATTTTTTACTATAAATACTCATTAAAAATATAAAAATGTTTCCTACATCATGATATTTTTTTTATAATTATTAGACATTAAATAAATTAAATTATTTATTACACCATGATGATGTAGTGATTACCTCATTATTTAATGATTTAAATAAAATGAAAAGATAATGTAAAATATAAGAACTAAACTTGTCAAAAACCTATTGGATGTCTGGATTTCGAACTATTATCAACTTATCCTAGAAATATATAATTTTTGATACTTTAAAATCCGAAAATAATTTTATAATAATGTTACTTTTCAATATATTCCAAGAGTGCCCCTTCTATCCTCTTATAAAAGGCCCCGAACTCTACCACCATAACCACACCTCTCAAGACATTGGATCAGCCAAGCCTTGCCCATTTTTCTATCCACATCCCTCCATAACTCTTAGAAGCCTCACATTGGGATGAAGTCTTTCCAAGGAAGCCTTTGAGCTCAAATCAAAAAGAGTTACCCGATTTAAAGGTAGTGTCTTCTCTTGTGTTCTTATGTTTTATTTTCCTTCTCCAACCCCCTAAACTATTTTTATTACATTCATTTGTAAAAAAAATAGTATCTTAAATATACTAGGATGTTGTTATGAGATGTATTAGAGTTACACCGACACACACCTTCATCAAGTAGTTAAAGAACGTAATGTTTGTGTGGTTGGTGATTTTATGTCTCACGAAACGATGATTGTTCAATCTTCATTTAACACCTTTAAAGGTGGCCATTATGATGTCACTGTATTTTATATATGATATATATGGTATTTATGTTTAATATATGCTTCTTTATTTTATATTTAAAACATACCTTATTCTTTTCATGTTGTGCAAATGCAATAATTTAATTTGAGGAAGTGTGGACTACCACCCCCTCAAGTGATGTGACTCGTTCATGCAATACATGGAATTTATAAAGAATGAAATTAGTGAACATATGTGACTTATATAACATAAATAATATACTGGAATTAATATATATATATATATATCCCTCTCATTTATTTTTAATTCCATTAATATGACAAAAAAATGAAAGTAGCGTTAATGCGTACGTACGGCCTACCGTCTCCATGAACAGTGTTTTTCATTTTTTATCTCCAAAAGTTATGGAATTGTATAAAATGAATATTTAATGGATATATATGATATTTTAATCCGTAATACTATTCTTGAAATGATTTACTAATAACTACATGGGAAATCATTTTCAAACAAGTTCATTTTTTTACTTATGTACCAAACATCTGCAAAAGCATCTGATATGAGCTAACATTATTAAACAAATTGTTATAACATTATAATATGTTATATGAACTGAATAATAATCTTTAAAGGAGGTCCTTAAGTAATTATAAATTTACCAAAGTGTATTATTCAGGAATATATATAAACGAACATGACAAGTCGGACTTGAGGAAAGGGATCCTACCCCTCTCTTTCTTTTTAAGTACACTCTTTTATGTCATTACTTTTAAGCTCATCTTTATTATGATTGGAATGTTATTTTATATTACTCTTACTGTAATGTTTATGTTCATATGATGAGAGACCCAATTTTCTCTCATCAATCCATTTTGGATGTTTTGAGTGGCGTCGTTAGGCTGACGAATTTTCGTAAGAGATCCAATCTATCTCTTTTTAAGGACTCTCCTTTATATAACTTCTTTTAAGATCATATTTGTTATGATGGAGGATGTTCTTTTATATTCCTATTACTGTAAATTTTAGGTTAATTTTATGAGAGACCCTATTTGATCTCATCAATCCATTTTTGGAAGTTTTAAGTGGCGCTGTTAGGCTGCCGAGTTTTCATAAGGGATTTTTCATCGCACTTTTATTTCCGTGAGATTTATGCTACATTTGACACAATTTCCTTTGAGTGGTATATGTAATTCCAATTATTATACTCGTGGTGTAATATACATTTGTTTATGATTATTTACAACAATTTTGTATTGTTCTTCTTTCATGGGGTGTATGTTTCGAAAGATACCCAAGTCGGTAAGGGAACCATTCACCCTCCTCTTTTTTAAAGACTTATTTTTGTTGGGACATTTAATTAACATATTGTTATGTAGGGATATGTTCTTATATATCCTTATTGATGTAAATTTTATGTCCAAGTGATGAGATACCATTTTATCTCTCATCAACTCATTTTCTTGAATTTTAATGTGACGACGTTAGGCTGTTGAATTTTTAGAAGGGAACTTCTTAACCAAATTTTGATTCTTTGGGATAAACTTGTACTCCTTGAATATGTCATTATATGAATATGTGTGAATGTCCTCTGATTGTTTTATACTTAATATCGACTTATATTTGGTATATTCGTTTGTCACACACAATTATGTAGTTGATTTATCCTTAATCCAAGGATACCATCTTTATAAGGGACTTCGTCTAAATCTCCATTCATTGAGGCATATTTTGATCTAATCAAATACTATTTTTTAAAAGGTGTATAAACCCCTTTGAAATTTATTATTATTCAAAAGGAATATTTTTCTACGAAGCATTTTACTGAACAAAAAAAATGAATGGTTCTTTTAACGTACGCGGTGACAACGACCTTTTCCGCCGCCTTGAGTATTATTTGGTCTTTGGATTCCTCAAAAAGCCATAATGTTTATAAAGTGAAATAAATACCATATACTATTTTATTTATTTTGATTTTGAAAATTGTTTTTATAAAGGATTTGTTATGTCAATATATTTAAGTGATATATTGTGATAGAAATGTGGAAATGTTTTCTTTCAATTATATTTGTTTTATGTCTTATGATATTATAATGGTACTTGGACATTTGACGGGTGGTTATGTGATAAACCATATGACGGGTGGTTCCATGAATACCAGGACGGGTGGTTACGTTATAACCTCCAATGCATTGGGTATGGAATTCACCCATATGGCTATTCCGTTATGTAATATGTGTGGAAGCAGATCGTATGGTAATTCCATTTAAGTATGTTTATGTCCCATGTTACCTTTATATGTTATGTGTACTTTATATGGGTTTTATGGTAATATTTTGTTTACACAAGTGTAAGTAATGATCTTTTATTCATTGAAGAGTTTATACTACATCATGATGAAGAAAAGTATTACGTTGATAAAGTACTCATGGTTTACTTGTTGTTTTGAAAAACTAACAGTTTTCCATCTTTGTGTATCTCTTACTTATCTTTTTATGCTCACCCCATGTTTTTTTGAAATGTTTTTCGCAGGGCTTAATGTGGAATAGGGTCAAGGATGGGAACATGGAAATGCCATTCTATCTAAAACATGGAACAATAAATGTTTCTTTTTAATTGTTTTTTATTTTATGGAAACATAGTATAAGTGTCTACATTGTAATCTTTTGAGATGTAATAGTTATGTCCTAATTCTCTAAAACTCTAAACCTGAAAAGATCCTCTATGTGAATTATTCATTTAATTCAATAATATGTAATGTTTAAGGTCGGTGCCTTATAAAAGTATCTTCCAATAATATATTAATATAGAAAGAAATAGAAATTGTAAAACATTGCATCACATCATAAAATTATAATATATCACATAATCCTAATCAAATTACATTAATCATTAATTTAATGTTATTAATACAAATATGGTCATGTCATCATTATATACTGTTCAATTATATATGTTGGATATCTACATTTCTAATATATATTAAATGGAGTACTCAAACAATTAATCAATATTTTAAACCAAATTAATATTCTCAATTCAAACATTATCAATTCCCAACAAATAATACTTAAAAATTTTATATCATTAAATTAAATTTTGAGTAAATTCATTAAATCATCATAAAAATCCAAATCAGTGATAAATAATTGTCATAAAAATTATAATAATGATTATATGTCTTAAAAAATAATTCAATCCAATATGATTTTCATGAATAACATTAGGCTTCCCACACTGATAGTCAGTTTAAAAAACTCTTAGAATATTGTCATCATTGGTGTTACAAATTTACTCAATTCATTTTACCATTATCATTGACTTATGAAAATAAGTGTAGTATGTATTTATAAACAATGTAAGGTTATATCACCAAAAATATCAGTGTCTTACATTATTAATTTGGAAAAAATCCCATTTAATGGGATTTTATTTTATCATGATTGTCACTATTATTATCTATATCGAAAATATTATGTGTTAAGATATTTATATTTAATTAAACAGTAGATTTCAAATAAATACTTTTCATTATGTATATAAATTATTCCAAAAAAATATTAAATAATAAAATAATCAAAGTATATACATATTTTGTGGTATATTCTTAAAAATAGTATGAAAAACCATATAAGTGCTTAATATAAAAGGTCACCATCCCCCAATGGAAGAACAATATAAAAACAATATATTTAATTACATGGTTTTGTAAAGTGATATTAAATTTTGAGCAGAAATAATTTCAACCACAATAGGGAACAAATGAACACTTGTAACCTATATCACCCAATATGGTGACCATTATCCCATTATAATTCTTTAAAATAATGTATTTTAACTTGTTACAGTAACTAAAACGATTCATTCTATAGTGATTATACAATAACTCAAAAAAAATTATCAACACCCCCCAATTTAACACCAGATTCTTCTAATCCAATGCACCACCCAGACCACATTTCTACAGAAGTGAAAATATAATAGTAATAAGAATTGTATTAGGAGTAAAATTAATTATCCAATACCCATTAAATTAAATAAAAAGTTTAATTTATCAATAATTTTGATTTATAAATATATGTGTATACTTCAATAATGATATTTATGATATAGAGTTTAATAAAAACCCTTATGAGGGAAAAAACCCAAAAACATATACTTATAAACACAATTTCATTAAATAGAACATCAATATACTCATTTTCCAATATATATATATATAATATTATATTATGCAGTACATGTAGCCATTGAATGAAATTAAGGGATTCAATGAGGATGGGATGTGGAAGAATAACATTATGTGGTTTAAATTCATTTACAATAATTATGATTTTATTTTAAATCTAGAATTTATGAATTTTAATCCTTTTTGAACAATCAAATGATATAATAATAGATAAAATAATATCCTTAAAAGTGACATAATTATCATGTTACTTGGTGAAATAAAGCATTGATTAACCCTAGAAAATTGTGATCAATTCCACCAGATCATGCCATTAATGTTTCCTACAAAACCACACCTTAAATGTTTAGGCTAATCTATTAATTATATGAATGAATTCCTTTAACATGAAATATTTTTATCCAATTCCATTTTATACGTGAGATAACAATAGTATTCATGATTTTCATATCACAAAGCTCATTATTCATAAAATACTTTTCAAAATTTTTCTATAAATGTAAATCATTAATGATTTCTAAAATAACAATCATTATATTGGTTGATTGCCATTAAAATTTCAATATATTACTTGGTATAGATATATAGTGTATTTATTTATTAACTATACCAAAATCTATGTTTATATTATAAATATTATTCTATAAAGTCATATATGAATAAGTAGTCATTTGGTTTTCAAATCATATACTGGAATATTTAAGACCAATATAATGTTTTATTATATATATTATCAAAACAATAATTACAAAAATTAATTGTTAGAATATTTGTATTATTTTTTATTGGGAGATAAAACTATTGTAATGTATAAATTCACTATAGGATTTATATCAAAAGTGGGAATTCATAAATAATGGACTTCTAAATATAGTTTCTTACTGATGGGATAAATAATGTATCCATTAAATAGACAAAACAAAATAAATGGTATGTATTAAAAAAAATGTATTGTAGAAATCTATTATGGAAAGGAATAAATGAGAAGGTTCCAAAATTATACGATAGTTTTCTAGTGATTAGAAATCTAAATTTTGTGTGAAACATTTTCATTGATATGATCCACCACAATTTCTCATCAATAGGGTTATATGTGATAAAATTAATTTTAATTTAATGAGGTATCCTATATATATCATTAGTAAACAATAAATCGTTGTAACATTAAAAATGTTAATATTGATGTACTAGGAAAAGATCGATTGAGTATTCTTTTAAATTTTATCCTTTTTATTTTGAATTATTTTAAAGAAAAAAATACAAATATTTTTTCGTACCTTCCATAAGACTATCTAAACCTCTAAACATAATGAAAATATTATATTCCATATTTTTTTCCAAGGATATTCAATGGAAAAATAGAATTTAGAACATCATTGCACATTATGATATTTTTAATATAAATCCCACTAAGATACTATAGATTGGTAAAAATATTCTATTATTTAGTAATAAAATTCTTTACATCAATCGATCATATATATATATATATAAGAAATGAAATTTACCAAAAGTTTTTAAAAAATTCCACAAATTTTTTATATATAAATAAAATATGAAAAAAGAAGTGATAATAAATTTGAAATGCCAGATTATTTTTTCTTTGGATGGATATTTTCTTTTTCAACTATCCATTTTTGATACTTTTTGTTTATTAATTTTATCAAATATTTACATATAATACAACCATAGGCTAATTTTACCCTATATAATTAAATTAGAGACTATTGTACATGACTTAGAGAATCATAATGATGTTATTATACATAGTGATTCTAAATACATTTCATGTGAAATCACATTAATTATTAAATAATTTAATATTATATGAATAATTTTTCATATTTTATAAAATCCCCCATTTAGATTTATTATATATTTAATTTTATTTATTAAAGAAATTTCATTATCAAAAAATGATGCATAGTTTCCTTCATTTTCAGAAGGGAATTAATGGATGATTTTACACCTGATGAGAAAAACAATAGAAAACCTATTCATAGTTATTCATTTACAAACAATTGGGCCATATATGTGATTCCCTTTCTTAATCCATCTCTATTTTTTTTTGAGAAATCAGTTTTTTGAATAATTACAACAATAAATATCCAAGTTTTCATTATATGTTAATCCAAAAGATGGTCAATGTTTTTAGAACAACCAATCCTCTTAAGAACATATATATTGAAGTATAATTAATTTTATTCAAATGATATTTACTCATTACTATTGAAGTAATTTTTACTATGATTATATGTTTTCCTTGTAGAGGATCATATTCCAAAATGAATTATGATTTCATTTAATAACTTTACTAATAGTATTGAAGATAAAATTTTGGGGGATATAATTTTATCAAACATAATTATGCGGATGTGAGAAAAAGAAATTGTAAGAATTTTTTTTAGTTGTTACCCTAGAAAATTTCAAAAAATCCAAATCATATATAGATTTATGATTTTTACAAATGAGACAATGGAATTGCATGTTGACACCAAATAGAAAAAATTTAAAGAGATTAATTTTTCAATATTAGGACATATATCCTTATGAATGTTCTTGTAGAAGCGTACGAAGAGCCTATGAATAAATATATTATACCTAATAGTGCAATTCATATTCATGGATGATAAACCATTCACGACCACTTATTGGGAATGTAATGTACTGAAGTAGGAATTCATTATGTCACTATGTATATTTATAAAAGCATCCAAAATCATATTATTGATGTAAAAATAATAAAATTAATAATAATAAATATAATAAATTTAAGAAATAAATAATTTAAAAAAATTGGGAAGGGGAATATAAAAATAGTAATTTAAATCCATCCAGATTCCCACAAACAAACAAAAAACATAAGAAAACTAAAACACATGACCTCTTTAAGATGTCACAGGGATGTTTCTAACCCACATATGTCCTAGAGTAATGAGGATAATAATAAAAATAATAATACCATAATATGAATAATTATTATTAGAGGAAATTTTCTCTATGATTGATATTCATGGATTTTCATAATAACACCACACTTTGGGATCATCCATTATACATTTTCTCAACACATATATGCACACATGGAGATTATAATTTAACCTACATTTAATAAGTATTTTGTATTGACCATTATAAATATGGAATATAATTTATTAAGTACATAATCCATGGATGGAATCTTGTATTCAGATAATCATACAAGAAAACACAAAAAAAAAATATTATCATTATTATTATCTTAATATATAATTTTTTTTCTTTCTTTTTTGAGATAACCATATGTAGTCACCCCAACAAATATCAATAATGAATATATAATAGAATGGATGGTAATGGGGCCTTCAATCCAAAAACAAACACACCCTCCTAGGAAACAAGAGTATTCCTATTATTATAAATAATTAGGTGTGTATGTCATGCATTTTACATTAATGATTTATATGGATTTATTCTAGTATTATTACATTGTATCTATAATTTCATGCTGATTCCACCAACAAATATGTACTATAATAGTTATTCAAATAGTATTTTTAAACTTGATTATTTTAATAAATGAGGATTAATTATTCAAATAGTATTTTAATAAGTGAGGATTATTTATTCGAATATTATTTTAATAATATATGTTATTTCACACCAATAAAATTCATTTAATAATTTTTTTTCATATTTCAGAAGGATATCAAAATGGGGTGGAATTTAGTAAATAATACTTGAATAATCTATATTTATGTTATTCATTTACTTTTCTATATAATAAGGACTCTATATTATGGGCTTTGAAGAACCATATCAGATAAAAAATTAGACAATAAGGAATTATGAATATGCAAATTCTCAAAAAAAACCATTTTAATGACTTATTTTTATTTTTCAGATCTCCACTTATTGTTTAAGTGGCCCTATCACACCATCTACTGGAAAAATATTTCTACTAAAACATTTCTCATATTAACAATGATAGAAATTATAAGTAGTTGTTGAAGTGGATTATCCTTTCATAAATATCAGTTTTTGATAATTTCATAATTTGTAGACACCATTGATATTTAAAATAATACAAAATAAATTCTAATAACATCACACTATTGTGTTGTAAAATGTTAAATGTTCACCATGAAAGTAACTTCTCATATTCTCATATGCAATCACACATATAGATAACTCATCACACATCACATATTGAATTATTATCACCCTAATTTATCCATTTAAATAATGGTTAAATTGTTCGTAATTATAATGGATTCAAATTCTAATAAAATTTTCTATGTGGGGATACCTAATGTCTCCTACGGTGAAAATTTTAAAATATCTTTTTAAAAATAAACATTAAAAATTAAATTCCAATAACCCATCTCTATATAGAATATTTACTACACATTTTATAAATTAATAATCATACTCTCTTGGAAATGACATTTATCGATAACGATGTCTTTTTTATTTTAATCATTATGTTGTTGAGAAAAATTATTGCTTAAAAGGGAAATATGTGGACACTTATATTAAAGTGTAATACATATTATCATCAAATATAATCTTACTATAGTTGGGGTTTGGATTAGTGGTTAGAATCCCATAAATTCTATATGAAATATTGGGGGTTCAAAACCCATTGGGTATAGGTAATATAGTGTACTATAGCAGCGGCGGGCACTGTAGAAACAAAAAACACTATAGTAGTGGCAAGTCACTATAGGGGGAACATGGTAATGTAGATGTGGTGGGTACTATACGATACTCTAGCAGCGTGGAAACTATAAAAGTTCTATTAACAGAATGGGACTTGGGCCGAAAAAATGTGCATACGGGCCATGAAATGGGCTAAATTCGAAATTGGCCATCAGGCTATTTAATGGATCTCACTCTACCAAGATGAAGAAGAATTTTATTTTCATTAATAATAATTGAGGCTCTTGCCCGAACATTTATAATAAATAAAAAGTAATCATAAAATACTCTATTATAATTCCAAATTTATTTATGTAATCATATAGAAGTAGTGAAAATGATTCAATTGTCCATAAATTAATGTTTTCAAGGAAAATTAATACGTTCTTCAGTGTATCCCAACTTTTATATTCCCATAGGTTAACCAAAAATGTCAAAAAAAATCAACAAATGATTATTATTTTTAGTTCATTACTATTTAATTAAACTCACCCATATTTTTTACATGGGATCCATACAATATTTTACCTGGATGTAATATATAGTTATTTTTATTAATGCAATTATATAATCATAGTTATTAAATTTAACTTCAACATGCAACATTATGAAATTTTACGTTTATGTCTCATTACTGTTTATTTATTAAAAAATATTATATGACCATTATTATATAAAATTTATTATAAAAATTAATAAAATATCTATTGTAGGGTGAATTCAAAAAAATTATTGTCAATCTAACAGTATCTAATGAAATGATTACATATTGTATCAGCAACCCCAAATAGCTATTTGTGAATCCAATGTTTCTTGATTTTAAATTATATATATTTTGATATATCCTAATCACTATTTCATGATGATAACAATTTATATAAAATGGATTTATTTTAATATTCTATAATGGATGATGTGATATATGCGATCTAATCTATTCGGTCTCAATTTTAATTACTATTAATGCAATAAACATGAAATCTAAGATGGAGTTCATTATATAAGATTCTTTAATTGGTCCCACTGGATTCAAACATTGAAGATCTATAATATTTAAATATAATATCCGATATAGAAAATTAAATTGTAAAAACTATATATTTTTTTAAATAATTTTAAATATACTAAATTCATCTATAAATTCATCTTTTTTACTCTAAATTATATACTTATAAAATATAGAATAATACATAATAAAATATGAAATATACTTTTTATTAGCTATGGGGGGAGTATAAATAAAATCTCTTAGATCACTATTTATTATATATAACAAATAAGTTTCCAACTCTATTTTTTCAAATCAATTCTTAAAAATATTGCTTTTCATGAATGTGATACATTTATGTTCATATTTATCCATGTTTGTTATTAATTAAATTAAATTAATCCTTATCCCTTTTCATAAAATATATATGACCTAAATAATACTTATATAAATAAAAATACTCTAGAAAGTGATAAAAAATAATTTTAATAATCTATAATACAAGTGACCCCATATGAATAATATCTGAAAACATGGATATAATAAATTTATCTTCACCAAAGACTAGATAAATCCAATTATTTATTAGAAATATCTACACAACTAGGTTCCCATGAGCTTTAATATCATAAAACACATCATTTATGGTGATGATATTTCCCATGGAATACTCATGGTAAACTACACCTAAACATAGATGTTTATTCTTGATGTGTTCTCCAAATCAGGGGACATCCCATATTTTATTGACTATACCCTCTTGAAGGGATATTTTT
This sequence comes from Viscum album, assembly GCA_963277665.1. Classification (NCBI taxonomy): domain Eukaryota; kingdom Viridiplantae; phylum Streptophyta; class Magnoliopsida; order Santalales; family Viscaceae; genus Viscum; species Viscum album. The sequence goes on from OY728157.1 coordinate 1,005,549,307, forward strand.
TTCTAAACATGTGTCTGATAACACTATAATAAATCATCCAAGAATAAACATCTTCTGTTACAATAGCTTAAATGATTACGTCTAGATGTTTCCCTTATAAGTGTTATTATTTCTTTATTAGTTAATTTATATATAACCATCCCATATGACGTTTCCTAACATTCCATGGATGTATAATTCCAATATTTATTCTTCAATTTTTCATTTCCTTTTTTGTAATAGTTTTTTTTTTGTTTTTCTCATATTAGTACATAGCTTAAAAAACTCCATATATTATGATAATACTCAGTCTATCATCTGACATGAATACATATATTCATCTTTAATATGATATTAGTTGTGAAAATAATTAGTGGAAACTCCCCATTACTGTTTTTTAAATAATTCACAACATTATTCCAATAGTATGTGAGTTTTTAGATGATTGATATGAGAAGGATAAAATAATCAATATTTATATTATATTTCATTAAATGTTTTATGAAGAGATGTTTCTAATAGAAACCCTCTATAAAATATCTACTATCATTATATTTTTACAAAATAAACATTCATAATTATATTATCTTATATACTAGATCATTAATGATGTACATTTATTTGATAAAATCCAATATAATATTTGTATTTTAAATATGTTAATATTTATTGATGTAGCCATTAGCTAATTAATTTTTTACATTTCTTTGACACATGATGTCATCATTATCCCATTTTACATGAAAATAATATTGAATATTTAAATATTTTAATACACATTTTTTATGACTATAGAGAACTTGCATGACATTGGGCATTAGGAGATGAAAATTCAACATGTTTTTTAACCTCTCAAATCTTTTCAGTCAAATTTATCAACCTCAATCACATTATTTAGAATATATATATCAATGTTGATGGAATGTACAATTTTTATTTTTTTATACAATTTTTTGATTATATAATGTATTTTATTTTATGAAAGTATAATGATATCAATGATCATGTTACGTTTTCACTCCCCAAGTGTAGATTCACCCCAACTAAATCAGTAGTAAAATAGTTTTCAATTTAATCATATTTATTATTAAATGGTGTCTTAAAACTCTAAACATATTTTAAGGGGTTTATATCCCTTGAATAAACTTGGAATCTTGATTTATACTGATATACTATTGTTATTTAACACATAATGTTTTTTTGTTAGTGGGATTTAAAGGATCTCAGAATTACTTGTATTGGAGTGACTGGGTTTTCATTAAAGTGAATCCATAATTAATTTTTGTAATTCATGATTTTTTCCATACAATGGAGACTGCAATTTATTGTAATTTAATAACCTCTTTATGTATGTAATTATGCACCCTGAAATATAGTAAATTCCTTTTATAGATGTCTACACATGGATGGTTCAATGTATAATGTCAGAAAATATTATTCTCCCCAAATTTTATCATTTTAAATAATGAAAAATAGTTTCCAAAACATATGTTACTCCAATCTAACTGAATTTATTTTTTTCTATTATCGAAACCGACCACTATTAAAAACATAAAAAATATATATTAAAACCCAATGAAAATATCCACAGTATTTTCCTCCACTCTATAAAATTTGAACCCCTCCATGAAGACATTGAATTCTATAGAAAATAACATCCTTCACTTCATTTCACATTAATTTTCATGGAATTTATCTAATATTAAAACTAGAAACACTAGATACATCCCTAACTTAATACACACACATTATCATGGCTTCTTATCCCAAAAAGATTCCCCACATGTCCAATAAAAAATTTCACACCTAAGTATCTTTTGACGCAAACCCCAGTCTCTTAAAACTACATTACCTATAATTGCATCAATAGATATAGATATATAACATTATTTTTGATATCCCAATTCCATTAATATACATCATTTGGACAACTATATTACCAAAAAAATTAAGATCTTTTTTTAATTGTCCAAATTTCATTTACCTAATCTTGAATGACACCCGATGAATCCATAACACCAACGCCTACTACATCAATACAATGATATTATATTATGGCCAACTATCAATCTTACTCTAGTTACACCCATTCCCTCACTATAGACCTTATTAATTCGTATTCTGCATTAAACCTCTAGAAAATGTAAATGACAAGAAATATTAGTAATAAATCTCTATCACTGTGTATCTAATATGATAAATGAGTTTTCATATTATTTTTTATTATTATATGCCAAATTATTCTACATTATGTTTTAAATTATAAATAAAAATTGAAATCTATATAGATAAAGTATAGAGTATAATCTATATTTTCCCAAAAAAAATAATATTTTTAACAACATATTCATAACTATTTCATTAATAAAAATTTTTAGAAATAAAAATAATTAAATAATTAAATCCATGATGATATTAACTATATTGATAAATATCATAAATTTTTGAATATTTGTATCCTATTATTGATTACATGATACTTTTAAATAAATTTAATTGTGTTAAATGTAACAATTTAGGGTTAATTTAATGAATATATAAATTAAATAATAGTACAATGTTATCCATAGGGTATGCATTGAGAGATGCATTAAATTATTCTTATGTTAATTAATATTTGATGTCAAAATAAATAATATAATTATAGATCATCAATCCAGGAATTATTTTTAATGATATCATATCATATCTTAGAAAATTCTAGAATGATACACAAAATTCCAATTAATATAACATTTTTAAAATTTTTCCCATATATCATCAAAAATCCAATTAAATGAAAACATAAAACCAAATAGTAATATTAAAATTTTGAGAACAAAAAAACCAATGTATAATATTACAAAGGTTTTTATCAAAATTCAACAAAAAATTTACCTCTTCATTTGAGAAATTATTAATATCTGTATGAATCTTTCCAAAAATCAATACAAGTTATTTCATAATTTCAAAATTTCCATTATTTATTTGTTTAATTTTTAATTTTGGACATATTTGAATCTGTGTAAACATTATTAGTTCAATAACTATTATTTATTATTTGAATAATAATAAAATAGTTGGTTTGAAATTTGAAACAATTTTCCTAAAAATTAAAAATCTACTATATTTGGAGTTAGTATAAATATATTATGACTTTGATCGATCAATATACTCAATTCATGGTCAATGGTGGGAATATAATATAAAGACCAACCTCCATTATCAATTAATTACAATAAAAATATATATAGTGGAATAAAACATGAAATATTTACCATATTATTTGATTTGGTAGAGTATAAAAAGTGAATGAAATCTTAATGAATTATATTCAAGGTATTATATTTTTCATATTAATAAAATTAAACTCTAGGTGTGCATCATTATAATACCCAAAAAGAAAATATAAAACTCCACTAGGAAAATTGATGATTCAATTATTATGTGGATGGGGAAAAACTAAATTTTACCCACAAGATATTTTTATAAATTTATAACAATTAGGTTCTATTAAAGACCAATATACCCATGATATCCTATGTTTCTATGAGGTCCAATCCATTCATAAACCACAGTCTTTCTATAAACATAAATCAATCTATTTATCAACCTACCAATTGAATGAATATAATTACATTTTTCATTATCTGAATAATTATTATACCTATATCCTGACATATATTATTAAAAAAACTTCTATCCTAACACACACATATAAAATGGTAAGCCTTAATATGGGAAAATATAAGTAAATTAATCCTATAAAATAGTGTTTATATATTGAGTTCACATCAATAAATATATATAAAATAATGATTTTAATTTTTAAAAATACTAATAATAATAGTTCTAATAAATTTAAATTTTATAAATATGTAATAATAACCCCACCATTAAAGAAAAGCATCGTCATTTTGGATGAAAAAATCAAACTGAGGTATTTTTACTACACTTATGAAAATGTATTGGATTAAGTACCATCTTTATGTAAACAAAACCAATCAGAACATAATTTTTATATATATTGAGTTATACAGTACATCCCCTAGAATTATTACAATTTGTTTTGGTGATTATTGATGTTTTCAATGTTGTGTTCTCAGTAATGTTTGAAATTGTAATCTTTAACGGGAACCTATTTAATACAAACCAGTAAATATAAAAACCTAAATATACATGTAATAAAAAAAATTCAACAAATCGTACTAGTTTTAGTTAATAATGGATGTTTGGTAAAGAATAAAATATAAACTAAATATAAAATATCAGAAATAACCGCTTTAAATTTCCATGGGAAAAAATGTGAACCCATAAAACTCTATTAATATATTATAATAACATTCACATATAAAAACACATATATATCCAAAAATGAAAAATTATTTCACTATAATCATTAACTATAAGAGAAGCATAATATTTTCATTCATTGTCCCTATAGGAATGTCGGTACACAAGAAGTCGATAATGTTATCTATAATATTATACTCTACCAGATCAATGCAAATATAATAAATAATTAAATATGATTTTTAATACTTGGAAATTAGATGATTCATACCCAATAAAATAAAAAAATTTCATAATAAAGTCATTATTACCAACCATAAGGAGTTTTACATTTCCCAACAAAATTTCCTAACATCAATATTATATGTGAGTAAATATCATGTTAATGTAGTGTACCATGTGAGAGGAAAACTATAGTAAAGGTCCAAGATTAAGGATTACAAAAAATATACTCATTAAACAATATAAATTGGAATAAAATATTTATACTGAATGTATATAATCCCTAAACATTATAAAATTACCAATGAACAAAATACATAAAAAATAAAGGATATAATATTCATGATATTTTTGAAAACACACTATTAAAAAAAATTGAGTTGGAGGAATGACCAAACAATATTTATAGTAGATCATACAATTATGATAATAATATAAAAGAGAGCACTAGTAAAAATAAACCATTTAATATATATTTGAACAAATGGTATTTAATTTAATTTTAAGATGTTTCATTAGAAAAACTACATGTTGAAATATGTTGAGGATCACAAAAGACTCAGTAATGTTTCAGATAATGATATATCTATACTCTATGAAAATGATTTATCTAGTCATATCCCCTAAAAATAATTTTATAGTGCTTGGCTCTCACATTGGATAAAATTCAGATGGAGTTTATCTATATAGTTGAAATGAAAATAATTTGACATTTATATAAATTACTAATTAAAAGATAAAAATTAAGTTGAACCATATTCCTTGAGCTACACTCTCATATTGTGCAATCATTCATTGAAATAACATCAATCCATATATATATGGTTTAGAAACCACCATTAGCCAAAAATACTACACCTTCCCAATCTTGAAATCACACCATAACATCACATAAAATAAATATCATTAAGGAAAAACGCAACTGTCATATAGTAATTTACAAGGAAAAAATCATAAATTTTAACACAAAATAAATTCACAATGGGTATCTAAATGTCCAACATAGTGAAATTTTAATGTCTAAACCTTCCCAAAATACATGAAATTGATAACTTCCCTCATATTATGTATCACTACATCTTATAGTGTCTTAAAGATATTTAGTGATTCAATTATATCAATTTCACAAATACAAGTCATTATTCACTATTCAAACTTAAATTTATAATGGTTTTAAATCATAAAAAATAACTAATATGAATCACAGGTCTGGAAGAAATCTATAGATAATCACCATTCCCACATGAGTAATCATTTAATGTGAGATACCCTAAGAATTATAATATGTAACATTGATATTATGGGTAAATAAAAACATCCTTATTTTTAAAATTACTATAGAGAAATCAATAACTATGACTTATTAATGATAAGATACACTATTTTATTTTTTCTTTTCCCCAATAATATACAACATTTATCAAGAATAAAAAACATATAATATTTTTACAAGGATTACAATTCATATTTCTGAATACATCTACAACTTGTTTGGTAAAATACAAGACACATGAGATCTAATAATTTTATAATGATAATAAAATAATCTAATGTATAATACCAAAAACTGTAATTATTTCAAAAATGTTAATTAGATGATAGTTTTATTTTATCCCTCATGATTATATAGAGTTAATAAAAGAAAAAAATTATATTTATAGAACTCTAAAATTCATTATAATAAATAGACTAATTGTCTTATCATTCTATGATATTGATCAAAGTAGTATAAAAACAATTCAATTATTCATAATGAAATTTCAAAATTATCAAAAAATCATTTTATATATTATCCATTTATTTCACAAGAATATAAACAAACATAATTCTATAATAGCACATATATCAACCTAATATTGATAATTTCATAAAAAATTCTTTGAAACAAAATCATATTATAATTGATTATTTCTAGGTTTATCTTGTTTAATTTAAATGAAATTAAATATTTGAAATTCTGTATGAATTTATCGTCAAATTACATAAAAATTAATAATGAATAATTCAACAAATTATTGAAATAATTATTTATATACGTAAAATTAAATCATATTGTAATTTAAATTTAATATGAAATAAATTAAATAAAAATTATAACACATATAGTAATATATTTTATTATAAAATTTTATAAATAAATATGCTTAAATAATATCATTTAAATGATCATAGAGCCTTTAATAGTATTGGTTAAACATTCTTGAGAATATATAAATTTTATAAAACCATTAAATATTAAAATTTAATAACATATAATGAGTTCGAATTTCACATTAGACTTTCATTATCATTGTAGTTTCTATCCATTTTAAAATATTCTAAAACACAGAATAAGTATCAATAGGAATTACATATTTTTTATTTTACCTTAATAATGAATTTAATTTTGGAAAATTGAATCAATTTTAGGATTTATAGTAACATTCCACGTTAATATTATTTCCTTTTATTACTTTTTATAGAAGTAATTATTATTATTATTAATAATATATCATTAATATTATTTATTATAAGACTATAGAAATTTTGTTATATATTTACTACATAATACGTGTCTCTAGAAAATCTCATACAAATAATCCTATTGGGGTTTATCTTCTTATTCCAACTCATATACATCATGATTTATTATGCTATTAAAGTCGATATTTCTACAAAAATAAAAAATTGAGTTATTCTAAACTCTCGAAAAAACGTAATTAATATGGAGACTAATATTTTTCTATCACAAGGATTAAAAAATCATTTGTATCATAAGATAGTTAAAGTTTATTCACCTATTTATTTTCATTATGAAATTTGATACTAGAATATTACATATTATAAAATTATTTTTAATTTTTTAAGAAATAGTTTTTTCTTCCCTATTATAAATTATATGATTTTTTTCATTCAATATAGTTGGAAAATTATTAAGTGTTAATGTATCTATTTGAAAATAATGACTAAAATAGAATTTTGGAAGATGATGTAATTATTATAAGACTCATCATTATTCCTATGTTAACATCACCCATATGATCTGTATATGTTAATATGATTTTATTAATAAATCTACACTATAAATTAATTAATGATAAATTCATGTTTGTGATATATAATATCGCACTAGCCCAAATAACAGCTTATATTTCACCATGAATATTCTCTACATCACTTTTCATTTCATAAATTGCTTAATGAAATCAAAAAAAAATTATTTTTCATTTAGCTTATAAATTTAATAATCACATGTATATAATTTAAATCATTAATGAATATTTGTAACATTATCGCCCATTTCCACCTTTTTTGGTGAATACGTAAAATTTATTTATTTTAGTTGGCCATGGATTATTTTTTTGAAACTATCTATCATTTGAGTCTTATAGTTTATATTCATTATTTTTTTTATTATTATGGGGGAATTAAAGGTCGTTTTGGAGATCATAGCATATTCAGATGGTGTTTTGGATCTTGAAACATTCATGTATCTGAGTGAAGATGTATTTTATTTTTATCTATGGATATCCCATGTTCTTTTACACTATGATATTATTGTGATATTTATTTATTATGGGGTTTTATTACTTATAAACATGATTAATGTTAATTTATTTGAAGTTTATATTTAACTTTAGTAGGTTATTTCATCCCTAGAGTGAATTTCCTCTGCCAAATTTTTCATATTCCCTTTGAATTTATTTAAATTCATTCATTTCATTGGTATTTACATTGATGATACTAGAAATATATCTCATATCAAGATAACATGTTTCAATTTTTTCATTATATTGTTTTGTTCCCAATATTAATTGTTCATCTTAGAAATTCACAGTCATCTAAAACAGATTGCTTATTGATAAGGTAAAATGAAATATTAGGGAGAACATTCAGCAATAGAATTTATATAGATGATCTATGTTTTATTTTATACATCATAATATGGTTCATCAATCCTTCCAAGAATAACATCATATTTTTCTAGTTCCATTGAATAGTGGGTTTTCACCTTGGTGTCCAGAAGATGAATAAGGAACTGAAAGAATAGTTCAGTAGGAATGGATGAGGTGGATACTGATAGAGTTTTACTCAAGATAACTAAACTATTAGAAGGTCAAGGGGGAGAACAAATATCTCGTAGGTTTGTTTCACTTTTTAATGATTCAAATGTGGATGTGAGAGTATACCTAAATTAATTTTTTCATAGGTCTACCAGGAACTATTTGGAAACATAATTCTATATGGATTATTATGGGTTATCTAATTACGCTATATCAATATATAAATAATCATAATCCAATATGGAGATGCTTTTTCAAAAACATATACTTAGTGATTTGTAATGATACATGGTAACCTAGTTTATGTCAAACTGAGAATCTATGTCTACCTTTTGGTAATGGATTTCTTTATAGAAAACCCTTGGTAACCACCTGACCATATGAAAAACATAATATAATCTAATAGATGGAAAATCTATGTCAATAATTATAACATTGGAATACATTATTAGATATTTTTTGATGGAAATTGAAGGATCATGGGGGGATTATATAACATTATTGATGTTATCATATAATAATAGTAATCAAGCTTTGATATATATTGTTACTCTTAAATAATTTTAATATAGTCATTGTTGATTGAAATTCGTTAGGAGTAAACATATGAGAGTTCACTTATTAGACTTATCCTTATTTAATAGGTAAATTATAATATATATATATATATGATATGGAATGAATTATGATTAATCATATTTTTCAGAAATCAAACATGTAAAATCATTTAAAACCATTATTTATATAGATTATTCATCATATTTTGATAAGGATATCTACATAATATGGGATTCATTTTATAAGAATGTTTATTTGTCTGTTCAACATATTTTCACTTTTTAGTCAATTGAAGGTGTTATAAAACATGTTGATTGGTTTTCATTAATTCAAGGGTCTTATTCTATAACCAATGTGTTTTATTCATCTCAATAGGTGAATTACCCCACTAATACTGGCCATTTGTCTCTATGATACAATTAATATACTGAAAAATTTGCAAAATTAACTCACATACTGATAAAAATTATATATAGGAATGATAATATCGTTTTTATGGAATTAAATTTTTTTATGAGGCAGTTTTTTTGTGAAATACATAGTTTTAGAAATAGAAATGGAATAATAAAAATGTGATATTCGAATAATGGATCGATCACAACAAAAAATAAACTCTGATATTTTACATTATGTAGATTTAAATTATAATTATTTTTTAATGATAACACCCATAAATTGAGGCAATTTTCCCGTTTTTGTTTATTATTATTATATATTTTAATAATTTTTTTTTAAATTTATTGATGGTTTCTTAATTTTTTTTATGTTATGATGGAGGTTAATTATATGGTAATGGTTAGTGGAAACTATGAAGTATCTTTAGGATACCATGAATGGAGATTCAGAGAATCATTAGGTATGTGAATGTTTGAGAAAAATATTTAAAAATATATGAATTAAATGGTAAACCATTAATTTAAAAAAAGGATAAATAAAATTACTGTCAAGAATATTATAAAACAATAAGAATTATACATGAAAGAGGTATTCCTTTGACCATCACACTATTAGATCATGATTTTCTAAATAATGATGCTTAAATTTATGACTACATGTGTGATTTATAATAAAATGTTCTTGGTGGTACACAATTTCTAAAACAATAATACTTATAATGTGACATGTATTTATTTCTTATAAATAATTTATAAATTATATTAAGTCAATTAAACAATTATTTTTGAATATTTATATAGAGTCACAAATTCCGCTATATCCCTGGGCATCCAATATAATTTCCTTTTAACTATAAGAATATATTGGATGATTAAATGGGATTTATATACAAATAATCTTATATAATTACATTTTCCTCCGAATAATTTTTATATTTATTTTTCTATTATTTTATAGATATATTGATTAATATTTTTATAGATTGATTTATATTCAAGGATTTTAATCTAGTTTATATCTTGTAGGACATATTTAGTGGAGGGTGTTTTCTTCCAAAATATAAAATATCATATTTTCCATGTTCATTTATAAAACCAATTGGGAATTTCGTGGATTATCTCTTATGTGCACTTTAATAAAAACATAAATTTGTTGTTTTATAATATATGTGTTTTTTGGATTGATATTGTTTATTTGTGTGATTTTATAAATAAATCATGTTGTGGTTTTTTATTATGGGAAATTAGATTGACTTTGGAAGTCTAAAACATTATATAGTTTTAAAATGATTCATTTAAAAAAAATTTATGATATACATTCATTGAATATGTTTGATTAAACATAAATATTTTAGTTTTAAAGGTAAATTTTATTATCATGGAATTTATAATAATTGGGTGGCTTGTGTTCAATGTTAATGAGTATTTGTCAGATTTACCCCCATCATGGTATGATAGATTATGACAATATAGTACAATATAATTGGCAATACCACGATTGTGTGAATATGGATCACTGTGTGGGTGTGTGAACATGGGAAATTATATTCCAAATATTAAAAAATAGAAATATGTTTTAATGACCCATTCACATTATTTTCACTTATAGATTTTTATAATATGTGCAACTAAATATAAGATTTTTTATGTGGATTGTCCTAATAAGTTCTTATCATTGTGTTATGTTCAAGGAAGTCTTGAGCCGTTACATATTGATATTATACACACCCCCTTCTTGTAAACTTTTATGCATTTATATAAATCATATATAAGCGGGAATGTATTTTATTCTTCTACTAATGCATATTTATTCTAGTATCATGAAAAGAAGTGATTGTGGTTGGATCTAGATTAGGTTGTTTTTGGGACCATGTCACTTTGATGTCTAACAGGCATGTTTATTTCTTTTCTAGTAGATATACCCTATTACATTATAATTTAAATATTTTGATGTTTTTACTATTATATTTGGGTTGTACTACATATACAAATTCAATATTTTTATTAAATAGAGGGTTTAATTTTATTTCATAATATTGTTTTCCCAAAAGTAGATTTTATCCTCTAATGATTACCTACTACATTGATATTAATTTCCATCCTTTTGTGTCATCAGAATGTTATTTATTGATTTTGTAACTCCATATATTTTCAAAAAAAAATTAGATGGGGAAATATATTATAGATCCAATGAGATCCTTTACTGACACAATCCATATATCTACATTAACATTTATTTCTGAAACATTAGTTTCCCAATTAAAAGGAATATGTAAAATTATTTACTTTCTACATTTTTCTGTAGTAAGACTATCACAACGACAAATTAATTAATTTTATATATCTATATTTCATGAAAATGATTCATTATAAATCTAAATACATTCTATAATAAATCATTAAAAACCATCCATAGATATCATGTATAATATCATTAACAAAATCTGTTCCTTCAAGAGTGACTTCTAAGAGTTTGAATATTTGATAATATTTTTTCTCGTTGACATATTATTAAAATAATTATTTTCAAATCCAAATTGAAAACATTTCATAGCCTTACTATCTAATAAAAAACCCGAAATAAAAAGATGTGTCGATTTATAATGTTTTCACTAGTTAGACAATAAACATTCACTAATGTTTTCTATATAGGATAAAAATACATATAAAAACCATTTCCATCATTATTTTTAAAATAAATACTGTTAAATTTTTTAAAATATATGTCATTCCCATATATTTACTATTAGATAAATCTAAATTATTGGTAAGAGATACAATTTCTTTAAAATGTTTGTAAGTTGAAATGGTTTTGGACATTGATAACTAAAATATTTTTTAAGAAAACATCAATATTTTGATAAATAAATCATCTTTAGATCATAAAAGACATTAGTGGTATAATGATAATATGAGAATTAGTTTTCTATCAAAGAATTTTTATCATTATTTTATGAGATAAATTTTATTACTATGAATGAAAATGATTTATTATTAAAAAATAAAACCCAACCTTGTTTCATAGAATATAAAAAAGTATTCACCATGGAAGATAAATGAATGAAATTAAAAACAAACACTTTGAAGGTTGATAATATCTTGAGAATGGGACTCTATATCTCCTCCCATTAAGAATTCATTAGAGGGATATATTTCACACATTTATTTAACATAAAATTATAACCATATATGATATAAATACATTGGTTTTAATGAAATACATGAAACAAGGATGAAGAAAGAGATCTGGATTTCACAGAAAGAAACCAAAAAATAATTCATCATTGAAACCATGGTGAACACCCATATAATAAGCTGAATAAGATAGAGGTATTTTTACAAACCCACAATGAAAATAAATAATTATTAGAATAAACAGAGAATGTAAAACATTAACTAGTATAGTAGGAAGATAGATATAGAGCCTTATAAAATATATAAATTAAGCAATCAAGTCAATTAAAAGTGGAAAATGTAAAAGGATTGGATTCGTTAAAGCCCTGATTACCTAGATGATATGGAATTGATGTTCAGTTGAAAATATCTAATTAATAATATTTGGGACTCATAAAGAGTAATTAAATGGTAATTTAAATTTATAACTGTCACGGATGAATTCTAATCCTAAATAAATGTCTATTTATATCCTTAAGTGGTGTTAGTGGAACATTCTAATGAGTAAATATGTTAAATGGAATGATTAAATTATTTTAGAGAAAAATTAAATCTTCCATTGATTATTCTTCATCAATGTCACTAGAAATCCACATGATGCCTCTTTCTAGTTAATGATCTATATTAATATATTATTACATGATTTCACTTTTCTTTAATGTTATCTCTCAAAATGTGATGTTGAACATAACTGTTCTTGGAATATAATTTCTACATATTCTTAAGGGACTAGAACCATCATATTTAATTAGAACATGAAATCCCCTCTTAATGATCAATAACATTGAACATCATGAGAAAAATTATAAATGATTATAAGACCCCAAAACCCATTCATTAAATGTAACATATTTACCCTTCCACATTATCTTCATAATGTAGAGAGATGCTATATGGACATAGGTGATGTTTCCAACATGACAAAGTATGAAAAAAAATTGTTGAGGACTTCAACAAGAATTTGGGAAATATATTCCCTTTGTGATAATCCACCAAACCACAGAAGTAATAAACAACTAAAACTACATGATTCATGTAAACAAAGTAACCCCCTACTATATAATGTTAGTAATAAACAAAAAAATCCATATCAATTCCCATAAAACCATTACAACTACGAACAAAAATCCTTAAATTAGAGCAATAAGTGGAAGACTCAAAAACAAGACTCAGTGGAATGCATATAATGATACATGTCTCTAAACCAATGTCCATGCTCTGTGCCCCAAAACAACACCCAATAAACACGATCAAATGCTATCAAAATGAGATGCTTTACCCTTACATATGTCTCAAAAAATAAAATCTAAAAAAACCCCCAAGTTCCAAAGTAGGGGGTGAGTACAAACACTCATTATGTTTTCCCTAAATGAAATCCCTAAAAATTCCACTATAATAAAAATATTATCACATTTATATAATGAGATTATATAAAACATGAATTATTTTGTAATGTTTTGTAACACCCCAAGAATTCATAGTACGTTATCTCTTCAAAACAATTCATTAACTAGTGTTACGCACAACACCAAGTTTGAGTGACCATGACTTAACAAACTAGCCATAAAAAAGTGATTATAAATACTATTAACCTTATTTTGAATTTTTAATATATCATATAAAATTTTAAAATTTAATTTTTGTGTTTCCTAAACATAATACAAGGACAAATTCATTTTTCAGATAAATGATGTATTTTTAAAAAATGTATTGTTTCTGCCTTTTCATGGAGATCATTATTTTAAATTCAATATTTCACACTTTTATATATTAAATTTAGTGAATTTATATTTTTACATAGAAATAGGAAATAATAATTTAGCTTGGGTCAATTTTTGGTTCTTTTCTAACAAATATCATATTATGATGAATAGTAAAAAATCCAAAAGTTTTATTGGCAGAAAAATTTTATTCATAATAAATTATAGTGTTAAAATATGAATTTTATTGTTTTTAAAGTATAATTATATTATATTTTTATCATTTAATATAATTTATTTAATTATATATAATTTCACATTTAAATTTGACATAAACACATGTTAATCTTTTCATAGTTTTTACTTTTTTAAAAACCCGCTTTTTGGTTTTAACAACAGGAATTAATTTTAAATTAAATAATGAAAATTAAATTTTTAGAATTTGAAAAAATATAGTTCATTTTTTAATTTATAATATCAAAATTATTTTAGGGTGATGTTTTGGTATTTTTCTGAAAACATTCAATTTTTGATGAATAATGAAAAATATTGCATTATTTCTTAAAACCGACTTTTAATTTAAATAATTACTTATTTTATTTAACTTTATATTAATTCAAAATAGATATATAATTCTTATATATAATATATTTAATTCATTGGAGACATTTTATATTAAAATTATATGTATAAATTTTTATTGAAAATTTTAACGTCTTTTACCCACAATATATGCACATTTATAAATTTCCATAAATTGTAAATTCACAGAATCCGTGAATTGATAATAAAAAATCAAAGAGACACGGTTTAAATAATTATGTAAAATGTGGTTCAATAAGTTGAAAACAATTTTTGGTCACTAGTAACTGTTGACATTTCATTACCATGGTTAAAAGTAAATAGTGAAATTAAATGTTAAAATGATATTATAATTACCCTAACATAGTTCATAATTCTATTAGATAAGTGTATTTAGACCAAAAATAATCATAGTAATAAAATATGATCATACTTTTCCAATTGTATTAAATTAGATCATTTTTATTAATTTATATAAAGAAGAGTAAAAAGTATTAAATTCAAATTTTAATAACTAGACGGTTTTTAATATAGGATTATAGAAAAGATAAATTCAAAAATAAATATTCACTTGAATGTTAAAAATATTTATCACAAAATGGTATTATATTTATCATTTTTAGATATTATATAATTAAATTTATTTATGACATAATGATGATGCAGTAATTAATTTTTCAATGAATGATTAAAAAATTTGACATTATAAATATAAATATAAATGTAAATTGAGTTATTTATACCATACAAGATTTTTATAGGATACTATGAAATTATATGGTTTATTATATAAATTTTCTTTGATGTGATAATTTTTTTATGAATTTAACTATAAAAATACCAAATATTATCAAAATTGACATAAATGAGTTTTTAAAACAAATACTATATTATTAAATGATATAATATTCCTAAAAATCATCTGTTCAGACAAAGGACTCATATGATGATAAATATATAATTATTTAACCAGTTGGGGTTCTCATTAAATTTTATAGTACTTTTTAACCATTTATTATAATAATAACAGAGGAAATGTTAAAAGTTACACTATATCTCTAAGAGTTAGATCTCAAATATAGGGATAATATGGTGACCTAAAATTCCCTAAAACCTATTGTTTGAGATGATTACGACCAATCACCACCATATCCAAAAAATAAATAAATTTGGATCGATTAGAAATTGAAAATGATTTTATAATAATATAATATTTCAAACTTTTCCTAAAGTTACCCCACATATGATTTAAAAGGGTACATTCCCTTCTCTCAAAATTACACCTACAAAGCCATTTTTCATGGCCAAAATCAGACAAAATATTTTCCCAAAATCCCTAAATTCATCCTAGGGTTCTTATCTTTAGCATAAATCCATCCTATGGAGCCATTTTATTCAAATCAAAAATAAACACCAAATAAAAAGGTAATTATTTTATCACCTCTTTCAAAGTTATTTTCTTCTTCCGCTTTCTATTTGTTTGTTATTTTCATACCAAAATAATAACTCCAGTAAATTATACATACTACGTTGTTATTATAAATATGGTAAAACTATACTCATTATTTTATCAATCCTATGAATTATAATGTCCCCATGTGTACATACATATGGCTTACCCTCTCCACGTCGTGCTGTAATTTGTAATTCAACACTATATTAGTTGGATGGATATAATGATGAGTGATATGTATATAAATAATTAAAATAACCTGATAATATCTTTTTAAAATTAATATACCATCAATTTCATGACCCCCTCCCCACAAAGTGTACCCCTGCTAGGCCGAAAATGTGAGAAGGTAGGTAATGACCCCCGAGTCCCGCCTCCAGTAGGCCCCGGGTTGGCGACTAGCACTGAGGGTATAATAACACACAAAATGGGAGGCATTACCCTATAAGAGAACACATGCAGAAGAAAGAAAAAAGATAGACACCAATCAACTCCAACTAAGACAGCATTATAAATGAAAACCCATGTACACATATGAAATGTCATGCAAAAGAACTTCAAATTAAAGGGAAAAAACTACAAGAAACCTAAAGAATGTAAAAACAACAGAAAACACAACCACGAATTGGTCCTATAACCCCAAGATAGTAGAAAACATATTTATCTCCAACCATTTACAAGTGACATGAAATATAGTTTATCTATACATATAGTGAGTATAACAGTATACATAGTAGGATCATCCCTGAAGCCTGTCGTGAAAAAGTAAAGAAAGTATGCTAAATCACACTGAACAACAAGTAAACTAACTCGTCACCTAAATAGGTATACTAATTTCCCAACATCACCATGGCTACTCTCAACATGTAACGCATACAACAATATAACATATAACAAAGAATATCAAGGGTACCCTTCTACTAATTCTCCACTCGTTTTCCGCTTTTCCCCAACGTCGCACATCCTGAGCATCTCTCTCAAAAAAGGATTGCCCGTAGACACTTGGGTGAAGCACCAAAATATGAACCATGTGAAAAAAAACCACCACGTCCACACACCAATGTAAATAGGTAGTTTCTGGGAGCCACCACAACTCGCATAACGTGTATCATATGTTGGGTATTATACCTCAAGTCGTTATAGCCCATACACCGAGTAAGGATCCTCAAGCCATCACAGCCTATACACGTTACACCTACAGTAGTCTATAGATAACTATATCCAGAATATATTTATGTGAATAGACACATGCCATTACTGCCCTCTATACAAATATATGGTGAAACTAATCAATGTTCCTACCAGCACAAGTAACTACCACGAGAAGAGAGCGGGGCCAAAGGGGGTTGTCTACCATCCATCCTCCCACCGGAATGTTGGGGAAAACACCCCCAGGGCTTAGAATCCCTGGGGTGTCAGTTGCCCTTACTGACTGGGTGGAGTAGCATATAGAAACACAAAAAATATAGGATATACTATATCTCACATCCACACTATGGGAATTACCTAGTCTTAGACACAACTGCATGTAACGTCTCTCAGACTCCAGGCTGCTACTTCTAAGACTAGGTATCCTATAAGCACACAACAATTTAAAAAGATTTATTAGATTAATTCATTCGCTTTTTATCAATTCCACTGTACGTTAATTAATTTTTTAAACATTAATAAACCATGATCAATTCCTCATTAAATTTTATTAGCATCACACCCAAAGTAAATTATTCCTTCAAAATTACAACCTCATCATTATGTTCTAGTATCTCCATCCCCACGGGTTAACACCGTTTATTCAATTATTCATTATTGATAATCTTTCCCACATTCCCAGACATTCATGAAAAACATTCTATGGTACTAAACACAAGGGGGATCAACACGGTGAGTAGATTCAATACCCGTCGAGTCATTTCCGCTTATAGAAAGAGCATATACCCATCCTTCCATGAGAAGCTAAACACTGAAAGAACATGGAATAACCCGTGCGTATTCGCCTCTTTCGGAAGAAGGGTAAGAAATACCAGAAAACATGAGTAGTGGGGAAAAGTAAAGAAGTTAAACAACCAATCAAAATTACCAATCATCCAACAATCACATCCATCTCATTCCATCATCCCTGGTTTCCTCCCCCACACCCAAATGCATAAACAGATGCATCTCTCCACTCTTGGCGTCATTTGCTACCACATCCAAAAGGTCCTCCATGCCTCCACATAATACCACAACCATCCAGGATCACATTAAAACACAAGAAGTAGTAAAAAAACAACATCACCATTGGGCTCTTCGACCTTAAACAAACAAGAGGGTAACTTAGAACCCTAAAAGAAATTATTTATTTACAACCACTAGTTCTTTAAACCATCTTGGATTAACAAATTTATTATTTGTTGGTTCCAATTTCGGTAAACCTAACAAGTATGTTATAAAAAATAAATAAACATGCTTACTTCACTAATTTGATTAACATCAAATTACAACAAGAACCAGATTCGTTTTCATGCATCTCTATCTTTAGCCAACATTTATCAATTAATCCCATTTTATGTTCTTTACTAATTTCCATCAAGAAAAAACTTGTTAGAAAATCATATATATCACACTATCTTGAAAAACATGAGGCAATAACATACGATCCATGTCAATTTATTTATCTAGTTAAAACATATATTATGTCAATTCTATTGTCTTCTAGTGGGATTAAACATGCTAACAATAAAGTTGCACATAAAATAAAAGAGAAGCAAAAAATCCCCTACCTCGAAGAGTTCTTTATGTTTTTTATCCTCACAATGGGTCACGATCCTCCTCTCGCACCGACTTTATCCACACGAGGATGCCACAATATGAAAACACCAACCAAACCCCAAGAAAAACTCTATTAGAAGCATAGAGATTACATGATATAATATGTAAGGGAGAAACAAGAGTAGATTATTCCAAATGGAATGATGATAAAACATACCTTATATCAAAAAATGACCGATACATCTCAGTTGCATCAAAATAGAGCGGTACCAAACTGAGGAGTAAAGATTTATTGTGCAACTCCTACGGGATGGATTTAAAGGTTCTAGAGTCTCATAGCCGTGAACAAAGAATAAGAATAAGGGAGGAAGATATCTTGTCCCTTTTTAAGATTTAATGGGACGATGGTTTATGATACACATAATTCCCCATTTAAATCATACCACATTAACACAAATGGTTTGACCAAGTAAAAAAATACAGATTTAGAATAATTATTAATATAGGATTTGTGGCATTCGAATCGGCCTTATGAGTCCTTAAAATAAGGGTTTAAATGTATTTTACATCAAAGGAATTGTGAATGAAGTGAAACTGTATGAAGATGGAAACACTTTTCACATACTAAAAATTTCGCAAAGGAATGGAATGACCACTGTTAGACCTCACCATTAGAGGTTACCGATAGACCTCACCGTTAGAGGTTACCGATACACCTCACCGTTCGAGAAACACTGTAAACCTAGCATTCTAGAAACACTGTTCAAGTCTACCATTAGAAGGTCACCATTAGAACAACATCATCAGAACTATTCACTGAACTCACTAATAGAATTGTTCATAAATCCTCACTGGTACAACTATTCACAAAACCTCACTGAAAGAAATATTGTTCACTGATCTACACTGATAGAAACACTATTCATTGAACCACACTAATAGAAACACTGCTCAGTGAGGGAACTGATAGAATAATGTTCACTTAATGTTATAGGTTACCGATAGAACTGTTCACCGATGGAACTGTTCACTAAATTGGAAATTTGGCAATGTGATGGGGATATTTCAACTTCACCTCCCAGAACACCTCAAACACCATATTTTCACAATGTAATTGAACAGAGAGGTTCGATCCATTACATCAGATACCTATCAAAACATTCCCTTCATCGAGAATTCAAAACCAACCTAAAGAGACAAAAAAAGTAACGGGGTCCGAACAACCACCCATCGAGATACCTATCAAAAGAGAGAAAGCCACAAAAGTAACAAAGTAAATTCATAAATAAAACTTGAATAGTCTAACCACAAAGGGAAAATCATTACATGGAATGATTTAAACATCAAATAACTCTGGGTATTGTACATGTATTTGTGACTCACGTTCCCATGTACTCTCCTCCATGCCACCGTGTCGCCACAAGACACGGAATAAGGGGATAGAATGCCCCAAAAACACCTTCTCCTTGCGGTCTTGAATCTCCATAGGTCGTTCCTCAAAGGTTGCATCATCATCAACATCGATCTCTTCCTAATCGATAATGTGGGAGTCATCATGATGATAAAAACAGTGCTGTGATAAATTGAAAACATCATGTACCTGAATCATCTGTGGGGGAAGTGCTAATTGATACGCCACAGCCTCAACACACGCTAACATCTCAAAAGACCCATAAACCAGGGAGAAATCTTACTTCCACGACCAAACCTTCATTGCCCATGACAGGGAGTCACCTTCAAAAACACATGATCCCCAACATTAAACTGTAATGGTCTCCTTCTTTGATCCACATATGATTTATGATGATCTTGTGCTATCTTCATCCTCTCACGAATCACCTAAACCATATTTATTGTATTATTCACTAGTTCCAGTCTTAGAATTGCTGACTCTCCGACCCCAGTCTAGCAGAATGGAGAATGACAAGGCCATATATACAAGGGATCAAACGACGTCATTCCCATAGTGGAGTGAAAAATATTATTGTATGAAAACTCCACCAATGGTAAGTGCATCAGCCATGAACCTCCGAAATCAAGAACACAAGAGCGTAACATGTCTTCAAGAGTATAGATGGTTCTCTCTGTATGACAATCCATTTGAGGATGAAAAATAGTGCTAATACATAGTTTAGAACCAAAATCATGTTGGAGACCTCTCCACACCCTGGTTGTAAAATGATGATCTTGATCAGAAATGATCGTTCTGGGGAATCCATGAAGTCTCACCACCTCCTCTAGCTATTGGCTTGACCAAAAATCCAATGAGCTTGAATCCATGATTTTTATTAAGTGGGACAATTTTCTTAAACGATCCATTACCACCCAAATAACATCATGTCCTCCTAGTGCTCGAGGTAAAATTGTAAAAAAGTCCATTGAGATGTCCTCACACTACCACTAAGGAATATCTAATGGCTGTAGAAGACCAATAGGAACACGGTTTTCAGCCTTCAAATTCTGGAAGACTAAACATCGAGACACAAACTCTGTAACCGTACACATCAGCCCAGACAACAAAAATTTACACTTCAAGGATCAGTACATATTTATAACGCCATGATGTACTGCTAAAGAAAAACTATGGAACTATCTCAGAACCTTCTCGTGCATCATCAAGAGAAAAAAAAACCTTATGTGATACAACACTCAGTTTTTTTCATCCTCCGACCAACCATCAGAGGACTCATCACAACCAACATGGTCTCTCCAAACATCCACCTCTAGATCTCCCAATTGGGACTCTTCCACCTTCTGCATTAGGGATGATTGTACCATCATCTGAAAAAGATAACCTCTACCCCCAACTTCTTCCATATGAAGATGTAATGCTGACAGTTCTTCCATTACTCTCCATGAATCACTGAATTCATGTACATCATCACTATGTGAATTTTGGCTTAGCACATCAGCTACAACATTAGATTTTCCAGTTGTATACGATATTTCGATGTCATGTTCCTGTAATAAATCCATCCACCAACACTGTCGTAAGTTCAAGTCACGCTGGGAGAAAACATACGTCAAACTCTTATGATCGGTGAAAACCAAAAAGCTCTCACCTATGAGGTAATGTCTTCACAACATCATAGAAAACACCACGACTGCAAACTCAAGATCATGGGTGGTATTGTTTCATTCATGAGGACTCAACAACAGAGACCCATAAGAAACAACTGAACTTTGGTGCATGAGAACATACGCTAACCTTAGATGTGAAGCATCACATAAAACATCAAACTGAACTCCCTTTGCTGGAAGTAAAAGCACGATATCACTTAATAACATCTCCTTTAGATACTCGAAAGATTCCTGACACTGATCAATCCATATAAATGTTTTATCCTTCCTAGTCAAAGCTTTCATCAGAGTCTCAACTCATGGTAAATTGGATAAGATCCTCATGTAATAGCCTACGAGACCAAGGAATCTTCACACCTCTGACACTATCTTGGGGGGATTCCCAAGACACAACTGCTTCTATCATCGATGGATCCAAAACTACACCCTGTTGGGACACATCATTCCCCAAGAAACATACTTTTTGATTCCAAAAATCACACTTCAACAAATTCCTAAACAGCTGGTGTTGGCGAATAACTCCCAAAATGGCTCGTAGATACTCTGCATGATCCTCTTAAGATGTGGAGTACACAAGGATTCCGTCGATAAAAACTACGTAGATATTTTCTAGGAACTCACAGAACAAAAAATTCATCAATCCCATGAATACAGCTGGAGCATTCGTTATGCCAAATGGCATTACAATGAACTCATAATGCCCATAACGACAACGAAAATCAGTCTTCGGGATATCCTCAACCTTCACACGCATATGATGATATCCCGATTGCAATACAATATTTGAAAACCAACATGAACCTTTCAATTGATTTAATAATTCATCAATTCACGGAAGAGGATAGCGATTCCTTATTGTCACTTTTTTTTATGAGAAGATAATCAACACAACTGAAAATTTCCATTAGCATTCTTCACAAACAAAACATGTGCACCCCATGGTGACACACTTGGCCGAACAAAACCACACTAAAACAGGCCATCAAGCTATATATGTGTCTCTCATAACTCAAAACAGGCCATACTATATGGGGACATAGAGATAGAATATGCTCCTAGCTGTAGCTCGATCCCATACTCGATCTCTCGTCGAGGGGGTAAGGTTACAACCTCTTCTGGAAAGACATCAGGGTAATCCTCTACGACCTAAGGAAACACCAACTGCTGAACCCATAATGAACTCAGCATCATTTCAGCCATCATGGATGATAAGGAAGAACGTTCTTATGACCCATCCGAGGGTCTTTCTCACCAAAAAACACCAGTTTCTCCCCATCTGCACCAATGAAGATGACCTTATTAGTGAAGGAATCCACGATATCCTGCATGGAATAAAACCAATCCATGCCTAGGATGACATCATATGGATTCATTTGTAAACATAGGAAATCTCCCCCAAGAGCGGTGTTTCCACAACACTAGCACACAATCTCTACATACTTGAAACAAGTCATCTCAACCGCCAACTGGCGTATTCAATGCCAAGGGCACTAGAAGCCTCTCCACCTCAAGTCCCAAAGCATTGACAAGGGTAGGTGATATTAAGGAATGTGTCACTCCTGAATCAAAAAAGGAATACACCATTGTTGAAAACAAGAAAAGGGTACATCGAACGACGTCTGGCTCACCTAGAGGTGGCTATACTAGAGCATGAAACTGACCATGACCTCCTCCAAAACTTATCTGACCCTGATGAAGACTAACACCATGACTGCGCTCTACTCTCTGAGGATGGGGAGAATCATGGGGTCGTCCTTTGCCTGCCCCATCTAGCCTCTGCTGATCTAAAGCTGGTGCAACTGGATGCCGCTGCCTCGGCTGGAACTGCCTCAATGGCGGGACCTGGCGTGTAGAGCCTGGTGCATGCTGACCACTCTAAAAAGTCGGGCACTCCCACAACTGATGGACACAACCACCACAAGAAAAAAAAATTTTCTTGATCCCTTGGGAAAGGCCATAGAGTTACAACCTCTTGAGAAATGAGTTGTGAAAGGCTGGGACCGACCCCCTGCTGAGCAGAAACCCTTCTGCCCTGAAAACAGAGAACCCCGTACCATAGATTTGCTTCGTGAGGAATCATGATAATTCCCCTCACGTGATGATCCGGTCCTGGCCAATGTCTTCTCGACAGCCTCTACCCCTTTCCAATACCTCATTATATGTTTTCAGCATAAATGCGGTGACTTGGCACTAGATCTCTAGATGCAAATCCTCCACAAAATGTCTCTCCCTAGCCTCCTCATCTAGAAACTGGTCTGAAGCATATCATAAAAGTTTCCTGAAACAAATTCCAAACTATTGAAAACTGGAGATCCCCTGTCAAATCATAAGAAGCTCTTGGCGACTGGACACCTTGACAGTCAAAGAAAGAAACTCGACTCTAAACCGGTCTCAGAACTCCTCCCATGAGATCGCTGACTCCTCAATATCCCCAAGGAACAAGAACCTCCACTGCCTCACTGCTCCATGTAGCATTGTCACAACCACGGACACCCAATGGTCCTAATGAGCCCAAATCGAACTGAAGCCGATATCGACCTCCTCTGACCAATCTTATGTGACTATATATGAGATGAAGCCCTCTTACTTCAGTAGACTCCGATTCTGAAACTCTCAGAGTTTCTTCATCCATGTGTTGTCGTCTTCAACCTCTACCCTGCGGCGATCTGCTGGAACAGCCTGATGGACATTTTCTACGTAAACCTAATGAGGATATCAACTTGGAGCCATATCTATAATATAACGGACCGTTAGAGCTCCTATAACAGGAACATGGAAGACTCAACATTAATTAATTAATTGTTTTCTTTTATTCATTTTAGGTTTACTTATCCCAAGGTCTACCCATTCAAACACTGGCACAAAGAAGAATAATTCGTGATCCTTTCCTTGGTATCTACCATGATACTTGTATCACCATGTTTAGTAGAAAATGTAAACATAAAGGTCCCCACATTAGATCATAGTGGGCACTAAACTCATATATCTTAGCTGGTCTCTAGTGTTTACCTCACTTGCTAATCTTGAATGACACTGTTTCCCTACCAACCCAGGAAACCTCATTTGTGCATAACTCCAAAATCCGTCATATCCCTCAACCAGACCTCTGATACCACTATGTCACAACCCCTGCCCACAAATTGTACCCCACCTGGGACAACAATGTGAGAATGGAGATAATGACCCCCCGAGTCCCACCTCCAGTAGGCCCTGAGTTAGTTACTAGCACCGAGGGTATAGTACCACAGAAAATTGGGGGGATTACCCTATAAGAGAACAAATGCAGAAGGGAGAGATATGATAGACACCAATCAACTCCAACTAATACTGCAATATAAATAAAATATCAAGTACACATATTAAATTCCAGGTAAAAGTACTACAACTTAAAGGGAAAAAATAGAAAGTACCCAAAATAATGTAAAAACAGCTGCAAACACAAGCTCGAACAACTCCTGCAACCCCATGCTAGTAGAAACCAGCTTGATATCAAACCTCCTCCAAGTGACCTAAGAAACAGTTTATATATACCAATGGTGAGTATAAAAGTATACTCAGAAGGATCCTCCCCTAAGACTCTCATGAAAAAGTACAGAAAGCATTCAAAAGCACAAAAAACAACAAGTGAAACTAACTTGTCACATAAATAGGTATACTAGGTTCCCAAACTCACCATGGCTACTCTTACCATGTAATACATACATGAATATATCATATAATAAAGAATATCAAGGGTACCCTTCTACAACATCCCCTATAGTTTTCCACTTTTCCCCAACGTCGCACATCCTAGGCATCTCTCTCCAAAAATGATTGCCCACAAACAGCTGGGAAAAACACCACAATATTCACCTCATGCAACAAAACCACCACGTCCAAACACCAAAGTAACCATGTATTTTCAAGGATCCACCACATCTCGTATAACGTGTATTATAGGCTAGGTATTATACATCATGTCATTACAACCCATACATTGAATAAGGATCCACAAGCCATCATAGCCTATACATGTTACACCTATATTAGTCCATTGAAAACTATATCCAGAATATATGTGTTTGAATAACCACAAGACACTACATCCCTCTACACACATATATGGGGAAAACTAACCAATGTGCCTACCAGTACAAGTAACTACCAAGAGAAGAGAGTGGGGCCAAAGGGGGTAGTCGTCCATCTATCCTCCCACATGAATATTGGGTAAAACACCCCCCAGGGCTCAGAATCCCTGTGGTGTCAGTTTCTCTTACTTACTGGGTGGAGTAGCGTATAGAAACACAAAAAGTCTAGGATATTCTATATCTCACAAACACACAATGGGCATTACATAGTCTTAGACACAGCTGCAGCTAACGTCTCTCAGACTATGGGATGCAACTTCTAAGACTAGGTATCTTATAAGCACAAAACCATTTAAATAGATTTATTAGATTACTTAATTCCCTATTTATATGTTCCACTTTATGTTAATTAATTCATTAAACAATAATTAACCATGAACAATTCCACATTAAATTTCATTAGCATCACACCCAAAGTCAATTGTTCCTTCAAAATTACAACCTCATCATTATGATCTAGTAACTCCATCCCCATGGGTTAACACCATTTATTCAATTAATCATTGTTGAAAAACATTCCCACATTTCCAGGCATTCTAGAAAAACATTATATGCTACTATACCTAAGGGAGATCAACACATTGAGTAGATGCACTACCCGTCGAGTCTTTACCACTTAAATCAAGATCATGTACCCATCCATCCTTGATAAGATAAACATGGAAACAACGTGGAATACCCCGTGTGTCTTCACCTCCTTCGGATGAAGGGTAAGTAAGACAGACTACCTTGAGCAGTGGGGATAAGTATTTCAGATAAACAACCAATCAAAATTTCAAATTATCCAACAATCACATCAATCAAATTCCATAATCCCTGGTGTCCTCCCCCACACCCACATGCATAAAATGATGCATCTCGCCACTCAAGGAATCATCTGCTACCAAAACCAAAAGGACCTCCATGCCTCTACAAATTACCATAACCATCCAGGCTCACATTAAAACACAAGTAGTAGGAAAACAAACATCTTCACAATTGGGCTCTTGGTCCTTAAACAAACAACGCGGTAACTCAGAAGCCTACAAGAAAATATATTTTAACAACCACCAGTTCTTTAATCCATCTTGTATTAACTAATTTATTATTTTTTGGCTCCAATTTCACGAAATCTAAACAGTAAGTTATCACAAATAAATAAACATGCTTACTTCACTAATTAGATTAACATAAAATTAATACAAGAACCAAATTCCTTTTCATGCCACATTATCTTTATCCAACAATTATAAATTAATCCTAGTTTACATTCTTTATCAATTTACATCATGAAAAAACTGGTATTCAAGGCGTAGATATCACACTATCTAGAAAAAAATGAGCCAATAACATACAATTGATATCAATTTATTTATCTGAAAAAAACATTAATTATTTAAATTATATTGTCATCCAGCGGGATTTAACATGATAACAATATAGTTTCATGTAAAAGAAAAGATTATAAATGAATCCCCCACCTCGAAGAGTTCTTAACGTTTTTTATCCACACAATGGGTCACAATTCTCCTCCCACGCCAATTGCATCCACCCGAGGATTCCATGGTACGACCGCACCAACCAAACCCCAATAAAAAAACTCATTAGAAGCATGGATATTACATGGTATAATATTGAAGGGAGAAATAGTAGAAGATGATCCCCAAATTAATGATGATAAAACATACCTTATATCGATACAAATCGGTTGCATCAAAATAGAGTGGATCCAATCCGAGGAGTAATGTTTGATTGTGAAACTACTATGGGATGTATTGAATGTTTCTAGAGTCTCATAGCCGAGAACAAAGAGGAAGAATAAGGGAGGAAGATATCTTGTCCCTTTGAAGATTTAATGGGGTGATGGTTTAAGATACACATAATTCCCAATTAAAAACGGATCACATTAACCCATGTGGTTTGACCATGTAAAAACATCCCGAGATAGAACTCTTCACAAAACCTCACTGATAGAAACATGAAAGGGGTGAAACTGTAGGAAGCTGGAAGCAAGGTTCACATACTAAAAATTTGGAAAAGGAAAGAAATGGTCACCATTAGACCTGAATATTAATTGTTACCGCTAGACCCCACCGTTAGAGGTTACCGATATACCTCATAGTTAGAGGTTACTGATAGACCTCACCGTTAGATGTTACCGATAGACCTCACCGTCAGTGGTTACCGATAGACATCACCGTTCTAGAAAAACAGTACACCTATCATTCTAGAAACACTGTTCACATATACCATTAGAACGTCGACATTAGAACCTCACTGTTAGAACTGTTCACTGAACCTCACTGATAGAACTGTTCATAAAACCTCACAGATAGAACTCTTCACAAAACCTCACTGATAGAAACATTGTTCACTGAACCTCACTGATAGAAACATTGTTCACTGAACCTCACAGATAGAAGCACTGTTCACCTACCATTATAGGTTACCAATAGAACTGTTCAATGATGGAAGAGTTCACAGAATTGGAAATTTGGAAAAGTGTTGGGGATATGTCACCTTGACCTCCCGGAACACCTCAAGCACCATTTCTTCACAAAGTAATTGACCAGAGAGGTCCAAGACATTACATTCCAATTTCCCACCATTTAATCATAAAGGATATGATATCGTCGCTTGTGTGTACGTATAACTTACCTTTTCCACGACGCGATGTGATTCATTTACAGGTTATCCCTTCAATGATGAATCAAAAAAAATATTATTAATAAGTATGTAATATATGAAATAATAATTCTACTTGATATATATATATATATATATATATTTTCTTGTATGTATTTACTTACATATATCTTATTCACTTACTTCTGTTTAACACGATATGAAAATGGAAACAACATTTATGCGTACGTATGCCCTACCATATCCATAAATGGTTTTTTTCCAATTCATATACCTATATATTATACAAATTTATATTCTAAATATATATTATATATAAATCATGTTTTATATTCTTGAAGAATCCAAATCATGATCTAAATGATAAGATCAAGAATAACAAGTCAAAACACATATGATAATGAATGAAATTATTACCAAAAATATTAATTTTACATGGGAATAATTATTAAATGGGAAGTATAATGTCAAAAATAAATCATTTATGATAGGATAAATATTAATTTGGTTCTATTGTAATTTAATAACATACTATGGTCATTATACAGGAGGTCAAACGTACCCTCTACTAAAGGAAAATGCCAGGTAATGGTTAACTTATCTATCTCATTATTATCCGAGACTTTTTATGTGTAAGTATTACCTAGGAAATATTTATTATCCATGTACATATTACATAAATGACATTTAAAATTATCCTCTTGAGTTACTCTTTAACTAAAAAAACATTTGAAATGTTTTAAATATTTATTCTTTTAAATCATTGTCATTAATTTCCATGTTTTCAAAATGTGTTTAAGGATTTTTTTTAATATGGACAAGATTATATTAAAATGTTAATTATTATAAAAAGTTTAAAAGTTTTATGGAATAATTTAATTCAATAAATTCTTTTAAAATTTCTTCTTTGATAAATTATGTGGCCTTTAAATGTTTTTATGAAAAATAGATATTTATCTCAATGATTTTTACTGGTCATTTTCAACTATGTTAACATCAATTTGGATATTAATCTTGATCAATGTTGATTTATTACAATACAACATTCCATTTTGTGTGGAATGATCTGTGATATTGATGACTAGAGATGTACTATTTTTATACCCTTCAAGGGTTATGGTTGATGTATTGACATTTCATATGCTAGTTTTAATACGGTTGTTTATGTTGTGTTTCAAATTTCTTATTTAGGGAATGTAGTGGACATAGTGAGTGATGGGTGGGGAATTCAATATCCCCTGGACGCATCGTTAGGTATGATGAGACAAAATAGTGTCTTGTCACAAGGCCTTCACACAAATGTTATTTGTAGTATTGGCATGAGGCCTTGACTATGTAGTAATGATGTCTCACATTAAGCATTACCTTATTAAAAATTTTGTTACTACATGTGATTATTCCACCAGTTAAATATCCATGTTCAAGTTTTTAGGGAAATGTTTTTTTATTTTCTCCATATTATGTTCATGTTTACAATTAAAAGGTTGTTGTTTTTATTACACACCATTCGTCAAATGTATATAGATTCCACTAAACTATTTACCCATACTGAGCATCTGAGCTCACCCATTTGTATTGTTTTGTTTTCCCTTGATTCCAAGAAGTGTATTATGTTTGATATGCAGGGATAAGCTAGATGAATAATGTAATTCTCAACGTAATATTATTGTTTTGTTTTATGTTTGAATTTGTAATTTAAATTTTATGTATGTAATATATTTTCCAATACTACTAAAACGATCGATCCTTCAGGAAATGATTCTTTGTAATCATGAAAATTTATTAAAATAATGCACCAAATCATGGACTCTAGTGTCAGGGCATAACAGTTTGTATTAGAATATATTTAGTATAAACCAGGAAAACTAGATTTTGAAAAAATCTAGTTATATAACATTACCCTAAGATAGACATCGAGGATTAGTATAGATGGACTTCCTAGATTTTTTTGGTAATGTATTGAATTTGATTATTTTGTACAAAATACTTCCTTATATGTATATGAATAGCTAGAGGTGACTTCAGCACAGATGTACATAAGTGTCAAAACTCACATAAGAAGTTTCGAGCTTTACCTGAGGTATCTTTTTACACCAAAATGTGACTTTCTTCACTCATGGTTATGAAACTCCTGGGGGATATGCCTAATATAATTAAATATGTTTTCAAGCGATTATAAAGGATTCGGTAGCAAATACTTCCTCAGAGAAAACATTTTTTATTACTATAGATTATATTCATAATATTTCCATTTTTTGTTATGTATTTTAAAAGTTTTTAATGATGTATTGTGATTCATAAACTAACCTAGTGTATGATATTGTTTAGAAATGGTTCCCACTAGAATAAATGAGAACTACAACAATACATGTGATCCAAAGAGTAAGAAGGATCATATAATTCATGGTCTTAAGACAACATTTAGAAAGGAAATGGTCTCCCACATATTCTAATATTATTTAGAAATAGTATCATCTGTTAATATGATAAATGATGAATTATTTGATTCCTATGGCTTTAAAGGGAATCAATAGAAGAAAATGATATTTGAGAGAATGATGGATAATAGGAAGCGGAGAAAGAAGGAATTTTCTATTTGTGATAAATGTGGAAACAATAAACTTGGTAAATGATTGAAGTGATTGATGTTTTTTATAAGTGTGGAAAAAAGGACACCATATACATGATTTTAAGGATAAATAAAAGGTTTCAAATGTTCAATTATTTCCTACAATTCCCCGAAGGTCTTCATTTTTTATTGATTTTGATAATAAACCATTCAAGGGGTGAGGTGGAATCTTAACAAGTATCGTAGTCATATGTATTATAGAGCTCATAGGCCTTAGAATAATTCATTGCCAGTAGGCTTCAATTATTACATAAAACCCAGACGAACTACTTGGATCTACTCTCCCCAGTATCTTCATCTTGAAACCACCTCTCCACCTTCACATGGCTATTCGGCTAGGCTTTGTCGTGCATGCACAAGATTTTCTTTATGAAAAGTTCCACAACATGTCATTATTGAAATCCTTTTAGCTTCTACTATGGTGAAATATCCATGATCCTCATCCATCTGAAGTTTTTTTGTTATAGGTTGTCTAGTTTTCAAATTCATTTATGGTTTCCTGAAGGCCATGAGGTGGCCCGATGGCCTTACTCACCGGAAGGAATGGGTGGCTCGAAGGTCTTAAAGGACTCGAGGACTAAATTGGTGCCCTAAAGGTCCAATCAAAGGAATATTCCCAACTTATATAGTGCCAAACAATTCCTGCTATAGTTCCCGCTATAGTACCAATTATAGTCTGCACAGTACCTGCAACATCACTACTATAGTACCTGCTAAAGTACTACAACAATACCTCAAAATTTTCCTCTGCCTGGATTTGATCCAGGGTCTCCTAGATGCACTTATGGAGTACTCACTAACTGGGATAATGCTCATGTGTTGTACATTGCATTATATGAAAGGAATTGGGACACTACACGAATCAATGTCCAAATCACCAGAGAATGCCCCAAATGATGCTATTGGATAATAATAAATTTATGATACTGCCAAAGATGATGAATAATTATTTTTTTTGTTCTTATTAATGTATTATTTTATTTCAGTTTCATATCAATGTTGTACTAGTTATATAAATTTTGGAAATAAATAAGTATTGAAATGTATTAATATTCTATTTAGGAAATGAGATTATATGGTTATAAGAAAAGTGACTCAAGAACTAGTTTAAATTATTGGAAAATACATGGTTTAAGGAAAGATAATTATTAATATTCTTTGATACTGCGGTTGTGATTTTGGAATAATATATGATAGATTTGGATAAATTATATTCGACATTTTTTATTACTATGAAACCAATTAATTGTTTGTTTATTCCATTATTGTTGAATTTTACAACATTTTTTGATATAAAGAGTATATCCAGTATTCTAAAAAAATAAGGGAGAACGAATGTAATCACAAAGGTTTTATGAATATTCCGGTTGTTACCTTGATATAAAAGTATACATGATGAAGGTAATTCACATGTTATTACATGGGAAAAAATATCTTCATTGTAATTAACATCCTTATGATTTTTGGACTCTGAGTTTGGACATAATAATTTTGGATATGTCTAAAGGATGGAATGG
The DNA here is from genome assembly GCA_963277665.1 of Viscum album. Classification (NCBI taxonomy): domain Eukaryota; kingdom Viridiplantae; phylum Streptophyta; class Magnoliopsida; order Santalales; family Viscaceae; genus Viscum; species Viscum album. Next base: position 1,005,582,412 of record OY728157.1, read on the forward strand.
ATTAAAGGAATATGGAAACTATTGTTATGGTTAAATCATTTCTTAATATTATTTTTGGATTGTTATAAAAAGTATATCCCCGAAGTCGAGTGACAACCCATCGTGTTCGGAAAGGCTTTGAGACTTGAACCCACAATCGAAGGGCGACAAGGGTGCATCACCTACCACTGGCCTATGTGCTATCCTATTTTTAATAATGTAGATTTTTTTAAAAGTATGAAAAATTAATTATAAATTCATTATTTTCGGAAACCTATAAAATTAAGAGAAATTGAATATTTTTGAATTCTATTATCTTTCGGAGTGAATGATATGTTTTTGGTAGGAATTATTTGAAGGATGAAACTGCATTTTCCAAGTATATTTTTTATCTCTTTTTATATGAATAAATTAATTATTAAACTATAGTGAAGGGATTTTAAAATAAAAAATGTGTTATCCTAATACCTTCTATTTTTTTGAACCTGTGATATTATAAATTATCATAGATTGATGGATTTGAGGATCTAAATTTTACACATGTTTTTGATATTTGACTTAAATCACTCCTTATAAATATACATGTTTTCCCTCCAATTATGTGTCTCTAATCACCAAATATGGGCTTCTAATCAAGATTATAATTTTTTTGATACTTTTTCATTTCCATTTCCCTCTAATTAAGACTTAATTTTATTAACCGAATATCAAATGTGGGTTTTTCACAAAGGTAATTTTCTATTATAAAATATTAATTTCAATGAACAATTTCAAATTGCAAGGACTCAATTTTTTGATGGGGGGGGGGGGAGAATTTAACACCCCATGATTTCATATTACATTATCTCTTCATTATAATTAAATAACATGCGCTACCCACAACACCAAGTTCGAGCGCACCAAGACTTACCAAACTAGTCCTCCGAAATAGTAGTTATAAATAGTATTAACCATATTTTTAATTATATATATATCCTATTTAATTTTAATATTCAAATTTTGGGTTTCATAGACATAATATTATGGAAAATTCAATTTTTAGATAAAAGAAGTATTTTTTAAAATTTAGTGTTTCTTCCATTTAATGGAGATACTTTTTTAAAATTCAGTATTTGACACATTTATATATTCAATTTAGTAAAATTATATCCCTATTTAGAATAGGAACATAAATATTTATTTTGGGAATTTTTGTGGTACTTTTCTGATAACCTTTATATTATGATGACTAGTGAAAAATACAAAATTTTAATTGAAAACATATTTTTGAACTGAAATAATTTATAGCGGTAAATTATGAATTTGATTATTTATAAAGTATAATTAGATTATATTTGTATAATTGAATATAATTTAGGTCATTATAAGTAATTTTACAATGAAATTTGACATAAACACATGTCAATCTTTTCATAGTATTTATTTTTTAAAACCCACTTTTTTTTTGACAACATAAATTAATTTTAAACTAATTAATGCTAAATATATGTTTTCAACTTGATAAAATATAATTCATTTTCAAATTCCGAATATCAAAATTATCTAACTATGATTTTTTAGTATTTTTTTCTGAAAACTTTCAATTTTTGTTGAGTAGTGAAAACCACTGCCTTATTATTTAAAACCCACTTTTTATATTAGTAATTATATATTTTTTTTAAATTTATTTTAGATCAATATATATATATATATAATACGTATATAAGTTAAATTTAATTCATGTGAGTAATTTTATAGTAATATTAGATATATAAATTCTTTTTGATCTTTCTAACGTATTTACCCACCTTCTTTGGCAGATTTGAAAATTTGCATAAAACAAAATTTTACCACATATGTGAAATGAATTTCAAAATTTCGAAGGACACAGTTGACAATAGTAAGTGAAATGTGGTTCAATAAGATAAAATAATTATTTGGTGAATAGTAACTTTTGACTGTTATTTACTAAGGATAAAAGTAAATAGGATAATTAAATGTAAAAATAATATTATAATTACTCTAACACATGTCCTAATTGATTTGGATATGTTTATTTCGACCAGGAACAACATTAGTAATATAAGATGATCCCTTTTGTCCACATGGATCAGATTAGGCCATTTATTATTATTTTGTTTAAAGAAGAGTTAAATGTGTTAAATTGAAATTTTAATAACTAAACCATTTTTAATATGGGGTGAAATTAAGATAAATTCCACTATAAATATTAATTAATAACATAAAAATATTTCCAATATAATGGTATTTTATTTAAAAATTTATAGATTATATAATTCAATTTATTTATGACACAATGATTATACAATAATTACTTTTTAAATGAATGATTAAAATAATTTATATTATTAATATATTAATAAATGTAGATTGAGTAATTTTATTCCAGCCACGAATTTTCTAGTTTAATATGACATGTTAGGGTTGATTAAATAAATATTGTTTGTAGTGATAAATTTTTTATGACTTTAACAAAAACAAAATACCATAGAGTGTCAAAATTAATATAAATTAGTTTTTAAAACAAATGCTATATTATTAAATTATATAATATTCCTAAAAATATATGTTATGGTGAAAGGAATTATATGATTATAAATATTTAATTAGTGAAACAAATGTGGTTCTATTGGATTTTTATAGTTTTCTTATTGACAATTATTAATAATAATACAAGAGGACATGGAATAAGTTTAACTCTTTAATTAAGAGTTAAATATAAAATATAGTTTTAATATAATGAACAAAACTCTTCAAAAACATATTGGTTGAGATAATTTAGACCCATCCAACACAATATTCTAAAAAAATAAATTTAGAACCATTAGAAACCAGAAGTTATTTTATAATAAAATAATATTTCAATCTTTTCATAAAGTGACCCTCACCTCTCTTAAAAATGGGTACATCTCCATCTATAAATATCACACCACCAAAGCAATTTGGCTCCCAAAACCCTGCCCAAATCTCATCCCAACATCACTCACATCATCCTATATTCCATACCTTGATAAGAAAGAGAACCCATGGATCCCTTTTTTCAAATCAAAAAGAAACTCCCAAAGAAGAGGTAATTATTTTTTCACCTCTTTCGAAGTTCATTTCTTCTTCCACATTAACATTAATTGTTTTTCCCATATCAAAAAAATAAATCTATTAACATCTTTATACAGTGATATTATTATAAATATGGTACACTCATACACATTATTCTATCCATCCTATGAATGAAAATGTCACCATTCTTGCGTACGTATAACTTATCGTCTCCACGGTGTGGTGTAATTTGTTATTCAACACTATGTTATTTTGATGGATATAATGATGAGTAACTTGTTTATAAATAAATAAACTAACATGATAATTTATATTTAAAATTAAAATACCATCCAATTGTAAACATTTTAATAATTACGGATATGAAATTTTCTCTCGTGTGTACGTACAGCTTACCGTCTCCACAACGCGATGAGATTCATTACTAGGTTCACTATACAATGATTATTAAAAATATATATATTATTTATATATATGTAATATATGAAATAATAATTCTAGTGGAGATATATATATGCATTTATGAATTTACTTACATATATCTTATTCAATTACTTATGTTCAATACGATATGATAACGAAAAGAGTGTTTTTGCGTATGTACGACTAACTGTCTCCCTAAACTGTGTTTTACATTTCATATATCCATCTGTTGTTAAAATTTATATTTAAATAAATATTATATATATATATATATATCATGTTTTATATTATATAAGTATTTAAATCATTATCTAAATGATATGATCAAGAATAACATGTTAAAACACGTACGATAAAGAAAGAAATTATTACCCGAAATGTAAATTTATCATGAAAATTATTATTAAATGGGTAGTATAATGTCATAAATGAATCATGTATGTCATAATAAATATTATTATGGTTATGGTATAATTTAATAATATACTATGGTCATTATAAATGAGGTTAAACATACCCTCTACCAATGGAATGTGCAATGTAAGGTTTAATTCATCAATATCATTATTGTCTATGATTGTTTATGTGTTAGTATTTTCCTGGATATATTTAATATCTATGTCCATGATTCATAAAATAAATTTCAAAAATGATTCTTGTAAGGTAGTTTTTAACTAAAACATCATTTTATATGTTTTAAAAATTTATTATTCTAAATCATTCTCATTAATTTCTATGTTTTAAAATGGTTTTATGGATTTATTTATATGGATATGATTGTTTTAAAATGTTAATTCCATTCAAATGTTTCAAAGTGGCATGTGACACTTTTATTCAAAAATATATTTTAAATTCCCCACATTATAAATTGTGTGACTATTAAATGTTTTCATGAAATATGGATATTTCTCTCAAAAATATTAATAGATCATTTTCAACTATGTCAACATCCTTTTTGGATATTATTCGTGATTAATATTGATTTATTATAATACAATATTCTATATTTTTTAAATGAGTTATGATATGTTTGAAATTTTATGTGTTATTTTTTACCCCTCATGTTTTATAGTTGATGTATTGACATTTTTTTCTAGCTTAAATCCAAATGTTAGTGCTCTAATTCAGAATTTTCATATGAGGAATGAATTTGACTTAGTAAGTGATGGGTGGGGCCCGCTATAGACCATCGATGCATTAGTAGGTCTCTTGAGACAAACTAGTGTCTTTTCACAAGGCCTTGAGAAGAATTTTATTTGTTTTATTTGTATGAGGCTTTGATTATGTGGTAAGGATGTTCGACATTAGTCATTCCTTCATTATGAAATTAATTATTACATGTGATTATTCGACTAGTAGAATATCCATGTGCATGTTTATATTGTAATGTTTGATTTATTTTATTTATATTATATTCAAGTTTATGTTTAAAAAGATTTTTCTTTTCTTACACATCTTCCCTTAAATATTTATAGCTTCCGCCAAATTATTTACCGTTACTGAGAATCTGAGATGACCCATTTGTTACGTTCTATTTCCCTAGGATTCCATGAAGTGTTTTATGTATGATATGTTGGGTTAAGATTGGGGAATAATGGAATTCCCAATGGTTTATTTATTTTTTGTTTTATGTTTTCATGTGTAATGTAACGTTCATGTATGTAATATATTTTCCAGGAATAATAATATTATTGGACCTTTAGGAATTTATTCCTTATAATCATGCCAAAGTATTAGAATAATGCACTAGCTCCATGCATTTGGGGTTTGGGGCGTTACAAGTTTCATGCAAGCTGATAACACCCTTACTGAGCAATTTTTTAACAAACTCCACACAATATAAGGGAAATCTAACAAAACAGACTTAATATAGTTTTCAATGCTAAAATATCATAAAAAGTTCCTTCTGGATTATCCACATAGTTATTAAAATCATATCCATAATGTTTCACACACTCAACTAGGTGTAGCAATCATTGTGGAACTTCCAGTCCAAGCTCGTTTCCTAATTTTAAAATCTATTGGTTCTTAATTGTCCCTTATCCTTGATAGTGGACTTTCTGTCCACTATATATACCCTTTTATAGTGGTAATCCCCACCTAGTTTCACTATTACTATATAAGAATAAAATTCTCAAGTCAATAAAAAAGCTGACACATCTACTAATGCCACAACAATATTAAACCACTATTTCACAACTAACAATATCTTAGTCCCTGAACCATTCCAGTCCATATTTCAATAAAAAACTCCATTTGTTGAAAACCATTTTCAAAAAACAATTAATTAACCTATCCATGAAACTAATTGGAAAATCAACATTTGGAAATAAAACAAAAATAACAAACATTTCACAAAATCTACCCAATTTCCAAAAAAACCAAAAAAACAACACAAATTGGATTTCCATCATCCTTCTCACATAATTATAAAATATTTATTTTGAGAAAACCCAATTTATTGAAATTTGGTCTTCTATATCAATCAAAATGGAGACAATTGTGAAGCCACTTACTATAGGGTTTTAGTGAAACCGACTAACTTAAAAACACACTAAAAATCTTGGTTGATTCACTACAAAAACCACCTTAGATTCCATTACCAAACATCAAAAATACTCAATATCATCATTTTAGGCCAAACCAACACTATATATACAAGAAATAGTTTTATATCTAGAGAACCAAAATAGAGGTAGAATTAGATCTATTGAAAACCAAGAATGATTTAAGAGATACTGCTTACTGAAAGATAATATCTTTCACCATACAATGAAAACCCATAAATTTTATTCAAAATTGATTTTTAGATCCCCTATAATACATGTAAACCATTAATACCAAATCTATTTTTTATGGGATAAGAATAGATATGTTCATGGAAAATTTATAGTGAGCCCTTAATTAAAAACCCATTTTTTATAATCACGCAAGGTTAGCTTCCATGGTTTAAAAAATGTAAGATACTTATTCCACTAATACTATCCTAAATGGAACACAACATGGACACCTTTTATTGTTATAAAAATCATAAATAATATTGTGAATCCCATTGTCTCATGTTTCACAGTTACTTGGGTTTGTTGAATGGTTTCACATAACCTTGTTCAAAATCATCATCCTTTTGGAAAAATTCAAATATTCACAAAAACCATTATAGACTCTCACAAACCTTACTAAACAACATTAAATAAATAAAAATCCATAAGTAAGGGTTACATACCGCAAACCAGGGGTTCTACATTGTACCCAACATTGTACTTTCATTCCCAGTAATATAGAGAACCATATCATTGTCAAAAGAGAAAATTCTATGAGAAGACCATCTCTTATCCCACTCCACAATATCCTCTTAAATCTGACCATGCTACCAAAAACCTAAACTAGGTAAATGTCTTACTATGAAATACATTATCTCACCTATCAAAAAATTTCATAGTCACATGCAACAATGATTAATTTGACTCTTGGTGAACAATATCCCATCAAATTACATGGTTAAGAGCCCTATAATACTTTTTCAGTTGATAAAAATGAAACACATTGGGCAATAAACAAAACCATGATTGAAAATACCACAAATAATCCACCTCTCCACCCTCTCAATTATCTGAAAAGTACCAATATACCTCAAATATAACATTCCCTACTTTCAAAATTGATAATATCTCAATCATTTTTCGATTCTAAAAAACACATGATCACTTACCATGAACAGAAATAGTCATCAAATATGGTCGAAATATGATTCCAAATGACTCTTAGTATCTCCATTAACATACAGATCAACTTTATATTTTGTATAGTCTCTTCTACAAGGCTCTAAAAAAACATCAAATTCTCACAGGTTTCATCACAAAAAAGGGGAAAATGACATGGTCTCCCATACAATACCTAAAGCAATGCCACATGAATTGAGTCCTGATAATTGTTACTATGCGAGAAATCGTTAAACGTAATGTACTTCTCCATTGACCCACCAAAACCCATCACAAATTCCCATAACATATCTTCCAAATTTTTTATCATCCTATCAGATATCACATACAATTGAGGATCATACACTGTGCCCATCATCAACAAAGCACAAGGGGATAATTGCAAGAAATTATAAAAACAGGATTCAATCCATAGATCTCTATATAATTAACTTAATATTGGAACATCATTCCTCTATATCAAATCATATATATAGATTTCAGACAGATCCTCCACCATATTCAATTCCAAAATATGAATGAAATGGGCCATCTCTGTGAGCTGATCCACTATCACCCATATGCCATCGTTCTTTTTTACTGTTCTCAGGAGACACTTAAAAATAAATATCAATATGTTTCTAATTACATATAGTAATAGCTAATGATTTCAACATACATGTATTCTGCGGATGCTCTAAATTGACTTACTGACAAATCATGATTCTTTAAATGAAGTCTTCCACATTCTTTTTCATACTAACCAAACAAAATTTCACCTTCAATTCCTTATAAAACCTCTAAATTCCAATATGAAAATCACATATATAATGATGATAATATCTAATAATTTTGCTGACAAGCCCCCAGTACAAACATTTGATTCTGAAAAAAAATAACTTAATGCTCATTCAGTTCTCAACTCTCAATGATCTCCCAACCATTGACATTATACCACATCTCCATACAATCATAATCAGACACTTGTGCATCTTTGACCAACCCAACCATGTTAGGAATAAATGAGACATGAATTAAAACCACTCGATAAACCGAGTCCTTACATTCCAACTACATGTCATCTAAAACTAACCACAATGGGCAGTGATCTTATTCAAGTTTCACCACCTGATCATACTAATTCATAGCTATTTAATCTCTTATTTAATTTATGATACTCGGTGTGTGAATCTACTCAATGTTAATCATATATAGGTACACCATCCATCTCCATTTACTCAGGTTAAAATATATTTTTGAGAGAATTTGTTTTGCACTTACGATTGTTAAATAATGTGAATTTGTCATTGAAGAGTTAATGGAACCCCATATTAAAATCATGAACCACCATCAAAAACTCCAAATCATTTTATGGATAGTTCTTCTCATGAACCCTGAACTTCCATTATCTATACACAACCATGTGATCCCTTCTCTTGAGAATACAAACTAACCCTCATCCTGATGATTCACAACAGACCACATAGCCTTTTCTGGGTTCTAGAAAAACCATTGTTGTTGATGATGTAAGATGATTCTTAAGATCCTAATATTTCTGATAATAAACATTCGATTTAAATAAAACTTTTTTCTTATTCTAAGAAATCATTTGTTAGCTAATCATGGGAAATCATGAGCAAAATTTTGATAATAGACAGCTAGATCAGGGAATATATGTATCTCCAAAACATTATTTTATTGTAGCCACAAAATAATAGCCTTTCTTTTTTCTAGATAAACTAAAACACCCTTCCCATAAATAAAACTTCCAATGATATGAACATCTTGTATCCAAAAAACAGACAATGAAAATTTTGTATATAATTGAGTATTTCTCAAGATCCCCAGTACTATCACCAAGTGTTGCTCGTGCACTATACAACTCATGGAATACACCAATATATCCTTAAAAAATACCAGTACAAAAGAATCCAGATTTCTATGAAATATATAATTAAACAGTTATATAAAAACAACTGGTGAATTTGTACGTCCAATGGGAATAAACACATACTCATAATGGCCATATCTATTTTTGAATGTTTTTTGGGTAATATCTTAATTTCTCACTCATAACTGGTGGTACCTTGATCGTATGTCAACCTTGCAGAACCACTGATCTCCCATAAACTGGTCGAACACGTCATAAATTCATTTAAATGGATATATATTTCTTATCATAACATGGTTAAGCATATGATAATAAATTCATATCCATATATTTACATCGACCATTCTAACAAACAAAACTGTTGCATCCAACAGAGATGTGATTGGTGAGATCAACCCTTAATTTTTTAATTCCTCTAACTACACATTCAATTCAATCAATTCTGTGTGTTCTATCTGGTATAATGGATGTGAGATAGGACTGGTACATGGAGGGAGATCAATCATAAAATCTACATCTATCATTAGTGGAATCATGCAGAATTATTCAAGAAAGTCATCAAGAAATTGGTCTACAACCAGTGGAAAAATAATCTTGTGAAATCCATCCATTGATAATAATTAGAAAAGAACCAAATAATATGATATAATTCCAATGGCTGGATCTGACAAGGTTGTTGCACACATATTTTTATTCTTATCTCCTATAAAGGGATGTTCGACAACATCATCTATTGTGAAACTAACTATATTTGAAAAAAAGTCGAAGTGGGCCTTCATCATTTACAACAAATAAATTCCTAGAATTATATCATAATCATCAATCTCATTTACTTAGAAATCCCATAACAACTCAACCCCATCTACGACTATAAAACATTATCTACACATAATTTCTCGATACTCTCTTTGAAACTGAGGATATTGTAGTTTTCAAACCAAATACATCATTTCCAAAGTTATACCCATTAATCTAACAACATGAGATGACATAAAATAATGAAAATCACCCATATAAAATAATTCATTCATCATGGTGGAGTTTAAAAGAATATTACATTGCATGATGGATGGTCTTAACTACTCTTTCATCAAAACATTCTCAGCTCCAAAAAACTACATTCTTCCCACACTCTTCTGTTTATTTCCCTGTAGAGGAGTCACGTTATTCCATAAATCACCATGAATATATTTACTCTGCTAAAGTTAGGTATTATTTTGACCCTACCCTTTAATGGTATAGGAATCCTACGACCCATTACCAGTGTCATGAACACACAACCATGAAGCTTTAGGACAATACCTCTAAAAATTCCCATATTCTTACAGTTATGACATGATCGAGGTTGTGTCATTCAATCCCACTTTATGTGTCCTATTAAACAACAATGAAACCATACCATATTTCATTGAGGATTGGGAAGAAGAATGTCTCATCCTACCATCGTATTTAGATCCTTAATAACACCGTTGAAATAAGGTTCCCTCATCCACTTGTTCCTAGTGATAGAGTTCCCATCATTTCTCGTGGTTACTAACAAGAATCTGTCAATAGTAACATGGAAAATATATTTTTCATGCACTATTTCCCTATTCACCATTTACTTGTAATCACTTTTACATAACACTTATATTTTGGAACTAGTTTTCTACCTCAACCCAAGTTCAATGAAATGTTCCTTCAATGATGTACTACCCACCACTTCGGGTTCAAACATAAATTTGTTCATATAAATAGCCACAAATTTTGTTATTGATATGTTCTCTTACTTAAAAAATATGTTATGTAATTAATTAAGAAAGTAATATGGTAATTTTTTTTTATAATATCCTCAAAACCCTCCCATATCGTCCCATGGTCCATTCCTGCTTTGACCTCCAACTGCCGCTAGTGAAGAGAATGATCTTCCAACATGAAACTTGCCCGATTGAATTTCAGCTCCACCATTGTTCCCATGAATTCATTTATCATATTCATTCTATTCATCCATGCCTCTACCTTTTTCAGGTCTGAACCACCCCAAAAAAATTATTGGATTCTTCTTTTGAAACTCAACAACATGATCCATATGATTTGACTCAACTAGTTTACTCCAACCTTTCACAACGTGAAAATCTTGAACTATAATCTCTACTGGCTAATGGTTCACCTAGGGCTCATGCACTTCCACTATTTCAGTATCCACATTTGGTTGGTATCCATGACACCTACACAATTTAATTACAATCAACACAAAAAACCAATAAGTATCCTACCCTTAGCAAGAAAAAGCCTATAGTTTTAAATTCAACTACATTGAAATTATCACATCCAGACATTCCACAACATCAAATTTCTATTGTTGCACCACTTTTAAAAATATCCATCATGTTTGTAATATTGACTCATGTTCAAAAAAAATATCCATATTTCTAATCAACACAATTTAAAATAAATGCCAATTTTTTCTTTAATCCATATATCAATTGAAAAAACTAAATAATTATGCCAATGAAATATGAACACTAGTGGGAAGCACATTTACCATGAATTTCATGCTCATATCATTGGATACACCCTTGAAAATGATATTTCCAATGACTATAAGTTTCTCTAAAACAAATATGTACCTTCCACCTTAGTAACATGATCTTCAGCATAAAAATACTTGATGTATTCTTTTATTTTATGAATTTTATATACCGAAATTACAATGCATTAATATTATTCCATCTCAAGGAATAGGACAAGAATTAACTACAACACCATGATCGACAACTAACACCAAGAAAACCAATAGACATTGAACACATGGACAAGAAATACTTAAAAAACTTGTAAAGTCCCACCCCTTTGTCATTGGTTTGAGAAGGTTGTGAGATGCTACTTTGCCTTAGGCAACGTACCCAAGGAACCAACGACTTAAAATAAATGTCCAAGGATCTAAGAAAAATTGGCATATTGGTATCCCATATAAATAATCCAAAAAACCAAACAAGTAACAACCAACCAAATGTACATGATGCATGTTATCAATGTACTCCCAAACAAGATGATTCCAAGAAATAACCAAACTATTCTATAACAATTCCCATTAAAATAGTACAACAACCCACAACAATACCAATACTATATTACTAATATAAAGACTCATAGCGAAGACTCAAAGGAAACCATTACATGCTCCATGTCTCTACACCATTTTCAATGATAAATACACCACTAAACCACCTAATAATCCCAATGAAACACTAGGAAAATTAGATTTATCACCCTTACCATTGATCCAAAAAATGATATCAGCAAAACACCCAGGTTTCAAATAATGGGTGAGTACAAAAACATAGGATGTTTTACCCAAATTGATCCAATAAAAACTACACTATAATATAAACGTTATTAAATTAATATGAACCATGTATATAAAACATAAAATAGTTCACAAAATGTACAGCAATCCAATACATGGTAATTCCAACAAACAAGCCACAATAAATTTCACTACCACACATTGGGTAAAAAATTTCGAGACATATTAAAAACATATACATAATTTTTTACACAGTCAACCTGTTGTAGAAATCATGTGGAACTTCCCATCCATGCATGTATTCTACATTTCATATATAGTAGTTCTTCCTGCCACCATATCATTGATGGTGGCCCTTCTTTGCACTAGTAATCCCAATTTTTTACAAGTAATCCCCACCAACTTATCATTTTTGAAACACAGGCATAAAATCCTCAATAAAATAAACATGCAGTTATACCTTTTAATTATACAACAATATATAAAAACTATGTCACAACCAAATAATTTTTACTCCATTTACAATTCCAATTAATATTACAATGTCATGCTATTTTTACTGAAACCAATTTTGACAACCCCTTGAATAAAAAAATGCATGAAACAAATTTTAAAAATAAAAAATTTAAATCCAAAAATAAAAATTAAAATGTAACTAATATCTCCCATTATACCAAAAAACCACAAAATATCACAATGGAAATTTACATCAACCATCATAAGTCAGAATCTGACACTTATTTTTATAAAAACCATTTTATTGATGCCAATTTTTCTAGTTATGTAAAAATGAATTTGATAGAGAATCCACCCACCATAGGAATTCTGGGAAATCAACCGACACACAACCATACAAAAATCCTCATGAAATCTCTACCAAAACTGCCATAGATCCCATTATATAACATCAAAAAGCCTCAATATGTTAATTTTTGGCCAAAACCCCCGATATCTACATGCACGTGTGTAGATCAAGAAAAAATAGATATAGATAAAACAAGGATTAAAGAAAACCAAGAAATATCAAAGTGAAAAGGCTCACATGTAGAGAATAGCATTCACAACACCTTAAAACCCCTTTGATTATCATCCAAAATAATTTTGAGATCTCCTCTAAACTCTGAGAACCCAAAATACAATGTGGAGTTCATATGGAAGAAGAAATGAGAGGTTTAGTAAAAATCCCAAGTGATCCTGTAATTAAAAACCCAATTTTTAATGTTGTACGAGGTGAACTTACACGGTAAGACAAACCGTTCACTAATCATGCCCCCATCACTGTACATAGGGGAAATCTTTATTTCATCATCAAAACATTAGATAAGACATGTTAAAGTTGGGTAAATCATAATATCTCATGTTGCACAGTTACCTATGTTTGTTTCATGGTTTCCATTAACCATGCACAAACTGTTCTCATTTCAAAAATTCGTTCAAGAATTCCCAAAATCATTCCAAACTATCCAAAACCATAATCAACAACATTAGACACATAAAATGGAATAAAAAAGGGTTACATACATCAAACCAAGGGGTTCTACATAAAACATACTTTATATCCCATATTATTGATATATATAAAAGTATTGAAATATTTATTGATGAATATTCTCATAGAATACATTAGATCTCATTATAGTAGCGAGCTGCCTATAACATATTGATATGAAAACTATTCCAAAGACATTACTATATTAATGTTACACTTTTGGAAAGTTACTATTTCATAAGAATATTTTTTTAATATTACGCTAATTTAATGTGAATCATAATTTTTTTCAATTTTGTAAACCCTACTATATTTAAAAAAAGATATGTTAAATAGTGTAAGTGACATGCAATAACGAGCATCAAATAATAGTGAAAGAATAATATTATAAATAAGATGGTCATAATCAAGTCATTAAATTATGGGGGTGGGGGTATCAATAGTATTATCTGATATATGATATATATATATATATATATAAGTATATATATATATATTACAAACTTAATATTTTTCGAAAAAAAGTAGTAAAAAATCATTTAATATTTATTAATGTAATTGAATTATTAAAAAATATATTTTCTTAAAAAATTATTTATCTATTAGAGGAAATATTAAAATGAATTTCTATATCCGTTAAAAAGCGTATTTAAAAAAAAATCACTTTTGAAATGATCATATCAAAATTTTCAATGGGTGCTTTTTTGGTATTTTTCAAAAAATTTTGATTTTTGACAGAAATGTTAAAAAAATATTTGTATGGAGGATTCATTTAAATTAAATTAAGTAGTACTAAAATCAAATTATGATTATAAATAATTGTAAATAATTTTTTTGAGTTATATTATATAATGATATTTTCATTAAAATCATATTATAATGTCTTTTTAGTATAGTTTTATTCTCTGGTTTGAAAAAATATTTTTAAGAAGACTTTTTAACGTTAGTCCTTTCAATAATTTTTATATAATTAAAAAACCACTTAATGTAAAATTATTTAAATTATATTTATATTTAATCATAATTTAATATTATCTAAAATTAATAACATTATGATAAATAGTCATATCGGTATAATAAGAATATATCTTTCTTGAAAAATTGATTTCTTGAAATATTACAATTTTGTCGCTTCATTACTTTTTATTGGGATTAAATTTATCAAATTCAGTGTAATTTTAATGGTAAATGGATTCTATATATTATATTAACATAATTTATGTTATATAAAAATTCCCAATTTTATTTCTTATTTCATAGTGAAAAATATTAAAAAATATTACTTTGGTAAAGGGGAAAACATACATATCGGGGGTTAAAATAAAATGATGAAGGTTTAAATTACATATAATCTTACCTAAAACATATTTTCATGAAATAATCCAATCACAACATGCATAATAATCAATAATGGTTTATTATGGATCATTTATTCATTTAAAAGACATGCTTAACACTTTTTATTTACGAAAATTACAATGAGACAGTCACTTCACCAATAAATGTATACCCACTATCCACTCCAATTAAAAATACAGAATACATTATTTAAGATTATAAATTCCCATGAAACATAATTAAATCCCCCTACATTTTTTAGATAGTAATTTTATGTTATGAAACCCATCTTAGGAGTTATTTTGATGTTATCGAATGGTGGTTATAAGAAAATATGTATCATTCGTAAAAGAGAATTTTAATTATTTTCATTGATCTCCATAAAATTTTACAAAATTATTATTGTATAAGAAAACTATTTTCTATCATATATGTGTGTTTAATTATGATAATTTTATAACCTATATCTATATAGTTTTTAATGAAATCAAAAATTAAACCATGTTTCATGGGTATGACTGACTGAACCCTTATTAAGTGATGTAATTCATTTCCCCCCTTCATGTCTCATGGATTATTATAATGATCAATTTATGTTATATATATTAATTTTAAAATACAATTATTGTTTTGGAATTATTATATCATATTGAATTTCCTCCAATACATTCATTAGGGGATACAACGACATCACTCATGTGTACAGTGAGATACCACCTCATGAAGCGAGGTGATTTGGCATTCACTAACAAAACATCTTGAAAATAATCTAAATAAAGCTAATGAATATATATTTGAAAAATTATATAAATATTATTTTTATGACATATTAATCATTATGAACTGTTATCATATCATTTATCCTCTTACTGAAAAAAAATTACAAAGCTATTTTGTGTACCTGTGGATGGTCTCCTCTATAAAGAAATTTCAATTGTTTTGACCAAAAATTAACATGGATGATATATATAAAAATATATAATTAAATAAAATGGTATTGTAAATAATATTATCATTATTTGAGGAAAATTTATTACTTATATTGTTTCTATAATGAGCACTTGAAATGGAAACATTACACATCCATATATATGAACTACATTCACAGTTAATATACATAAATAATTTTCATTATCATTATATATGGTCAGGTATGAGACATAAATTAATTTATAAAAATTATAATTATGTAATGAATTATATTTTGTACGTTATAGATTAATTTCTTCTTTGAGCATGGCCCACATGACGAAGATATTCAGAATCATTGAACTGAACGACATAAAAACACTAGACGAGGAAATAAATGGGTATTTCATTCAATATTTTATTATGATAAATAAAATAAATAATTTATCCAATGTGTATTAAACTTGTATAAGGTTATTACGAACTAATGATGTTTTATATAAGATTTTTATATATGAGTTAATGGAATCTCATGGAATTTCCGGACTTGAGAAAATAGAGTTCATCTAAATTTATATTCATTGAGGCATATTTTAATTTCAGGAAGATAATTTATTTCATATGGTGTATATAATTCTTATTTTATATGTAATATAATGGATCATTAATCTATAATTTTATTTTATAATTTTATTTTAATTATTTGAAAAAATTGTATTTGACCTGAATGTTATCTATGATTATGTGCATGATGTATTTTTTATACTCTTATTTTAAATTGAAATTTTTTTATGTGGATTTAAATTTTATACAAAAAAATCATTGATTAGTTATAAAATTCAATTCTATGATCTTGTTAATTGTTATTTTTCTCAATTTATCTTTCTTTTATAGAAATAATTATAACAAGAACCTACATTAATTTATTAGGTTTATAAACTAATTTTTTTAATTTTTTACAGGATTAAAATATATTTCATTATTTTTAGAGTTTAATTTGGAGATTTTTTTTCAATTTTTGTTACAATAGAAGAGTTAGTAATGTGAAAAGGTCTTTGTGGGAAAATCACCATAACTTTTTGGATTGTCTATGTTAAATATTCTTTTAGAGGAAATAATGTTGTCTTATTTTTTTAGAAATAATATATTTTATTATATTACCATTGTGATTGTGTTATATATGTTTAAATTACACATCCGACATTATTTATTAGAGAAAAATCAATAAGTTTGGTTGTATTTTATACTTATCTTCTAATTTATTATAGATCACTAATTTCACTCTATTACATAAAAGTTTTATAAAATTATTTACATATTCTCTCATTAAAAAAATAAAATATCTCAAATTTATATATTATATTATCTTGGAACATATTTTAATAGTAATTAATGAAATTTCTTATGGTTTCATAAATAAATCATGTTGTAGTCTCATTAGAAATTATTGCAAAATAATGTTTATATTTAAAATATTCTCCATTCAAGGAATTTCAATCAATAATGGAAAAACTTTTATTTGAATATTAATATATATGTTTTTAATTTTTTTAAAACTAATAGTGTTTAAATATAATTTTTTATTATTAGTTGTAATTTTAGTTTTCAAACTTTTATATACATAAGTATTTATAATAATCATATTTTAAAATAATTTTACTTCATCAATGTTATCATCCAATTTAGTTATTTATTCTCCATTTCATATTTTTTTAATAATTCCATAACCACTCTTTCTCTTGAAATATTATGATTGTTCTAATGAGATTATCCAACAAATCATTTCCTTTCAATAGGTTAATCTTGTTATAAAATTAATAATGGTTTTATCTATGAGTATTATGATTAAATACAAGATTCTATATTTTATTATTATTTTATTGCTCTTGGGAAATTATTATTTTTACTATTGGTTATGTTATTTAACATGGATCAGTTATTCCGGGTTAAACCCTAGATGGGTTGTTCTTTGATTGTACTCCCATTCATAAGGTATGAAATTACTCTATATGGTTATCCATTTGTATTGGTCACTATAATAGTGATATGGAAATTATGTACAATGATTCATACGTGATTTATCTGTAATTTACCTGGGTTAATAAAATTTGAATTATTTATCAAGGCCATATAATTATTTAATTATTAAAGAAACAAACATACTTTTTCTTATGTGTTAATTGAAAATAAATTCTAATGATTCATTTAATAATGAGTGACATGACATGGCTCATGATTATTTATTTTATTACTCATGCCTTAGTTGTATACATATGTTAGGTATCATGATTAATGATAAAGATATTTATGGGTATGACTTATCATTAGTTATTCTCATTCACTTTAAAAGTTACATCATACGCATGTTATCTTCATATTTTCTCTAATAATATTCAATTGATAATTTATTTATTTACCTAAAATTGTAATTTGAGATCACGTATATTACGTTGTCATTTACGAGGTTATGAATGATAATTATTAATGAATTTTTTTGATAAATATTTCTTATATATCTAATTGTTTGTGATATTTTTATGACTTGATTTGGAATATTCAATTATATGTATATCGGGAATAATACGGTTCTAAAGAAAAAATAATTTTTTTCTGTAATAATTTGGTCTAATTCTCAAAAAATATAATTCTAAAAGGCCTATATGTATTTATCTGACCCAATATACATATCTGATGTTGTATGATTTGGATGACAAAATTTTATTTCATTTATCACATTGAAATATTGATTTTTAAGGGTTTTTTTGAACCAAAGCTAGGATTGTGTGGTTTTTAGGTATAATTTGTATCAGAGGAATGTTTTTTATATATTTTGAGGTGATGACTTTTTAATTAAAGGTTATCAGAAGAGTTGTATAATTTATGAGTAGTATAATGATTATTGATAATAAAAAATTCAATTATAGAGAAACAAAATTTGAGGTTTTATAAAATAAAATTTTAAGGTGATTAATGCATTATTGGAATGTGTTTTATTTAGTTTTTATATATGTAAAACAAAGATCAACATGATGTGCTATTATAGGTGGAATTATATTTTGAAAATTTTATAATAATTGATAAAATTTATTTTTAATATAATATTTCGTGGTAAGACAATTTTATGTATTTTAATAATAATTATAAGAAAATTTGTAAGGATGTAATTATAGTAAAAAAGTAAAATGTCTATATTTGGAAGCATCCCTTTTCATCTAAAATTAAATTGCGTCCTAAAACTACAACTGAAGTCTAAAAATTGTTAAAATCCTACAAAAAATATATAATGTACTGAAAATAAAGAAATAATTATATTAACATAAATGATTTGAATATAAAGATTAAGTTGGTTTTAAAAACATGTGATTCATCTTATAGATAACAATTTCTTTAAATATTATTTTGGTGATTAATGTTATTCTATAAATAGTGTAGTACATTTTTTTCATGTTTTCTAAAATGTGTGAGAATTCAATTATGATTAAAAAACATTTCAATCATGAAGTAAATGTGGTAATTTAGGATATTTTTTTAATTAATTATAAGTTTATTTAGTTTTAATAATGGATTTAAAAATTCAATTTTGGTGATTAATGAATTATACAGTCATATGAAGGAAAATTAATTTTAGGAAGCATCATTCCATAATCTAACAATTTTAGATATTATTATTTTTTATATATGTAAGGAATTTCTGGTTATCATTTTTGGGATTATAGGGTACATTTTAATTTCATATTAATTATTTAGGAATACAAAATTCATCTTGAATATTAATATTTTGAAAAATAAGATGAGAATGTATAGGAAATAAATTAACATATGGTATTAAACATGATAGATAAGTATATTTTCTATAAGTTATTATAATAGATATTAAGTAATACCAAAATTCATTGAAACATTTCTAAAAAAAATGTTATTATTATAATTAATGATGAAATTTTTTCATATTTTTTACAACATGTTGGTTAATGGTTTTATGGATGTTTATATCATCATGACCATTCAATTTATTATGATCAGTGATATATGTCACTATATATCATTAAGTCTATATTATTCTTTTCCTCTAAATATAAATTTTCACGCACAAAAAATTTTATTCTATTTGGAATCCAAGTTATCTGGTAATAATGTTGACCATAAAGAATCCAATTCTACCTTATAAAGAATATATTTTACTTTTCCCATCCTAAAGGAATGTGATCTAACTAGTTTCTTACCAAAGCCCACCTCTAATTGGACATGGAATGTAGAACTACATCATGTAGGAAAATTCCACTAATGGGAGGAATTAACCCAAAATTCCTATATAAGAACACATATATTTATGCTAATGAAATGGTGAAATTTAAAACATACTAAAACAAATTCATGAATAAGTCTACAATCCCACAAATCGAGTACGAAAAAAAGTATTAAAAGTGAAAAGGGGTTATATACATGCCCATCCCAGAATTTTAATGAATAAAACGTCTTAATTAGAGATTACCACAATCAAATAAAAACATCTGAAAAACACCTTGCCCAGTCTAGATCAAGCTATGATCCACATATTTCACATCCATTCGAGACACTGTCAGAAGATACATTATCTATATAAGACATAATAGGTGTAGTGGATCCCATGGATGGGTGAGTTTATAAATTCCCATTAGGATTCCCTGATAAAAATAGACATTAATTACCAAAATATTTAGTTCAATATTAGATATAACAATAAAATTTCTATAGAAAAGACGCATATATACATAGAAAGGACATTGTACAACCAGTAAGTCAAAATTGACCACCAACCACATAATTCAGCTTGATGTAATGATCATTATAAGAGAATTCAATTCATGGTCCATGATATAACTAGAGATACTCAATCAAGATGTTATGATCATTATATCCCACAAAAAAATATAAATGCCCTAATAATAGCCTAATACACAGATATAAGGTCCTACCTAGAACCGAAGTGTGACACCAAAAACCCAATATATATTAACCCAATACGTAGGGTATTATATCTTAATGATACCATAAATCCTACAAATAAGGATTTGTTGATTAAGGGTAAACATATTTCTGAAGGAGGTAATGTTGATTCCAAAACCCCTATATAGAAAATAATGATGATATAAGATCATATATTAGTCTCATGGAGAGACACCACAATATTTTTTTTAGTATCTTTATCTTGAATGGATTAATATAATTTGATGTGGATTTAATACCACACTGTAACCATGAGTAAATGACCAATAGAAAACACTCAACCAAAATTTTTCTTAACTAAACAGATAAAGTTCTCCAAGTTCCTTCTAAGGGAATACATGAGGTCTATGTAGCTTATACAACATTCCTTTCTCAACAAGGATCTACCTGTTTGGTGCTGCCACACACAAAATGTATGCCCCATTATTCACAGTGTCAGGGAAACACACAGAATGTATATGTCTGTCAACCCATAAATGTGTTTACTGTTTTGGTTTTTGTACCATTTTCCATGCCCATATACCATCCCATGGACACATGGTAATGTCTATGTTTGATTACATGATGTGACCACGCACATGTACTCATGGAAGTGTCTTTGTAACCTCCTAGGAATAGGTAAATATTCAACAAAGGGGAACATGTCATGTGATATTTAGCTGATTCTGAAACCCTACCCCAAGATATAGGTGGTCCCAAACATAGTGTAATCCCCAAATACATGTTGTTTTTATTAGGATTTTTCATATTTGTGGGGATACAATCCAAATCATCCCATTAATTGTAGGAGCTGCATCCCTTGTTGATACTTGCTGATGAGGGGTCGGTAGTGCCTTTCCATCATCTTATGATGGAATTTGGGTTTAGATATTGTTAGTAAATGATCCATATTTACAATCCATCACCGAATATAAAATCCAACAAAAATAGAAACCAAATAATAGTTCTGATCCACCTCTAATAATTCACCACCTTTATTAAGCCTTTATTCCTCCATCAATGATGAAACAACCCCAGAGTATTTGTTTTTTCACTATTGAACAATCACTCAATTATAAAATATTATGTATTCGTCAGTACATGGTATAAATGAAATTCCCATGATGAAAATGAAAAGGGAAAGGGTAGAAAATAAAAATACACGAGAAATGAGGAATGATCCAGATCATTCTTTATTCAAACATGATATTTATTCATAGATAAAAACGTAAAATGTGAAAAATGAAATCAATGAACAAAGAAATTTACATCAAATTATTTCAATTGATGATGCAAATATAAATTCTATAAATAAAATTGATCCATGATCATCCAAGATTATATTATGTGATGAAAATTCAAATAGGCATCATACCTAGTGTTTGGATTGATTATTGATAAAGAAAAGTCATGTGTTTTCATCATTGATGAGATCAATGAACATTGATTGTTCAGTGTTCCAAAATTTGGTGTTGATTCATCATATTCCTCAAATAAGGATCTCCTCCAATGGATTATTGGTTTCCAATATTTAGTTTAATACATTGAGAAAAACACAACATTAGTATATTTAAAGAGAAATCAGTTCCCTATATTGAACAAAATAATGTAAAATATTTAATTTATTTAATTTATTAATTCTATTAATTTCTTTCAGAGGAAAACATTTTTTTAAACACCCCATGAAAAAAACATAATGTTTCAGTAGGGTTAAATTCTTCATTTTTAACTCAGCAGTCCCCTTAGATTTTCGATCTATACCGCCATTAAGTAGTTATAATAATTTTTTTTTGAAAACTATGATCATGTGTGTTTTAATATATATAATATATTTAAAATAATTATTATGGTAACCCTATTCTATGAATAAAATATCATATTATTGTATTCTATCTAAAATAATTCATATAATATCCTATAAATAATCCATCAAATATCCATGTCATTACATTCTCCTAACCATAGGGACTTCATTCCCAAAAAGAGAATAATCTACTAAAAAAGTCGAGGTTGTTGGGATCTAATATGGGAATATCTCTCCCAAATTCTCTCTTAATGATTACCTTATATCCACTATGTTTGAACAAGGGGAATAAATCACTCTCTAAGGACCCTCTACCATTGATCCTTGATATCCACATTATAATATGTAAATGTATGTACATCCTAAATGACCATCTCTTCACATTTGATAACAAGAGGTTGGTTATGCACAAAACATCTCATCTATGAAAAATAGAATATTCCATGTACAATGAAAAAATAGAGGTTGAAAAAATGGTACTCCACCTTCCCAAATATATACAATATTTCTAAAGGATCAAGGAATCTCAGATGTAACATTTCCCATGAAAAATAACTTCAATCAATATCGATGTGATAACCTCAAGAAGACATGATCTCCCTCATAAAACACTATAGGTATAAATCATTACTCTGAATAATACTTATTAGGAGTCTATACAGACCTCATCCACTGCTAGACAATATTCACCTAATCTATAGTTTCTCTCCCCAACTCTGATCTCATGAGTGATGACTCTCCTAGATCTGTCCATAAAAGATTTTCCTTATAGGGTCACCTGTAAAAATTATAAAATGTTTCCATATAAATGGTGTAATGGAATATATTTTTTTATGAAAATTACAAAAGGGTATATGATCCTCCCAAAGAAGACAAAACTCTAATATGTATGATATCACCTTTTCTTATAAGACATGAATGGTGTTATCTATATGGATGTTAGTGTAGGGGGAAAACACTATGATCAAGGGTAAATTACACTGCAAGGACTCCTTCAATCCAATAAATAATCAAGAAATTATTAAAATATCAGGATACTAAATAATTGTCATGGTATCATCAAAGAGTCTAACTATCTCCTTCATGTATAGGCCTCCTAGGATCCATACTGACCTCTGATCTTGAAAAAACATGGAAGTGGGACAAAATTTTGAGTTTATCTATGATCACCTAGATATAATCATTTCCCTTCAATTTATTTACTAACTCAGTCATTAATTATATGTATATCTCATCCCATTTTCATTTCATGTGAGGAAAAATCATCAATTAGTGTGGAAGAGGAACCTGGCTTGGGTTCGGGTGATGTACCATGTGTACTTCATGGGCTGTAAATGTTGTGTACCACTTCATGAGCTAGACAACTAGGAAGATATGGAAATATTCAATGTTCTTAGGTTGGTTAACATGCAATGTTCACCCTATATTATTCAGGTTGGTAGGGTGGTGGCACAATTTGGAATAATGGCAATGTTCACCCACTTGTTTGTGCATTTCAACATGTGGTATGATATAAATGACCCTACTTTTAGTAGGTCATAATTGATGATGTAGATTGGTGTGGTTTCTAAAGATAGAGGCTGGTAGTTGTTATCCCCGATGACATCAAACGATGGGTATCCATTAACTATATTAATTGGATGATAAGGGGACCTGGAATTGTGGGCACTGGTTCTATATCATTTGGAAGTTATTCTAGGTTTGGTACTCTACTGATGGATTATGGTGTGTGTTCCCCATATAATTCATGTTTTTAGTGATATTCCTCCCCTATTTTTAGGGTGTGGGTCCCCTATCCACATTGGATATATAGAGTATGTACTCCCCTATTATACTGGGGTGAGGGTACTCAATCTGTGACGTTGGTACTCTCCTTTAATACTAGGGAACATGTCCCCCATATCTGACTATATATAGAGCGGGTACTCCCATATCCTTTTAGAGTGTGGTTCCGCTATCCACGATGTTGTAAATACCTTATAAATGTCGAGTATGGTTCATGAATGTGTGTAAATATTAATGTGTTTATACTCCCAAATCATAACAGAGTTTGGGTCCTCTATAATGGGATCTATACTATTTTATCGTGTTAGGTTTTGTGTCCCCCAGATTAAATTAGTTTCCAGAGTGGTACTCCCCTATCTTACTCGGGTTGTGTCCCCTAGCTATTGATTAGTACTCCCCACGTCATGGGTATGGATCCTCAAACCAATTTTTTGTACTCCCCTGTTAGACCAGGGTGTAGTTCCCCACATATAGAATTTTCTTTCCCAATCTACGAGTGACAATGAGGAGTAGTTCCTCCATTGTATTTTGATCTAACTTTTTTGTTGATTTCAATTATGAGAATTGTGACCTTCCACTAGAGATGACCAACACCTGGTTAGGTTTTAGGGCTCCCTCATTATATAGAGGTTCATGTCACTCAATTCTGTATCGACAGATATTTTGGGGGTTAATTATGAGCTAATACTCCCCAGAATCAATGGAATATGCAAAGTGAATATCCCTTTATTTTCACTCGTCAGATAGGATTGATGTGGTTTATATTATTGATCATTACATAGTCAAATGTGTGATTTAGTGATAGGAGGACCTCTGCAAAACTCTTCTTAATTCCTAGCATATGGTTTAGGTTAGATATGGATGGACCTATGGTGTCATGCACTAGTTTTGGACATTGGGAGTTTTTATCAATAGATCACATCTCTATGATGTGTTCCGTATATGATGGTTGAGATCTTGTAGTGTGTTCTCATAGATTTTTTATTAATTTTTAAGCCTTGAGTATAATCATGTCTTAGGGGATGAGGTCAGAACCTATAAATACATGGAGTCTGGGATGATTATATCGGGGTGTTTTATGGGAGTCCCTATTGTGTTTTCACATGTTTAGGTTGACAACTATTGTGGACTAATATCACATGTCATGTATAGTTACAGATGGTTTGGGACTGAGTTTATATCACGATTAGGTTACCTCTAGCTAGGTTGATTGAACAATTTGGTTTTAGTTTCTCCCTTTTTAGGTGTTTTGGGGTTCCTAATGTGTAATTTTATACTCACCCAAAAAATTGGGTTCCCCATAGTCGCTGTGTATTATGTATGACATAGGCCATTCAATGTTGTCCCTGAAGGTCCCAAGGTAGTTAGAGTTTTATGTGACAGACTGAATTTTTTTTACTATATATAAGATGATGTTCATTATAGTATGTTCATCTAACAGTGATCCCATACTTCATGCCAAGAGGGACAAGTTTACATTTTTCCATTGGTGATTTTGTATGTTTTCATTTTACTCATATGTAATTTTTTTTGTACTCTAGATTGGGATAGTTGTATGCATGCATTTTTTCCAACATATTATAACTTTGTTTTAGGCTATCAAGGTGTTTATTGGTGCATACATATAAGAACCATAAGAAAATTCTCCCCATCATTGACTTATACGCACTAGGATCTAGTTGGCAACCACAATCATGTTAAAGGAGTTCATATAGAGTTTTCTCCCAATCTCGGTTAGGATGTTTATCGGTGGTGGTTTCAACATTTGGACCACAATGTCATAAGAATGTGCTAGGTTGAATAACAATAGTGTTATGTGTTATGAGTTCGGATCTCAGGATAGATGTTCTAGGGTTGGTGTGGCAGCTGGGATGTACCTTCATAATGAAACTGATTACCTGATTTAAAACATTATACATTTGTAAACAAGTTATAGGGAAATAATGAGATATTCATCATTTAGTATCTATATTTTATTTTTTCCTTATCATTCACGATCCATCTGTCAACATATACTCATTGTAAATGGAATATCTGAAATTCAGTTCTAGTATAGAACCGCTATTACAACTAGATAGGGTTCCATTGTAGGGTTTCATGAACGATATTCCATGTGAAAAGGCTTCAGTGCAGAGCTCTAGTTACAAGGAATTACCACCGAGTGGTTATCTAGTTGAACCCCCACCCATTAAGAAGGTGGTTTTACTAGATGATTACAACTAGAATTCACACAGCATGAGTGATCCACACAAGTTTTAGATGTAGTGTCTTGTAAGGTATTGGGGTGATCCAGAACTCCAAGAAGATGATTAATGGCTTGAGGAAGTAACACTAGTTTTCATCATTGGGAGGACCCCTCCAAACAATATGATGGTAAATGTAGTGAATCTTTTATGGGATTCAATTGGAAGGCGATTGTTTTTGGTGATTTAGTACCAGGATGTGACGATGGTCAATATGGTGGGGTTTGAGGCACTCGATATGAAATATTTTTAGGGGGCCATGTTGAGTTTGATGCACACCAAGGATCTTTCGCAACATTGGTTGGGAAGCATGACTATAGAGGAAAACTCAGAACGATTCTCATACCTATATAATTAATCTAGAGATATGGTTCATGAATCAAACTTCAGTGCTCAAAACATTGAGAAAGGCCTCCATAGATATGTCTAAGAAGGCGTGGTATCCACATGCATTCCCAGTTATGTGTGGTTACTCCAGAAGGATTTTTTAGTATAGATCTTCCTACAGGTTGGATGAGAAGATGTGTCCCACATTTCTGGTCACATGGATGAGGTGTCTAAACATATTAGATGATGGTAGATGATAGGTCCACAACACATAATGCATACCTAGGCCCAGACACTGGAAGGGGCCATGTTATGTAGGATAAGTGTCTAGTATCAGTTCAGTCTATAAAAAGGAGGAATTATGTTTGAAATTCTTAGTGACATCATGATATCGATTTTTAACCCTCTTTTGTTTTTATAGGGATCTTGTTGATAGGCCACCATTGAAAAGTTTGTGTTTGGGACATGATATTTAGGAAGATGGAGGATATAACCGAGGAATTAAGAGAGTTACTGTTGGTGGAATGTGGTTTGTGGTTTTTCTACCACCACCCCTATGTGTTACACCTCAGTCTAAAGGAGATGGAGGATGTTGGTGGGGACATTTGAAGGTTGTAGAGGCCTTTTCCCCAAACTCTGAGGATGAATATTGGTACGATTTTTTTCTTTTCTACAGTCCATATTAGTAATTGTTTAACATAGTTCCGGGGTACAGTTTTATTTATACTTCTTGATCAAGGTTTAATATTGGGTAACGCAAGCCATTGGTAGTATCTTATGTTTGTTTTTTCGACCAAGCTTCGAATGCATAAAAATGATGGATCCTTCCAAAAAAATTGATTTATTTTGTATAATAGAGTAAAATCATGACAGTGATACACTACCACAAAAGCAGATAGTATCAAGGTGTGGTGGATGAGTCACTCTAGAATATACATTTTTGGGTTTGGTGGTGTGTTGTTTGTTTGCTGAATAAGGTCCTGGTAAGACCCATTGTGAGTGTTTGGGTAGTTTTTTTGTTTGTACCCTAATGTTCTTGGTGTCATCATTTTACATGAAATGATTAAGGTAGAAGTGGTGATGCTTAGAATATAATTGAAATAGTGAGGGAGATATATTCTTTCCCTATTGAGAAATGTTTTTGTGACATAATCAAAACAATATAAGAGTTTCAAGGATGGTCAAATAAGAATGTGTCAAGGTATGGTGGACATTTTCCTTAAAACTATTTGTTCAGGGAATGGTTGGGCAGTCGAGTATTGGAGAAGGTCTGGACATTGCTTGAGGAGCTATTCCTATTGACCATTTTTCCTTGATAGCCCTACTGGAGGGAGATCCATTCGTAGAACAACTCTAAAGTAGTATATTTAGACCTTGAAATTCATCCATACCGAGGAATGGGTTTTTAAAACATGTACATAGGTGGGGTTCCAGTATTGTGAGTAGAAATGTCTCTGTTTTGTAAATCATTGTTACAGCTGGAGGATCACATACAAAGGTCTTAGTGAGACCCAATGTTTACACTTGTGATACGCTATTTTTTTACTTTCATGTTATTTGAGTCAACACCGAATGCATGAAACATTAGGGGGTTGTAGTGTAGTTCATATTGAGGTGGATTTGATCTACTGAGTTTTGATGGAACTATGTTAGGTTAGTGATGTTGTGTAATTCTGGAACCTATGACAACAAATGGACTATGGTTCTTAGTGATTTTGAACCTCTTGCAGCTATAGAGACATGTGTCTCTTGTTGCATGATTTTAACCTGGTTGGATCAGTATGTGAGTGTGGTTTGTTTTTGGTTTCTCCCATATTCTTATTCATGGAAGCATCATAGGAACCCTAGGTGAGCTCACTAGTGTGGGAGTTGTAATGGAGAGTTATGAGTCATCCAATATTCATAAAATATCTATTTTTTGGAATTAAATTCGTTAAAATATGGGAGAATTTAGTGACTTAATTTTTACATGTAAAACATTTGAATATTCTTATGAATATTTACAAAGTCATGCATTGAGTAAACATTGAAATATAGGGCACTAAGATCCTCATAAAATTGTTATAAAAATATATTCAGTATATTTTTTCTCACACAATCAGTTTGTCCTACAATGTTGAATAACTTCTTAGAAAACTCCCAGATCAAAATTTTGAGACTTTGGATGAGTTGATTACATTTTTAATTCTATGCACTCCATAAAAATTGATGGTACAAGGTTTTTTTTCTGAGGTTAGTTATTTGTGGGATGTTAAAGCGATAGTTAAATTATTTTTTAAATTAAAATAATTTAAACCAAATTTCTCACCTCTTGTTATGTTGTATAAAAAATGAATCAATGGCAGAAAACACTCATATCCTCTCCCCATTTACTATAGTCGAAATAGGGGCAAATCATCACAATGGGGTTCCTATGATATCTATTTTGGAACCAATCATCATTAGATTGAGGTTAAGAAAAACTATAGGACCATTTGACACCAGAAACATCAGCAATTCACTATTGAGATAGCCAATTTGATTTTTGGTACCAAACCCCCGAATTTTTCATCGTATTACTGTTTTTAGAGCCCTATAATGAATTATAGATATCCCTCATTTGTTGATCGTCAGGTTTCTGGGAAAACTGGGTCGTATCATTATTTTAAAAGTTAATTTCCATATTTAATTACTATCTACAAATTTTTTAGTCCATATAGAAACATCATGTTTCCCTTTCTATTTTGGGAATAAGACTATAGGTGACTACTTGTTATGTGTTGGTGTTATAAACTGTGTAATGGCCATAACTATGTGGACGAAGGACATGAATATGAATATCCATGCAACATGACCGAGTTTTGTAAAATTACATAACAAAAGTACATGTAAAAATGATGCCAGACACAGGCATGGGAGAAGTACAAGTCTATGTGGTCATGTATCATGAACACACAATTTTGTATAGGATACATTGTGCATGGGGGACATAGTTTTCCAACCTTGTTGACAAAGAATGAGGCCAGTGGACACATGATGAGGTAGAAAACTTGTATGGGTTGTACATATTGTGTAACATTATATTGGTTGGAATATATTGTAATAACGATACACATCTAGGTTAATTGGTGGGCTCATATAACATGTGTACCATAGTGTATGTTGTGTAATCCTTTGATATCTTCATGAGATCATCCTCATTTCTTATATCCTTCCCTAGAACTCAGATTCAATCTTGTTAATAGCCTATCCTAAATTTTGTTTTTCATAAAATGTGATTGTGGCCTCTCACTTCAGTTGTTGAGGTATGAGGTGTCATGGATTGATAATGAAAATTTTGTACTATTTCATATCCCAAGGGATTGATCATGGAGGATCCCAATGATTGCATCTGGATTGATACCCTTTCCATTAAAATAGGGTGTGGGTCCCCTATACTCATGTGGTTAGTAGAATAACGATCCCATATGGAATCATGGTTATGATCCCTTACCCATGGATCTGTTGTGAAGACATGTATAATAAGAGATAAAATCTTTGAATGATGTTGTAGTTTTGTGTGGTTCATAATGAGAGAAAGGGGGACTTGTGCTCCCTTATGGCATTTGGGAGTGTGTTACCATTACCTATTTTCTTTGGTAGAGATGAGACTCCATATTTTTTAGTTGTAGGTTATATATATTTGGGTAGTTCTTCCAGGATGGGTACTCCATTGATGTATTGGGAACAAGTTCCTCTTATGATTTGAATAGTTGGATTTTTTACTATCATTCCATTCTTAGTTGGGGTCCCACCACCCTCATTTTCTTGATAGTGTAGGTAATCCCCCTTTGAACTAGGGTGTAGGTCCTTTATTTGTGGAATTAGTACTCCCCTATCCTACTAAGGCATGGATCCTCAATATCTGACTTATATATATGGTGTGTAATCCCCAATCATGTGAGGGATGATGTTCTATATCTAGGGAGTCAGATCTCCCCTATCATTATAGGGTGAATTACTTCTATTCTTATTATTCTGGAAGAGTTTTTACTACCTTGTCATACCTTCGAGTAGGTCCTCATGCATGGGTTCAATACTCAATTATGGTTGGAGGGTGTGGGTACCCCATCATAAATGATGTCATTATGTGGTAATCCAATGTCAGAATAGGTTTTCGGTCCTATACCCCTAGACTAAAACTCCCCAGGTCATGGGTGTCGTTCCTCTATCGTGTGAGTTTTACTCCCCTATTTGAGAATGGTGTGATCCCTAACCAATAGAATTTTACTCCCACATTTATGAGTACCAGTGGGGAGCATGTACTCTATTTTTGTTTTTCCTCCCAAATATTTTGATCATTTTTAGAAGAATCATTTCCCTCCACTTGATATTGTAGATTTTTGGTTTTGAGTCAGTTCCCCATCAATGGAATAAGGTCAAGAAACTCAATTTAGCTATGTTAGAGGTTTCACAGGTTAATTAAGAGCTATTAATCCCTTAGCTGGATGAAATAATTCAGTTTTGATTCCCTCTATTATCACTTAGTATAAATGATTCATCATTTTCATAATACTAAGACGTTATCCCTCAGATTTTTGTAGTAGTGATGGGATGTTTTCAATGGTTGGGTTCTTACAACCTTATACAGAGCACATGTTAGTGATGGAGGGGCCTCTAGTTCCTTGCACTAGAGATATACCAATAGATTTTTTTTCACGATGGATAATATCTCTTTGAAGGGTGAAATCATAGATGTACGATCTCATTTAGTATATTATCATGGTTTTCTGTAACCATTAGGGCATCGCTTATAATTGTTTCAATAGTGAAGAGGTCAAAACAACACTAAAGATGGAGTCTAAGAAGATTATATATGAGGGTTTTCAATGATTAATTTCTATGTTTTCTTCAGTCTAGGTTGAAACCCCATGTATACTTATTGGACCTGTCATATATAATAATGGGTGATTTGTCATGGATTTTCACACTCGATTTGGTTCCATCTATCTAGGTTGAGTTTACAATTTCCTTATCATTTCTCCATTTAATTTTGGTTATTTTTGGGAGCCTACGGAGTATTTTTATTCTCACCCCTAGATAGAAATTTCCCAAATTTATTTTGTCTTATGTGTACTATAAGACTTTGGATGGAGTCCATAGAGGACTGGATTTAGATGGAGTGTAAGGATGTTGACAGACGGAGGAGTTTACTATTGATGGGTTGAGAAGATTTTCATTATTTTCATCAGGTAGTGGTCTCATCCTTCCAATTCGATTAGATTGTTGTAAAATTTTCCTTTAGTGAAAATGTGACATCAAAATGTATTCCTTTAGTAAATATATTTTACATTTTTTTGGATTGTTTTATGCATTTTTTATATTACAACATTTTATCAGACATAGTTGTTGCATCAAGGTGTCTCTTGGTGAATGAATATATGAACCTCAGGAAATGGCCTCTTGTCTGTGTGATATGACTACTCATTACTAGACACCATCCCCAAAACAATTAGGGGAATTAATGGACAGTTTTTTCCAAGGCCCCATTGGTTCGGCCCATGTCCAAGGTTTTATCCATGGGGGAACATCAAAGGGAGATGTATTTCCCAGACCACAACTGTTTTAGTTTCCATTTTTTCACTCCTCAATTCCCATATTTAAATAATGGTATTATAAAAATATAAATTTTATTATTATAAATTTTTATTATATTAAGGGATTATTTATTTTATACATTCCTAAAAAAATTATAGAAATAAAAATTACATCATATATTTTTGTGGAATACTACCTCCATGAAAGATGAGATGAATATTCCATCAGCAACTCAAATTCATGGTTATGAAAGGTTATTTTATCAAATAATATGATATGTGGTTGACAATAAATACTCTATATGAATAATATTCGAAATTTTGTTTATTTGATTAATTATATATTATTATAATAAATTAAATCACCTTAAAAAGACTTATCAAGCTGCCTTCCATAATTGTGCTATATTTATTTGGATAACCATTGAAAATGTATATGTACTATATTAGTTGGTTAATAAAATAAATAAATCTTCATAATTGAGTTTATAATGAATATATTTTAAAACACCATTGAACACACATAACATATAAAATGTGTTACTAATAAATATACTGAACAAACCTCAGTAATCAACGTAATATGAAACTATATTAAAAATAATGAACAAAATCCTATAAATTCAACTTCTATAATTTCAAATATATGAATAAAGTTATTTATAATACATTTAAATTACATTACATATTTATTGAATATGTTAAGAAAATGTTCAGATATCATTTGGACATGTTGTAAGGGATATTTCTTATGAAGATCATTACATGTCGTTGACACATTCCAAATATTTTAAATCTATTATTTCAAAAACATATTCATATGAAATTCATAAAGTTTTGTAAAAATGTCCCTCAGTTTTATATCTAAATAAATATCATCTTCATATCAAGGGGCATACAAACTTTTAGTTCCATTTGAAAATCCCACTTTAATGAAAAACATATTTAAGAGAACTTCCAACTTTCTTGTCTCTTGTCAAGAATAAACCCGAAAAAATATTTATACCATTATTAGATTCTAAAAACCTGAATTATTTTATGTATAACCTTAATTATTTAATTATGTAACTATGTATGATAATTGGTTATTAAATAATTTAAATATCTTGTAGTTATTTTATTTAATAACTACTAAAGTGTATTATATCTTTTCTCTTCTATAAATAATTCTCATGAAATTTAAACAATTAATCTAAATGATTACGAAAAATAAGTCTTTTGTATCTCATAAAGTATAAAAATTTGTCTCACTTCTTATTTTGGGAATCTATATGATTTATCCTTCATATATCCTATGAATATGAAATTTTAAAACCATGTCCTTCACAAGGGTTTTATAATATTCTTAATTAATTTATGGTTTATTTTCCACACATGGGACACATATATAAAATTTTAATTTTGGTATTGGTGTTCCTAGAATTATATATATATCCAATTCATTAATGACATGTTTTCATCTCTTGACAGACCATATATGGTGAAAAAGTGGATATATAATGCACATTATGTTTTCTTTCATTTGGGAAAAATATGTACCAATAATGTATTGGTTAAACTACTTTCTATCATATGTTTTTATGTAATGGAATATATAGTGAAAAAATCCATAAATTTACATTTTAAACTAGATTCAAATGAATTGGAAGTAAAAAAAATCCAAAAATGGACTTGTAAATTTTTGACTATGGGAATGGGGAATGGAAAAAACCCCCCATAAAAATTTGTAAAAATTAGGATGATGGTTAATATATTGGACTTTAAATTATTTTTATGATTTCACACAATATCTGGATTCAATATGTTCTATGATTTCAGGAACATATTCTTTCATTTCTGTATTAATTGTTTCCATTATTGTGATCATTATATTTATGATTTTATGTTATGCCTTTGGACTTCCATGTTCTGTTTTATTACCATTATTATTCCATATATGAGATTTCTAACTAAAATTGATTTATTATATATTTCCCAAGCTATATCATTTCTAGATTTATGGGTTCTATATGAGTTATTTGAACTATGTATATTTCTAGAAAATGAATATATTTTTTAAATGATGTATTTATGAATTTAATATTCCACAGAAACTGGACTCCTAGATCCCTCAATTGTGTTTGTTATAAATATTTTTTAAAAAATTATTCAAAATAATATTTAATAATGTAGTCTAATTTGATGATATTGTAGAATAGTCTATATTTTCTATGTTTTTATAGAGAAAAAATTATTAGAACCCCAAGATGCATTTCTAATATATATAAGTGGGCATATAAATGATTAACTAGACATAATTTCATCGAATATATGAATTTATTATTCATATAAATTTTATAAACAATAATTAAAGATTTATTTCCATGTTACATTGATTGAATGGTTGAGAATTGTAAGAGAACACAACATTAGGTAAACTAGGATAAATATTAAATAATGTATGTTGAAATAAGGATTATATAATATGAAATTTAAATGATATAATTATTACATATTAATGACATAGGTTAAAAAAAGACTAATATTTCATGAGCTAAATATTTTTCAACTTACATTATACTTTAATTAA
Source organism: Viscum album (assembly GCA_963277665.1). NCBI lineage: Eukaryota > Viridiplantae > Streptophyta > Magnoliopsida > Santalales > Viscaceae > Viscum > Viscum album. The sequence continues at coordinate 1,005,617,733 of OY728157.1, forward strand.
TAGAGTCATCTATAGGTTAAATTTCACTTTGGTTATCTGAGATACATTCAATATTATAATAATTGTTTATCACTCAACTTATCCAATTCTGATTTTAGTAATTGATGAATCATGAAGGAACATACTTATTATTATGTATAATGTATAGTGTATTGATTTTATAAATTTTCAACCATTTCATGTTTGGTATAGAATAAGCATTATTGCGATTATTACAAATTCACATTCACAAAATATTTTCCACCATGTGACAACAGTCATAATCCCAAACCACCCAAGGAAGAGAAACCGGATGTCTCATGGGATCTCAGGTGATGAACAAGATGATGGATAGAATATTTAATATCATATATGACAACATTATTTGAAAAATAACTAATGTTATTTCCTATACATGACTTTAAAATTCATTTTTTTGTGGTAACAGTATGCATTTATAAACCCACACTATAAGGAAAAATGAGAATATATAATAGGTGATAATGTTTTTAAAAAGATCCATTAATTTTCTGATAATATAAAATTTTGTCACTATCAAATACAATGAACCAATACATCGATTAACATGAAAAATAAACACAAATAGCCTCCTAAATCATTGGAACGATGAACATCATATGTGAAGACACTTATTGATATTGGTAGTGATTTTTAATTACAGATATAATGAAATCTATTAATATATTAAATTTCACCAATTAAATATCGATCCCTGAATAAAAATATCTAGTGTTATATTTATTAAATCCTTGGTATATGAAACATAGTAATGTATTTAACAAAGGTAAAACTTATGGATTTATCACTTTTTCACTTATTAGGATTCTATTTAGAATGAACAATATCTTTTTACAAAGGGGGAATATCAAATTTCATATATTGGAATATCACTTTATATCCTCAATAAAATAATGATCAAATACTATTTTATAGTTTATAATAATCACCAATTTAATAATACCAACACCTTATGAGTTTTGTATTTATTAAGTAAAAATTTATTTATTAGGAGGATAATGTAATGACCTACTATTTTAATATTTTTTCTATTAATTACATTAAATACATTCAATATATTTATCAATATGAAACACTAGACTAAAATGGAAATCTCATATGATAAAAACATCAAAATTAAGTCATTTAATTAGAATATTAATATTACTAATAAAAATAAAAATAGATTAATATATATACAGATTATTAGATATAGGTTTACATAATTCGATTTTATTTCTAAGAATTCTTGTTTCTAAGAATTCTTATTTATAAGAACAGTAATATTTATTAATAGGAAATATTTATATTATTGTGAAATAATGTTTTTAACAAAATCTAATACAATTTTCTTAATGCTATATTTTTAGGGATTTTTATAAATTATAAATAATAATAACTAGTACTGGAAAATGTTATTTTCCTATAAAAGTACTTTCCTATATTATTTTATAATTTATATTAATAGAGAATATAATACATTCTAGAAATTATTTTGTAAATAATGTAATTCACTTTTGGATTTAGAATATAAATATTAATTGGAAACTAATTCCTTGGGTTTTTCTAAAAAAATATTTTTTATTCGAATTTTGAAAATTCAAATTTTATAAATAATATGAATTTTATTTCGTTAGGTTTATATAAGTGTGTGTTTGGAATTCTGGAATCATGATTATAAAACCAAATATGTATTTTATAATTGGATTTATAATTTTAAAAATAAATTTGTTAATATATAAAGATACATTTTCTAATTTTTAAAATATATTTTTTTATTAAAATAATTTTTTTTTACATTTTCGATTTAGTATATTGAAAATAATATATCTTCAGATATATAATTTGAATATAAAAATATTATTTCCATTTATATAATCATAATGTTAAAATTATCATAGGTTATTTTTATTTCTCTAAAATAATTAATTTTTAGACGAATGATGAAAAATATATTTGTTTGGAAAAAGTAGTGATATTTAAAAATCTATCAGCAAATAAATGAGACAAATAATTTAATAAAATTTTAAATTTATTTAACAATTATTTATTTCTGATTTTATTATATTATATTTAATTTTTTAATCTTTTATTTATCTCTATAATACAAATGTAAAATATTAATTTTAATTAAAAACTGATTTAGGACATTTTTTAATATTTAAACATTACATTAGTAATTTTTTCTATTTATTTACATTTGGTATCAACATAATATTTTATAATAAAAATATTAATTTAATGAATATAAAAAACATATATTATCGCATATAATATATTAATTTTATTTTTTAAATTATCTTTTTATATGAAATTTTTTAGTGAATTATGTGTATGAATTTGAATTTTTTATCTCTCAATATTATATATTTTAATTTATAAATTTTTTTCAATTTTTAAAATCATCATTAAAAATTCTAAAAAATTTAAAATTTAATATCTATGCATTAAAATTTGTTATCAATGGTGAATGTAGAGTTATCATGATAGTGGTAAATTACTGTTAAATCTTTTTTTAGAATGTAAAAAGGGATAAAATATAAGAAAAATTTTTACAATTTGGTTAAATTATGGATTCTAAAATTTATTATCTTCCTTATATTTTTAATTTTCTTTTTGGAGGCATTTTTCTTAATAATAGAGTGACAATACTGAAAATGAAATTGATTTTACAAAAACAGAACTCATAAAATGTTAAAAGGAGTTCACCTACCACCACCTTTATTTAACCAACCATTTAACAAAATTGGATATAAAATTCCATCATAGTATTTACTTGACACCGTACCTTCACCATTGAAGCCTTAGTATAACCAAAATAACATGCTACGTTCTTTAATGAGTTATCAATGGGAGAACTGCCAAGGGAGATACACAACCCTCCACCCATGATTTCAATTTACTTTCAACATAAACTACCTTGAAGTCACCTCCATACATGAATTTTTTATAAATTTTTTTTAATATGATAATTTGTTTTATAATAATGGATTAATAATTTTTAAAATTCATATGAAAATAATTTTAAAAAAAATTAAAATCTCGCCTTACATGTGTGAAGACTACCACCTCAATGAACGACTTCTTTAAATTTACCTCGCCACCTCAAATTATAGGTTCAGAAGGGTTATATAATTAAATTAAATTATTTTATAAAAATATAATACAATTTATGTATAATATTAGTTATAATATTTTCTGATTTGTATGAAACTATAATAATATAATCAACTACCATAAATGGATTGATCAAGGTATCAATGTTAATATTTTATTTGGGAAAACCACTAAAAATATATAAATTTTATTCTTATGTATTAAATTATTAAATAAATCATAATATTAATGATATACTGATATTTTTATAATACCATTGACCACCAAAAAAATATAGATTTATAATGAAAAAAACATGAAACACCAATGAAATCATTGTTAGTGTAAATTATTTGATAAATAAACAAATATAGATTACAAATAGATCATTTAAAATTAAATATAGTTGAATAAGTTTTTTTCTACATGTAATAATGTTAATTAAATTAATCTATATGTTAATAAAATGTTTACAGAACATTCAGAAATATATAATGAGATCTTTTATAAAACCCACATTACATATAGCTTATACATACACATTGTTCTAATATATTTTATAAAATATTATTATCGTAAACATGTTATATTTTTATATCTTGTTTTTTGATGTAATCATAATGTTATGATAAGTTATATATATTTACTTATAATTTTACAAATTATTTATTTTAAATAATAATTTAATTAATTATAAATTTATTGTGAGGGAATTTACAATTTAAAAATTAAAATGAATTAAAAGTTGGATTATAATATTTTACATTGTTTATGAATTTTTTGACTCAATATGATTATGTTTTTTAAAAATATTTATATACTATTTTAAAAAATATAGTGTCTACTAGTAAGCTTATCTTCCCTTATGGAATCCCCCATCATATTAGGCCAATGATAGGCCTGCTGGACAAGCCATCAAATAGGGTGAGATTTCTACATAGTGAGTATGGATGAAATGACACACGGGGAGGAGCCCATATAGTTTTTACCCATGTTGCATATGGTCTTCACGTGTCAGTGTGACCCATAATAAATGTGTTAGTGTGTGTGGGACCTCATCCTTTTGACATGCATGTGAGTGACGGATACCACACCTTGTAATATGAGGAATTTCATGGACGTGCTCATGATGGATTTAGTGAAGCATAAACAATGTCAATCTTAATATTTGAAATTAAACAATATAATTCAATCTCATCTCTACACCATTGATGCTAAAAATACCATATTGTAGATGTCAACTACCCATCCCTGATAATTATGAGTTTTAAATTCTATGGAAATCCATTTCCACCATTATAGAAGATCATTAGACAGCTGATATAAAATTATTAGGGCCCAAGTCCCCCATGAATCACATCCAGAGCCTAGGGAATCCTTAGTTAGTAGCACCATCAGACCACTGTGATGTCTCGACAGATTGAATAAGATTATATTACATTGTTTCTACCATCGCAGTGTAGAAGCGCAGATAGAGATACCACTAATCCACTGTAATAAAATAATAGAAATCATCATCTATTTATATCAATGAAAATATCCAAAAAATGGATACAAAGAAAATATTACAAAAGGTCTATATGCCCAATAGAGTTAAACATATTTGTATACTAGGATTGGTTCAACTATATGATTATGAATCAACAAATATTAATATGTGGTGTATGATGGATTCAACTACATTAAACCATAATTTAATTTTAATATCACACACTATTTATACTATGTGAATTCATAGTAAATAAAAATATAATTCTATAAATAAAAAAATGGTATCTTTCTGGATAAATATAGGTATTTTTAAATTAGTATACGAAGATGAATATTTTTATAACATATAAGAAAATTTTTCATGGAAAATTTTTATTAAGAAATTTATAAATTCCAAAAATGTTAGCATATTAAAAAAGGTGAAATAAAATATATTAATTTATATAGAGAGATAATTATTATCTGGGAGGTATTATTAAAGAATTTAAGGAAACTATAGCCCTTAAAAATATAACTATGTTGCTGCCACAAAATGATCATATTGAATAGAGGATCGGGAGTGGATTGTTGTTACTTACATGATCTATCTTATTTTTAATTATGATGTAGTCCATATTTTAATTAATATAATATGTTACTCGTTCATTATTATAATTATTTTTTTTTATTTTGTCTCCCCCCACACACACAATATACATCTATCTCTCTCTTCTTCTTTCTATAATTGTCTTCCACTATTATTTTATATATTCATCTAGTAGGACCTCTTATACGCATCAATGAATGAATAACCTAAGGCTTTTAGTTGGGGGAGGAAATTAATTTTATAAAATATGTTCATCAATTATATTTTTTATTTATGATCATGGAGAGTAAGTTTATATTTTATAGTTGATAAACTTGTCTACAATTCCATAGATATTAAATCAATTTCAATTATTTTTGGAAAACATTTCTATTCCTTCTATTCAAAATACCTTTTTATATTTTTTGGATTATCCATTCAAATGATGAAATGACATACAATGGAGATGGGTCCAGGAATGAGAAACATTATCCATTGATATGTGTCATCAAACATTATTAAATGTTGCGGTTGATTTTTTATATGAAAATATTATTCCAATGAATTCATGATTAATAAACCGCTACAAAAAAGTATAGTATTTTAAGAATAATATTTCAAAATTAAACTATTTATTTAATTTATAAAAATATGAATAATGAATGAGCCTTAAACTACACTATGTGTACATGGAGTTTCTCTTCCTACACACATTATTTATTAAATTTCCAGGTAGTTTGGATTTTAATTTTATTTATAATCTATTTTAGTAGCACTGAAATAATTAAATTAAAAAGTGATGTATTTTAGTTAATTATAACGACTATGAGAATAATATGTGAAGATACCCAAGGGATAAAACCTTAATCATGATCTATGTTATAGTTGTAAAATATAAATAAAAAATATTTCCACACCCGGTATCTATTGTTTTACGACATAGTGTCATTTGTAATGACCTATAATAATGTTTTTTTCTATTACAAATTATTTATATTCCTTCCTTATTTTAAATAAAATAAATCACTTAAACTTTACAAATATCTTTTCATAATTTATGAAAAAATTCTATATTATTATTCATTAAAAAATAAAAAATTGTTTTAATATGAAGAAAAAGAATAGTTTTGATGTTTATATAAATTCAATATTATTAAGGGATAAATGATCGGTGGAAATTGTGAGGATCCAAGTAGATATAATAGCTCATTATTATCTAGATCAACCCAAACCTAGACAAGTAAAAGAACATGAGATTAATTTTGAAGAAGTGTAATAGCCAAAAGATATAAAATATAAAAATTATATCTGATAGTATATGCAACATTATACAGTAATCATAAAAAACACATGAAATATATATCATGAAATTTTTTCCATTCGATAGCTAGAAGAATACTGAACACCGAACCTAAATAAATCTTAATATAGTGTATTGTTATTACTGAGCAAATTAACAAGACGATGTGAATAATAATAATGTTATTATTAAATGTATATTATTTATTCATGTAACTATAAAATCATTGGTTATGTATTAATTTGGAATATAATTATAATTATTTCAATGAAAAATAAATGTTTTTTTTAAAATATATTTTTTAAAAAAATTGTTTATTCACTCATTTGAAAAATAATGTACAAATAATTTTTATAATTTTTTAAATGAAATATAATTTTTAAATATTATTTATTATAATCATATCATTTTATATTAGAGTTAATTTTTTGTAATTTTCTTAATAGTTTAACTTTTAATGAATAATGAAAATTAATGAATTTTAATTAAAAACTACATTTTAATTTAAATTTCTTATAATGTTTAATTATTTATTAATTGGTTATATGGTAAAATCAGTTCAATTATATTTCAAATAATATAATTTTTTCCCCATTTTCATATTGCAATTTGAAACAAAAACATTGTAATAATTTGAAAAAATTCATTAAAGAAATGTTTTTCATCGGTTTTATGATAGAAATTTTAAATTTTAAATTTCCAATTATATGAATTTAAATTTATAAAATGTCATCCATATTTATAATTATCATAATGTAAAATAAATATTATGGTCAAAAGAGTGTTTTATAAAAATAAATATTGAAAATTGTAAAATTTATTTACCACGATTAAGATTAAAATTGATTTACTAAGGGTTAAACTAAAATAATAATGGATAAAATAACCTAATAATTGTATAAAATATATTTTAAAATGATATTAATACCATATAATGTATATCTGTATACATAAATCTATCTTCTACCCATCTTCATGTAATAAACACGGGCATAACTTTTTATTTTTCAAAATTTCTGTTGTTCCACTCACCTAACTTATAAAAGGCCACCCAGATTAATCTATTATACGCAACACAAGAAAATATTTTCTTAAAAATCCTACAAAAATCACTTCCAAACATCCATACCATCATCATATAAATGATATTTTAGAAAAAATTCCATCCTTTTATTGTTTAGGTGCAATCCTAATTCGGTTACTTGATGAAGAGATAATATTATTCAATATGGATTTTTATATTATTTCTTCCATCACATTATTCGGTTATTATTAAAACATTATGATATAATAAAATCATTATCTCCAATAAATAATTTTTTTAGGTTAATGGAATAACCTAGAATCACCACCACTTATATCACTTGGATTGCGAAATCATCATTCATGTGCATATCAAACTACCTCCTTGCAAACTAATTTCATTAATTTACCATCACCATAGCTCATAGTTGTGTTTGATTATGGATATTAATTGTATGTATGATATATATAGAATATCATAACTATATAGTCATTATATCATATATATCAATTTTTTCATTCCATTCCATATTAGATTCAACGATGTCAATCATGTGTACGATGGACAACCGACTCACATAGTTATGAAATTCATTTTCTACAAACAAATTACATGGAAGTTGATGAGGAATTTTTTTTAACTATGTCACAACAATATATTTGTTTTTTAACAATTTTTTAATCTATTTATTTTTTTCAGCTTACATTTTGTGTTCAGGGAGCTGGATTTCCAAATTTTATATTTTTTGAGGCTTTTTTGTAGCTTCATGGTTAGCCGGCACAATGATGAGTGATCGTGCAGTGAATTTGGTTGTGTTCAGGTGGGTATGTGTCATGGAACATTGTTTTTTTGGAATATATTACATATCATATCTTTTTTGGATTATTTTATATCTCCTTTTCTCCTAGTGAGGTACGACCGAACCCTAGTGTAGCTGTTTATCTTATTACTGGTGTTTTCGTCTACTTATAGTGCATTTAGAGGCTATCTCATGCTAGAATTATTGGTATTCTTGCATCATCCACCAAAGGATAAGTAGTTTGGTTTTTTTGGATTGTTTTTTTCACCATTCGAGGTTGGTTTCATCAACCCATGTTGTTGTTTTAAATTTTTCTGGGTTTTTTTGTTTCGTGGAGTTTCAATTAATTTTTATTAGTCCATTTTGTTTTTCATTGGTATAGATTCGAGTATCATCATTGAATTCATAGATATGTATGAATGGGTAGGAATGCACATATATATGTCCCCCTTTATATATACATTCACATATATTTTGTTGAATATATATAATTGGGCTTTGTGTGCTTAAATATGTATACGAAAATGCATACTCATGTAAGTGAAAAGGGGTATATGCATGTATAATAAAGTAAGTAAGTATATATTTATAAATATTTCTCCTTGAAAATATTGGTATATGGTCTAGGTGTTGTAGAATATAAGTAATGGTGTATATTCTTAAATATGGTAAATGGTAGGTCTTATTTTATTTTATCTTGAGTAGCACAACATTAGTTTGAGGTTATTTCCATATTCCTATCCCTTTAATGGGAATTCCATAAATGAATTATTTTTTAAAAAATATGTTTTATTGTAATATAGTATTTATATTATATTTTATACGGTTTTTGTTGTTATAAATGATTTTGTTTTTGTTTTCCATGATTTATCATTGCTTTCAATGTTTATTTTTCATTTGAAATATGTTCTCGACCTTGTTTAGGAAAATGTAATGAATTTATAATGCTCAATTGATCCTGGATTTTTTTCATTAAACGTTTATTCCTAGATCGTTTTAACTATTTAATGATTATTTCCAAATATTTTTGTTATCAGAGTATTTTTTTTGAAATATTAATTTAATTAGGACAGGTTAATGTGTGATTAAAAAAATTGATTTTTTTTTAGTTTTTTTAGAAATTTGAATGGGGTTTTCTTTGAAGGAAATGTTATATAGTTTATCTACATTAATAATTTGGGTTCTATGATATAATCATGGTTTCTTGATTTTTATTAATAGTGTGGCGTCTTGGTTCTTTGATTGAGCTTTCGAATAGTTTTTAGACTTAAAAGAGTTGGGTTGTTTTTCATTATAAAGCAGAATTATTCCTTTTAAAATGTTGATAAATATTTTCCACCTCACGAATGTTTTATTTATTTTGAAAACCCATCCATAGGAACCCCCATTATTTTATAAATATAATGAGTATATTAATGTGTGATTTGTGGTATGTTACTAGTGAAAAGGATTGCGAATTGTTGTGTCACATGAAAAAGGGGATCCGCCCAAGGAGGGAAATTGGTAGTGATAGATAGTATGACTTTTTTGGTAAATATGGTAATATTTATATACATGTTGTCTAAATCAAAACTAACCATTATTTTAAATGAAAATTTACTTGTAAAAAATCAATGGTATCTGGGAATCCAAACATGAACCAATACGCCAATTGATTCTGAAATGGATGGGTCATAGATTAATAAAGTAGGATTGAAAATTGAAAAAACAACTAAACATGTGATATTATCCTAGAAAACTTGAATATTGGTATGGTATCCCCTCAAGTTTCTCACACATGTGAAAATTTTTGGTATTTTATTTCGATTTAAAGAGCACAACAAATTGAGGAGATATTTCTATCATATAGATCTTGCATGGGATCATTATTGGATGTGTATTTAGAGTATTTTGACCAATGAGGAATGAGGATCCCAGGGGTCTAAAAATTCTAGTAAACTATTAGGGTTTTGTACGGTGATCTTAATCATGACATGGTTCTTTATTAAATTGTTCCCAACATCGATTTTTCTTGGGAGTTGTGTACATGAAAATTTCAATTTGTGATTATTTTTAAAACAATTTCTCTTTAATATTTTCTTCAGTTTTATTTTCCTAGAATGTTTAATTTACAACATTTTCATATCTTTTTATGGTTTCTTATAGACCTTGTGATGAATTTTCTATTTTAGTTTATTCTTGCTTTCTTCCACTTTTATAAAAACAATGATTTATTTTAAATTTTTTTCTATTTATTTTGAAATGTTTATTCTTTCTTTAAAACTATCATGTAAATTATGGGGAAAAAATGAATTTCATAGAAAAGTAAATTTGTTACAAGAATTTTAAATGAAATGAATATTTTTATCATGTATTATTTTAAAACTTCTATATTCTGGGATTCTCTTTGAATGGTATGGAATATGGTATATTTTAGTTTGGCATGAAAACTGAGTTTTAAAAATCAATCATATATCATTATTCATTTTTATTTCTAGAACTGCTTCCCACAATTTTTTCTCTCATTGAGTGATTGTGATATTACAGTTGGAGTAGAACAATGAGTTCACATGAAGGTATGTGTACAATTTTATTTTCAATCCTCTAAAAGTGTTTTTTACTGTTCTATTTATATTCATTTATTTTTAAATTTTTTATGCATCAAATGATTCCCAGTATAATTATTTTTATTATCGATAATTGTTTCGATCCCATGAAGATCAAGAACGCCTCTCAATACTTGTGATGAGAGACTCATGTGACTGGTTTAAGGCTCACTTAGGTCAGTTTGTGATATAATTTTATCAGTGGATGCACTTGTTTTTTGGGAATCTGTGAAAATAAAAGAGAGGATTGTAAGGAACCATAATGTGGTTCATGGGTCAGTTTCTGATCACCACTACTAAGAGACTTGAGTCACTATGTGTAGTTGGGTTTTGAATCATTATTTTTAGACTGAGTTATGTCATATGTGATTGGTCTGATTGATGAGATTTTAAATGTGGGGGATGATAGTGGATGTGGTCATGTGTTATACGGTGAGATTAAATGATATAGATACAAGTGTGGATCTTATATGAATGGTTTAATATGATTCCTTCAGTCAGTTCATTCTTAGTACGTGTTCTATTAAACAATGTGGATGGTTTATATTAGAATACTAGTTCACTTTTTCATTTATTTTTGTATTAGTAATGCTTCAACATGATTTGGTTTTGTGTTAGATTAATTTTGGAAGAAAAATAATTTCTAAAAATATATTTGAGATTTTTAAATAATAATTTTAAAATAATAAAATTTTCATAATTTTAAAAAATGAAAAAATAAGTAGAGGAAATTTGAATTGTGATGTTATTGAAATCTCAGTTTTTTTGATAATGTGGTATTTTTGTCCCGTGTCTGTCCATATAGACATTACTATATGTATGTGCAATAAATATTTATGTCAGAATTCATGTGTTGATGATATAAGTGGAAGTGGTGATGGAAAAATATGTAATGGTTCAAAGGATACCATAGGTGAGTTCTTAAAAATAAAATATTTGATTTGGTTTTTCCAAAAAAAATTGTGAAGGGTAAAATGGTTTCTATTTAATGGGGGATTATTTATTAATGGGATTTTTTGTTTCAAAGTGAAAACTAAGGTATAGTTTTTAATTTTGAAGTAGTTTTGATGACTTAGTATTTCAGTCCTATTATCTTTGGATGCATTCTATTCTCAGTATATTGATTAATAGTATGTCTCGTTATTTTTCATAAAATATTTATTATAAAATATCTACTTATAAAATTCATAATGCATAAAAGGGATGCATGTTTAGTTATTTATCCTTTAATGTTGATAATTATTATTATCTCGTTATATCATTTACTTTATATAATCCCTTATGGAATAGTCTATAACACCGTTATTTTCATTCCATTCTAAGGAATTAATGAAGTGTATAATTTTTTATATTCAATGATAATATATAAGGAATGAATTTCTTCTCAATGAAAAATATGTTGTAACTTATGTTTTAAAATCAAATTTTTTTATCCTTTTTTGAATCTAGTTTTCCATGACTAATAATCTATTCATTCCTTTGGGGTTTGACTCCTTGTTTATTATTACGATAATATGAATAAGAAACCAACTCTAGGTGGTCGAGATTAGGTTCACTAGAAGAAAAGTCACCACAAATTTTAATATAAAATAAAATATAGTAGTAATGGAGGATTTAATTAATGATTCATTTGACATTTCCCAGGCATTGCTAATGGAGAGTGATGGTGAAGAAATTATTGATAATATTCATGATGAAGATATAATATATGAAGAAAAATTATGGAATGATTGTTAATTCAAATATGATCTCCCCATTCCATAAAAGTAGCATAGAATGAACCATCAAATATTTCCATATAATCGGTATAGTAAGACACCACAAATGTGTTTGAATTTGAATAAAATACATAGTATTATAAATACCAACCAATATACATTGAGATACAACTTCTACATATACTTATTACTAATGAATATATAATAGACAAACTAATATAGCTGTATGATCATATCATTAATGTTATATAATTTTATTTTCTTCAATCATAATTTATTGTAACACCCAAAAATATTGGATTTTTAGAACTGGATATCACTTATTTTGTTTAGGATGAATATGAAGAAGAAAAATATGCATCTATTAAGGAACACTAGGATCTCCCTAATTTTTATGAAAATGGTTTTGATTAAGCCCATAAGAAGGTACAAGTTATCTTTTATAAGGAAATAATAAAAAATTATTCAAAAATTATAATTTATAGGTCTGATTTTGAATCAGAATTTACGAATATTGTTCAAATGAATCTAAATTATAATCTGCCCCTTAAAAATAAAACTAATGCAGCCACTATCAAGTAATCAGTGGAAAATATTGATGAGGATTCACAAGTAGAAACCATGAATGTGGGTGATCCATAATTATTCCTCCTCCACTACAAAAGATTTATGTTATTATGAAAGTGTATTTATTTGGATTTCTCTATTATAGAATCCTCAATATAAAAAGTATATTTGTAATCTCGTAAAATCCAAATATGGTGGTTGGAATATATTATGATAAACTAACTATCCAAAATTTGATATCAAATGGAACTTCCAATCTAACTATATTAAAAATCCAAGTCCCACATTGGGGATTAAACAAATAAGTATCTTTTTATTATTATATTATCTGATAATTAAATTTCTTGTTTATGATATGTCTATGATGTGTTCTAGTCCATTATTATTTATGTCATTAAAAGTTATGATCAATTTGTTTTAATTTATTGATTTAATTTATTAGGATGACAATGTCACAAGGAAACACCCAAACTATAATTTGAGTAAAGGACAATATTACATGAGAATTCGGAGTTTATCCTTGTATTATTAACATATACATTCCCTTCTTGTTTTTACAAATCTGTTTTAATTTTGAAATCCTAGTAGCTATGTGAGAACTTAAATTTTTTGACCAAACCTTGAATTGTTGAATTAAAATACTCATTTAGGAGACCTAATATTCACAAGAAACTTATAATTCCAGCATATAGATTTCATTGATAATAATATTGAAATAATGATAAGAATAATTTAATAATTAGAGTAAAAAATATATGTTAAAAGGATGAATCATAATTTTAGGGAAAGAGTTGATACAAGTAAATGAAGCTTCCATACCATTTTTTATTATTTTAATTGATGAAATTAATTTAAATTGATTATATTTTATTATTTATTCTATATGTGATTTAAAAAATTCATATCATCCATTATGTAGAGGATTTATTGGATATGTAATTTATATTTTTCCTTGAACATATTCAATGATTTGTCATGGGATATGTCATATTATAAAATATGAAATTTAACATTTCAAAATTATCACTCAAACAAAATCATTGGACACAAATGGTGTATTTTTATTGATAAACACTTTTAGTTGAGATGAAAGTATAGATAAATATTTTTTAACCCCTAGAGATAATGTATTAAATTGATAAGAGTGATCCATATTACCTTCCTTTTATATAAATTCCTATAATACTTTTAATATTTTTGATATTGTTATATTTATGTTGGGGGAGGTATGTCATATTAAATGGATATGCAACATTGTAATAAAAAATCGTGGATGTGGTAATATTATTATTGAGAAATCATTATGCTAAATTCATTATAATTTATTATTTATAAATGTATAAATTTTTTTAATTATTACTAATAAGAAAAAAATACTATTATTAAACTAATTATTTTTATCATATCTGGTTAGTTTATCAATGCGATGTTCAATACAATAATGTCAATCTAAAAAGAAAAAATATGTTAAAATGATGATTTTGAAAATAATAAAAAAATTTAAATTTTTTTCAAATGATCCATGATGAAGAAATTCATTCATTATGATATAGTTTATAATGTCCTTATTTTGATCATGATATGTGGGGTAGATTCTTTGAATTTTATATATTCATTGTAATATTACTTTTCATGTTATGTATTATACCTTAAGTGGTGAGATTAATCTTTTAGAATTAATGTATTTAAACATAAACACATACAAACCATAATACTGAGATTCATTTCATCTATGTTTTCCTCTTTTATATATTTGATACTATTTTTTTCTTCACAATTTAGATAAATTATATCTTTTTCATGATTTTGGAGAAGTAAAATGTATTCATTATATAATCATAACAACACATGAACATATTATTACGAGTGTTGAGATAAATGAATTAAAAGTATGGTATATCAAGTCTGGAAATGTCTAATAATATTTTATTGAGAATATTAATGAAATTAAATTTGATTTTTTATCATTATTAGTTGGGATAATGTATAATTCATGGATGTTATATTTCATTGAAAAATGAGAAGTTAAATTTATGATTTATATGAATCATGAAAATGTTATTTAAAATTAAAAATTATTTGATTTTAAATATTTGAGAATAAAATACTAGAATAATTATATTTGTTTTAAAATAAATTAATAGATTTAATGATTTAGGACAACCGTAGTTCATGTGCGGATGTAGTTTATACACACATAATTTTATGAAAATATGTAATAAAATCATAATATTTTAAATAAAATTTATTACAAATACTCTAATAATCAGTTATTTATTTTAAATGATTTAATATAATGTCATGGGAAAAAATGAATTAAAATTTTGATTTTTAATTTTCAACTATATTTATGAATTTTTAATCAAATATTGTTTATTTATTAAACACTTTTTATAGGTATTTGTTAAAAAAATTGGGGCTAGTGGGAAAGCACAAAACCGACAGATAATATTGCCACATAGAATTCTCAATGTTGGCCCATTATACATGCCAATGAGTAGGGATATATTTTCTCATTGTGAGATAGGAGTACATGTTGTTTGTGGAGGATCTCATGCAATGTGTTCCCATCTACCACTAGTTCCTCGTGTCATCCTCCTGATGTCAATGAACTCCACTCGAGTCTTCTTTAGAGTTCCCTTTTCTTCAATATAAAATCTATGGATCTAGAATATATTCCACTGGTGAGATCCCAATACACCACAGATCCCACTTATAATATTGGGTACCTCGATGATGGTTATTTTTGATGAAAATAGATTGCATGAATTATGATGGGAAGCTCTATCTCACAACTTTTAACATGAGATGGTTTTAAGGATTAAATATTACAACAATTACAAACGCAATACACTAAAATAATTCCATGGTCATACAAATAATAGAAATCATGAAAACAATGGGAGGCTTTGGCTACATCACACACTACTTACATCCAAAAAAATTTTACATGATTAATTATGAAAAATATATATATTTCATGTTGAGGTGGAAAGATATAAAAACTAGGTATAGATTCTTCACTATTACATTAGTTAAGTTCAACCAATTGACTCAGATAAACCAAAAAAACACACGATGGATACTTGATATAGAAATGTGACACCAAGTAAGAGTTCCAATATCCCACATAAATTTATATTATGTAATTCATTGAATTTAAAATCGTAAATCTGAAAATCAAAAATATTGGAAGTCCACATGGAAAAAATAAGATTTTTTAGATTAGGTTTCATATTAGAACATAAATAAAAGTTTTGGTGGATTATTATTCAATTATTTATATAAAATTTCATGAAGGTATTATGTGTTGAAATGTTTAAGTAAATGATATATTAATTTATTCAATATGGTGAATTAAAACATATAATTTCTATATAATAGATGGTAAGGATACATGGGATACAAATGAGGAAGAAGAGGTGAATCGTACAACAATAAATAGAAGTGTAATAATACTAATAAAAATATTAGTCCACCAGGAGGATTGGGTGTGGACTAATAAAGATTCCATTATTTTATTTATTTTATTTTATTTTTTGTTTTTTATTTAGTTTATTTTTATATGTAACTCATTAATTATGTTAATTATAAATTTTATCAATGTTTTCTTCCTATATCTCCCTCACTCTATTGAAATTTCTCTTATGATTTTCTTTTCTCATTTGAAATATTCATCTACTATGACATATTTCACACTAAAATTATATGAAAACCTGATGCATGGAATCTGGGTAGATAGGTGATCCCTAGAATTTTTTTTCAACTCCAATATTTTATTTATTGTTTTTCTTAGTGAGGATGATGTGTGTGTGTGGAGATTATCCACCATGATATGGTCCATATAAATATATCTTTTATATTTTTTAAATTGACTCCCTTACTTCCATTTAACATTGTCTAATCATATGATAGAGGTTGTCTATTCAATTGTTGAAATGGAATTTGATGGATTCGGGTTCCAAATGATGTTATATTCTCAATTGAGGTGTCTCATCAACCTTAATTATAGGATGAGGAGGAGGAATTTATTTTAACAATGTTTAATCCTGTGCATTGAAGATTTTAAAACCATTAATAAATGGGTATCTATCCTATAATGAGATTTCATAATTAAACTATCAATATAAATTTAATCAAACACTATTAATAACAAGGGAACCAAAGTCGAAAAAAAATATTTTCGTATGTGTTCTCTCCAAACCCTCATTATTTTTTAAATTTCATGTATATTTATATATTTCATTAAATCTATGGACTTACTTTTTTATTGATTTTCTAATAAATCCCCTTTCATGGGATGAGGGGGAACCCTTACAAGGCCCATAGGCTTAGGAATTACATTGCATGTAGGATTGGAGACATTAAATGAATCGTAGGTCTTAAGGAAATCGTACAGACTATGACTACATGAAACTGATCCTTCCCAGTATCTACATCATGATCAATTGTCCACCTTTACTTAACTGTTCAAGTAGGAAGTCCTTATATAGGGGTGCACAGGCGAAGTATCGATTGAAAATTCCATACAGTCCCATTCTCCCAATGTACGTTTATCCCTGCTCTGGTGGATGTGCCCTGCTCTTTCCTCCTATGGTTAATGTGCCATGTTCTTTCAAAATTCAAATTTTACGTTAATCTCGAATTATGGAAGCATTTCTATTTCTTATTTAATGTCAGGAATATCCATACTCAAATTTCATTAAACCATATATAGATTCATGAACAAAAAATAATTTAGCTATAACTATATGTGATCAATTTTGGTTTTATCAAATATAATAATAACTTTAATTCCTTAATTTTTCCTTTAGTTGTTTTATAAATTCTCCTCTAAATAGGTAGATTTAATTTTTTTTCTCTATATCATTATCAGATTGTTTCTAAATTTTTATTCCCTATACAGTACGTAAAATACTTTTAAATTATGGTAGTCTAAAAAAGAAGAATTCCTTATTCATTTTTGAATCCATACAATATCTCATTATGTCATCCATAATGTGAAATTTTGGGACCCGCATAACTCTCATGTAATTTACAATTCATTAAATTTATATATGGTTTTATTTAATCATTTTATAAAAATATATATTATTTGGATTATTTAATATATTGTAATGAAATTATATATCCTAAAAATTCATTAAGTAAGGTTTTCTTATTATGAGATAACATTCTTGGGGGGATGTGATTAATCCTATAAACTCTAGGTTGTTAGTTGGGTGGGATAAAAATTATATATATCATTATTGAATTCATTAATTGGTTATACATCCTGAGATTCTATATAAGTGATTGGGGAGTAAAAATAATCCACACTAGGATGTTATAAAATAATATTATGAGAATATGGAGTAAACCCAATCAACCATGGTATATTATCCACTATGATATCAAAATTGGGAAAAAACCAGATCCATAATGAGACATTGTCCATGTTCTGATGATGGTATATGGAGTGACCCCAGATTTGTTTTATTATGTCGGGTCTAATATTTTTTCATATATTCCCTGATTCCATGATATATTAATTCATTTTCACTGCTCCATACTTATTGCTTATTATTATTGAATTTATGTATTCATGTTATACCACTTGACTCCAATGTTATGTTATATATCCATATTTATGTTCATTCATATATTTCATGTTCCCCATATTCCTACAATATTCTCCCTATGGTATCAAATCCAGTTTTATAATATCTATGTGAGTAATGACATCTATGTGGACTTTTAAATAAATTTAATCTTCTAATGATTATGATGATATATTTATATATCTAATCATGAAAATCCACTTGACATATATATCTCTATTTTGTATGTGCATGAAATGTAAATGATATTTTTTAAAATAATGATCCTTTTTTTGGGAATCAACATATCACCTTAATTGTTATTTGAGTTACTGGTTTAGTGTTTTTATTGCTTTGGGATTATCTTTCCTTGTAGACTAATATAAATTTTATATTCAATGTTTATAATGATATTAATATAAAATTTAACCCTTTATCATATGTGTATTATTACATATACATATATAATATAAAAAATAGAAAATTGGGATCTTATATAAATTTTTATCCTTATGAAATTAATATTATCCATTAGTTGTCCATATAAATACTGAACCATAAGCATTTCATATCATTTAATTCAGTAAATAATTCACATTGAAGATATTTGTAGGTTTATAGCATTAGAAAATTAGGCCATAACATATACAGTACAACTTGAATATTAAATGTAGACACATATATATAGTTTTTATTTTTTACACAAAATAAAAATTATTCAAAAAATTGTCATGTCTAGTTCCACGTTTTAGATAGCATGAATTTTCCATGATCCCATCCTTGACCCTTTTCTACTTTAGGTCCTGTGAAAATTATTTCATAAACATGGGATGAGCATAAAAAGCTCAGTAAGGGATACATAGAATGAAAAAATTATTACTTTTTTCAAAACAACAATTAATCCATTAATACTTTATCATAAGTAATACTGTTCACTTTTATGAAGCAGTGAGTACTCTTCACTGAATAAAAGTTCTTTTCTTACCCTTTTGTAACCAAAATATTACCATAAAATCAAAATAAAGAACATATTACATATTAAGGTAACATAAGACAATAACAAACATAAATGGAATAACCATACGGTCGAATTCCACACATATCACTAAATGTAATAGCTATACGACCAGAATACATAACCAATGAATTGGTGTTTATAACGTAACCACTCACCCTGGCATTTCATGACACCACCCGTCATTTGGTTTATCATGTAATCACCTGTCAAATGTCCAAGTAAAATTATTAAATCATAACACATAAAAAAATATAAAGGAAAGAAAACACTTCCAAATTTCAATAAAAATATATCACTTAAATATATTTAAATAACCAAATACATTATCAAAC
This sequence comes from Viscum album, assembly GCA_963277665.1. Taxonomy (NCBI): domain Eukaryota; kingdom Viridiplantae; phylum Streptophyta; class Magnoliopsida; order Santalales; family Viscaceae; genus Viscum; species Viscum album. The sequence continues at coordinate 1,005,637,804 of OY728157.1, forward strand.
CCATTTTCAATACCCAAATACATAAAATATTATATGGAATTTATTTTCCTTTTAAAAACATTATTTCTTATTAAGGAATCCAAATTTCAAATAATACCCGCAGCAGTAGAAAGGTCATTGACACTGCTTACATTAAAATAAACAATCCTTTTATTCATTTAGTAAAATGCTTTGTAGAAAATAATTCCCTTTGAATAAAATGAAAATTCAAAGGTGTTTATAAACAGTATTAAAGAAAGCTATGTATTAAACAAAAATATGCCTCAATGAAAGGAGATTGTGATGGAATCCCTTACTTCATGTCCGACATGACCCATTCATTATTGAATATCTTAAATAATAAAATATTGTTAATTTATAAATTTTTCAGAAAGTTTTTTCATGTTTACCAATATTTTTTAATTTATTATTACCATGTTATAAACATTATGTAATCATTTAATTTAATAATTGAAAATTTGTCGATATTTGGAAATTGAGTCAAAAATGGACTCTTTATAATTACATGTTGTTCATGTGGTAATAATTTCATTAGATACAGAATTATATTCATGTATAGATATAATATATATCATATAAATATAGTATATACATGTATTTAAAATAGTACATAACATTTGGAGATATGAAATGAAATTCACCGTTCATAGAGACGGTGAGCCGTACGTACGCATGAACGCTACATCCATTTCTATTTCGTATTGTAAAGGAATAGAAAATTATCAATATATAAGAAAATTATAATTCTAGTATAATATCATATATAATTTCATTAACTTTTCCCTTTATACATTTCACATATGGCATGAATGAGTCATATCACTTTGAAGGGGAGGTAGTCTGCACTTCCTCAAATGTGATTATCGTATTTACCCACATTGGAAACCATAAAGGTCTTCTATAAATTATTAATACAGAAGAAGAGAAATAATATTAATATAATATATATCATATATAAATACAGTTCAATCATAATGTCCACCATGAGAGGCGGTTTGAGATATTTGAACAATCATCATTTTGTGAGACAGCAGTTCACCGGCCAATGAAACAATATGTTCATTACCCATTAGACGATGGTGTGGGTAAATGTAGTTCAAATAATTCTCATAAATAAATATAGTATATTTATAATACTGGTGATGTTATAAAATAATGTAATATAAATAGTTTAGGGGGTTGGATAAGTAAAACAAAACAAAATAAAAAAAATATATTAATTTAAACTATTACCTTTAATTCTGGTAACTCCCTTTGGTTTGAACCAAAAGGGTTTATTGATGAGACATATACCTAAGTTAAGGCTTCTAAGAGGATTAAGGGTATTTTGAGTGCTTAATTTTGTAGAGGATGGAAAATCCAATACGATTGAGATGTGTGAGGATTTGTTTATAGGTGATAGCTTTTTATAAGGGGGGGGGATGGGCTCATTATGAAAGTGTGAAAATATTATTTCATTATATAATGATATTCAATTTCTAATGGTCCAAAACAAATTAAATTCAAATATATGACAACTCATTGTCGAAATAAAAACGTCCAATATGAATTTTACAGGTTTGGGATATTATTTTAATCATTATAATCTTATTTATTTATTTAATTCATTGACGAGGTAAACACTGCATAATTATTATGTCATACTAAATTTAATTTATTTGGTTTCTAAAAATTATAAAAAAATACGATGATGTAAGAAATATTTTTATATTAACAATTAGTATTTATATTAGAAAAGATAACTTATATAACCCTTTGTAAAAACTAATTTACTAAAGGATATGTGTTTATGTGATTTTTTTCATTACTTAAATTAATTAATCTAATGCGTCATTATAACTCCCATGTGGCTCCCTAGGGTCCCAAAATAGACCCATGTATTCCCATGGTCTGCCATGACTCATAAAATAATGTTATGACACGTTTAAATGTAATTTGGTATTATTATAATAATATTTTTACATTAAATTACCCTTTTTTACCTTTAACCGCAGTAAATAAAAGTAAAAAGATAATATTCACCAGAAAAATATGATAATCTTATTGAACCAAATTTTACTTACTAATAATGACCATTTATGTCGGTTTTTCGAAATTTCATTCACTCAAGTAGTAAAATTTTATTTAAATGAAAAGTTCATCTTTTTAACAACAACATAGTGTTTTCACTATTCATCAAAAATTGATTTTTCCGAAAAATACCGAAATTTTAGACTACGATATATTTTATATTTAGAATTAAAAAAATGATGTATATTTTACCAAATTAAAAACATATATGTTGGATTGATTAATTTAAAATTAATTCTCATTGTCGAAAAAACAGGTGTGTTTTAAGAAATATTAACTATTAAAAGATTGACATATGTGTATGTCCAATTTCAAAGTGAAACTATTTCCAGTGACAAAAATTGGATTAAATGGTAAAAATATAATCTAATTAAACTTTAAAAAAAATTGAAAAAAATAATATATCCATATAAGTAAATTAGATTAAAAGTAAAATTAGAATTAAATTATAGTAATTTTAATTATTCATCAAAAAATGAATTTTATCTAGAAAAATAACAAAATTTTTCCCAAAAATATTTTAATGTCCCGATTCAAAAGAAGAACATTATTTTTTCAAATAAACATATAAAAGTGACAAAAATTAGATTTAATGAGAGTTTTCCATAAGAAGATAGTAAATCAGCCTTATAAAGTAAATTATGCTTATATTCAGATTTATTCACATTTTAAGGATCTAACATTTATTGGATAAATGTAAAAACATTTAATAAACATATATAATCATATTGTTGTTATTACTATTCATTAAAAACAATACAATGGCAAGGCATTAACTACCACTTAAACTAATAATTCTATATTGTTTGTGTGAAATGTAAGATTTCAATGAAATTCATTATTGCGTACCGGGTAGGCCATCAAACATAGTAATCAACTTTTAAGTGAAATTAATATCTAAATTAAAAATATTAATAAATATGAAAATGTCATATTTATTTAATTACCAGGGATGGTACATCCGTCCCCCCTTTTTGGAAATTGCATCCTCGCAATTGTATTCAATTATCAAATAAATGAGGGTATTTCTCAATCCTAGAACTTTCAGATTCCTAGGATTCATCTACAACCACCTGGTTTTCCACTAAAACCTTTACCTAGTGAATTACCTTATTCCACACCACATTCTCTCATTAGTAAAAAATCTGGAGTTGATGTTTCTCATAACATTGATTCTCTTCGAACTGAAATCTATCTGGACTTAAAACATGAGATGGATCTGGCATATACATTCTGAACTATGAATCATGAAAAACATTTTATACCTGGGACAAACATAAAGGTAAATCCACTCTATATGAAATTGATACAACTTTATCTAGGATGTTAATAGGACCAATTAACCACTGACTCAACATTCCCTTTTTACCAAAACACATCACACTTTTCTATGGAAAATATTTGAGAAAGACATGATCACCTAACATAAAAGATATATTATTCATCTAGATATCAACATAGATTTCTACCTACTTTGAGCGGTTATGATGTGCATCTAAATCAACTGAATATTTTCTACCATCACTTCTACTAATTTTGGTCCCATCAATTTCCTATCACCAACATCATCCAAAAAAGATGGAATTCAACATTGCTTCCCATATAATGCCTCCAATGGATACATCTATCTACTGGAATAGGAACTATTATTATAAAAAAAATACAACTAATGAAATATGTTGGTCCAAAATTCCCTGTTAATACATCGAGCAAGAACAGAACTTATCCTCCATGGCATGGATTGTTCGTTCGGACTGCCCATCTGATAGTTGGTGAAAAGCTGTTCTAAAACTTAATTCAGTATCCAATGGATTCTGAAGGCCTTTCCAAAAGTTAGAAATAAACCTGGGATCATGATTAGATACAATGGAGAGGGGAACAACATGTAACATGACTATCTATTTAACATACAGCTGAGAAAGTTGATCAAGAGACAAATTATCTCAAAATGGAAGAAAGTAAGAAAATATTGTCAATCGGTCAACAATACCCCAGTTTGCATTGTTACGTCGATATGTCTTTCGTAATCCTACAACGAATTCCTTGGATATATAATCGCATTTCCTCTCTAGCCTCGGTAAAAACTGAAGCATCCCTTTCGGTAAATTTTGCTTTACTTTAACCATATGAAAAGTAAAAAACATCACCCTAAAATCTACAATAACTATTTTCATTCAATCCCACAAGTAATAATCTTGACGATCTCTGTACATCTTAGTACTTTTAAGATGAACTGAAAAAGGTGAACTATGAGCATCACAAAACACCTCATTCTTAAATTGAGAATGAGAAGGCACACATAATATTTTCCAAAACATCAAAACATATTAATTATTAAATTTTAAATCAGGAAAAAAACCCTTCTGAACCAACTCTAGCTTTTTTGGCAACTCACTGTCTACCTTCTATACTTGCTTAATTCTGCCTAATAGGGATGATCTCACTAACACCTAAAACAATATAGATGAATTTATTTCACCAAAAAACTTATATACCAAAGTTCATTAAATCAAAAACCAAAGGCTCTCATTCTAAACGTATTATGGTTAATAAAGAATTATATTTTTAACTCAAAGAATCAACCACATTATTTTCTTTTCTTGTATGGTAAAGGATTTTTCAATCATAATCCTTGACTATTTACAACTATCATATATGTCTCATAATCCAAATCATTTTTAGTGAATATATACTTTAAACTTTATTGATCTGTATATATATCAATATTTACTCCATACAAATGACACCACTAATATTTTTAAGGGAAAACAACAACAGCTAAATCAAAATCATGTGTAGGGAAATTTAACTCATGAGGTTTCAACGGACGTGACGCATAACAAATTACATGATAATTCCGCATACATACACAACCATTTCCTTTCAAAGAAGAATCATTGTAGATAAAAAACTCACCATTTCTGAACGTTAATTACAAAAAAAGATTATTCACTAATTTTCTTTTTAGTTCCTGAAAGAAATCATTACATTATTTTTTCCAAATGAACATATGATTTTTTCATGTTAACATAGTCATTGGACTAGATAACCTTTTAATATTCACAAAAATCATCCAGTAAATAGATTCCAAACCATGAAAAATAAGGATGATGATTATATATGTGGGTCTTGGCCATTATTCAAAAACATTGTCTTAGCAGGATCAACAATTATGCCATTTTTTGAAACAATGTGACCAAGGAATGATATTTTTTTATACCAAAACTCACACTTTCTGAATTTCCCGAACAATTTATTTTAATTTAAGTATTGAAATAAAATCCATTAATAAATTTCAATCTACTTTTTAGATTTAGAATAAAACAAAATATCATCAATAAACATAACCATCATTATCATGTGAGTCAACTGATCCATCAAAGAAACAAACTATTCAGTTCCAAATTCGACCCTCTCCGGTTGCTAATTTGGATGGTTTTATTCTTCCTAATGTCATCCCAACAAGATGACATATTTCCTCCACAGAAAACCATTATGAACACATAGATATCATAGGCGAAGCAACATGGTAATATCTAAATTCTATCATTTCAATATTAACATAAATTAATTCATGGATATTAATTTAACATTACGCTAACTCCTAAATTTATCTAAACTGACCTCTGATACTAACTATAAGGAACCAACATTATACATTTTATATTCTTGAATTAATTTAATAATTCACGTTTAGTATTATTTCATGTTAATTATTTATATAATTGGGTCATAAAATACATATAACAACTTGAATATTACATGTAGACACATCAAACCAGTTTCCATTTTTTCAGAAAATAAATATTCGTCAAAAAAATATTCATTTCATGTACCATGTTTCAGATAACACAACATTCCATGATGCAATCCTTGACCCTATTATACTTTATGACATGTGAAAATCATTTCAAAAACGTGGAATGAGCATAAAAATCTCAATTAGGGATACACAAAAAGTGAAAACTCTTAGCTTTTTAAAAGAAACATTTAATCCATGAATACATTATCATAAGTAATAATTTTCACCTTTATGAAGTATTAAATACTCTTTACTAAATAAATGATCATTTAATACCTTTTTTGAAATAAAATATTATGATAAAAACCATATAATGAACAAAAAACATATAAAAGTAACTTTGGACATAAACATACTTAAATGGAACAACCATACGGTGGACTTCCACACATATCACTAAATGGAATAGACATACAACCGACTTCCATGACCAATGCATTGGATATTATAACGTAACCACCCATCCTTGTTTATCCCAGAACCACCCGCCATATGGTTTATCACGTAACCACCCGTCAAATGTCCAAGTACCATTATAAAAACATAACACATACAACAAATATAATGAAAAGAAAACATTTACAAATTTAAAACACAATATATCACTTAAATATATTAACATAACAAATTCATTATCAAAACTATTTTATGTACCAAAATACATTATATATTATATGGTATTTATTTTCATTTTAAAAACATTATGGCTTTTTATGGAAGGAAAATAATAAATAATAATTGCGGCAGCAGAACGGTCATTGTCACCGATTTTGTTCAGGAAACAATCCTTTTTTCATTTAGTAAAATGATATATATGAAAAGATTCACATTCAATTAAATTAAATGTCAATGGTGATTACATAGTTTATAAAAGAAAGTCGTGTATTAAAACAATATATGCCTCAATGAAAGGAGATTGAGACGATGTCCATTACCTCGTGTCCAACTTGACACATTCAATCATTAATCACCTGAATAAAAAACTAATGTTAATTTGTACATTATTAAGAACATTTTCCATGTTTATACTTCCTATTAAATCACTTATTAACATGTTATAAACATTATGTAATCATTTATGTTAAAAATCGACATTTTGTCGATATTCGGGACATGAGTCAAAAATGGGCTACTTATAATTACAATTTGTTCATGTGGTAAAATGTTCAATATATCCAAATTCATATTCATGGTTTAGATATAATATATATCATATATATCCAGTATATAATTGTATTTTCAATAGTACATTACATTTTGTGGTAAGAAATGAAATGTACCATTAATGGAGACGGTAAGCAGTACGTACGAATGAACACTACTTCAATTTCTATTTCATATTGTAATGGAATGGAAACAAAATGATACATAAAAATATTATAATTCCATTATAATATCACATATTATTTCATTAACTCCACTCTTTATACATTCCTCATAAGGCATGAACGAGTCATATCACATTGAGGGCGCGGTAGTCTACACTTTCTCAAATGAGATTATCGTATTTACCCACTATGGAAACCATTAAGGTTTTATATAAATTAAAAATATAGAAGAATAGAAACAAAATAAATATAAGATATATCATATATAAATAAGGTACCATAATAATGGGCACCATGATAGGTGGTTGTATATATTTTAACAATCATCATTTCCGGAGGCAGTAGTTCACCATCAACAAAAGACAATATATTATTTACCCATTAGATGGGTGTGTGTGTATGTGTCGTTGGAATCCTTCTAATGAAAAAACCTACAATATTTCTTATACATGTTTTTTATAAAATAAAGCAATAAAAATTGTTTAGGGGGTTGGAGAAGTAAAATAAATCCAAATAAAACTAAAGAATTTAAGAGAAACTGATACCTTTTATTCAGGTAACTCTCCATCGTTTGAATCAAAAGGGTTTTTTGGTGTGCCTTATGCCTAATTTAAGTCATCTAAGTGGAGTATAGGGATGTAGAGAGATTAATTGAGCAGAGTTTGGATGATCCAAGGGGCTTGAGAGGTGTGAACAATGGGTTAGAGGTGAGGTCTTTTTATAAGGGGGAGGGGCTCTTTAGGAATGTCTGAATATATTAATTTATTATATAATTCATTTTGGGTTTTAAAGGTCAAAAACAAATTAAAGTAAAAGATATGATAACTCATGGTCGAAATATAATCATCCAATAATAATGGGATATGTTTTAGATATTATATCAATTTATATAATCTTATTTATTAAAATCATTTATTAATGAGGTAAACACGGAATTATTATTCTGTCATTAATAATTAAATATATTTTATATCTAAAAATAAAAAAATTACAAAGTTGTAGGAAATGTTTTTATATTTTCATTTAATATTTATAGTCTAAAATATACCTTATATAACCCTATGTAAAAATTAATTTACTAAAAGATTATTGTTTTTTTTATTTTTGTCGTTATTTTAAATTAATTAATATAATGTGTCATTATCACTCCCATGTGGTTCCATGGGGTCCCAAAATAATCCTAAGGATGCCCATGGTATTCCATGACTCATCAAATATGTTTATGAAAAGTGATCAGATAAATAAATATTATTATAACTTTATTTTTATCTTGAATTACCCTATTTACCTTTAACCATGTTAAATAAAATTCAAAGGATACTATAAAAAAAATTCTTCTAATTTAACAATATTTTAATTATTAATAACAACCTTTTATGTCAGAAATTCCAAATTCAGTTAACAGAATTGGTAAAATTTCATTTAAATGATAAATTCATCTTTTTTACTACTACATAGTGTTTTCACTATTCATCAAAAATTTATGTTTTTCAGAAAAATACAAATTTTTTAGCCAAATATATATTTTATATTCCAAATTAAAAAATGATATCTGTAATACCAAATTATAAAAATTGATTTTGGACTGATTAATTTTAAATTAATCCTCATTTTCAAAGAAAAAGGAGTGTTTTTAAGAAATATTAACTCTCAAAAGATTGACATTTGGTTATGTCAAATTTCATAGTGAAATTAATTTCAATGGCCAACATTGGATGCAATGGTATAAATATAAATTAATTAGTCATTAAAACCAATTAATTATCTAATCTATCAATATAATTAAATTATATTAAATTGTAGTTCTAAATTAAAATATAGTATTTTTAACTATTCAACAGAAATGAATATTAACAGAAAAATACAAAAAATTTTCCAAATTATATTTTTGATGTCCCTTTCCAATATAAATAATTTATTTTTTCAAATATAACATATAAATGTGACAAAATCTATATTTAAAGAGAGTTTTCCATTAAAAATCAACAAATCAACCTTTTAAAGTTAATTATGCTTAAAATTATATTCATTCTCGTTTTAACCCTCTATATTTTTTTGAATAAATGTAAAAACATTTAAAAAATTTGTATAATCATATATTTGTTAGTTCTATTAATTCTCACCAATACAACGATTAAGAGAAAAATACCATTTAAAATAATAATATCATATTGTTAGTGTGAAATGTAAGATTTCAATGAAACTCGTTGTTGCTTATACAGTATGCCATTGATCATAGTAATCCACTTTAAAGTAAATTTAATATTAAATTCATAGTTATTAGTAATTATGAAAATTTTGGATTTCATTATTTACTTGTGATTTTACATCCATCCCCCCTTATAGAAATTGTGACCTCACAATTTTATTCTCTTATAATATAAATGGGGGTATTTACACCTCATAAAATTTTCATATTACCTTGTTTACTCCTCAACCAAATGGTTTTTCCAAAAAACCTTTACATAGTGAATTACATTTTTCCACAACAGTTTGTCTCTTCGGTCAAGAATCTGGACTGGATCTTCCTCAAAGGAGAGATTCTCTTCCAACTGAACTGTCACTGGACTTAAAACATGATATGGATCTGGTATATACTTTCTCAACTTTGAAACATGAAAAAACACTGTGTACCTTGGACAATCATGGGGGTATATCCACTCTGTACGCAATTAATCCAACATTATCTAGGATTTCATAAGGTCTGATGAACCTCAGACACAACTTTCCCATATTACTAAAACACATCACACTTTTCCATGGAGAAACTTTGAGAAAGACATGATCACCTACCTCAAAAGAAAGATTCTTCCTCCGGTTAACCACATAAGTTTTCTACCTACTCTGAGTTGTTCTCATGTGCATCTGAATCAACTAATCTTTTTCAATTATTACTCCTACCAATTCTGGTCCCATCAGTATCCATTCACTTACTTCATCCAAAAAAGCTGTATTTCGATATCGATTCCTATATAATGCCTCAAATGGATCCATCTGTAACTGGAATAAATACTATTATTATAAGTTAATTCAATGAAATAAATATGTTAGTCCCAAAATCCAGGATAATCCATCGAGCATGCACGTAACATATCTTCCAGGGTCTGGATTGTTCGTTCTGACTGGCCATCTGATTGTGGGTGAAAAGGTAGACTAAAATTTAATTAAGTACCCAACAAAGTTTAAAGGCCTTTCTAAAAGACAAAAGAAAACTTGGAATCATGATCCAATACAATAGAAAGGGGAACACCATATAACCTGACTATTTGTTAAACATACAACTGAAAAGATGATCTAGAGAAAATGTACCTCTAATAGGAAGGAAATGAATAGATTTTTTTAATCGATCATCAATAACCCAGATTGAATTGTTACATCGAGATGTCTTTGGTAGTCCCATAATGATGTTCATGGATATATTTTCCCATTTTCACTCTGGCAGTGGTAAATATTGAAGCATCCCTTTTGGTAACTACCGCTCTGCTTTAATCTGCTGAGAAGTCAAACAATTCACAGTAAAATCTATAATATCTCTTTTCATTCCGTCCAAACCGTAATACTCTTAATGACTTCTATACATCTTAGTACTGCTAGGATGAACTGAAAACGGGGAAATATGAGCTTCAAAAAACAAATTGTTTTTCAACTGTGAATCAAATGGCACACATAATATTTTCCGAGACATCAAAAAACAATCATTATCAATGTTAAAATCAGGCAACATGCCCTTCTGAACCAACTCTACCATATTCTACAACTCACGGTCTCCCTTCTATACATGCTGAATTCTTTCTGTTACGGATGATCTCACTAACACCAAAAACAAAATTGATGAATTTCCTTCACCGACAACTTCTATGCCAAAGTTCATCAAATAAAATACCAAAATATCTTATTGCAATGTAGCCTATGTAATGAAGCATTACTTTTTTGACTCAATGCATCTGCCACATTATTTGTTTTTCTCAGATGGTAAATGATTTTCCAATCATAATACATTATTAATTCCAACAATATCCTCTCTCACATGTTTAATTTTTTTATTTAATATATACATCAAAATTTTGTGACCCTTATATATTTCACACATTACTCCATACAAATGATCCATCCAAAATTTTAAATAAGAAAAAACATTTGATATTTCCAAATCTTGTGTAAGTTAATTTAACTAATGAGGTTTCAACAGTCGTGAAGTATAAAGAATTAAATGATCATTTTACATAAGGACACAACCATGTACTTTCAATGAAGCATCCATGTAGATAAAAAAATCACCATTTTTGGGAGGTAATTCAAATATAGGTTCATTAAAAAATTTTCTTTTCAATTATTGAAAACAATTATCACATTCTTTAGTAAAAATGAACTTAACACCTTTTCAAGTTAACTTAGTCATTGGAGTACATAACCATTCAAAATTCTCAAAAAACCACCAGTAATAACCGACCAAACCAATAAAACTACAGATCTCTGTAATATTTGTTGGTCTTGGCCATTCTTCAAGAAATTTTGTGTTAAAGGTTCAATAATTATTCCATTTTTTGATATAAAGTTACCAATGAAAGAATTTTTTTTGTAACCAAAATTCACACTTGATGAATTTCCCAATCAATTTCTTTTCCTTTAAGGTTTCCAAGACAACCCTTAAATTACTTTTATGCTTATATTTATTTTTAGAATAAAAAAAAGTATCATCAATAAGCACAACCAAAATTAATCTCCCATGTGAACTGATACATCACTGAAACAAACTATTCAGTTCCAATTCCAACCATCTCAGGTTGCTTATTTGGAATTTTTTCTTCCTCTTGTTGTCAGTCCAACATAACTACCCTTTTTCTTTTGTGGAAACCATTCTAAACACAGAGATATCTTAGGTGAAGAAACATTGTAATCTGTAAATTCTATTATTTCATTATTAACATAAATTAATTTATGGATATTAATTTAACAATACCCTAACTTCTAAAGTTATCAAAACCGACCTCTCATACCAACTATAAGGACCAATCCTTAAACATTTCATATTCATAAATTCATTTAATTATTTAAATTAAGGATCTTTTTAGGTTTAGATCTTTATAGAATTAGGCCAGAAAATATACTTAACTACATGAATATTACATGTAGACACAACAACCCAATTTTCATTTTTTTTCACAAAACCAAAGTTATTGAAAAAAGAGTCTCGTCTAGTCCCATAATTTAGACAACAAGAATTTGCTTTGATCCCATAATTGACCCAATTCGACTTTATATCCTGTAAAAAATATTTAAAAAACATTGGATGAGTATAAAATGCTTTGTAGGGGATACACAATAAAGGAAAACTATTAGTTTTTTCAAAACAACATGTAAACCATTATTACATTATCATAAGTCATTCTTTTCTCCTTTATAATGTATTAAATACTCTTCACTGAATAAAAGATAATTTAATATCCATTTGTAACCAAACTATTACCATAAAACCCATATAAAGAACACATAACATATAAAATAATCATGGGACATTAACATACATAAATAGAATAACTATATGGTCGACTTCCACACATATCACTAAATGGGAAAACCGTATGACCGGCCTTCATACCTAGTGCATTAGAGGTTATAACGTAACCACCTATCCTAGTTTATCACTGCATAAATTTTCATTTGTTTTATCATGTAACCACCTATCAAATGTCTATATACTATTATAAAATCATAACACATACAAAAATAAAAAGGAAATAAAAAATTTCCACATTTCAATCACAATATATCACTTAAATATGTTGACATAAAAATCCATTATCAAAACCATTTTCAATACCTTAATACATAAAAAAGTATATCGTATTTATTTTCATTTTAAAAAGTTTATGGCATGTTATGAAATCCAAATATCAAATAATACTAGCGGTGGTGGAAAGGTCGTTGTCACCGCTTACATTAAAAGAAACATTCCTTTTAGTCATTTGGTAAAATGCTTCATTGAAAAAGATTCCCTTTCAAGTAAATAAAAATTAAATTTTGTTTATACAACTTATTAAACAAAGTAGTGTATTAAAAAAAATATTCCTCAATGAATGGAGATTGAGACGATGTCCCTTACGCCGTGTCTGACATGACCCGTTTGTTCTTTAATATCCTGAATAATAAACTAATGTTAATTTCTACTTGGTTATGAAGAATTTTTCATGTTTATAATTCCTTGTAAATAAAATATTACCATGTTATAAACATTATGTAATCATTTATGTTAATAATTATTGTTTGGTCGATATTTGGTACTTCAGTCAAAAATCTAATTCTTATAATTACAAGTTGTTCATGTGGAAAAATGTTCATTATATCCAAAATGATATTCAGTATTTAGATGTCATATATATATCATATATATACAGTATATACATTTATTTACAATAGTAAATATCATTTGGAGATAAGAAACTAAATGAACAGTTCATGGAGACACTAAGACGTACTTACGCATTAACATTACTTCTATTTTATTTAGTTTTGTAATAGAATGGAAAATTAATGATACATAATTATATTATAATTAAATTATAATTTCATATATAATTTCATTAAATCTACCATTTATACATTCTACATAAGGAATTAATGAGTCATATCACTTTGAGGGGGTGGTAGTCCGCAGTTCCCCAAATCATATTATCATATTCACCCACTATGGAAACCATAAAGGTATTCTATAAATGAATCATACAGAAGCATAAAAACAATATAAATAAAATATATATTGTATATAAATATAGTTTAATCATAGTTTACACTATGAGATATGGTTGCAGATATTTGAACAATCATCGTTTCGTGAGAGAGTAGTTCACCATCTATTGAAACAATATGTTCTTTACCCATTAGACGGAAGTGGGGGTAAGTGTAGTTTAAATAATTCTCTTAAAAACAACCTAAAATTATGAAGATAATTTTTTTTTCTAAATTAAATAAATAAAAAGTGTTTAGGGGGGTATAGAAGTACAATAAAACAAAACAAAACAAAAGAATTTAAGAGAAATTGTTACCCTTAATTCTGGTAACTCCCTTTGGTTTGAACCAAATGGGTTTGTTGAAGTTACTTCTGCATAAATTAAGGCTTCTAAGAGGAGTAGAGGTATGTAGAGAGCTTAATTTGGCAGAGTTTTGATGAGACAAGGGGCTTAAGAGGTTTGTGAAATGGGATAGAGGTGAGGAATTTTTATAAGGGTGAGGAGGGGGACTTTGGGAAAGTGTGAAAATATTATTTTATTATTTAATGATTTTCTGTTTATGATGGTCCGAAACTAATTAAAGTCAATGATAAGATGACTCATGGTAGAAATAAAACCATCCAATTATAATCATATAGGTTTTGGATATTATTTTAATCTTTATAATCTTATTTATTTGAGTAATTTATTAACTTGGTAAACACTACATCAATGTTGTGTCATTTATAATTTAATTTTTTTGATGTCTAAAATTTAAAAAAAATTCCATGATGTAGGAAATATTATTACATTTCCAATTAATATTTATTGTCAAAATTATAACTTATATAACTATATGTTTAAATTAATTTACTAAATGATATTTGTTTATGTCATTTTTTTCATTACTAAAAATTAAATAATCTAAAGTGTCATTGTCAATACCAATTGGTTCCATGGGGTCCCAAAATCGACCCAAGGATGCCCATGGCCGGCCATGACTCATAAAATAAGGTTACTATAAGAGTAATTGTAATTTGGGTTATTATAATATTCTTTTTATGTTGAATTACACTATTTTCCCTAAACCGCATTAAATAAAAGTCAAAATTTACTACTCACCAAAAAAAATAGTTTCATCTTATTGAACAAAATTTTACAAACTAATTAAAACCATTTATTTCTTGTTCTCAAAATTTAATTCACAGAAGTGGTAAAATTTCATTTAAATGAAATAGTCATCTTATTAACTACTACTCAGTGTTTTCACTATTGAAAAAAATTGATGTTTTCAGAAAAATACCAAAATTTAGCCTAAGATATATTTTTTATTCTGAATTCAGATATGATATCTATATTTCCAAATTCAAAAAATTTATGTTGGATTAATTAATTTAAAATTAATTCCTATGGTCAAAACAAAAGGCGTGTTTTTATGAAATATTAGCTATCAAAAGACAGACATTTGTTTATGTCCAATTTCAAAGGGAAATTGATTAAAATCGATAAAATAACAATAAATGGTAAAAATATAATCTAATTAAACTATAAAACCAATCTAAGAGATAATATATCCATATAAATACATTATATTAAATTGATGTATTGAATAAAAATACATTATTTTTTACTATTCATCAAGAAATGAATTTTATCATGAAAATTCAAAAACACTACTGAAAGTGAATTTTTATGTTTCTATTCAAAAGAAGATTTTAATTATGTCTAATAGAACATATAAAAGTGACCAACACTTTATTTATAGAGTTTTCTCCATTACAAGGCAGTAAATCAACATTTTAAAGTAAGTTATGCTTAAAATTAGATTCATTCACATTTTAAGGCTTAATAGTTTATTAGATAAATTTAAAAAAATTTAACAAACATGTATAATAATTTTGTAGTTAGTTCTGTTAATTCCCACAAATACATTATCTATGAGTTGACTTCCATTTAAAATAATAGTATTATATTTTTAGTTTGGAACATAAGATTTCAAAGAAACCCGTCGTTGTGTATCGGGTATGCCATGGAACATAGCAACCCCCATTAAGGTAAAATTAATATTTAATTAAAAAATATTATTTAATAAAAAATTTCATATTTCATTATTTACTTGGGATGTTACAGGCCATTATCAATATCAAATTATGAAAACGACAATAGTTTTTTTTTAATTTTAATTATCTTTTAATTGGGTATTGATTCACCCCAATAATATAATATATGAATAATTGGAAATTTGTGCAAAAAAACATTTCTCAAACCATAATTGTTGTAAAACAGATTGATTCCTTTTGAATCCCAACCATAATGGTTTCTTTCATATTTGTAACCCAAAGTATATTCTAAAAACATAAAACCAATATTTGGCATGAATCTACACATTAGATACATTCTATAAACTATATAATCCATGGTTTCCATAATTAATAATTAAACTAAATTGTTGGATTATTTTTTCCTTGGTATGTATATCATTGGATGGAATTGTCATTATTTTAAAGTGGGTTAATGTTACCATCTTATCTAATTTTATTCGTTTATATATAATCATTATTAAAGTGCTTACATTTTTAATTTCATTCCTTCCACTATACTTATATCCTAAAAACTTATTGATCTATGACACATTACATTACTTGTTATTTTGGTTTCCCAAAAACATAATGTATATATATTTACAAACATAAAAAACAAATTCAGTCATATATTTCATGATATTTTCATGAAATTTACTATAATTATATAATACTAAAAATATAATCATGAGATGGCCTTAAGCAATATATAACCAAAACCTATCTTTCTGGAATAAATAATAAGCCTCCCGATTAGTGGGAAGAGTAACCAAATTTACCACTACCAATGTATACTTTAATCATGATAGTATCTAATTTATTTTAACTCTAATACCTATTATGTATAAAAAAATTTGATATCTAAATTCAACATAATAATAACAGTTCGAAACTAATGGAATGGTAGATGAATAAAGTATCTATTATCATTCATAAAACTTACATATGGGTATTCAAAATTATAATATACATAAGCATCCAAAAAATTCGACTATAACATACATATCCTCATTTTATAAACATTTTTTAACTGTGAAAAATGAATGGAATTAAATCTAAATAAAATGTTCCCATATTTATGAATGATATTAATATTTATGAAGAATTAGTATATAAAATATTATTACAAACACTTAATTTTTTAAAATTACATCATGGAAATTATTTAATCATTAATATAATCACTCAAAATTAATTTCATAATATAATCACTATCATGTTATTCATTATATATAATTTATGATTAATTACATAACATTGAATTATATATTGAATGTTTTCATTTCACATTCTATTTTTAAATGGTATTACTTATTCTAAAGAAATATTAATATTATTAAAACTATGATATAATAAATCGTAAAACTTATTCAACCCTTGTCTAAAAAATATATCAAATAAGGCCTTTAATTTGAAATATTTAAATAAATGATAAATAAATTCAAAATCATTAAGATATAAAATCATAATTTCTAAACAATTATTTAATTAATAAAAATTTCATAAATTACACACTTGATTTATTTATAAGAAACTATTTATATGTCATAAAATATTTCTTAAAATATTTTAAATGATATATAAATATTAAAAATTAATATTCTGAAATATTTATTAATAAATTTCTCACTAATTTTTTGTAAGTTATTTGTAACCTCTATATAATATATAAATTTTTGACAACATTATAAAATAAAAAAACAAAAAAATATAAATTATCATAATTATCATATTATTTATATATAATACAATTAAATACAAATTCAAATTTTAGGAAAAATTATTTCTCTACCAATCATAATTTATAATGCTTCCCATATTGTATTCTATAATTCTAATCCATATATAATAAACTATAGAGAATTAGTTTATATGATTTTTATATTAGTGAAAATAAATGTCTTAAATCTACCATTCATATCAAATGTATTGCAGTCCTAATATCATTTTTTATACCAGACTTATAATATTATTATTTTAATTTATTATGGAAATATGATAATATATTTTTTATGATATGTATATGAAATTATATTACATGATACCCGGGAGTCATATAATTTGGAAAAAACAAAACCATGGCTTTTATACATCTTTTATTACTATGATATCACATATATAAAAATGAAAATAAACCTTCTTGTACAAAAATAGTGTTGTATTTTGTTAAAGGGATTATGATAGTCATTGAAACATGAAAAAATAATTTATATATAAAATTAAAAATTCTAACGGAATATTAATTTTTAATAACACCCTGGGATTTTTGGGGGATCTTAATATATTTAGTATATTCTATAGAAATTGGAAAATAAAATGAGAACTATATCTCCAAGCATATTAAATGAAACCTTGAATACAATAAATGAAAATATTAGTATGTAATGTATCATTAACCATTTATACCACTAAATAATTATACATTAGTGGTTTATGAAGATTACATGACACATACAAATGTGGTACCATCTATAGAGTTATACACTGGCTACTTTATTTTTCATCTTATGAATGGGATTCACTTTCTCACAAAGATGTTCCACTTTCCATCTTTCTAAGGGATGGGGAAGGATCGTGATTCATTGTGAGGGTGATATGATAATGGTTAGAGAATCCATTAAAATTAAAAATCAAATGGTTATAGAATATGTAATGTGTCCTTAGGGATTTTGTTCAGATAATTATATATTTACTCATGTGTTATATTTCATTATTAATTGACTCAAAAATTCATGATAATTTTTTATTAATGAAAATACTCTCATGTGTATCATATTATATAATAGGTCATAAATGAAAAATTATACGGATTACATCACAGTGTAAACAATTTTCATTATGAAAAAATATATCATAGTTTAGGAGTGTATCATACCACAATGAGGCAGTACTATATGATATAACAACTCATATATTATTATTAGTTATTGGTAGAATAATATTATAATACTTTGTGACATCCAAATTCATTAAATATGTAATTTTCAAATTTCATCATATGTAATTGGAATTATGGAAATATATCATTTTGATATGAACTATACATGTTTTGTTTATCTAACAACACCATTAAAATCAGCATATTATACACCACTGTTACATAATGATTCCATGTCTAAAAATAAATGCTAAATTTCATATTTTACTTAATCTATGATGAAAATGAGATGAATCTATAATATAATTGTATATACATTGTTGAATCATTTTGGGAGAGTGATAAGAAATTATGGGTTCTTAAATGATCCAATTTCCAATGTTACTTGACATTATGGGATACAGATATAAATTGAGTAATTGAAACACATTTTTTGAATCTTTTATTTTCACATTAGAAAAATATCTCAAAAATTTTCTATTTTATAATAGATGATACTATACATATATGTAGCATAATGCTGGCATTTTTGGATGAGGATTATCAACAAAATTAAAAGAGTTTGTGAGCCTTATATGAAACATTTTAAAATCTCTGATCTTTCTCACTCTATGTATCTTCAAAACATTACCATCATTGTGATATAATCATAATAACTAATGTTAATAATAACATGTACTTTATGGTCTGGTGATTAAGGTAAAAACTATATTCCCCTCCTGCTAGTAGTATCATACTCTCCTTCTGACTAATCATGTTTATTAATTTTTTATAAGGATTAAAAAATGAATCTTATGTTTATTTATCATTAACCCTTGTCAATTTTTTATGATTTTTATGTTGTTGTAACATCCCAGGTAAAAAAAAAATAATACATTTTCATATTTTTTAATATTTTTGAATTATGTATTAATTTTACTTTAATAGGGTTCCTATGTTCGATGGAGAAGCCTCTATATATATAGATTTGGTCCTTCTTATACATTCTATTGGACCAAATAAAATTTTTCTTTAGAATCAGGTCATCAAAATTTACTTTGTGTAAATTTTTGGTATTTTCTGATAATGTTCATTTTTTTAATGAAAAGTCAAAATGTTGTATTTTAATTCAAAACCACATTTTAGTATATTTTTTATAAGGATAGATTATCTTTTTAATTGGTTTTAAAGGTCAATAGGAATATATTTTTACCATTTAATCCAATGGTGGTAATTGGAATTAATTTCACTTTGAAATTGGACATAAACAAGTGTCAGTCTTTTGATAGATATTGTTTCTTAAATACACACTATTTGTTTTGACAACAAGAATTAATTATACAATTAATTAATTCAATTTTTATTTTTTGAATTTTTAAAAATACACATCATTTTTGAATTCGGAATATCAAATATAGCTTAGGGTGATTTTTTGGTATTTTTCTGAAGAACTTCATTTTTTGATGAATAATGAAACCACTAAGTGGTAGTTAAAAAAACTGAATTTTCATTTAAATGAATGTTTACAACATCAGTGTATTGAATATAAAAAATCCTTAATACATGGTTTTCATTAGTAAGTAAAATTTGGTTTAATGGGATTAAACTAATTTTTGGTGAATAGCAAGTTTTGAGTTTTGTTAACCGCGATTAGAGGTAATTATAGTATTTTAAAATAAAATTGATATTATAAAAATATAAAAATATCTTGAAACAAGTCCTAACCTTATTGGATAGGTCATGGAATACCAATAATGTCTATGGTTATAATTGTGGGACCCCATTGAGCCACTTGAGTGAGATAATGATATTAATACATTTTATTTAAAGTAAAAATGAAAATATCACAAACATGTATTGTTTTACTAAAACAATTATTACATGGGGTTATATAAGCTATATTTTTTACTATAAATATTAATTATAAAGATAAAATAGATTTCCTACATCATTGTTATTATTTTATTTTTTAAGACATCAAAAAATATAAATTATTTACGACACAATGATGATGCAGTGTTTACGTCATTAATGAATGATTTAAATAAATAAGAAGATAATGTTTAAAATAATATACAAAACTTGATCAATAATAGTTTGATGATTTATTTCGATCATGAACCACTTTTTCCTCGACTTTAATGATTTTTGGAGATTTAGAAACCAAATTTCATTTTATAATAAAATAATAGTTTCAAGAGTTCCAAAAGAGCCCCTCCTCTCCCTTATAAAAAGACCCCACTTCCTACCCATCTCTCACACTTCTCAAGAACTTTTTCATATCCAACCTCTACTCAAAAAATCTCTCAATGTCCCTCTCCTGATCCTAGAATCCTTACCTTAGGCAGAAATTTCTTCAAGAAACCCTTTTGGTTCAAACCAAGAGGAGTTACCCGATTTAAAGGTAAAGTCTTCTATATTTTTATATTGTTTTATTTTTCTTCTCCAACCACCTAAACTATGTTTATTACATTATTTTGTAACGACAACAATATCTCCTATATACTATGATTTTTTATAATAAGTATTCTAGCTACACTTATACGCACCTACGTGTAATGGCTAAAGAACATACGGTTTCCGTGGATGGTGAATTTCTGCCTCACGAAACGATGATTGTTCAATATTCATTTATCACCTTTAAAGGTGGCCATTATGATTTCACTATGTTTATATATGATATTTATTATGTTTATGTTTTCCTTATTGTTATTTATTTTTTATTTATGGCATACCTTTATGGTTTCCATTATGGGTAGACATGATAATTTCATTTTAGGAAGTGCGGACTACCACCCCCTCAAAGTGATTTGATTCATTAATGCCATATGTGGCACGTATAAAGGATGGAGTTAATGATATTTTATATGATATTATACTGTAATTTAAATATTCCTTTATAACATTACAATTCCATTCCATTAGACACGAAATAGAAATGAAAGTAGCGTTCATGCATAGGTACGGCTTACCGTCTCCATGAACGGGGCATTTGATATCATAACTCTAAATGTTATGTAATATTATAAATGAATTTATATACTAGATATATATGATATATATATTATCTACATCATGAAATTAATTATGGTTACAATTAATATTTTACCACATGAACAACTTGTAATTATAAAGAGTTTATTTTTGACTCAAGTACTAAGGATGGTTAAAATGACCGTTATTAACTTAAATAATTAAGTTGTGTTCATAACAAGGTAACAAGTGATATTAAAGGAATAAGGAACTTGAAAAAGGTTCTTAAGCAAGTATAAATTAACTCAAGTTTATTATTCAGGAGATTAAAGAATGATTGAGTCAAGATGGACACGAGGTAAGGGACTTCATCTCAATCTCCATTCATTGAGGCATATTTTGTTTTATACACGACTTTTTTTATATGGTGTATAAACCAATTTTGACTTTTACCTATATTAAAAAGGAATATTTTTATACAAATCGTTTTACTAAATGACAAAATGAATGATTTTGTCTTACATATGTGGCGACAACAACTTATCCCCCGCCATGAACATTATTTGAGTTTGGGCTTCATCTACATGCCATAAATTTTTTTAAATGAAAAATAAGTACCATGTTTTAATTTTATTCTATTTTGGTATGGAAAATGGTTTTGATAATGTTTTTATATCAATGTTTTCTATTGATATCTTGTGATTGAAATGTGGAAATTCTATGTTTCCTTTATGCATGTTTTATGTGGTACGATTATGTTATAGTTCTTGGGAATTGTTTATAAAGACGGGTGGTTCCGTGATAAACTTAGGGCGGGTGAGCCCGATATATCACTCCAATTCATTGGGTTACGCGAAGGCGTTAAATTCTAATGTTTGTCTGATGAGATTTAGGTAATATTCTATGATGGGTATTCCAAACGTAACCATGAGGGTTACTTCCTACGTAAGAATGTTATGAATGCCTCAAGTTACCTTTATGTATTATGATTTCTATGATTTATTTATGATATGATGAGGTATGATAAAGAGCTTATGTTGAATGAGTAAAGTATGATTTCATTGATTTTTATGTATAGATGTACTAATGTTTTCATTACGTATTTTTATATACCTCACTGAGCTTTTTATGATCATCCCATGTTTTTGAAATGTTTTTCACATGTCAAGGGAAATGTACATGATGTGTTGTTTGTGTCGAGTAAGTGTCACGAATTAAACCATGTTTTATTTTAAATATGTGTCCTTTGATGGGAAAAATGAATACTATATTTTATGTAACCGCCTTGTTTAAATGTGGAATGTAATGCATGATTTATGATCTAATTCTTTAAAAATCTAAACCAGAAAAGATCCTCAATGTGAATTCTTGAAATATGTCATTATTAATTAATGTTTAATGTTGTGGCCTTATAATTTGTATCAAATGGAGGTTTAGATAAATTTAGTAGTTAGGATTATATTAAATTATTATCCAAAAAATATTTTTTTTATGGTCAAATTGAAATGATATAGCATTTGATGTTTACCATGGTGCTTCATCTAAGACATGTTTGTTCAAAATGGTTTTTTGCAGAGGAAACAGGGAAGCAGTGCTAAGAAGGCATACAGAAGGAAATGACCTTGCAAATCAGCAACCTGAGATGGTCGGAATTGGAACTAAATAGTTTGTTGCAGTAATGGCATAGTTGACTCAAGGGATAAATGGTGGTGGTATCCATGCACGAGATCGGCCATATCAACCGCAGAGGAACATGTCAGTGGTGGAACATTTCATAAATCAACACCCCCCATCATTCAGAGGATCATCTCACCCTGTGCTAACTGAAGGGTGGATTAAATCCCTAGAGAAGTTTTTAAATTTCATGGGGTGTTCAGAAAACCAAAATGTTAGTCTTTCAATTTACTGTTTGGAGGGTGAAGCAGATCAGTAGTGGTCGATGGTTAAAAATATAAGGGACGTTGATGAGATTGATGCCCTCGACTGGGATGAATTCAAAGGTATGGTTCTTGAGAATTATTTTCCTAAGTCTGTTGACATAGGATGGAAAAAAAATTCTTGGAATTATGGGAAGAGGATTACATAATGGTTGGTTATGAAGAAACATTTACTCAATTGGAAAGGTATGCTCCAAATTTTATCGGAGACCTTGATAGTAAAATCAATAGTTTTTACTCTGTATTAAATCCAAAATATCGAAGGGAATTAGATTCTCATGAGTTCAAAAGTAATGAAAAGATTTTTCGATTTGTTGAGAAGGTGGATATGGAGTTTTCTGATGAACAAGTGTTCTATAAAAACC
Organism: Viscum album; assembly: GCA_963277665.1. Lineage (NCBI taxonomy): Eukaryota > Viridiplantae > Streptophyta > Magnoliopsida > Santalales > Viscaceae > Viscum > Viscum album. The sequence continues at coordinate 1,005,661,924 of OY728157.1, forward strand.
AACAGAAGAAGAGAAAAAGGTGGTAGAAGAAAGGGAAGAATCCTTCAAAAAGGTCTGATGGTAAGAAAACTATGTTTTCAATTTGTGATACATGTGGTAAAAAGAATGCTGGGGAATGTCTTTTGAATTCTGGAAAGTGCTACCGATGTGGTAAGATAGGACATAAGGCTTGTGATTTCACTGAAAAAGATCAGGGTGATGGTAAGACCAAATTTTATTTATAGTTAGTGAAATGTTTCAAGGGCAATGAGATGTGTCATTATGCAAACAAGTGTCAGACAAAGATCTTGAATGATGGGAAGCAATCAGACTACAAGTGAAAAGGTGTGGTGAGATCCTTTGTAACTACATCAGCAGACGTTGGGCCATCAAATGAAGTGGTATCATGTACATAGTTGTTTTTATATTATGCTAGTGTGTTTTTTGACCCAGGGTCTACGCATTCTTTAATATATGAAATTTTTCTAGTAAATTTGGAATTCCATATCAATAATTGACTCCTGAACTTTTGGTAAAAACACCTGGGGGAATGTTGAGGAAGAAAGAATTTATAAGAATCTTTCTATCCTTATCCGTGGAAAGAACCTACTTGTAAACCTTATTTTTCCACCTCTAGTAGAGTTTGATTTTATCCTGCGTAAGGATTGGCTCTCTGTTTACCATGCTAAGATTTATTAAAGATCTAAAGTAGATTCTTTTCAGAAATACATTCAGTTTGTACACAAGAATGTACCCATACTATTGATAACATATCAAGAGGCTGAGTAACTTGTAAAAGATGTAAATTAATGTTACCATTCACATATTGTTGAAAACAATGGAACCGTTCAGATTAATGATGTGTCAGTGGTAAATGAGTACCTTGACGTTTTTCCTGATTAGTTTCCAGGAATAATTCCAGATCGGGAAGTTGAATTTACTGTTGACTTAGTTCCTAATGCTTAGCCAATTTCAAAACCCCCTTATCGAATGTCTCAAATTAAACTTTTTGAGTTGAAGGAGAAATTTCAAGATTTATTAGAGAAACATTTCATTCAACCTATCACATCACCATGGGGTGCCCATGTCTTATTTTTTAAAAAGAAAGATGGTTTTATGAGAATTTACATTGATTATATATCCTTGAATAACATCACAGTTAAGAACAAATATCTTTTTCCTCATATCGGTGAATTGTGTGATTATCTCAATAGGGCATAGTATCTTTCAAAGATTAAATTTAGATCGGGGTACCATCAGTTGAATGAAAAGGAAGAAGATGTTCCGAAGACTGTGTGTCATACAAGATATGGCCATTATGAATTTGTAGTTATGCATTTTGGGATAACCAATGCACCTATTGTATTCATGGACTTTATGAATAGAATTTTCCATGAGTTGTTGGATATGTTTGTGGTTGTTTTCATTGATGATATTTTGGTGTTTTCAAAAAGTAAAGAGGAGCATGAAATTCATTTAAGGGTTATTTTTAAAACCATAAAAGAAAAGAAATTGTTTGGGAAATTCAGAATGTTTGAGTTTTGGTTGCAACAAATTTCATTCCTTGTTCACATTGTTTCTAATAATGGAATAACTATTAATCCTACAAAATCAATTGTTGTTGATGAATGGCCAAGACCCACAAATGTAACCAAGATTCGTAGTATTCTTGGTCTTGTAGGCTATTACCAAAGGTTTTTTAGAAATTTTTCATGGTTATCTAGTCCAATGACTAAGTTAAGTCAGAAGGGTGTTATGTTTATCTAGACAAAAGAATGTGATGATTGGTTTCAGGAATTGAAAAGAAGATTGGTGAATGCTTCAGTTTTGGCACTACCTTCCATGAATGGTGAGTTTGTTATCTATAGTGATGCTTCATTTAAAGGAATTGGTTGCATCCTAATGCAGAATGATCAGGAAGTTGATTATGCTTCACGACAGTTGAAAAATGAGGAGGTAAATTACCCTACACAGGATTTGGAATTAGCTTCTATTGTATTCGCTTTAAAAATTTGGAGGCATCATATTTATGGTGTAAAGTGTGAAATATTTACTGATCACAAAAGTTTAAAGTATATATTCACTCAGAAAGAATTGAACATGAGATAGAAGAGATGGATGGAATTAATCAATGATTATGATTGTATAATTCATTATCATCTCGGAAAAGAAAAAAAGTGGCTGGTTCTTTGAGTCGAAAATGTAATGATTCATTTAAAATTTTGTTTTAGGAATGTGATTCATTGGTTAAAGATTTGATGAACATTGGAAAAGAAGTTATTGGCGTAGGATGTTCTTCTATTTTGATTCATGTATCAGTGAAATCATCCATATCAGACCGAATTATGAAAGCACAAAAGTAAGGCAATGAGTTGCAGAAAAAGGTAGAGATGGTCCAGAAGGGTAAGTTTCCTGAATTCAACATTGATATTGATTGTGTTTTGAGAATTGGGAAGATATTGTGTGTGACTTGTGATTCACAGTTGAAGAGAGAGTTGTTATGTGAAGATTATAGTTCTCTATTTTCAGTTCATCCAGGTATTACTAAGATGTATAGAGATCATTGGGAGTATTACTGGTGGGATGGAATGAAAAGAGATATTGCTGATTTTAATGTGAAGTGTTTGACTTGTCGACAGGTTAAAGCAGAGTGGCAGTTACCGAAAGGGATTCTTCAGACATTACCACTCCTAGAGTGGAAATGGGAGAATATCTCTAGGACTTCGTTGTGGGGTTGCCGAAGACACCTCGAGGTAATAATGTAATCTAGGTTGTTGTTGATCGCTTGACAAAATATGCTCACTTCATAACTATACAAGATACTTTTTCCCTAGAACAACATTCCCATTTGTATCTTAAAGAGATAGCCAGGTTACATGGAGTTACCCTCTCTATTGTATCTAATCGTGATCCCAGGTTTACTTCTATCATTTTGAAAGGCATTCAGAAGTAATTGGTTACTGAATTAAATTTTAGTATAGCTTTTCATCCTCAATCATATAGGTAGTCAGAATTAATGATTTAGACTTTGGAGGATATGCTATGTGCTTGTTCGATGGATTATCAGGGATGTTGGAACCAACATCTTTCTTTGGTTGAGTTTTCTTATAATAACAGTTTTCATTCCAGTATACAGATGGCTCCATTTTAGGCATTATATGGGAATCGATGTCGAACTCTAGATTTTTGGGATGAATCAAGTCAATAGAAGTTGATGGGACCAGAATTGGTAGAAGAGTTGGCAGGAAATGTTTAGCTGATATAGATACACAAGAGAATAACTCTATGCTGGCAGAAGGGTTATGCGGACAACGGGAGGTAGGATCTCTCTTTTGAGGTAGGTGATCATGTTTTTCTCAATGCTTCTCCAAGGAAAAGTGTGATGAGAATTGGTAAGAAAGTAAAGATGAGTCCAAGGTTCATTGGACCAGATGAAATTCTGGAGAGAGTAGCATCAGTTTCCTATCGAGTGGCTTTACCTCCGAGTTTATCGAAGGTACACAATTTCATTAATGTTTCAATGTTAAGGAAGTACATGCCAGATCCATCTCATTTTTCAGTCCATAGGTAGTTCAGCTGGAAGAGAATCTGTCTTATGAGGAACAACTGGTCCAGATTTTTGACCACAAGGAGTAGGTATTGCAGAATAAGGTGATTCTTCTAGTAAAGGTTTTTTGGAAAAACCACATGATTGAAGAGGAAACATGGGAATCTAAAAATTATATGAGGGATAAATAACGCAATTTATTTAAGTGAATAAATTGCGAGGACACAATTCCCAAAATGGGGAATGATGTAACATGCCAGGTTAATAAAGAATAATAAATTTTTATATTTATTAATATTTTTGATTTTAGTATTGATTTTACATTAATAGGGTTACTATGTTCGATGGAGAACAATATTTAAATATATTTTTGGTCACTCTTATACATTATATTGGACCAAATAAAATTATTCTTTAGAATCGGGGCATCAAAATTTACTTTGTGTAAATTTTTTGGTATTTTCTAATAATGTTCATTTTTTAATGAATAGTGAACAATGAAGTATTTTAATTCAAAACCTCAATTTTGTAAAATTTATTTATAATGATTGATTATATTTTTAATTGGTTTTAAAGTGAAATTAGAATATATTTTTACCATTTAATCCAATGGTGGTCATTGGAATTAATTTCACTTTGAAATTGCACATAAACAAGTGTAAGTCTTTTGATAAATATCGTTTCTTAAAAACACGCTATTTGTTTTGAAAACAAAAATTAATTATAAAATTAATTAATGCAACTTATATTTATTAAATTTTTCTAAATAGACACCATTTTTGAATTTAGAATATAAAATATTTCATTCGGTGAATTTTTGGTATTTTTCTGAAGAACTTCAATTTCTTATGAATAGTGAAACCTCAAAGTGGTAGTTAAACAAACTGATTTTTTGCTTAAATGAATGTTTACCACTTCTAGTTTTGAATTTCAAAAATCCGACATACACAGTTTTCATTAGTAAGCAAGATGTGGTTCAATGGGATTAAAATATTTCTTTGTTGAATAGTAGCTTTTGAGTTCTGTTAACCGCGATTAGAGGTAATCAATGTAATTTAAGATAAAAATGATATTATAAAAATATAAAAATATCATGACACTTGTCCTAACCATATTGGATAGTTAATGGACGACCAAGAAAATTCATGGGTCAATTTGTGGGATCCCATGGAGCCACCTGAGTGAGATAATTACAATAATACCTTTTATTTAAAGTAAAAATGAAAATATCACAAACATGTGTTGTTTTACTAAAAAAATTATTACATGGGGATATATAAGCTATATTTTTTACTATAAATATTAATTAGAAATATAAAAATATTTCCTACATCATGGTGATTTTTTTGATAATTTTTATACATAAAAAATTTTAAATTATTTATTACATAATGATGATGCAGTGTTTACATCATTAATGAATGATTTAAATAAATAAGAAGATAATGTTTAAAATAATATCCAAAACTAGTCCAATTCTTGTTGGATGATTTTATTTCCAGCATGGACCACCTTATCCTAGACTTTAATGATTTTTGGAGCTTTAGAAACCGAATTTAATTTTATAATAAAATAATAGTTTCAAGAGTTCCCAATGAGACCCTCCTCTCCCTTATAAAAAGACCCCACTTCCTACACATATCTCACACTTCTCAAGCCCTTTGGCTCATCCAATCTCTACTAAAATAATCTCCCAATATCACTATACTCATCCTAAAAGCCTTACCTTAGGTAGAAAGCTCTTCAAGAATCCCTTTTGGTTCAAACCAATAGGTGTTACCCGATTTAATGGTAATGTCTTCTCTAATGACCTTTAGTTTTATTTTTCTTCTCCAACCCCCTAAAATATTTTGATTCGATTATTTTGAAAAAAAAGTATATTCAATATACTAGGATGTTGTTATAAAAATTATTTGAGCTACACTTACACGCACCTACGTCTAATCGCTAAAGAACATACTATTTCCATGGATAGTGAATTTCCGCCTCACGAAACGATGATTGGTCAATATTCATTTATCACCTTTAAAGGTGACCATTAAGATGTCACTATGTTTATATATGATATGTATTATATTTATGTCTTCCATATGCTTCTATATTTTTCATTTATGTCATACCTTTATGGTTTCCATTATAGGTAAACAAGATAATTTCATTTTAGGAAGTGCGGACTACCGCCCCCTCAAAGTGATTTTATTCGTTAATGCATTATGTGGGACGTATAAAGGATGGAGTTAATGATATTATATATTATATTATAATGGAATTATAATATACTTTATATCATTATGATTCCATTCCATTAGATACGAAATAGGAATGAAAGTAGCATTTATGCGTACGTATGGATTACCGTCTCCATGAACGGTGCGTGTCATTTCTTACCTCTAAATGTAATGTAATATTATAAATTCAAGTTTGTACTGGATATATAGGATATATTTAATATCTGCATCATGAACATAATTCTGATTATAATGAATATTTTACCACATGAACAACTTGTAATTATAAATATTTTATTTTTGACTCAAGTAAGAATAATCGTTAAAACGACTATTATAAACTTAAATAATTACATAGTGTTCGTAACATGGTAACAAATGATATAAAAGGAATAATGAAATTGAAAAAGGTTCATAAGAAAGTATAAATTAACTCATATTTATTATTCAGGATATTAAAGAATGATCGAGTCATGTCGGACATGAGGTAAGGGACTCCATCTCAATCTCCATTCATTGAGGCATATTTTGTTTTATACACAACCTTCTTTTATAAGGTGTATAAACCCATTTTGACTTTTACCTTTATTAAAAAGGAATATTTTTATAAAAAGAGTTTTACTAAATTATAAAATGAATGTTTTTGTCTTACGTATGCGGCGACAACAAATTCTCCGCCGCCGTGACCATTATTTGAGTTTCGGTTTCCTCTACAAGCCATAACTTTTTTTAAATGAAAAATAAAAACCATGTTTTACTTTTATTTTATTTTGGTATGGAAAATGGTTTTGATAATGTTTTTTTATCAATGTTTTCTATTGGTATCTTTTGATTGAAATGTGGAAATTCTAGGTTTCATTTATGCATGTTTTATGTGGTACGATTATGTTATGGTTCTTGGGTATTGTTTATAAAGACGGTCGGTTCTGAGATAAACTAATGGCGGGTGAGCACGATATATCTCTCCAATGCATTGGGTAATGCGAAGGGGTTAAACGCTATGGTTTTCACAGAAGAGATTTAGGTAATATACTATGATGGGTATTCCAAACGTATCCATGAGGGTTACTCACTACGTAAGAATGTTATGAATGCCTCAAGTTACCTTTTTGTCTTATGATATCTATAATTTATTCATGATTTGATGAGGTATGTTAATGTCCTTATGTTTTATGAGTAAAGTATGATTTCTTTGATTCTAATGTACATATGGACTAATGTTTTCATTCCATATTTTCATATATCTTACTGAGCTTTTTATGCTCATCCCATGTTTTGGAAATGTTTTTCAGAAGTCAAGGGAAATGTACATGATGTGTTGATAGTGTTGAGGAAGTGTCACGAAAGATTCCATGTTTTATTTTAAATATGTCTCCTTTGATGGGAAAAATGAATATTGTCTCTTATGTAACCTCCTTGTTTAAATATGGAATGTAATGCATGATTTATGATCTAATTCTCTAAAACACTAAACCTGAAAAGATACTCAATGTCCATTCCTGAAATAACTCACGATTAAGTAATGTTTAAGGCTGGGGACTTATAGTTATCCCAATTAAATATTTTTCATAATTTTGACTCATTCTGTTATCTTCATTTAGTTCATTTTCATAGTGAATACTTATCATCAGAATCATTGTTATTTTAGATTTTCCAGGATTATTTATTTCTTCAACATCATTATCTGTAAAATATCAACACCTTAATTATAAACTATAACACATTAACATTATTTTAGTTTCTTGAAACCTTTATTAAATAGATTGATCTAATTTTTTTTGAGAATAATATGTTATAAAATATAATATTCAAGTCACAGAAAATATTTACATGGTATAAAACTTTTATTATTTATCATCAACACTATTTGATCATCCTTTATGATTTTTTATGTTTTATGTAAATAATCAATAATAGCCATTAATAACTTCATTCCTTTACATTTTAGACTCATTTGAGTTGTCATCTTCTTTAATAGTTAATATAATTTCATACTATATTTTTGAAAACATCTTATTTTCCACACCCAATATACTTTCATTTTTTAATTCGATCATTTATTCCACCAATTATTTTCATTATATTATTTATCATTATAATTAATAAAAAAACTAATTATATTCTGATAGTCATCAATAATATTTCTAATAGAACCCAAATGAATCAATTATGTGGGATTTTTTACATTTAATTTTTTCCATTGTAATATATTTTTAATAGGAATCATTATATTATTATATTCTTATAAATGTTCATCAAAAACATTACATTCACATTGTGTCTTGTAATAATTATAACAATATTACCCATCATACATGATTTGTACTGCTATACGTCCTTTTATATACATAAAAATCTCTAGAAATGGGACCAAATATTGGAGGAAGATGAAAAAAATTAGGGATATGTTTTTCCCAATTTATAAGATAGATTGAATAAGAAATTAAAAAATTGATTCTATCCATAAATACAGAGTGACCATTGGAAATTTATAATTATGGAAACAATGATAAATGTACAACCAAATTGGAAATATTCTCATTGTTTACCTAGTGAATATATACTGCATGAACTAGTTGTTCATGAATATATATCATATATTAGATGGCCCATGTATTTTACATAATATTTATGATTTTTTAACAATATTCAAGATTTCAGATTTATATATTTACTTTTTAAATGTATATATGATTGTTTTAATCATAAATGACATTATATAATCAATTCTATATAAATTATAGATTCAGAATAAAAATTATTATTTTCTGTATAGAAGGATAATATTATATAGAGGGTCAATATTTTTTTTAAATTATTATTTTAAATATATTTGAATAATTATTTAATTCATATATATTAAATAAAATGATGTTATAGTTTGTATATATTAAAATTTTGTGTAGAGAAATATGATATGAGGGTATAAGTCATTGATATAGTATTTCATTTGAAAACGGTTTGGTTTTATTTTAAATATATAGTTTTCTAGGTATTTTATATTAGTATTTATATTGAAATTTTCTAAGCATTATAAAATGATTATATTATAATTAAGACCATTTTTTTATTCATCACATAGTAAATATTTTAGGGTAAATTTTGCATAATTTTTAATAGGTTAATTTTAGTCTGAATATTTAAAATAATATTTTTTAAAAATACAAGAAAATTTATGATATAGTATAGATTTATTAAATAAATTATAACATATATGACCTCATATTATACAAATTATTCATTTACAAAGTAATATAAATAAACAGAAAAATTATTTTTTTTCAAATTTAGAATCATATGTATGAAATATTGTATCCTAATTTATGTATCATTTTAGGAAAAGAAATTTACATTCATTTTATTTTAAAAATACATTTAGATGTATCCATGAGGTATTGAGATTTAATAAAATCCAAATAAATATATATTTTTTATCCATAAACTAATAAATGTTAGGGGAATTAATATTAATAATGATTTCGGTGAAAATTTGTCTTTACTCTTAAAAAGAAACTTTATGATTTTTTTTCATTTTGATATATATATATATATATATATATATATATATATCAAAAATAAAATTTATAAAAATCAATAAATTCTATCTTATGAGTTTTTTAAATTTAGAAAGAAAAAAATTAAACATAATTAAATGAGGCATATAACCCTTTTCTGTAATAAAATAATGATACCATGGTTAAATTTTATTACCTTGATATAAATTAAATTGCTTTAAAAGGTGGTAAAAATAATGTAAAATAAAATTAAGAATATAAAAATATATTTATATTTAATAAATTGACTAAAATCTTTACACATATAATGTTATCATTAAAATTGGACAATTTTGGTGTCTATTTACTTTAGCCTGAAATTTATTATTTATTATGAAATCAAATATTTATAAGAGATACAACCACTTACTAAGAATAAATTTATTATTAAGAGAACATAAAATTAATACAGATGAGTTTAATGAGGAATAAAATAGTGGATCTAATGTACTACCTCATGTTAAATAATTTTACATTATATTGTATGATATATTATTTTATCATATATTAAATGTGATGAAAAATAATACACTTATAAAAAAGTGAATTTCACAACCTCAAATTCCACAGAACATGATCACATTAGCTCATCTAGAAAAAAAAACCATTCGATTACAATAATTCATTTCATCTATATTTTTCTGGACTCCTTAAAAAACCAATTTTCTATGGCTTCTTATATGTCATAAATGAGGATATACCTGGAAAAGATATCAATCATAACTCGGTTCATTAAAATTTTTGTATTCTCCCTCCAATAAGTATATTATTTACCATGAAATATTATAAAATTAATAAAAATTATATAATTAGTATATTATAATGTTATTTTGTTGATATATTAATCATTATATATTAATTAATTTCATCTATTGGAAAATGATAATGTTTCCCCTTGTTTTGTGTGTATTACTACCTCCAAGAACCCAGGATTTCATTTTTCACCACCACTATACAATTATGTCTCTATAATTATGTATAAAAATTAATTATGTTATTTATAATAATATAAGGGTTTTGGAAAATATAGATATTAAATTCTATTATTAAAATAAAAAATATGTGGTAATCAACAAATTGAACATCCTAAAAGGCCTAAACTAAATACTTTATATGAAGGAACTCCTCACAATTCCCTTTATGTTATAATCCATATATACCTATTTTATAATTTTCATTATAATTGTTATAAAATAATTTTTATTAAATTAATATTTAATATTTTTTGTATAATCATTATATAATAACTTGTTTTCACTCATTTAAACAATATGACTTTTTCTAGTTTTTTTTCAGTCATACCACCCGCATGAATTTTTTTATAATTATTCTCTCACCACTAAATAATATCACACAGATATCAATAATAATAAGTAATAATTATAAATTTATTATTTATTAATAATTATTTAGCTATAATATTCATTATAATATTTACCAATTAATTCAATTATATTGTTAATTAAATTATAATATAAATTTTTATATGAATTTCATGAGTGCAACATTTATTTTTTCCAAAAATTACTATAGGAATCAAAAAATATATGAATTAAATAAAGTAAAAATATAGAATATTTTCAGATGTGAATATCTGTTGACTAATACATGGTATTATGAACATCTAATACCAAGAATGTGTGGGAACCGAACAGGATAATAAATGAATACAAATTTAAATAGTATACAAAAAATATTTATTTAATATTTAATTATAAATTGATGGAAAATAATAAAAAATATAGAATATTTTTCTTATTAATGTAATATATAAAATAGAATTTACTATACATTTATTTTTAGAGTATTTCATACAAAATGGAATTATGAGGATGTGTTTATTGGTCTTAACATTTATTCCTTGAAACACATATCATATTTCACACCATATTTTATTCAATATTGTGTACTTAAATCCATTTGGATGTATTTGGAGATATATTTTAATGAGAATAATTGGTTTTATAAAATAATATAATATTGTTTCATTCAATAGATTTTCAATCTATGAATTTAAAATTGTTTGTGGTTGTCTAGTGTTAAATTTAATTCCTTCAAGTATATTTAATATTATCCACGTATATTCATTAATAAGGTACATATAATTTCACATTTACAAATAATCGCATGTGTTTCTTTTTTTTCATGATATTTAAATATAGTTGTTTTAATTTTATTCATCATGTTATTTTTTATAAAAAAAATTTAATGTATGATCAATTAAATTAATATTTTAATGTTTTTATGTCTTTCATAACCCTCCAGCCCCATATCTGTATTCATTGAGCAGTTTATTTCTTCTATAAAATATAATAATTTCATTGAGTCATTATATGTTATAATATTATTTTTTGAAATAGATTTAAATGATTATTTTTAATGTATTACATACATTCCATTTCATATATTTTTTTTATAACAATGTGAAAAGATTTTTATTTCAATCATTTCCCACTTCATTTACTTTAACCATTTTAAATTTTTCGGTATAATTAATATTACATTATTTGTTTCAATGTTTTTTCAATGATTATCCTTATATCATTGTTCTATGGTTTCTCACTTTTAAAGTTTAATCAGAAGAAAATGATATTTCATCTAATTTATATGAGATATGTGATAGTTAATTTTCTTATGGTATTTAATAATTTTTTTATGATTTTAATGATGAAATTGAATGAGTCATAATTTTTTTATATAGAATACTTGGTTCTTCATTGATGATGCTGGGTAATCCAATGTTATAGCTCTCAAATTAATAAGGTTATCTTTTAGTGTATGGAGATATAATGTTGGAATTAATTCAATATTTTAATTATATTTATTAGATTGTATGAATGAGTGATTAGAAAACGTTAATGTATACGATGTTTCATGATACCTTTATGGTTTTTATATTATCATTGGGATTTTTAATGGTTATATTTTGCAATGGATGATTTTAAATGGCTCATAATTATTCTCTCATATTACATTTTTTATATTTTATTTCTTAGATTTATGTCATGAATTATTATATATGAATTATTTTTTGTTATGTATAAATCACTTTTGTTATGTCTATGAACTATTATTTTCTACTGATATCATTTATTAAATTTTATAACGTTTTATAATCACTGATTATTAATATTTATGTCATCAAATTCTGATCATTTTAGTTTACTCATCATTTGTATCAATTTCATCAAGAAATAATGTAATTTTTTTATAATTTTTCTGTATGGGTATCATGTGTGGAATTATTTTTAGAAGATGTTGAAAACATTATAAAAAAATTAAAAGACATTGTATATTGGAAATTATTAAAATATAATAGTAATGAAATAGGTTTTTTCGATAAAATATTATTTTAAATCATGAAATCAATATTCCTAAAAATAGTGTGGAAGTATATTGAGACATTAAATTTTTTATAGCGTATTTATATATGGTAAATGTTTTGTATGTTCATATATTTTTAAAACAACAACTTTTCAATTTTCTATGTCATTAGCTATAAAGAGGGTGTTGGATTCTTTTCTCCATTTATTTTATAATGTTTGTTCTCATAGATAGTTGAATGGACATTTGACCTGGTCCACGTTCTTGTAGATGGTTTATTATCTCATGTTGTTTCGTTTTTTCTATGTGGTTGGTAGGGTCATTTATATAACCTGTTGAATTTTTGAAATGGTCAGCTTATATTTTCATATAGTTAGTTGGTCATATCATGCATTCTATTAATTTGACATTATTTTTAATTGGAATAATATTTTGGTTGTTCATGTAATATGTTGATTCATTAATGAATTTGGCCTGTTCTATCAGGAATTATGCCTCTTTCTTTCAAATGATTAGCCCATTCATTCTCGCAGTCTATCTTATGATCTTGAAGTTCATTGGAATATATGGTTGGATATACATTTGGTATCGTGGTGTGTCAAGTATAGAGTATATCCATGATATTAGTATTTTTTTCCAACACTGTTGTAAAGATTATTATCATTGTAAGAGAGGGATATAAATTATTAAATAGTTCTTAAATCCTGAATAAAATTTGTAATTTATTATCCATATTTATCATTGAGACAAAAAAAACTATGGGTATATCAGTGTGAATAAAATGATATATAACTTAGTATTTAATTAACACCTCAAAATTTATTTGTGTATCCCAATATAATCGTTAGATTAATTAAAATATATATATTTTGATATTTTAGGTATTCTATCTATCAGTTATATAGGTTACTGTTATTTTTCATTATGTAATGAAATGTATTGAATATTGATTTTTTCTTTCTAATTATGTTTCCAAGAATATAAAAATCCTCTATATCTTCGTACTAAATAACGTGAATATTATTTCAACAATGTAAGGTATATGTTACTTCACAATTTCATATGTGTGGTATTATCACATTATGATTTTTTTTCATTATTTAAATCAGTGTGATTAACTATATGATTATAAACAAATATTTTATTTTTCAAGAAATAAATTTATATAATCAACAATAAATTGAATAGGAAAATGTAAAAGATGACCTAGTGTTCTATACTAAATTGAAATTATATTTATTATGATTATTTATATCATTGATATGGGTATCTCACATGTTTTAGGTAAATATTATTATCTAAATAAAATTAAAATTACTTGTTATTAATGATAATTAAATAAAAAAACAAGAAACTATTATGAATATAGTGATATAGATTCATTCATAATCAATGGATTTTTATTCATGTAGAAACAAATAATGAAATGTAGTATTATAAATTTTCGGAGTTATCTAATATAAAACTTTTTATATAATTCTAGTTATTTTAATATGAAATAATGTATTTTTTGTAATAATATGTGTTTTTTAATGATATTAATGATTCAATTATGACATATCTATTTTGTGATTTATGTTTCTCAATGTTGGTTTTATTTTTATTAATCAATAAAATTATCTTATATACTATGTATTTGTTGATGAATGAAATATTTAATAATAAAAATGGAATAATTATATGGACGGGGAATAAGATGTGTGATTACATATAATATTTTAATTTATTATCATGTAAATAATTCTTTGATTAATGTGTATGATTTTAATTTATATGAATACCCATTACAATAAGAAACCTTTTCCCTCAGTACATATATTTTATAAACTAGTTAAATCATTTTGGGATGATAAAGTTTTACAAGATATTAATAATTGAGGATGAGTGATCATGTTTAATTTTTTTTCTGAAATAAAAACCTCATTGATATATTATATGGTCCTCATACATATGTTCATTTGTTAATTTTTGAAATTTACTTTTGTCAATAGTATTGGAGACAAGTATTAATGATGATTAAATTTCAATGGTAACAAAATTCATAATTTAATGTAATAGGACATTAGTGTTATATATTGAATATATTATGGGTAAAATGTTTATGTATTTAGTGACAGCTGATTTCGGTGATGGAAGGAAGACAAAAGTTTTTACACATTATTGTGGTATTGACAATAGAAATTTAGGATGAGCTCAGATTGAGTCTTTCCATTCAATTTCCATTATTTTTATCATTTAATATAATTCAGAATTGTACTTTAAGATTTTATTTTATATGACTAGTTCTAACTATTTAATTAAGTATGACTCTATACACTTTAATTGAATCATTTGTCGTGGAATTATATTTTATGTCCTAGAGAAAATACAATTATTAAATGATAAATTAATTAATAAATTAATGGGGTAATTTTATATTATTCACAAAAATGTCAAATACATGGGAATAAATCGGTAGGATTAACTATGAAATCATAACTTGGATAAAACTTAAAATATTAATATTTTAAATATTCCTATCATGTAATAATATTTACTAATAAAAAATTTTTAAATTTATATTTAACATTATTATTGAATTCCTATTTGATAATTAGTATATAGTAGTGAGATCTAGAGGTTCTGTAAGAAAATGGAATTAGATGATTGTTTGGCTATTTATTTTCCCTTAGAATTATTCTACATGATAAAATTTATATTTTATAAAATCATACCCTTCTATTCAAAAATTGGCCGTTAAATTAACAGCCAAATGATTTGGGATGTGTTACGAATATCATCTAATATATAGAGGACATATATTGATTCATTCTCCATTTCCTCTAATCTCCATTTAGATGATGAATAGTTGGCATATCTGAAGCTACAATATTATACATAAAACGGTGTGTTACTACAAGTATTTTGATTGATTCTAATTTAATAAAAATTTA
Organism: Viscum album; assembly: GCA_963277665.1. Taxonomy (NCBI): domain Eukaryota; kingdom Viridiplantae; phylum Streptophyta; class Magnoliopsida; order Santalales; family Viscaceae; genus Viscum; species Viscum album. Next base: position 1,005,677,489 of record OY728157.1, read on the forward strand.
CATTAGAGATGTACTATATTTAGGCCTATAAAATACTTATATTTATATTATATGGATCAAAATATTTCATCAAAACAATCATAGTCATAAATATTCCCGATATATGATGTGATATTACCTATAAGTTGTTACCACCTTAAAAACTCTAGATAATAATAACCATGAGGTAATAAAATTAAATTAAACATAATAAATAATTAAAATATTGATATTTATAAAATAAAATATAAATAAGTACAATATATTCTATATAAAAATATAGTTTCATAACATTACATGTATCCCAAAGAAGGAAAATTGAGAAAAGAATTACTTTATAAATTTGGAAATATTTGAACCAAAAAACGACTCTATAAAAAAATAAAAATGATGTGTAAATATAAATTAATATATGTATAAAAACAAGTAACAAATTAATGGTATTTTATAACCCAATTTTTTTTGGTAAATACATTATATGTTCTACAGAAAGAAGTGTGAGATGAAAAAACTCATACATTATGACATAACAATTTCTGAATATATTAAAATCACATCAATAATAAATATATTTTTATTATAAGTCATTAATATAATAATAATACTCTATCTAATAATATATAAAATTTTTTAATACCTTATATTACCTTTTTATTTACAATTCAATATTAATGTTTTATTTCAAGTAATATCATCTCGGTTTTTCATATGTGTTTTGACATGTAATTCATGATGGACTTGGAAATTATAATATAGTAATTTATAGAATATAAAACATAATATTAATATAATATATATTCATTATATAGTTATTTATAATAATATACAAAAATATAAAAATTTCTAATGGAATACAATATTCCTAGAGTTGGTAGGTCTACGTATGCATGAATGTTGTTTCCATTTTATTGTCATAGTGAATGGACGAATATAAATTATATATATATATTGTTATTATTAAATTACAATTAATATTTCATATATGTCATATAAACATTCAAAATTCATCCTTAATACATTCCATGTAATGTGTGAACAAATCACATAGCTTTGAGGAGGCGATAGTTCACATGTCCACAAATCAGTAGTTTTGTGGCATCAATTGAAGCTGATTGTTGCGGATGGGATGATAATGATTTTTATGATTTGGGTATTGGATGGATTACAACAATAGTGGTTGGGAAATATGCAGGAATAAAGAATGTAGGGAATTGAACTTATGATATCAATTATGGATTATTTATTAGAGGTATTAGCACCTGATACATGAATTTATTTGTTAGAGTATAAAAACATATAAGAAGTAGAAATGGGGGAAATAATTTTATATATATGATTCCTATTTGAAATAAAATGGGAACCAAGGCCTAGAATAAATGGATATGACATATTTTCAGAAAAATATTCATCATATTAAAAAAATACAATCCTGCTGAACAAAATAGAATAGTGACTTTTGAAACATGGAACACATTCTTCTAATTTGGTTAAAGATCTTAAACAACTCCATAATTATTCCCCTTTAATAATAAAATTTAAAAAATCTATTCGTAACCTATGGAATGTAATTATAAAAATTGGGTTAGATTGGATGCTCAATAAGGGTAAATAAACGGGGTTTGTAAGAAAAACATTTGAATAAGGGTTAGAGAAAAATAAAATAACATTTTAAGATCATACCCTACATATAAATGATCATAATCCTGACTCATGGAATAATCATTAATTATTCACAATACATGAATCTGAAAGGTGATAAATAATCATAAATCAATCATGAACCATAGGATCATTCCATATAATTGTTTCAAAATCAAAAATATAGAAATAAATTTTATGTTTCAGGGTTAACTACATAGACCATCAACATAATATATCAGGATAAACATGTTTTTCATAGTATAAATTGTTGTAATTGATACCTATTTTCGATTAACATGCACCTATTTACCATTATAGATCAAGACACAACTATTTTATATTATGGATTAGGAAATACATTTTTCTCATTATGGATGAAATTTGTTGACGTCTTTTCCATAATTATTTCGTGACATATAAATATTTATTCAATGTATAATTGGTAGATATAGGTCCCACCAGTCATATAATGAAATAAGCGATATATTTTCAATAACTATTTCATAATATCATGACCCCTAATAAGATATAGGTTTCATAAACATCATATCATAACCCATGAAATTAAAGAACTATCAATTTAATTTCATCATATCATAAACAATGCATTATATAACAGTTTCATAATCATGTATTCATATAATAAACAATTAAAGTATGTTTGTTCTGTATGAATTTTTTAATGCTCTAACCCATAGAAGGGAAATGAGTTAAAAACATCATAATTTATTAATCATAATTTTCATAAAAAGTAAATAGATTAGTTTCCATAAGTCATTTCTGTAGTAAATCATAAAATATAACAAAGGATGTAATCTTAGATAGAGAAGTATTTTCATAGATAACATCGATCATTTCCTATGAAAAATAACCTTTCATGGAGAATATCATTTTTTGAAAGGAAACATATTGAAAATATTGTTCCATGAACCCCAATTTTAATAAAAGTAATTAAATATTTTAAAATAATTTAAATAATATCTTGAAAAAATAATCTTTCCTCTTCGAAAATCTATTTTTATTTCGTAAAAAATTTAATAATATTTTTCTTTTGAGAATGACCATCAATACATATAATGGATAAATTGAAATCTTTTTTTAAAACTTTTTAAAACATAATTTATCCTAAAATATATTTCCTTGAAAACGATCTTATTGTATCCCAAAATGTTTTTTGAGATGTTTTATATAAAATCTCTGTTTTGAATAAAAAAATTTATGTCCAAAGAGAGAAATAAGATTCGTTTATCAATAAAGAAAATTTGAAAAAAATTTAAGAACCACAGAATATAAAACTGGAAACATTACTCGAAGATACTATGAGAATCCAAGGGGGATGAAAAATAATTATATTTATTGTGATATGGATCATAATATTTCATCTAAAAAATCATAATCATAAATATTCTCGATAAATGATGAGATATTACCTATATGTTTTTACGACATTAATAACGCCAGATAATAATAACAATGAGAAAATAAAATTAAAAAAAACATGAAAAATTACTAAAATAATGATATTCGGGATATAAAATATAAATAAGAACAATATACCCTGTAGACAAATATAGTTTTATAACATTACATGTATCTCAAAGAAGGAAAATTGGGAAAATAATCACTTTATAAATATGAAAACATTTGAACCCAAAAGACAATTATATTAAAAAATAAAAATGATATGTAAATATAGATTAATATATGTATTGAAAACGTGTATCAAAATCAAGGAATTTTATAACCCACAAATTTTTTTGGTGAATACATTATATATTCTACAGAAATAAATGTGAGACGAGAAAACCCATACATTAAGTTTAAACTATTTATGAATATATTAAATTCACATGAATAATAAATATATTTTTATAATAAATGATTAATATAATAATAATACTCTATCTAATAATATATATAATTTTTAATACCTTATATTACCTTTTCATTTACAATTCAATATTAATGTTTTATATCAAGTAATATCATCTCGGTTTTTCATATATGTTTTGACCTGTAATTAAAGTTGGAAATGGTCATTATTATATAGTTATTTATAGAATATATAACTTTATATTAATATAATATATATTCATTGTATAGTCTTTTATAATAAAAATATATAAAAATTTGTAATGTAATACAATATTCATAGAGATGGTAGGTGTACGTATGCGTGAATGTTGATTCCATTTTATTGTCATATTGAATGAAAGAATACAAATTATATAATATATATATATATATTGTTGGTATTCAACAACAATTAATATTTCATATATATAATATAAACATAAAAATTTCTTCTTTAATACATTCCATGTAATGTGTGAACTAATCACGTAGCTTTGTGGAGGCGATTGTGAACATGTCCGCAAATCAGTAGTTTTGTGGCTTCAATTAGAGCTGATTACTGTGGATGGTATAATAATGATGTTTATTATTTGAAAATTGGATGGATTACAATAATAGTGGTTGGGACATATAATAGAATACATAAGGTAGGGCATGGGACTTTTGACATCAATGATTGATTAATTAATAGAGGTATTAGCACCTTATACGTGAATTTGTGTGTTTGAGTATAAAAACATCTATGATGTAGAACATGGGAAATTTTTTTATATATGATTCATATTCAAAATAATCTGAAAACCAAAGCCTATAATAAATGAATATAACAAAATTTTAGAAAAAAATTAATCGTATTAAAAAATTACATTCTTGATGAATAAAATAGATTACTGTCTTTAGAAACATGGAACACATTCTTCTAATTTGGTTAATGATCTTAAACATCTCCATAATGATTCCACTTTAATAATCATATGTAAAAAATGTATTCGTAAACTATGGAATATAATCATAAGAAATGGGTTAGATCAGATGCTCAATAAGGGTAAATAAATGTGGTATGTAAGAATAACATGTGAATAAGCGTTAGGGAACTTAAAAATAACATTTTAAGATCATACCCTTCATATCAATGATCATCATCTTGACTCATATAATAATAATTAATTGTTCACAATACATGAATATTAAACGTGATAAATAATCATAAATCAATCATGAACCATATGATCATGCCATATAATTGATTCAACATCAAAAATATAGAATGAAGTTTTCTGTTTCAAGGTTATCTAGCTAGACCATCAAAACAATATATCTATATAAACATGTTTTTCATAGTATATATGTTTGGAATTTATAACCATTTTGGATTAGCATGCACCAATTTACCATTATATATCTGACACACATATTTTATATTGTGGATTAGGAAATACATTTTTCCCATTATGGATAATAAATGTTGACTTGTTTTTCAATAATTATTTTGTGACATATAAATATTTATTCAATGAATTATTGGTAGATATAGGTCCCACTACCCATATAATGAAATAATCAATAGATTTTCCATAAATGTTTCATAATAGAATTACCCATAATAAGATATAGGTTTCATAAACATTATATCATATCCCATGAAATTAAATAACTATCAATTTAATTTCATCATATCATAAGAAATTCATAATATACAGGTTTCATAATCACGTATTCAGGGAATAAACAATTAAAGGATGTTTATTATATAAGAATTCTTTAATGATCTAACCTGTAGAAGGGAAATTATTTAAAAAAACATGAATTATTAATCATAATTTTCTTAAAAATGAAATAGATCAGTTTCCATAGGCCATTTCTGTAGTAAATCATAAAATATAACAAAGTATGTCATCTTAGATAGAGAATTATTTTCATAGATAACATAGATAATTTCCTAATAAAAATAACCTTTCATTGAGAATATAATTTTATAAAATAAAACATATTGAAAATCCTATTCCTTGAAACTCAATTTTAAAAAAAGTAAATAAATATTTTAAAATATTTTAAATCATATATTGAAAAAAATAATCATTCATCTCGAAAAGTCTATTTTTATTTCATTAATCATTTAATAATATTTTTCTTTAATAATGACCATCAAAACATATAATGGAATAATTGAAAAAAAATATGAATGATTTTTAAAAAATAATTTATCTTAAAATATATTTCCTTGAAAACGATCTAACTATATCACATAAATTTTTTTGAGATCTTTTATATAAAATGTGTGTTTTTAATTAAACAACTTCTGACCAAATAGAGAAATAAGGTTAGTTTATCAATACAAAAAATTATAAAAAAAATTAATAACCAAAGATTCTAAAACTGGAACCATTACATGAAGATTCAATGAAAATCCTAGGGAGAAGAAAATTAATTATATTTATTGTGATATGGATGAAAATATTTCATAAAAAAAAATAATAATCATAAATATTATTGATAAATGATGAGATATTACCTATATGTTGTTACCACATTAAAAACATCAGATAATAATAACCATGAGATTATAAAATTAAATGAAACATAAAACATAATTAAAATAAGGATATTCATTAAATAAAATATAAATAGTTACAATATACCCTTTAGAAAATATAGGTTTATAACATGACATGTATCTCAAAGAAAAAAAATTGGGGAAAGAAATACATTATAAATTTGAAAAAATATAAACCCAAAAGAACATTATATAAAAAAATAAAAATGATATGTAATTATAAATTAATATATGTAAAAAAATGTATAAACTTCATGGTATTTTATAACCCACAATTTTTTTGTGAATTTGTTATATGTTCTACAGAAAGAAATGTGAGATGAGAAAACCCATACATTAAGTGTTAACTATTTATGAATATATTGAAATCACATGAATAAAAAATATATTTTTAATTTAAATCATTAATATAATAGTAATACTCATTCTTATAATATATATAATTTTTTTAATAATTTATATTACCTTTTCATTTACAATTAAATCTTAATGTTTAATTTCACGTAATATCATCTCCTTTTTTCATATGTGTTTTCACCTGTAATTTATGATGGACTTGGTAATTATAATAAAGTTATTTTTAGAATATAAATCATAATATTATTACCATATATATTCATCATATAGGTATTTATTATAATTTACAAAAATATTAAAATATGTAATAGAATACAATATTCATAGGGATGGTAGGTCTACATACGGATGAATGTTGTTTCCATTTTATTTTCATATTGAATGGAATAATATTAATTATATATATATATAATTTTAGAGTGAAATTACAATTAATATATCAAATATATAATATAAACATACAACATTCATCCTTAATGCATTTCATGTAATGTGTGAACAAATCACGAAGCATTGAGGAGGAGATAGTGCATATGTCCGCAAATAAAGCTATCTTACTTAAAAACCCGAACTTATTAAATAGTTTTATATAAATATAATTTCATGAAACATAAATAAATAATATATATCATATAAATACATAAATTAAATCAATATTCTCAAATATGATCTTTTTGTAACAGAGTAAGGAATGACATCCATTTTTGAGGAGGCAATATATCATACATCTGAATTATTGTAATGTATCCCATTTTATAGATGCATGTGTGAGTTCTGTTCATACCCTAATCATAACAATATATGAGTATATTTATTACACTAATTTTATTATATATGAAAATTTTTATATAAATTTATGGGAGAAGAATAAAATAAAATTAAACTGATTGTAGAAGGATGTTGCCTCTTCAATAAGTAATTAATTTTGGTTTTATCCAAAGCCTTTTGTGGATAGATTTTATCAAAATGGATGAATATACATTGAAATAAAGTAATTTTTTAGGAGATCTGTATAGGTTGTGGCCGATAAAAATGTCTCGATAGGTGTGATGATAGGGGAATAATTGGTTTGATTTTATAAGTGGAGAAAAGGAAACATTGGGTATTATTAAAACACATTAAGTTCTTCCAACATTTTAAATATCTCCATCATGAGAAAAATGAAGGATTGTAGAACCATATATGGTTAAAGGTCTAAATTTTTTCATAAAATAATTTTTTTACATGTTTATGGTCATTTTTGCACGCTATATTTTATGTTTATTCAGTAGTTAATATCACATTTCATTAATCACTATACATAAATTTTTTTACATTCACTACTCATTTATATAAAAAATAAATATTACGTTATTAAAAATTATAAAATTTAATAATTAAAAATATATCATTTATTTTTCCAAATTATAATAAATTGTTTTAAAAAAATCAATTTAAATGTAATATCGTAGACAATATAAGATGATGAGTTTTTAAAGTGAAAATGATTGAATGATTGAAATGTTTTATATCGATTTACAGTGTTAAATTGGATAAAATTTAGTAAATTATTTTAAATTGTTTTTAATTAATCTAATTAAACATTAAAAACAAAAAAAATATAATTTAAATATATTAATATATTATTTTAAATAGAAGATTTCAATAAAAATATAGAATTTTCCATTATTCATCCAAACATTAACATTAACAGAAAAATACAAATGATTAACAACTCTATATCTTGATACAATAATTTCATAAATTGAGTTAGTTCTTTCATATAAAAATTATAAAATTTTCAAAATTTTCATTTAAAATGTGTTTTCAATTAAAAATTGGAAAAATTACATTTCTGAATAAATAAATCATTTTGTTCATAAAATTGGAATTATTCTTATCTCATTAATATGAAATTTATTGTATACATGTCAAAAAATTGATAGAACATGTAAGATATAAATTTCAGTATAATCGTTGATCGAAAGTGTTTTATTAATTTATTGACATAAAATTCTGTTTTTACAAAGAATGTTTGATTTCATTGAAAATGAATTTATTTATTATAAAATTATTATTACATTAATTTATAACTAATTTTTAATCAAATAATTCATTTTTTATAAATGTTTAAAAAATAAATTTATAATGTATTAAATCCTATTATTATAATCTATTCTCATGGATAGGTGATAATAATAGTTATATTTTAATAAAAATATTCACTGTATATTGTATTTAGGCAAAACATGAGACATTGATTTTTATAATACCTTTACATTCAAAATATGAAACATTCAATGTTATTCGAGTTCCTTCTAGTTCCCACTATTGAATATTACAAAAAATTACAACGGGGGTAATATTTTTCATTTAATGAAACCAAACAATCACGAGAATTTAATTAAATGATTCATAACTCATGGATCATAATTTTAAGTCCATGAAATTGTATGCTTATAATTATTGACATCCAAAAACATATCATTATAAATTTCCATGGAGATTTCACTAATGTTTTCTAATCCTAGTTCCAAACGATGACTAAAACATTCCCTTCATACTATCTATTATGACTGAGGATTAACGTACAAATATATTAGAACACCTAACATTAATATTCATTACATTACAAAAATTCAAGACCTAGGATCATAATAGTTTATTGTATTTGTAATCAAGGAGCACATTTTTCTAATTTGGTGATATACCTTCATCCTCTACTGTTATGAGCATTACCAATGACACACTATCTTAAAACCTTTCATCATTACCATGGGCAAGGAGACATAAAAACGTGGTGAGTTCATATTCTCAATTAGGGTATATAATGGGGATGTATTATAATAACATTAGAATAATAAAAGACTACGATAATAAAATTGTTGCACATACCCTACATATCAATGATCATATTCATGAGTTATGGAATAAATATTAATTATTCAAAAGACAATAATAATAAGGGTACAAAATCATCATAATTCAGTCATGAACTATAATATCATATCATATATTTGTGGAAGCTTCATTAATATAAATAAACATTCCATGATTCAATGTTAACTAAAAATTCCATCGATATAGTGGATCATGAAAAACGTATTTCCCACAGTGTATCATGCCACACATATTTCTAATTGTGTCTTCGGATGAACCTATTTACAATTTTGGATTATGAAAAATATATTATCTATTTCGGATTATGATTCACTTATTTCCCATTGTGGGCCAGGATATATGTATTTCCCTCTTATTGATTAGGGAAAACCTATTTCTTATTATTGATCAGGATACACCTATTTACCATAATAGATCATTCCCATTGACTTTTTTCAAAACATATCCCATGATATATAATTTTCGACCATTTTATTTAGAGGTATATATAGGTCCCACTAATATTATAATTAAAATATATATATATGTTATACAAAAAATGCATAATATCATGATCTAGAAAAAGATACAGGTTTCATAAACATCACATCCTAAACCATGAATTAAAATAGGTACCAGAAACTTTTCATTATATCGAAACCTAAATAAATGTGATAGGTTTAAAAAAAATTCATCCTTTAATAACCTGTTAAAAATGGGTCTATAAATGTTTTATAATGGTATAAGCAGTGAATGAGAAAAGGCTTTCCTAAACTACATGAAATCAAAAAAATAAACCTTTTAGAAAAAAAATGGGAATGTTTTTGTTCATATACATATCAAATCATTAACTATATTATAGGATTTTATCTTTTATGGAGAATTATTTTGTTAGATAACATGAATAGATTTTAATAAAAATTACTTTTCATTGGAAAACACTTTTTTAGGAATAAAATGACATTAAAAACATTTACTTGAAACCACCATGAATACATGTCAAATTAGATTTTAAAATCATGTAAAAAATTTATTAATAAAAAAATCTTTTCTATTTAAAAAAATCGTTTTAAATCATAAAACATTTGAAATCCATGTTTGACAAAAACTATGTAAACAAATAAAGGATTAGTTGATATCTTTATTAAAAAAATTTTAATACATATTTTTTTGGACAACCAATTTCCATTAAAATGATCATAAATTACCATATAAAAACACATATTCAATTCTAGAAAATATGATATTCGAATAAGTGAAATTTTTAAATGAAGAGTGATTTTAGTGAAAAAATATTATTATTCATATTAAGTATTAAATATTTGAAAAATGGTACCATTACTTGAATATATATTGAAAAACAATATGAGATTTAAATTCATGAAAATTCTATAGTTACGGATCATAATATTTCATCAATATAATAGAAATCATTAAAAAATCCCGATAAGCTATAAGATTTGAACAATAAGATGTTAAAAATTTTATAGATTTTAATCATAATCCACATGAATGAATAAAATCATCTGAATTTTAAAAAACATGGAAACAATGTAGATTATAAATATAACAATTCGATGTATATAAAATTAATCTAAAAATATAGGCGAGTAACATGACGTGTATCTCAAAGAAGGAAAATGTAGACAATAAATAGTTTAAATATTTTGAAAAAATTGAACCATAAACACCCTGAAGTAAATATCATAAAATGGATATGTGAATACCCATAAATTTATGTGTATGATTTATTTAATACATTCATGGGATATATATACAACATACGAAATTAATTAATGGTGAATAAGACATTAGAATCATAGAAATAAATGTGAGATGAGAAAACCCATTCCTTGTGTCATGAATTTGATAGAAAACTTTAATATATCATTTATAATAATTATACATTTATTATAAATCTATCTAGAATCATATTTTTATGTCTAATAAAACATGTTATTTTATTTTCACTTTATATGACCGATTTATTAATAATTCTATGTTAATTTTATGTTTCAAGTAATATCCTCTTTAATTTTTGTATATGTTTTCTCTTATAATTTTGGATGAATTTATATCAAGATTCACTTATTTACAAAATTTAATACATGACATAAATATTATATATATTATGTCTGTATTTATTTATAACAATCAAAAAATAATATAAATATGAAAGAGAATATGTTGTTCATGGAGATGGTATTTTGTACATAAGCATGAACAATATTTTTGTTTTCTTGTAATATTAAATGAAGTAATGTCTATGACATATATGTATATGTACATATATTATAATTCTAGTAGATTTATTATTACATATATATCATATAACATGACTAAAACACTTAATAATACATTTATGTTAAATTGTGAATGAATCACATCACATTGATTGGGGGATAGACATTATATTCTAAATCGAAGTAATAATGTTTAAAATAATAAAATAATTGAAAATTTTGTTATATAATAATTGTATAATAATAAATAAATCATAAATATTTTATATATCATATGAAATTATAAATTTCATCATTATTTCCAAACTTGAATTGTGGAAATAAAAGAATGATTAAAATTGGTTCACAAGGTAGTAGTCCACTGATTAGACGAATGATGATTGTGTATCCCATTTTATGGAAGTTTGTGTGAATGAAAGTCATACCCATAGAATAAAAAAATCATAATATTTATGATACATAATTTTTTATATAATCACATAATTATAAAAATTAAGGGTGCTAATAATGAAACAAAAATAAAGATCATTTTAAAGGATGTTACATATTCCTTCTTTGATTCCTTTCAATTTGAACCAATACTATTCCATGTTTGGATTTATTCTCAATGGGAGGATTATAGTATAAATTTATTGACTCAATAAGGGTATTTTCACATAGTTTTGGAAATCCAAATATATTGATATGTGTCAGCGTAGTTGAAGAGGTCTGAGCCATATAAATGCAAGGAAATGGACACATTTAGTATGCATGAAAATATTCCATTTCTCCCTAAATTTTAATTTTCCCTAATAGTTGAAAATTTTTCAGACTATATCATTGTTATTTTCATGTATTAAATATGTATATAAATTTATTTTTAGACAGATTTAGTGTAATGTTTACACCTAATATGCATATTGGAGTCATTAATTATGCTAATTAGTACAGTAATCAACATAATTGATTTTCGATATATTCAATAATAAATTTTGTAAAATATTAATTTTAATGTATTAGATATTATAAATTATTAATATTCATAATATGGACTCCATTTTTTATAATTATAATTATATAAATTGAAAAAATTTAATTTTAAGATAATCTTGTATACAGGATGGGATGACTTGATTCTAGACTGAAAAATTCCAAATAGATTGACATGTTTGTATATCCAACATCAATGTGACATTGGATAAAATGAATAAAATTGGATTAATTTATTTATAAATTATCTAAATATAGTATTGAACCAAATTTAAATATAATTTAAATTTATTTAAAAATTTGGTTAAAAGTAGATTTCAATTAAAATCCTATATTATTCACTAATCAAGAAAATAGAAATATTCTCAGAAAAAATAACAGAAATTACTCATTGTAAATTTCTATAGTATGAATTTAAAATATTATTATTATTTTTTAATATAAAGATCATAAAAGTGTCAATAATTATATTTAAAAAGGATTATGTATTAAAAGATGATAATATTTTTTCTTAAAAAAATTTAATCATAAAATTGGATTTCTTATTCTCACATGCCAATCAAATAAATTGGACTAGTTTCTAAAACATGATTTAATATGTTATATATAATATATTTTAAAGTTTTCATCAAAAGTGGTTTATTTAATTTATTGAGATAAAATTGTGTTCGTTCATTGATAATTAGTATTCAAAGGAAGTTAATATCTTTATTATCAAATTCTTCATTCATTCATTAGTAATTAATTGATTACCAATGGATCAATTTTATAATAATTTTTATATAATATTTTCATTTTCTAGTCAATATCATTTATATCACCCATTCTAATGGCTTGGTGATAATTAAATTAAATTTTTAATGATAATTTTAATAGTTTATTGTAGTTTGAAAAAACTCAGTCATTTGTGTAAAACAAGTTCTCAACAGGACTCAGTATTGTGTGTAACAAGAGACAAACATATTGTTTCTTGTATTGAACTATTATCCTTCTGTTGGTAGTAGTACATTATTACCTTGGTGTTCCATATAAATTAAGCTGAACATAGTGATTTTTAATGAAAAATCTATATTCAGTGTTGTGTGACATTCAAAATATCAAAAATATTAAATTAAATAGAAAAATTATATCTCAGAGAATTATGAGGTGTTACTATATTGTATATTTTGATGATTTACACGGTGTGTAATCTATGGTGTGGACATGAGAAATGTATTTCCTATTTAATTTCATAGTTAGTTTCATTTTCGAATTCTTGTTGATTTTAGTTTTCTTATTTCACATTTTTAGTAGATATTTTAGGGGGGATCATACTATATATACATGTAATGATCTCCAAATGTAAATATAAACTATTTAAATAACATCACAGATAGTTATATTTCCTTTTCAGAAAATTCTAAAATACAGGTATTAATTTTTTATCATCAGTAGATCCATGGAGTTTTTGTTTGTTTTTAGGGAATAATTTGGTTATTTGTTTTAAATATGTTGAATCAGTTTATGTATGATATTACATGTAGTGTTATTTAAACATATATTTATTAATTTGGGGATTTTATGTTATATTGACCATATATTTTACTATATCTACTATATTTAGTTTATAAGTCTCATGTAAGAGATTGATGTACCCCCAATTATAGTGACCAATATGTATCCCATTAGCATATGTCTTTTGTATAATTATGTATTGTTCACCGTTAATAAAAAAGTATGTTTAACTATAAACAATTGGGATTATAAAAATTATTTATCAAATGTTATTGTTTATAGATTAGATTTATTTATTACAAGGTAATTGTTTGTATGCATAGATATATAAGTAAAGTGTATTCATTAATATTATTACATACTATAAATATGCAATAAAAACTATGATATTATAGTTTATGCTTTCTCTTGATATGATTCAATGAACTTTATTTTTGATGGACATAAAAAAGGCATGTTGTATAGCATACTGGGTGGAGGAATAAGAGAGGATCATGAATCATTATTGTAATTTGACTATGATTGAAATGTTTATATAGTAGGTAATATTTTTTAATTAATTAATGTGTTAATTAATTCACCTAAAAAAATATTTTCAATTATTTCATAGAGTTCCACATTTTCATTCCTTTTATATAAATTTCATTATGTTAGAATAATCATATATTTCATAAAGAATAATATCTAATGTATTTTTCAATGTATTTCTATAGAGTGGAGTTCGACAAAATTGACACATGGTGGAGGAATCATTGATTGTTAAATATCATGTATCTACGGATGTATGTAGGTTCTATCTATTATTATGAAACATAGTATTGGAAATATTATATAGAGACATTCTTTGTTTATATCCATTACTATGGTTTCCATTGTGATTCTTTAGATGTGATATTGTTTTGTTGTATAACAGAGTTATAGTGGATTGTGTTCATGAGGAATCATTAGGTTCTTTCTATATAGTTGATGATGTTTAGGGATCAAGTAAACGTTGAGAATATATCTTCTATAGTTCCAATGGATTTTCAGTAAGAGAAATTTTCCCTCTAATAGGATGTTTCTGGTTTTCATGAGTTTATTATCCACTAAAAAGGCATTAAATTTTATACTCCAACAAACATTTATATTAGGATACACATGTGGTGGATTTATAATATGTTTTGTAGACTGATATCCTACACTAGTTCACCCCAATAATTTTCTATTTCATTCAATAAGGTGAATGAATATGAAGATATCATCCAATGGAATTTTATCTAGATTGATTTTTTATGATATTTAAGTCTCCAAAACCATCCATGGAGTAGAGATATGATAGTATTATTTTATATTCATGGCCATAAAATATATTTTAAATCAATTATGATCTCGTTTCCTCATTTTTCAACTCATTAATTTGATATAGATGTTCTCAAAGCCAACACTAGTTGATCAATTTTTTGTTTTACTTGTGAAGGCTTTCTTTTTTAGAAGTGATAGTGTCTATACATTCTCATAAGTATTTTTCTAGTAGGTGACCCATATTCCAAATATCTATTTTTTTATCAACCAAATATTGATCACATTATGATATTTTTAATCATACAAAAGACATAGGGAATATGTTAGTTATGGGATGTCCTAATGATATCACATATCCTTAGGGAAAATTAGAGTAGCTCTCCCATGGTAATGGTAAAAATTATATCAATATAGGCTATGGAATAAGGAATGGGGACATGTAATATTTTTCACATGTATCACTATAAAAGATACATATTTTTTAAGTGTTACTTTTTTATGGACCCTCGTTTTTGAACTAGATGAAATTCTGATAGAATTTGAACTTTTATGCTTACTAGAGAAGTAATATTTTTATAATAACTCTTTCAAAAATAATTAAAAGAGTTATAACATTACCATATGTTCATAGATGGGTTTCAAGGCATTAGGTATCACCCATCCATCGAATTTTGGGAGTTCGAGACCCAGAAATCCCATGTTATGGTGGACTTTGTTAGGGGAACATGGTTTGTCTTAAAATCATGCACCCATAATGAAATTTTTACACTAGATCTAGAGGAGAAGGAAACATTGTAAGGTTTTTTATAATTGGTCAAAGGCCTTATCAGTTTTTGAATGATCAAAAAACATGGTGGGATCATGATTTTCCAAATCTTTTAGCCAACACGTGTGGTCTTCTCTAATGGTCATTAGAAGAAGCACAATTTATGAAACCATGAGACCCAAACTTCCCAAACAATAGCTATTTATAATAAATAAATACAAAAAACATATTTTAAAATCCCCCTATTTCAACCATAAACATTTACAGATTCCATTACCAGATTTTAAGAATAATTAGACATCAGAGTACATGCCAAATAATGTACGGTCTATTGTCTTGGAAGACTAGGTACATAATCAAACATTATAAAAACTAGTTTTTACATAAACTCCCTAGTGATATAAAATAATTCATTGTGATAATATATCTAGTTAGGATAATTAGGGATTAAATGAATAGTGGGGTGATTTTAAATCCCAGTAAAGAAATAACCAATAGAAAAAAGCATTATCACATGGAATAGATGTCAGGACATGATGTTGTGAAATGTCATGTAATATATGGAATCATAACATATAAACAAGGTATCATTAAAAATGGAATCATAGAAATGTGGAAGTAACATAAAAAATTAATCTAGTATGATTCAAGTCTAACCGCCAAGATAGTTTCCCATAGTAGCACAAGCCAATAGTAACCTCCAAGACTGTTTCACATAGTAGCACAAGCGAAGGCTAACCGCCAACACCGTCGTACATAATGTCCCATGAGACTCAATAATACCCAATTCATTTGAGATCTATTTTGGTGAACTCGTATAAATTTAAATAAGTATTATTTTCATATATGTAATCGTACATTGTCAATCTTACCTAAAAATACCAGTTTCCCCTGGAAAAAATTATATAACATTATCATAACATAATGAAATACCAATGGGAATAACATAAAAAGTGTACATGAATTAAATGAATCATAACATACATGCAAGTTAATAATATAAAATACTTGTATATTCTGGAATTTTATTTTAAGCATAAGTGAAAACATGTAAGAAATGTATTTGAGAAATTTTAGCATTAAAACATTTTTGTGCAGTTTTAATGAAAATAATATAGAGATTTATGAAATAGAAATGGGGAAAATAATTTATATAAAACCAGAAGTGAAACAATATTTTTTTCATAATTAAAATAATTATTTAATAAATACAATTGTGGATTAATAGAGATGATAGAGTTCACATGAAACTAGGTAAAAATTTGGGAAGTTCCCTTCAAATATGATTACTTATTGAGAAGTTTCAAGGAGCGAATAAAATAAAAGCATGTAAATCCAAGACAAATAATTAGGGATGGAACATGAGTTTGGACCATATAAATATATTTCAGACGTTTAAAAACCCAAATACTACTTCATTTGCGTAAAAATAATGATAGGGCAACCCGAATTATTAAAGGCAGTTCTGGTAGAATTCTTTACATATTATCGTCATGGTATTAGGTGCACATAATAAGGCTTCATGAGAGATAATGGTGTTTCACATAAAATATAAATGATGATGTAAGTATATAAGAGTTTCTAAATCATACCCCTTCATTAGGGATTACACACAAAATATAATAGCAAATATGACATTTTTGATTAAATGTTTAATTTAGAGGATCTCTTACCTTCAGTCCGTTGGGGTTATTCACTTGTTACTATTGACCAGAATAAAAAATATAGGATTATTAATTAATTATTCATGAACCTATCATATACATTATTTATTTATTATTACGTGTTTAAATTTATTTATGGCCTTTTTAATTTGTTAATTTGTTCAATTTCATTGTTCGGGAACATTCATTTATATTGTTTTCCTGAATGGTTCACTTGTATTATTGAAAGGATGTTCTATTAAAACAAGGAAATACATATAGAATATTAATTATATGTTATTGATGATGTATCAAAACATTAAATGACCTTATAAATAATTTTTTTTATTCCATTAGAATAATTTATTAGATAATAATTAAATGATGATTGTTTCGGTTATTTCAGGTAGTTTCTTAACCACTATGAACAAGTTTTTCTTAATTGTTAATTATTATGTACATAAGATAGATCCAAAACATTATATAGGATATAATAAATATGAAATAATCTGATTAAACATTATAATGGGTTCATTACCATATTTGATGGTGGTAATGGAAAATAAAAACACGTCGTTCTTCATGGTGATAAATTAACACCTCATGAACAACATATTCTTTTATAAAATATAAAGTAGAGGAGAAGGTGGTTGGGTTATATTTTATCATATTATTATATGAACATTATATAATATTTATGAACTAGTGTTTCCATTAAATGGATATTAGAATGGGTGGGTAGATATTTACGAATATAACCTGAAATGGAATGGAAATTAAAGGAAAATAGAAGAAGTGGAATTACCTCTTTTATCCTCATTAAGGAACCGTGAATTAGTCTATTTTTGAGACCATAATCTCTAGGAAATTGGATTGAGGATAAGGAATATTTTTAGACAGATTTTATACAAGGCATTAGGCTTTAGAGGTGTGAGTAAATGTGGGTAGGAAGGGTGGTATTTATAGTGGAGAGGATATGGGTTTTCACAATACTATGTTCATTAATTTATTATTTCTCCACAAGACATGTAATAGTGATGATTACATGACCAAATATAGTAATAAATGAATTCATGTTATAATCAATTGGGCTTATATTGGATGTTGGTCATCAATGACTCAATAAATCCATTATTTATCATTTATCGTAAATTGTGGTATTTTACTATTCATAAAAATTCAACTATTTTAGAAAAATCCACAAAAACCATGCTAACCATTTTTTGATGTGTAGAATCAAAAAATGAATAAACTTTATAAAAAATAATTTTATAAATATATTATTTTCATTATTAAATAAAAACAAATTTTACATGTAATATTACAATTTAAAACATTTATTTCTTTATTCCAAGATATAAATAGATCAATATTCTACATGAATATTATTTATGTTCTATAATAGTTAAGGTTAATATTCATTAGTGTAATATATTATTCATAATGGTAACTTTACTATTTATAAGGTTATGCTACTCACCACCAAAATTATGTTAGTCATATAAGACTCCATATTACATACTTATTGTTACTATGTGTATCATATTTTCAAAATTAAAAACACATATGTGACAAAATTATGTTTAAAGGTCACATTTCACTTAGTAGTCCATTATATTGTAATTTCATGTCATTATATTGCATAATCATAAGCTGGAAATTTCAATTTAAAAACATTGGGTCATTGTGTTCTTTCACCCATATAAAATTTCTCCCTCGAAATTTAATTTTACTTTGTAGGCCGTAAATAGGTTATGAAACATTCCTTCATTTCCTCCTCTAGTTACCATGATTTACCTTCATACATATTGTTCCATCACAATAGATTAACAAGGTGAGTAGTATTGTTACATAGAACCTTATCTCTACAATAAAAGATCTTCACTGACATCCTCTCGTAATAATGATCATTATCCAATTTTACAAACTATGATGACATTACATGTGGAGGGTCTGTTATGCACCTCCTTAAAAGGGATACATGAATGACATCATGTACTTTGTCCATGGTAGGTGGAAGTGATTGTTGATAGTCCACAACCCCGACATGATCAAAAATCTCGAAAAGGATTATGTACCTAAGACATAAATTCACATTCTTTATAAACCTCATGAACTTCTTCCATGGAGATATGCATAGAAATTCCATGTCTCTAACATAAATCTCAAGGTCTCATTGACAATTGTCTCCATAACTATTTTATCAACATTGGGCTTCTTTGATATGTTTCTAAATTGTTTTCACATTCTCTACCATTTCATCAACCATATCATGTCCTAGTATCTTACACTCCCCGACATCATCCCAATATGCTGGTGTTCTACACCTTTTCCCAAAAACGGCGTCATATGGTGCCATTTGTATTCTTGAGTGGAAAATGTTATTGTAGGATTTTTTAACTCGTACAATATAATTCCCTCATCCTTATTTTATGTCCATAGTACATGGTCTCAAAATATATTCCTATGTATGAATAGTTTTCTCAGATTGGAAATCAGTTTGAGGGTGATAGGACATACTGAAGTTCTAATCAGTGCTTATAGCATTTTATAGATTTTTCAAGAACATCAATGCGAATCTCGGATCACAATGAGATATACTAAATAGTGCTACTCAATGCATCATTACAATTAGATTGATGTAAATATGTGCATGATGACTCAAGGTGAATTCTTATTGAATTATGATAAAGTGTGCTGTTTTGATAAGATGATCCACAATGACCCATATAGCATTGTTTCCTCTAGATATCCTTGAATGTCGAGTGAAAACATCCATGGTAATAATCTCCCATTTAAATGATTTTATGGTTAGTGGGTGCATCATCCCCATAGACATTCTCCACTCACCCTTCACATACTGATATTATATGTACTTTTATATATATTCAGCAATCCCCCTTTTCATATTGTCCCACCAATTGCTTTCCTTGAGATCATGATATATCATTGTGATATCTGGGTGAATATAGATGTTCGAGCTATGTGCATCATTCAAAATATATTTATTTATCTCTGGATCACATGGTACACATAATCGTTCCACTAATCATACAACTCCTTTCATGTTAATTTTAAAATTATAGGATTTTCCAATTTTGATCGCTTCCACCTTTTTACGAAGCTCCACATTTTTTCATTGAGGATCCATTACATTCCCTATGAGGGATGATTGAGAAATCATTTGAGAAAGGATTGAAGATGTTCCTCCATTGATTTTTTCCATGTCCATCCTCTATAAATCTAATTATATTATATCCTTTTCAATTATCAGCATTGATAAAGATTCCTAATCCTTTCTACATAGAGAATCCACCACCATGTTCACATTACCAGAATTGTAGTGTATGAGAAATCATAATACATGATGAGAATTTTCCATCTTCATTGGTGAATATTATGCTATTTCTATCAAAATATATATTTGAGACTCTTGTGGTTAGTATATATCCCAGACATCTTTACATAGAGAAAATGCCGACAGATTTTCAACACAAATATAATAGTCTCTAACTCCAGATAATGCATGGTATAGTTTCATTCATGGATTTTTAGCTACCTTGAAGCATGGGCTATCAATATATCTTTTTGAATCAGCACAAAGACAAAGCCCTTATTTGGAGCATCACAGTACCCAACAAAGTTTTCCCCACTTGTTGGGAGTCTGAATGTAATCATGATGTACTCATAGTGTCCATACCTCATTCAAATGGCAGTCTTTGGAATATCTTTCATCCTCACCTTTAATTGGTGTTATCCCAAATGAAGTTCATACTTAGAGAAAAAATTGTCCCCTCAAAGATGATTGAATAATTAATCTATCCATTGAATGTCGAAATTTTTATTTATCATGATTTTATAGAGACCACGATTATAAGGCCCCAACCTTAAACATTACTTAATCTTGAGTTATTACAAGATTAGACATTGAGTATATTTTCAGGTTTAGAGTTTTAGAGAATTAGATCATAAAACTTGCGTTACATTCCACATTTAAACAAAGTGGTTACACAAAAGATAGTATTCATTTTTCCCATCAACGGAAACATATTGAAAATAAAACATGGATTATTTCTAGACATTTCTTTGACACTATCAACATATCATGTACCATTCCTTTGACCTGAGAAAAACATTTAAAAAACTTGGGATGAGTATAAAAAGCTCAGTAAGGGATATAAAAATATTGAAAGGGAACATGAGTACATGTATACATAGGAATGAAATCATACTTTACCCATAAAACATAAGCACATTAACATACCTTATAAAATCATGAATAAATCATAGAAATCATAAGACATAAAGGTAACTTGAGGCATTCATAACATTCTTACGTAGGGAGTAACCCTCTTGGTTACGTTTGGAATACCCATCACAGTATATTCCCTAAATCTCTTCAGAGAAACCTTAAATTTTCACTCCTTCACATTACCCAATGCATTGGAGAGCTATATCGGGCTCACCCGCCATTAGTTTATCACGGAACCACCCGTCTTAATAATAATGCCCAAGAACCATAACATAATCGTATCACATAAAACATGCATAAGTGAAACATAACATTTCCACTTTTCAATCACATGATATGAATACAAAAAATCGATATAAAAAAATTATGAAAACCATTTTCAATACCAAAATAAATGAAAAGTAAAACATGGTATTTATTTTTCTTTTTAAAAAGCATGTTATGGCTTGTAGAGGAATCCTAAAATCAAATAATGGTCACGGCGGCAGAGAAGTCTTTGTCGCCGCATACGTACGACAAAAACATTCACTTTTGTAGTTTAGTAAAACGCTCTGTATAAAAAATATTCCTTTCGGATAAACATAAAATTAAAAGGGGTTTATAAACCGTATAAAAGAAGGTTGTGTATAAAACAAAATATGCATCAATGAAAGGAGATTGAGACGAAGTCCCATACAAAGACGGTATCCTTGGATTAAGGATAAATCAATTACATAATTATGTGTGAAAAACCAATACAACAAATATAAGTGGATATTAAGTGTAAAACAATCAGAGGTTATTCACACATATTCATAGAACGACATATTCTAGGAGTACAAGCTTATCCCAAAGAATCAAAATTGGGTTAAGAAGTTACCTTACAAATATTTGACATCCTAATGGCGTCAGTACAAAATTCAGAAAATGAGTTGATGAGAGATAAAAAGGGTATATCATCACATGGACAAAAAATTTAAATCACTAAGGATATAGAAGAACATATCCCAAAATAATGTTATGTGAATTAAAATACATAACAAAATAAGTCTTTTAATAAGAGGCGGGTGAATGGTTCCCTTACTGACATGGGTATCTTTCGAAACATACGCCCCGTAAAAGAAGCACAATACAACATTGATGTAAATACTCAAAAATGAATGTATATTACACAATGAGTAAAATAATGGGATGTACATACAACAATCAAAGGAAATTGTGGAAAATGTAGCATTAATCTCATGGTAATAAAAGTGAGACGAAAAATCTCTTACAAAAACTCGGCAGCCTAACGACGCCACATAAAACATCCAAAATGGATTGATGAGATGAAATGGGGTCTCCCATAATATCATAATAATGTTTACATAAAGTGGAATATAAAAGCACATCCCCCAACATAACAAATAGGAGCATAAAATAAGAGACATAAAGGAGAGTACTTAAAAAGAAAGTGAGAGGTTGGATCTCTTACGAAAATTCAGCAGCATAACGACGCAACTCAAAACTTCCAAAATGGATTGATGAGAGAGAATAGGGTCTCTCATCATATGAACATAAAAATTACATCAAGAGTAATATAAAAGAATATCCCAATAACAAGAAATATTAGTTTTAAAAGGAATGACATAAAAGAGTGTACTTTAAAAGAAAGAGAGGAGTCAGATCCCTTACCTCAAGTCCAACTTGTCTTGTTCATTTATTTATATTCCTGAATAATAAACTTTGGTCAATTTATAATTTCTTAAGGACCTCCTATAAATATTATTATTCAGTTCATATCACATATTTTAATGATATAATAATTGTTTAACAATATGAGTTCATATCAGACGCTTTTGTCGATGTTTGGTAAATTAGTCAAAAAATGAACTTGTTGGAAAATAATTTTTCATGTAGTTATAGGTACATCATATCCAGAATAGTATTGATGTTTTAAATATCATATATATCCAGTATATATTCATTTTATACTATTCCATAGCATTTGGAGATAATAATTAAAAGCTCTGTTCAGGGAGACGGTAGGCCGTACACACGCATGAACGCTACTTTAATTTTTTTTTTCATATTAATGGAACTAAAACAAAATGAGTGATATATATATATATATGTTATAATTACAGAATTATATCGATAATTTAGATGTAATATATTACATATATATCCATTATATATATGTACATATAATAGTACATAACATTTTGAGATAAGAAATGAAATGTACAGTTCATGGAGACGGTAAGCCGTACATACGAATGAACGCTACTTCCATTTCTATTTCATATTTAATGGAATTAAAAAATAATGATACATAATAGTATATTAATTCCAGTATGGTATCATATATAATATCAATAAATATGTATCCTTTATACGTACCACATATGGTATTAACGAATCAAATCACTTTGAGGGGGCGGTAGCCCGCACGTCCTTAAATGAAGATACCGCATTTACCCATAATGGAATCCATAAAGGTATGCCATAAATAAAAAATACAGAAACTTAAGTAAAACATAAAAAAAATTATATATCATATATAAATATAGTTTCATCTTAATGGCCACCTTTGAAGGTGTTAATAGAATGTTGAACAATCATCGTTTCGGGAGGCAGAAATTCGCCATCCACAGAAACAGTATGTTCTTTAACCATTAGATGTAGGTGTGTGTAAGTTTAGCTCGAATCCTTCTTATAACAACATCCTAGTATATTTACGATACTGGAGTTGTTACAAAGGAAATGAATAAAAAGCATTTAGGGGGTTGGAGAAGCAAAATAAAACAAAAGGACACTAGTGAAGACATTACCTTTAAATCGGGTAAATCCGTTTGGTTTGAGCTCAAAGGCTTCCTTGGGAAGACTTATTCCAAAAATGAGGCTTCAAGGAGTTACAAATGGATGTGGAGAGATAAAATTGTCAGGGGTGGACGATCCAAATGCTTTAGACGTGTGGGTAATGAGGTAGAGGTGGGGGCCTTTTATAAGAGGAGATGAGGGGCACTCTTGGAAAGTAAAGAAATGTTACTTTATTTTAGAATGAGATTCGAATTTTAATAGTCTCACATTGATGTGATTCGAGGATAATGTGATAAGGGTTCGAAATCCACCCATATAATAGGTTTTGGACATGTGTAGGTCTTATATTTTACATTATCTTTCCATTTTATTTAAATCGTTAAATAATTAGGTCATCGCTGCATCAGAATGATGTCATAAATAATTTAATTTATTTAATATCTAAAAATTATAAAAAAAAATACTATGATGTATGAAATATTTTTAGATCTCCATTTATTATTTATAGACAAAAATATGACTTGTATAAGCCCATCTAAAAATTGTTTTAGTAAAAAATTTCATGTTTGTGTCATTTTTACTTTAACATTAAATAAAAAGATATTTATGTCATTTTCCAACCAAAGTGGCTCCATGGGGTCCCAAAGTTGACCCATGGATTGTCTTAGTCATCCAATACACATAAAATGAAGGTAGGACATGTGTCTAGGTCATTTAATTTTATTAAAACCTTATTCTTACCCTAAACTACACTAATTACCTCTAATCGCGATTAAAAACTTATTAAGTTACTATTCACCAAAAAATTATTTTAATCCCATTGAACCACATTTTTAGTCTTAATGAGAATAATGTATGTCCAATTTTTGAAATTAAAAACACAAAGATGGCAAAATTTCATTTAAACAGAAAAATCATTTTTTATAAGTTCCACTTAGTGGTTTCACTATTCATCAAAAATTGAAGTTTTTCAAAAAATTACCAAAAGTTCACCCTAAGATATATTTTATATTCCGAATTCAAAAATGATATTTATTTTACATAATTCATAACATATAAGTTGCATTAATTAATTTAATAATTAATTCCTGCTGTCAAAACAAATAGCGTGTTTTTATGAAACAAAATGTATCAAAAGATTGACACTAGTTTAAGTCTGATTTCAATGTGAAATTAATTCCAACGACCACTATTGGACTAAATTGTAAAAATATATTCTAATTTCACTTTAAATCCAATTCAAAAGATAATGTAATCATATAAATAAATTATATTAAAAAGTGGTTTTGAATTAAAATACAACATTTTTCACTATTCATTAAAAAAATGAACTTTTTCCGAAAAATACAAAAAATTTACAAAAATTAAATTTTGATGTCCCATTTCTAAAGAAGAATTTTATTTTGTCTAATATAACACATAATATTTTCAAAAAGTGGATTTAAAAGTGGTTTTCCATCAAAGGGCGGTTAATCGACCTTTTAAATAATATTAGAATCTTTACGCTTAAAATTGGATTCATTCATATTTTTAATCCTCTAACATTTATTACAAAAAGTAAAAATATTTGAAAAACATATATAATCATTTTTTAGTTAGTTCTTTTCATTCCCGCCATTACAACGGCCAGGAGTTAACTACTATTTAAAATAATATTATTTTATTATTAGAGTGCAACATAAGATTCCCAAGAAACTCGTTGTTGCGTGTTGGGTACGCCATAGAGCATAGAGTCCCCTTTAAAGTCATATTAATATTTTATTCACAAATATGAATAAATGTTAAAATTTCATACTCTTTATTTACCTGGGGTGTTACATCCTTCCCCCCTTTTGGGAATTGTGTCCTCACAATTTTAAAATTGGTCTTGGAAACATCCTTGAAAGTCCCACATCGGAACAAGAGTCGGTAAAACAATCACTTTAAAATAAAGGAAGATAAGTACAGAGGTCACCCGAGTTTACCCATACTAGGATTCCATGTAGGA
Source organism: Viscum album (assembly GCA_963277665.1). Classification (NCBI taxonomy): domain Eukaryota; kingdom Viridiplantae; phylum Streptophyta; class Magnoliopsida; order Santalales; family Viscaceae; genus Viscum; species Viscum album. The sequence goes on from OY728157.1 coordinate 1,005,704,149, forward strand.
CAACATGGACATGGAAGAGAAAACATAGGGTTATGTTCTGATGGAGAGCGATAGAAAACATGTTTAGGGGAAATTTAACCATAAGAAAATCACAAGCATTTGATGGATTAAACGGTATTCGGTTCCCCATTAGGAAAAGCTAATAGAAAACATTTTTGTTTTACGTTACTTTTTATTGAGGAATTTATTCATAAGGAAACATAATCACTTATCATGTTGACTTTCATCTTTTATTAGATTCCTTACACAAACTCATATTTCCTCCAAAAGATGAGTATTTAGGAAGACTTGTTCACATTAAGAGTACTATAAGAAACTTCTAGAGAATCACCTAATCCACAAAAGATAAATATACTTCCCATGTCTTTAGACTTTAACCAAAACCAAAACAAAAAAGGTTAGTACAAGATCAGATAATCCAGAAAAGTATAACCCTTTATAAAAAGAAAATCTATTCTTAATCTCCAAAATTTGTCCAACAAAACCCAAAGTTCAACGAGGACCATTCGATAGAAAATTTGTCCATAAAATTCTTCAACGTAAATCAAACTAAGATTGAAACCCAAAAATTTTAATGATTTAGTCACATAGTCTTCCAAGGTACAAATTAACTTTTACCTCCAAATAACATCAGTTTCTCTTAAATTCTAATATTGAAAAGTAATTAACCTAATCACATATCCTCAATGATAGGTTAATCACTTCCATAGATAACAAAAAATATACTTACTCTTGATTCCTGAAATCATCTAACTAAAAAGAAATAGTCAAACTAACTAGGGAATTCACGTAGTCCAGTGGTAGGCGATAAATACCAGTCACACTTTGGTTGTGGGTTCGATTCCCGCAGCTTTGTCCGACGTGATGGGTTGTCACACGGTCTGCGTGTTGTCCTTTTTACAAAACTATATTATTCTTAAAACATTCCCCAAAACGAGATAAAATCTTCAAAAATAATCATAACATATTTTAACCTCAAATTTATCTCATGCCTTTAATTTTCCATCATAACATATAATAACCCATAATTACCTCAAAAGTAAGGATCATATAAACCCTAATGGTTACCTTTATAATTATTACCTGAACTTCTACATCGATTGATCATCTTGTACATGATGCATTATAAATCATACCAAGCTTCAACTGGTTGATCATGACTCCTTGATAGTTGGTTTAGAACAACCACGAGTTTCCTCATTGAATCCCCCATTTTATCTAGTATCTTAATCAGTGAACCACCATAGTTTCCTTCAAACCTGTTGTCTCTTTGGTGCCTGATAGATCCATCCATTCAGTAAAAACCGAAATGTTAGTGTGAAAATATCAACAAAACCATCATGTACTAATGAGGAAGGTAAACACTAAGATATACTTACTCATTCACTATATCTAAAACTAGGACTCTTTCTGAAATCCTAACCATTATGGTACTGTCACTTGTGCTTAAAGAATACCCTAACCTCTAAAGTTATCTAAACCGACCTTTGATACCAACTATAAGGCCCCATCCTTAAACCTTAATTAATCTTGAGTTATTACATGATTACAGATTGAGGATCTTTTCAGGTTTAGAGTTTTAGAGAATTAGATCATAAAACTTGCATTACATTCCACATTTAAACAATGTTGTTACATAAAACATAGTATTCATTTTTCCCATCAACGGAAACATATTTAAAATAAAACATGGATTCTTTCTTGAAACTTTTTTGACACTATCAACATATCATTTACTCTTCCCTTGACCTGTGAAAAACATTTCAAAAACATGGGATGAGCATAAAAAGCTCAGTAAGGGATATAAAAATATGGAAAGGGAACATTTGTACATGTATACATAAGAATGAAATCATACTTTACCAATAAAATATAATCACTTTAACATACCTCATAAAATAATGAATAAATCATAGACATTATATGACATAAAGGTAACTTGGGGCATTCATAACATTCTTACGCAGCGAGTAACCCTCTTGGTTACATTTGGAATACCCATCACAGTATATTCCCTAAATCTCTTCGGAGAAACCTTATCGTTTCACTCCTTCGCGTTACCCAATGCATTGGAGAGCTATATTGGGCTCACCCACCCTTAGTTTATCATAGAACCACCTGTCATCATAATAATTCCCAAGAACCATAACATAATCGTATCACATAAAACATGCATAAAAGAAAACATAAAATTTCAACTTTTCAATCACTAGATATTAATACAACACATTGATATAAAAACATTATGAAAACAAATTTCAATATGAAAATATAATAAAATTAAAACATGGTATTTATTTTTCTTTTTAAAAAGAAAGGTATGGCTTGTAGAGGAAGCTGAAACTCAAATAATGGTCACGGCGGTGGAGAAGTCGTTGTCGCCGCATACGTACGACAAAAACATTCCATTTCGTCGTTTAGTAAAACACTTTGTATAAAATAGATTCCTTTAGGACAAACATAAAAGTCAAAGGGGTTTATACACCGTATTAAAGATGGTTTTGTATAAAACAAAATATACCTCAATGAAAGGAGATTGAGACGAAGTCCCACAAAAAGACGGTATCCTTGGTTTAAGGATAAATCAATTACATAATTATGTTTGACAAACTAATACACCAAATATAAGTGGATATTAAGTATAAAACAATCGGAGTTTATTCATACATATTCATAGAACGACATATTCAAGGAGTACAAGCTTATCCAAAAGAATCAAAATTGTGGTAAAAAGTTCCCTTGCAAAAATTTGACAGCCTAACGGCGTCACTACAAAATTCAGAAAATGAGTTGATGAAAGATAAAAAGGGTATCTCATGACATGGAAATATAATTTAAATCACTAAGGATATAGAAGAACATATCCCAACATAATGTTATGTGAATTAAAATACATAACAAAATAAATCTTTTAAAAAAGAGGAGGGTGAAAGGTTCCCTTACCGACATGGGTATCTTTCGAAACATACGCCCCGTGAAAGAAGGACAATATAAAATTGATGTAAATACTCATAAATGATAGTATATTACACAATGAGTAAAATAATGGGCAGTACATACACCACTCAAAGGAAATTGTGGAAAATGTAGCATAAATCTCACGGTAATAAATGTGAGATGAAAAATCTCTTACAAAAACTCGACAGCCTAACGGCGCCACTTAAAACTTCAAAAATGGATTGATGAGAGAAAATAGGGTCTCTAATCATTTCAACATAATGTTTACAGAAAGAGTAATATAAAAGAACATCCCCCAACATAACAAATATGAGCTTAAAAGAATATACATAAAGGAGAGTACTTAAAAAGCAAGAGAGATGTTAGATCTCTTACAAAAATTCGGCAGCCTAACGACGCCACTCAAAACTTCCAAAATGGATTGATGAGAGAGAATAGGGTTTCTCATCATATGAACACAAAACTTACAGTAAGAGTAATATAAAAGAATATCCCAATAACAAGAAAGATGAGCTTTAAAAGGAATGACATAAAATAGTGTACTTTAAAAGAAAGAGAGGAGTCAGATCCCTTACCTCAAGTCCAACTTGTCTTGTTTGTTTCTTTATATTCCTGAATAATAAACTTTGGTCAATAAATAATTTCTTAAGGACCTCATATAAATATTATTATTCAGTTCATATCACATATTTTAATGTTATAATAATTGTTTAATAATATGAGTTCATATCAGACGTTTTTGTCGAGGTTTGGTAAATGAGTCAAAAATTAAACTTGTTGGAAAATAATTTTCCATGTAGTTATATTTACATCATATCCAGAATATTATTGATGTTTTAAATATCATATATATCTAGTATATATTCATTTTATACTATTCCATAGCTTTTGGAGATAATAATTAAAAGCACCGTTCATGGAGACGGTAGGCAGTACGTACGCATGAACGCTACTTTCATTTTTTTGTCATATTAATGGAATTAAAAAAAATGAGATATATATATATATGTTATAATTCCAGAATGATATCCATAATTTAGATGTAATATATTACATATATATCCATTATATATATGTACTTATAATAGTACATAACATTTTGAGATAAGAAATGAAATGTACCATTCATGCAGACAGTAAGCCGTACGTACCCATGAATGCTACTTCTATTTCATATTTAATGGAATTAAAACATAATGATACATAATAGTATTTTAATTACAGTATGGTATCATATATAATATCATTAAATATATATCCTTTATATGTACAACATATGGTATTAACGAATTAAATCACTTTGAGGGGGCGGTAGTCCGCACTTCCTTAAATGAAGATATCGCGTTTACCCATAATGGAATCCATAAAGGTATTCCATAAATGTAAAATACAGAAGATTAAGTAAAACATAAAAATATTATATATCATATATAAATATAGTGTCATCTTAATTTCCACCTTTGAATGTGTTAAACGAATTTTGAACAATCATCGTTTCAGGAGGCAGAAATTCACCACCCACAGAAACAGTATGTTCTTTAACCATTAGATGTAGGTGTGTGTAAGTTTAGCTCGAATACTTCTTATGAAAACATTCTAGTATATTTAAGATTCTGGATTTGTTACAAAGGAAATGAATAAAATGAGGTTAGGTGGTTGGACAAGCAAAATAAAACAAAAGGACACAAGTGACGACATTACCTTAAAATCAGGTAACTCCCTTTGGTTTGAGCTCAAAGGCTTCCTTGGGAAGAATTCTGCCCAATGTGAGGCTTCAAGGAGTTAGAGAGGGATTTGGAAAGTCAAAATGGGCAGGGATTGGCCGATCCAAAGGCTTTTTAAGTGTGGGTATGGAGGTAGAGGTGTGGGCCTTTTATAAGAGGAGAGGAGGGGCACTCTTGAAAGTAAAGAAATGTTACTTTATTTTAGAATGAGTTTCCAATTTTAATTGTCCCACATTGATGTGTTTCGAGTATAAGGTGATAAGTGTTCGAAATACACCCATACAATAGGTTTTTGACATGTTTAGGTCTTATAATTTACATTATCATTCCATTTTATTTATAACGTTAAATAATGAGGTCATCACTGCATCATCATGGTGTCATAAATAATTTAATTTATTTAATGTCCAAAAATTATTAAAAAAATACTATGATGTAGGAAATATTTTTAGATTTACATTTATTATTTATATTCAAAAATATGACTTGTATAACCCCATGTAAAAATTGTTTTAGTAAAACATCTCATGTTTGTGTCATTTTTACTTTAACATTAAATAAAAAGATATTTATATCATTTTCCAACCAAAGTGGCTCCATGGGGTCTCCAAGTTGACCCATGGATTTTATTGGTCGTCCATGACACATCCAATGATGTTAGGACATGTGTCTAGGACATTTCATTTTATTAAAACATTATTCTTACCTTAAACTACACTAATTACCTCTAATCGCGATTAAAAACTTAATAAGTTACTATTCACCAAAAAATTATTTTAATCCCATTGAACCACATTTAACTTCTTAATGACAACCATGTATGTCGTATATTTGAAATTCAAAACACAATTATTGAAAATTTTCATTTAAACGGAAAATTATGTTTTTATAAGTTCCACTTAGTGGTTTTCCTATTCATAAAAAATTGACGTTTTTCAGAAAATTACCAAATGTTCACCCTAAGAAATATTTGATATTCTGAATTCCAAAATGATGTCTATTTTACAAATTTCAAAACATATAAGTTGCATTAATTAATTTAACAATTAATTCCCGTTGTCAAAACAAATAGCGTGTTTTTATGAAACAAAATGTATCAAAAGATTGACATTAATTTGAGTCTGATTTCAAAGTGAAATTAATTCCAACGACCACTATTGGATTAAATGTTAAAAACATATTCTAATTTTACTTTAAAACCAATTCAAAAGATAATATAATCATATAAAGAAATTACATTAAAAATTGGTTTTGAATTAAAATACAACATTTTTTACTATTCATTAAAAAAATGAACTTTTTCGGAAAAATACCAAAAATTTACACAAAGTAAATTTTGATGTCCCGATTCTAAAGAAAAATTTTATTTTTTAAAATATAACACATAAAATTGTCACAAAGTGGATTTAAAAGAGGTTCGCCATAAAAGGGCGGTTAATCAACCTTTTAAAGAATATTATAATGCTTACGCTTAAAATTTGATTCATTCACATTTTTAATCCTCTAAAATTTATTGCAAAAAGTAAAAATATTTCACAAACATATATAATCATTTTGTAGTTAGTTCTGTTCATTCCCTCCATTACAACGTCCAAGCGTTAACTACTATTTAAAATAATATTATTTTATTATTAGAGTGCAACTTAAGATTCCCAAGAAACTCGTTGTTGTGTGTTGGGTACGCCATCGAGCATAGCATCCCCATTAAATTCATATTAATATTTTATTCACAAATATGGATAAATGTGAAAATTTCATACTCTTTATTTACCTAGGGTGTTACAACGATAATCAATTCATTGGTGGATTGGTCTATACATCTTCTTAATGAAGAGGAACATTGCACCTCATTGTGAAACACTCTAGTATATAAAACCCTTCGTTATATTATCTTATAATTAATTAATTAGCTATAATAGCTCTACGATGACCATTCTATATGGTGTATTTTGTATAGGTGGAGATCCTAGAATATTTCCAATTTAGCACTCGACCTCTCAGTATGGAGGAATAATAGACAACTCTTTATAGAATACATTAGTTCAATCCCACATAATGGTAATGTTTTCATACATTATTCTCTTCTTTGTCCCAATAATTTGAGCTCTACATTCATGCTTATAGAGAATTAATATCTACTCATGAGACAATGAATAGAAATGAGATTTAACTTCCTCCTTAAACATGGAATGAAATGGAGGATGCTTCTATATTTGAGTGTGATATACATTTCCCGATATTTGATGTTGTCTATGTATTTAGATATCAAATAGATGCACAATATAGCATCAGACTTCACTAAAAGATGTTTGATGAGATTTTTTGGCAGGTTCAGTCCAAAAATAATACCCCGGGAGGATTTATAATCCATGGATGAAATAATTTCCCCATTGGATGTTTTCACATATATCTTATCCTTCGAAATTTTAGGTGGTGTTTGAATAACTTAACTCAACATTAAAATATTAATGAATTAGTAGAACTATAATAAAATAGTACATTAATAATTAATGGAAAAAATTATTAGCATTCTTGTCAACATATCATTGTTAGGTTCCACCTCAATAGTAGTGATAGAATAAGCCCTTCCATACTACCTTGGAGGTTATTGTTGATTTCTTCTTCCAACCCTTGGCATAAAGAAAATGTTGGAATAATTCCCATACTCCTTTAATTTGGAAAACTACACTAATGGACGCGAGTTGATGAAAATGGTCCTATTTTCAACCACATTAGCATGATTTTTATTATCCCATTGGCAGTTCTGTTCCAGATGTCCCATCATTCAAAAGTTGATACAATTTATGTTTCCATTTAAACAATTCCTCGGAAGCTTCTTCACAAATATTTTACAATGGGAATATTTGGGCTTCTTTCTATAAGGGTATTTGTTTTTTAACCACCCATGTTGTTATCCGTTTTTTCAGTTCTTGTCACCGGGCCTACGGGGGAACTAAGAGTCTTCAATCACCAATTTTACCATGAAATCACAATGTACAATGTTCTCATAATATTTGATATCCCCGATCATAAAAACCTTCTATAGGCTTATATATATCCATCAAAATAAATGATCCACCTTTCATTCTGTGTTCTTGACAAAGCTAGAGGTGTACCTTTCAATCCTTATTTTGTTTTCTTTGGATACCCTGATGGACTCATCTTCCTTCTTCATGTGGTCGTGTAACTCTATTTCAATCATGAGATGCAGGGTTTGAGGAAAATAATTATTGAAAAACATACTTTTGAATTCCTCATAATTCATGGAATCAATATCCACTTGGCACTTTGTATTCTTGATCAGTGTACACCATTTATCAAGGCTATTTTTTCTGCTATGCACTAGAGGATAGATAATAAATTTTCAAAGGAGTTAATATACTGTTTCTCAAGAAGGGGAGCAGATGATCTGCTAATCATGGGAGGCCTTTTCCTCCTGATGTATTATACGGAAGATGACTCTTTCCATGGAGGAGGTGGGTGTTCTACAAGATTCATGTTATTATTAATAACTTGTTCCATCAGATCATGTACAATCATGATGTTTTTAGCACCTCTTCCAGTCATATAATGCATATAATTAGTGAAATATCATATTTCTTATTACATTGGTTGTTGGAACGTTTTATTCTATTTCCCTCCATTGAATAAGAAAAAGAACGTACAATTATAGTTATTTAATACATAGTTATTGAACATAAAAAGAAATATTTTTATCATTAAAGAATAAACATTTAGGGGAGAATTATATACTATATTTTTATTCCGTAGGATTAAATCTAGGTTATCCACAATAAATATCATAACATATATTCTTATGGAATTTATTAGTTCTTTTAAAAATGGAATTCTTTAAACTCATGAATTTATAGAAGCATATACCAAAGGAATGTCAAAACAATAGTGAAACAAGTCCTTTTGTCATATACCAAGATACCCCAGGTCAAGCCTGAAACACCTTGTCAGATTTTCCCTCTGAGGGAAATATGTGCCAGAGCTACATCAAACTATTTTTATATATAAAGGTACATGTTTTCTTGATTAACCACTTACTCTATACATACCAATATTTAGGGATATTTTATTATACATTATCTCATTCTAATGGTTCTTATGAAAGTGAGCTATTCCTAATTCCCAAAAATAACTAGACTATCATTGATACCAAATATAGAGACTCAATAATTATTTATAAAAAATTACATGATATAATTCATAATTAACCATCAGAGTACTACCTAGGGATAGTAATGTCCAGTTTTCATGGAATTTTAGGTACAAAATCAAACATTATAATAACAACTTTTTATTTAAAATCGATAGTGAGATCCAATCTTCCACTATCCTCATATACATGGATAGTATATCTTGGGGAAAACATGAACAAAGGAATGATCTAATATCTCAGTATGGAATAATCATAAGATCAAAACATTAGTACATGGGACATAAGGCATTACATGAAGAGATAAAAAATCATGTACCAAATGGAATAATAAAATATAACCATAGGATAATTTAAACATGGAATCATAGAAATTTTGATGAAACATAAAAAATTAATTTTGTATTATTCAAAGAAAACCACCAAGACCATTTCACATAGTATCAGAAGCCAAAGACAATCACCAAGACTTTTTCACAAAGTAGCACAAGGCAAGGCTAAACTCCCAAACCGTCGCACAAAATGTCTCATTAGAATCAACTAAAAGGAATGAATTGGAGATATTTATGGGAGCAAAAATATTACATTTGATGAATACTTTTTCATTATAAATAATAAAACATAATCAATATTGAATAAAAATAAGTGTTACCCAAGGAAGAAATTGGGTAACAAAACCGTGACATAAAGCATAACCAATGGCGTATCATAGAAGTGTCCATGAAAGAAATGAATTTGAACATACATGATAATTAATAACGTAAAATAGTCATATATCATGTTATGTGATGTTAAATAGAAGATAAAACCTGTATGGAATGTATTTGATAAATTTTAGAATTAAAACATATTTTTACGGGTTTAAAGAAAAAACTATTAATCTTTATAAAATAGAAAAGGTAAAAAAATTTATATAAAAGTATAAGTTAAACAAAAATAAAGTATTAATAATAAAAAAACATATTTTATAAATATTATGGTGGATTAAAATAGAGGATTGAGTGCACCTGAAATTTGGTAAATTTTTGAAATATTCCTTAAAAAGAGATTGATTATTGGGTTGTATCGAGGAGGGAATCACCTAACAGCGTGTATATTCTCAAAATAGAATGAGGGAGGAAACATTAGTTTGGACCAAATAAAAAGTGTGTAGAATTTGTATATAAAATAGAAAACTCAACTTCATTTGGGTAAAAAGAACGATTGGGAAACCTGAAAGAATAATGTCAGTTTGGGAAGATTTCCATACAGATTATCGGCATGGTATCATGTGTACAAAAGAGGGCTTCATGAGAGGGAACAAGGTATCTAATAACATATATATCTTGTAGTTAGTATTAGGGAGGTTCAAAATCAATCCCCATAATTATGTATTACATATAATATGGAATATCATGGAGGAAATTCTTGAATACAAGTGAAAAGTAGGGGATCCACTACCTTAAGTCCATTAGAGTTCTCAAATTGTTATTAATGACATGAATAAACAAATTTGGATAATTAATTAATAATTACATTACCACTTATATATGGTTTCATGAACAGATATTAAGGTACTAATGGAAAATGAAAACTTGTCATTCTTGAAGGTGATAAATTAATACCATAGGAAAAACATTTTCCTTCATAAAATAAAATGAATAGAACAAGGGGTGGGATGATATATTCTCTGATTAGTTCAATAAAATTTTCGTATATATAAGATACTGGAGTTACCGTACCATGTGTATGAGAATAGGTGGGTGATATTAATTAAAAGTACATGAAGTAGAAAGCAAACTAAAATAATAGAGAGAGGGAAATTACCTATTGAATCCTCTTTAAGGCAACATGCATAGATCTTTTTATGAGACCAAATTCTCTATTTAATGGTATAGGTGATAGGTATTATTTTTGAGTAATGTATAAAAATGTATATAATATTGATATGTGTGGGTAAATGAGGGTATTAGGGTTTGTATTTATATTTGAGGGAGAGGGGTTTTAACAGTACTGTATTCATTAATTTATTATTTCTCCCCCAGAAAGGTAAGGGTGATGATCCCATTACCATAAATAGTAACAAATGAATATTAGTTCAAATAAATTGTGATTAAATCATAATCTCATCATAAATGAGTCAATAAATCCATTATTTATCATTTATTAGAAATTGTCATATTTTAATATTCATTAAAATTGAAGTCTTTTAGAAAAATCTCAAAAAATAATCTGAACCATTTTTTGACATGTAGAATACAATAATAAAATATATTTTTAAAAAATAATTTTTAAAACATGATTAAAATTATTTTTAATTGAAAATTAAATTTACTCAAAAAATAACAATTTTAAAACATTTATATTCTTATTCCAAGATATAGGTTTATTATAATCCCACAGAAATCATATTTATATACAATCATAGGTCAATTTACTATTAATTAGGTTATGTAACTATTAATAAGGGAAAAATTCTTATTCATAATGGTATGCTACTAATCACCAAATATTATGTTGGTCATATCAGACGCCAAATAACATACTGATCACAACCGTGTATGTCAGATTTTAGATAATTTAAATCATAGAAGTGACAAACATATGTTTAATGGTCACATAGAACATATTATTTGATTATGTTGTGATTTCATGCTATTATATGGAATAATCATAAGATATAAATTTCTATTAGAAAACATTGGGTTGTTACACCCCCACAAAACTCATGCGACACGACCCCTCTTCCCTCCCCTCAAAGAGATACACCCTTTACTCACCCTCCTATCCTCACACTATTTTTAAAATGGATTTATTCATATTCTGTGGTTGATGGATCTAGGAAATACCCCAAATTTCCTATGATTCTTCTTTTTAGCAGTTTTCCTCTCTAACATTGTCCAGTTCTATTTGGATGATCCGTAGGAAAATTTTTAATACATGTTATAGGTTTTCATCCATTATTAAAGAGTATAGTGTGTCACCTATGGATTCTCCATACATGTTTCGACATTTTTTTAGATGGAAATTTGTCTTAGATCGTTTCATTCAATCAATCACTAAATTCAGGTAGGTGTTTATCTAATTATATTTATTGCTCAATTTCTAATTGGGGATTTTTTATTTTTCTAATTTTATAGTATTATTTCTTTAGTTCATTTTTCCATTAATTCTTGGTTTACATTCACCAATTTCAAAGGAGATATAAATCATATGCATTTCTAGGAATATATATATATGTGTGTGTGTGTGGGTATGATTCCATGTTACATTTATATTCACACATGGGGGCATGATTATATATATTTGGGATGGGTGTGATTATGTATATATATAAAGAATTAATTCTGGATTATGTGTAATGTGGTATATTCATATATATATACATATAGGTAAGGATCCCCTTTTACATATTCATATCCATGATAATGTGTAAATAGGGGATATGGATCCTTATGGATACGTGAAGGTGCTTATTATTTGAGGCCGGAAAGAGAAGCTTCAAGAGGTCGCTAATGAAAATGTATACTTTCAAATTGTTCAACATGGTCTTCTCATTTTTATGGTTTGATAACTTATCTATTAGCTTTTTTATATCTTTTCAATATTCATCCTATTATGATCCATATATCATTGTCAAGTTGTTAAATTTTTATGTGTTCCCCACCATTCTTTTATGTCTTTATTTTTTTTCTTTTCGTTGTGTCATGTACACTATACCACACACATTGTGATGAAATTGAACTATTTATATTGAATTAAATGATTTTTTGAAAAACAATGACTTGTTATATAATAGAACCCCTCGATAAGGTGCACTGTATTCAATTGGAAATAGGTTCATACTTGTGTTCATGGTAGCCACCATTTTATTTTATTATTGGGATTGAATGATAAAATTTGATATTTATATTCTTTGGTGATGTAATTTAAATGTAATGATATGCATTGAGAAATGTTATTGGTTTTTACAATCACCTTTAATAGGTAGTGAGTGAACATGGATCTCGATTTAGGGATTATATGGATGGAATCTCCATGTTTGGATGGAAAAAACGTGATACACTAGGAGAAATACATGGTGTTTCATGGTATGGGCTCTACATAAGGATTTACTTTTACTTGGGACTGAAATAGGTTCCCTAGGGGAGTAACCAAGGACGGTCCCATTTGGTAATATGGTTTTTCCATGCCTTAGGTGACACATGGTCCCCAATGTGACATACTTGTAACATGATCATAATCACTATAAATTTACTGATACAAGGAACTTTATATAGGTTTCCATGGATTGACTCGAGAGTATTAGTTATATTGGATGTTGATTTAGAGACACGTGGAATTCTATTAGATCAACATGAATGGGATCAAGACTCCCCCAATATATTTGATGTGATGTTTGATTACCTTATGCATTGAAATTTCTAATTGTCTTTGTATACATAATTATTGAGACATGCTTTGTGATGTGACTTTCATGGTATTGCTTGCTATTTATGGATCTACAGAGATCATGGGTCTCAAATTAAGGATTTCATAGATGGACTCATAAAACAAGGTTGGATTCACTCGATGCACTCGAAGCAATGCATTTTATTTCAATGTATGGGATCTCTGGGATGACATGTATTCTCATGGGTGAGGTATTTTACCTTAGAGATCAATTGAGGATGGACCCATTTGGAAGGATGGATATTACCTGAATTATGTGATACTTGGTCTCCTATGTGTGATACATTGCATGGACACAGAGTCACCATCCTCATGTGATACATGGGAATCTAAATGGGCCTCAATATATGGACTTGTTGGTTTTCTGATATATTATATATTCTTAAATAAACCCTTGGGATTCTATTTAGATCTCATTGAATGGGATCAAGACTCCCCAACTAGAAATGAAGGATTTTTGGAATGCATTACTTATATATTTTTCATTACCATTTTATTTAATGTTATTAAGAGTGACTATATGTTGACGTAGCAGTGTGACCTCCACAATAAATCCTAGGCGTTTGGTATTCTTATTTTCATTGGAATTTTTTTAATTTTTTTAGTTTGTATATTATTATTTTCATAGGTATAATATTTTACATAATTGTCTGTGGCTGGTGTATGTGTTATGGGATGGGAGTCCTTTTAATAACCTAAAAAAAGATTCTATTATTAAATTTTTTATTAATCAATATATACACTATATAGAACACAACCATTTATTTATTTATTGCATGAAATGCATTTTCCAAGACAGAGTGGGTACTTGCATAATGATATTTATATCTCATAGACAACTACGGAACAGTTTAGAAACCAAGTAGACATTATGGTTAATGTTACAGATAAGGTAAAGTGTGTATCTTATAATGCATGATTGACTTATTTCATTACAATGGAGTTTACAGGCTGCAGTCTGGGAAAGTGAATGATATTCTAAAGGAGTCAGTATTTTGGATATTATTTTTTTATTAAAATTTATTACTATTTTTAATTCTTATTAGATGTACATGTAACATTATATATCATACAAGTATCATTATATAGTTTTATTTGGATTCTTTAAATCAGTTATTATATTATTCTTATTCTCTTTTCATTTATTGTAATTATAGATTCCATGACTTTTGTTTAATATTATCCCAAATTTGCGATAGTATAATCTAAACGGTATAGAATCATAATCGATAAATTAATATTCCCTTGTTTCTAGTCAGTTTCCACTTGAATATGTGGTGGCACACTTGAGGTCATGTGGTGACTCGTCTAACAATCAGTTTATTGGTTAGTCGGGGTAGGATGTTACGAAACAGTTTCAGAGCATTATTTTTCTATTATATTCTTAATTTTTAATGGTAGATCATAGACTAGTAATGTTTCAGTTCTTGTTGAAATACCCATTTTTGGGATTTGTCACCCCACCCACAAGGAAAAGATAGTGTGTCCAGTGATTATATTGAAGTTCATCAAGCATTCTATTATTGTTGATAATTATTTGACCTTTATTCAAGGGTGTAGTTTACAATGCTGATTGATTGATGAAATTTATAATAACTACCCTTGGAATGTTATGGGTTGGGAGTAGAATTACATGCATCATGATAGGGACCAAGGAACCTACATGGAATGAATAGTCAAAGTGATGTAGATTACATTATTATGTTATTTGATTTTATTTATGCACTTAGTGTGTTATCTTCTGATATATTGTTTTCTATTCAAGGTTCTTCTAGTGAAACAAATATATTTAATATAAATAGGAATATTATTAAATACCCATGTAATATTTTTAACATGGTATCTTTCTTACCATGACTAGGTTACTTATTAGTGATGATGTTTTAAATTTACGAATACCACTGCTTTTTTAGCATTTATTATTGAATACGGGTTGTGATTAAATTGGATCCAACTAATATTCCTAAGGTGTTTGGGTTTTTTATCTGTGGAAGGTGATAAACTATACATGTGATCATTTTGTTAATATTTTTAATTCACTTAATGACTTTTTTATAAATATAAAATTTGTTAAAATGTTCTTTTTATCATAATAATAAGGATTGGGTTATTTGGGAGCATCCTTTAACATGTAATGTTTTTGGACACAATGTAAATTTAATAATAGTAATCCAATAAAAAATAAAAAATATTATCATTCTATGTATAAATTATTATAAATTTAAATTTTGTTCGATTTTCACCTTAATGGAAATGGGTTCTTGGTTGAGGAATGTACCCATTTTTCAATGGCTTAATGACCAATGTTGTTCAAATTATTAAATTCTCAACTGGACACAGTTATTTTAGTTGGGACATGATTCATATGCTTTTTACATGACTTGGCTGATGTTTCTCATCCATACTTCTTTGTTTATGTGAAATAAACAAATGAAGGTTGTGTTTAAAAATAAATGATAATATATTTGTTGGGTTGTTTTTAGTTTAACTAATAATGGACAACAACACCATAGTAGGCTTACACTTTTTCTATATTCATAGCTCTAAGTTGCATGTAGGTAACTATGCTATATGTATTTGGGTAATTATGGAGTCTACTTTTTGGTGGATTATTTCAGGAAAATACTCCCATTAATTAAAAAGATAACTTTTTAATATTCTTGTTCTGACTTGGTGTGAATGCTTTATAAATAAACGAGTTATTTTTAAAGTGGGTTTATGTAATAAAATGGCATGATTGCAATGGGATTTAATTTAATATTAATAAATAAAATATTATTTTAAAATAACCTTAATATTTTTCCCTAATACTTGTAATGATTTCTATTTAAAGATAAACATTATAACGTTTAATAAATCCTTTAGATTTGTCTTGATGCCTTTAAATGAAACCATAATAGGGATTTAGGCTTTATCCCCCAAGTAAGTGTAGTCGAGATATAGTTTTTGAATTTAAATGGATCATGATCATTTCTATAGTATTTATCATTCCTTAGTTGAACCGAAAATATATGAAATTATTTGTAGTTACTATTCAAAGGTAAAAACATGTTTTATGTCATATTTTTCTACTTTTCTTAAGGGATTGCCTCACACTCAGATCTTTTGAACAATTTATTGATTCTTGTGATATATTTATCTTATGTGGTAATTTTTATATCTATAGACCCATAAATGACTCAATTGTTAAAAATGATTCCCTTTTTATAAAGAGTGGTTTCGTGTTTGTAATCCATTCCAATGGTATAAGTATTATGAAATGATCTGTTAGAGTGGTTTAGATATGCCAGGGTCATAATAAACCACTTTGTCGGTCAAGATGCCATTTTTTCATTTCAGTGTTGAAAAATTGGTACATCAATAGTCAGATTAGTAGTCATATTGGGTAATATGATGGTGAGTTAAATATTTTTGGAATTTCATCTCATACCTAATTGCATATGGTCGTTTTCACCTAGGAACAATTTATGAGATGTGTAGTTATGCTTTTTTACCCTTGGGATATAATTCATCGATATACATGGTAACCATATTCTTGATATATGGTACATAAAAATGTTGTGTTCAGTGTTTATCAATCAATTTATAGTGTTTATTCATTGGATTTCATTCATCTCATGAGTAGTGTAAAATGAGAATTATTATCAGTATTTATTCATCGCAATGTCTGCGATGGTGTTTTAAATAGATTTAGTTGTTTGACTAGTTGATCATTTTTTGGCCTTTATGCCTTATTACATGACATGTAGGAACATGAATCAAAGAGGAATCACGTTCCAAACATTGAGTGAATAAAATCGAGTTATCTTGTGTGGCAGGATACCTTTATCTTTAGATTTAAATTCCTTTTTAAGAATAATGGAAATCTCTATGATCATGGTCAGTGCTTAATGGAGTATGTTTCATGGATTTATATCCCTATCTCTATTAATTATTTTGTTGAAGACACTCCACAAAGGGGGATCATAAGATTGACATTTGTTAAAAGTTTTATTCAAGTAAGTTAAACCTAGTAGATCTTTTTTAAAATGGTTTGACCCGCACTAAAATTCAATGTGGATATAAAATCATTCATTCAACTCATGCAATTCTAGATATCCTGATATTTATTTTCATGGCCCCGTACAGAACCTATAAATACTCCCTTAGACTGTAGAGGGCCATAATTTTTTTTCTTGGTGTTCTGTGGGATTCATTGGGGGTTTGTGTTATTGTGGTTAGGTTATTGGTGTATATGAAGGTGTATTATATCTTTTATAATATATTCAAGCTGTAACAGTTCGAAAATAATTCATTTTATTTTTTATTTGTTGATTTAAAATATATGGATAACTCCACCATCTTTATAGAAAAATTGTCTCAGATCTTATAGGGATGTCATTTAAAACATCTTACTTCACACTCAGCTTTAAGGAGTCTAGATCCCATATCTGGGTATCATATGAGTACACTGGGAGACAATTTTCGTTATGCAATGATAAATTCAAAAAATATATTGGGATTTTTGGGTGGCTTATTGGGGGTATGATCATGAAGTGAAGGGTTTTAATGAGGTTTGTATAATCCTGAGTGATACATGGTTGTCCCATATATGAATTACTTGGATAGACTCTTGGAAACCATCAATATAATCCCGATTCTTCATGATAATTCTTCTAATGACGCTCAACTTTTTTTCTTCTTTTATTCGAAATATGGTTGGGGAAAATTATTTTATGCTAATTTCCTCATTAAGGTGCGTTTTGTTTAAGCGTTCATTGTCTATTTCACAGAATGATTGTGGATCCATTTCAGTTTGGTTGATCAAGATTCAACTATTTCTTTTTTGTGTTGTCTATGATATGAGAATAGATGTAATTATGTTAATCCCATTATAGAAACCACAACTAGATAATCATTATAATTCATGAGGCATACTATATAATAAATTGTACTAATGTAGGTGTAATGGTTTGGAAATGGCCCCCCTTTATAATCACTAGTCCAATAATGGTGAGAAACAATGGTTTGATTCATTAATAGGATATTATGTGATCATTTCCCTAGTTGATAGGGATCTCATAATCTCTATTTATGTGTTTAAATAAAAAATCATGCATTGGATTATGTTTGATGGATTATATGCCATGTGATTAGGATGTTATTGGAGGTGTGTTAGTAATTTTGAAATGAAAAATTAACATTCTAAAGAAACATAACTACACACATATATTGGTGATGTTTTCATTGTTCTTGATGGATTCTCAAGGATGATATGTTATAATATGGGATGGTTGTTGTTACCCATTTTTTTAAAATGGACAAAATTCTTATTGAATTTAAACATTCTCATTTACTGAATGGGGTGTTTTGAAAATAATGAATCAGAACATAATACTAGATACATTAAACAATGATATGAGTTTTTTTGGAAATAAATCAAGGCCCATGGTGTCCCTGGGGAGTTCTGATGGGTTTTAGGAGCGCTAGATCCTGAAAAATGATGATTTGAAGGAATATATCTGGGTAACATTGTTTGTCTGAAATCTATGTGTCCTCTAGGGAACCACACGACCTAATATAGAAGAGTAGAATGTGCCCCATAGCCTGGTCAAACCATGAATAATTAGCTTCATGACCGTGAGATTTATTATATATTTTTTTGATAGAACCAACCACGTGGTTGATGAATGGTTTTCCAAATTTTTAATCAAGTCTATGTGGGGTGCTCCATGTTCTCAGTAGAGAATACATAGTTGGAACATGGTTTTCTAAACATTTTAAACCAAACCATGTACATAGTCAAGGTTTTATATATAATAAACAATACTAAAATATAATATAATATAACACCTAAACACAAATCTACCCTCCCCCTCCATACTCACACGACACAGACAACCCATGGACCTCTCAGAGTAGTATGTGCACCCAATCGTCACCATAATATCATCAAGTTGTTTTCATTGGAATTTATTTATAGAACACTGTCATTGTATTTAGGTAACATACATAGTCAAATATTCTTTTCTTTTTAGTGATTTTACACTCCCATTTCCTAGATTCATTCGGCTGAACCATAGGTCAATTGTTAATCTTGTCTTTTCTTTTTCTTCCATTTATAGGGTATCTATTGCTTCTGTCGAGATATCTGCATGGAATTATTGGCATCTATTTTGGAAGGTAAAGAATTTGAAAAAATTTAGACCTGTTGTCATTAGTTTCTAGTAGTTTATACTCCAATATTTTTTTTGATAAATATATAATTGGGGAATTATTAGTTTTTTATTTTGTTGTATTGTTTAGTTATTTTGACATTTACACCTAGATTTTGAGTCACCATAGATAAATAATACTTATCACGTATTCATATGTACGCATATACATATATATATATATATACATTAGTATTCCAATTATATATATATTCCCCCATGTTATTATGAATTTACATATTGGTGATAGGTGTACATATGTATATATATGAATAATGAATAATGGTTTAAGTGGAAATGGGTATATGCATATATATGGATATCTTTAAATATCTCCTTATACATATTTATAGACATGAAAATATGTACATAAGGTCCTTATGTCCATTTTTATATAAAAAGGTGCATATAATTAGATGCTATAAAGAGAAAAAATAAGAGGTTTCCAAAGAAAAATTCAAGTGTCAAAGTGTACACATTGTCTTCCTCTCATTAATGTTGGATACCATATCTATTCACTTTTGCTTCTGAATTTTTAACATTCCTTATATCATGTTCCATATAACTTTTGAAAGATGTTAAATTTTTATTTGTTTGACACCTTAAATATATGTATTTCTTAGAACCCTTATGTTTTTCCATATTCTGAATACCTTATGAATTGTGATGAAATCAAAAAATTTAAATTGAATGAAATGAATTTTATTATAAAAATGTCATGATTTATTTTAAAACCCATAGATGAGGTGTGATATCTTCAATTTAAAATGATGTTATATGTGTGTTTGAGGAAACCTAGTTCTTAGGTTATGTTCGAGCGATCTTGAGAGCACATGAAATTTCCATTCTATATCGATGTCATTTAAATTTAATGTTTTTACCTGTGATATATAAATGGTTTATATGCATTCCACCAATTAGATAGGGGAGAACACGAATATAGATTTAATGACACCATATATGCACTCACCATGTTTGGTCGAAATCAACTTGACATGCCGGGATTGATACTTTGTCTTTCAAGGAATGATCTCTCATGGTGGTTTTATATATAATCATGTGTGACACTCGTTTAAGAGGGGAGGAAATGAGGATGAAACCATTTGGAAAGATGGATATTCCATAACTAAGGTGAAACCCAATCCACTAATTGAGTTACATGGTACAGTCTCTGATTCACCATACCTTGATTCATATAAGTGATTCTGTAAGGGTTTCCTTGGATGGACATATCTATATTGGTTATATTGTATGTACCTATAGTGATCATTGGGATTCTATTAGATCACCTTTGATAGGATTCACACTTCACCAATGGATTTGATGAATCTATTATTTATCTTGTTTGTTGGAATGTTTATTTAAAGAAATATAAGTAATTATATATTCTTTCCTTTTGACATTCCATGGATGGTTAGGCTCAGTTTTTATGCATTGGGAGAGAACATGGGTACCACATTAAGGTTCCATGGACGGATGTTCTTTTCTCAGTTTGATTTAGTAAACACATATGAACATATATATATTTTATTTAGATTTATTTGATATCCAAGAGGATATATATACTCATGATTGAGGTAGGATTCATATATGAGAAATCGTGGAGGAACCAATTTGGATAGATGGATATACCGTGCCTCGAGAGATACTTTTTCCCCTATTAGAAATAAATTTCACAAACATAATGTAATTATCCATCAGTAATACAAGGGATGAAGTATGGGTTGAATTTTATGCAATCAATGGTATTGGGTTATATCAAATGTTCCAATTTAATCCCTTGGTATTCTGCTTTTATTTCCAATGATGGGCTTTGGTCTCCAACAAAGGATTTTTTGGATCGATGAAATACATGTCTTCTTCATTTTTCATTCCCCATGTATATAAATTTTTGAGGATGTTTATATATTGACATTGATTTTTGACCTCCAAGATATAAAACAACCATAGGTTACTCTTTATTAAATTGGTATATGAATTTATATGGTCATGTTTTTAATTTATAACATGAACCTGTACCTATTTCTTATTATATGAAATAGGCTGAAAGAAGTGGTATGGGATGGGTATCCATTTAGTTTCTCTGGATATGTTTTTTTATTTAATTTTGTTCTCAATATGAATCTACATAATATGATACACTGTGATTTATTTAGTAATTTCATAAAATTTGTTAGTGTAGAAACCATGGTTGTAAGCCTACTGATATTTATATCTCACCCCTTTTCGGGCTTTGTATGGAACTCGAGTATATTTTATGGTCACATGTATGGATACAGAGAAGTGTGAGGCGTACAATTTTGGATTGATTTACTTCATTAGGATGGAATTTGGATGTAGAGGAATGAGATAGAGATCGATATTCTCTTGGAGATATTCTTTGGGTATTTATTCTATTATTACATGTTATGGGTATTTTTAATTATTATTTAATATACATGAAGGGTCATTTGGCATACATGCAATATTTAGTAGTTATATCTGTCCTCTTATTCTGAAATATAATTTTTTTAGGTTTTTGGTAATATTTTATTATTTATTCTGTTGAAAAAATTGGTTGTTTTAATATTTTTATACTCTATATGACTCTGGTCTGTATGGTATAGTCTTCTAACCATACCATCAGTAGACCCTCACTACTAATTAACTGCCTCTGGCATATGGGTAGGTAGGCTTGAGTCTTTGTGAAAACTTTTCCTGCTATCAATTCAAGGTTCATTCAGGATGAAACATTAAAATTTTCAAATTTCCAATATTGGTATTTTTCCTATTTAATTGATGAACAACATACTAGTTTATTTCTAGAAAACTATTCCATTATTTTTTAAACAAGTCATGGAGTCTTGCAGTGCACTTGTAATTACTATTTCATTTGGTTTTTGATTATACCAATATACTCAATGTAGATAACAATGTAATATAAAAATATCACTCACATATATAATTCCTAGATCGGTATTTACCATCACATGATCATTTATTTTTCATGGATGAAATTTATTCTGTTAAAGTTAGCATGTATTTATTTAGTATTATCGTCATATTAATTGATATTAATGGATATAAATAATTTTTTGTTATTGAGGTATTAACTAAAGATAATAATAGTGGTTTGGAGTATTTATAATCATTAATGGATTAGTTAATTGTATGTTTAAATTGAATTCAGTTGATAGTGTTTCCCATGGTTGTTGAGGAGTTCCTGATGTCTTTTTGGAATAGGATGTAGTGTCTCCCCTTCAATACATTTTTTTCGAGATAGATCTACAAGTATGTTCTATTACTAAACCAATTTCCTAGTTCAGTATAATAAAATATTTGTTTTCATAGTTGAGAAATCAAATATATGATCTTTTTTTGTTGGGGATTTATTTTACCATGAGTTTTCTCATGGGGAGATATAGTTTGATTTTAAAGTAAGGAAATAAATGATAGGAGTTGTTCACTACTTATTATCATGTGAATCTAAATACCATAAATATCCTTTATCACATTCCATATGTTAATTACTTATTCAATAAATATAATGTGTCTAGATGGATTTTAAATATCGATATGAGTTTGAGGTATCATCGGGCATAGGTAAATGATGATATATTTCGAATGACTTCTATCTAATGTCATTATAATAATTATGAATCTAGAGCGAGGATATCTGGTTTGACTAAATCAATTTCCATTTTCCCAGGTCTGTAGATTGAAATTTTCTATAAGGGTTTGGTCCATTTTATTGTGGTCTCAATTGGTGAAATCCATTTCTTGCTATATATGAGGATTATAACACACTGTATTTGTGATCTATTTTATGAGTAATTCAGTTTCACAAAATGTTTGAGAATCTATCAAAGTGTGATTTCAGGGATCATGTGGTCTATTTCATAGTGAATGGAATATATTAGTGTGGTCAAACCATTGAAACACCAATTATTGATTTATTATTTTCTTATATATCCCTTTTAATGTTAAATCTATTTAGTGTTTCATTTGACTATTATTTATTATAGGTCGTATGTATCTATGTTCTGTATGGTAAATACCCTTTTCAAAAAGTTATGTACAATGTAGTAGATTTCTATATAGAATGACTAACTCTTGTCTTCATTCGTGTATTTTATAGGGAAATTATTGAGTGATATAGTTCATTTAATTTCACATGAGGGAGTTTCGTTTGATGTTTATTGTGATTATTCTCATCCTGACATTGGTTATGTTTTGGTAATTAAATGTGTGGTTATCTCATATAGGTCATGATTGTTATGTATTCATGAATGTAAATATGAAACCCATGATCTTTAATATGATATGATTATATTTTCGTGGAAAATTTGGTTCCCCAACATCATTATCGAGCACTTCATGGTCTTTATAGATCAAGAGACCCTATTTTATTTCTTCCCCCAAAATAATTTGAGTTTTTTTTATTGATAATGGATGGTGTTGATTAATTACTAATAACATAATTTTTTGTTTACACCTGCTTAAAATAATTTTTTGGATGATTTTTTAGTATGAATTCATGTTTTGATATTGGTAATATGTATGAATTTCTAAAAGAGTGAATGAATAGTATATTGAAGTGCACCTTGATATGGGAATAGTTGATAAAATATGTTTTATATATTATATTATAGTGTATTCATACATAGTGTAGGAGGTAAAGAAATCTTGATTGAGATCTCATAGAAGATGTTTTTAATGACTGAGTTGATAATGTAATGTTTCTGGAATGATGTTACAAGGATGGTCAACATCAATTGTTTATTGTGGTTAATTTTTCACTCTTATAATGATGTGTGAGTTTTTTTTATATGATTTACATAGTTCACCCATATTAGTATTCCATAGTGTGACGATGATTTATCATGCATTAAGACACAAGTAACGGTGGTCTGGGGTAATGTTTTTATATAAAGTGTGTTTCTATCAATTGTTAGACTATTAAAAAGTGATGGTAAAACATCAAATTCATCATCCAAATGTTCCCCTATGTAAGTGGGAGGCCATATTGATTGTATTTTATAATGGAATTATATGATCTTAAGAGAATTTTTAATCTATATGGATGATCACTGATAAAATGATGAATTTTGATCAATTGATGTATATATTGTATTTGAAATTAGGGGATGTGATTTTTTAGTAGTATCTATGAGAGATATTGGTTATTCAATGAGATCCAATATTGATCACCCCGTACCATGATCTTTGGTTTATCTCCCCATTATAGAATGTACTTAAACATGATTACTTATCATTTCTATGTCATATCAACCGTTATTATACATAGATTGATGAATATATGTAGCATATTATCATAATGGTAAATGTTATGTTGTCCGAGTGAATTCTTGATTTTGGAGGTTCATTAGTGTGAAATGTATGATTAGCATAGTTTTTTTATAATCATAGTTACCAATTTATTATTAGTATGAAACCCTACAATTAATTATATGGTATACCATTCCATTCTTCATTTTTTTAAACATTGTTCGAAGAGTAAGTTGTTCTCAATCATAATTGGTGTAGATTATGATAGATAAGTACATGTTATAATTGAGTGAATGAAATTTGAACAATATCATCAAATTATTATTACAGATTATTGGATAAGGCATGTCATGTATACCACCAATGATAATGAATTCAAGAATGTGTCTCATAATCATGGGAAGTGATGGTTTAGTCATGTAACTATTCTTTATCCCATGTTGAATAAAATTTAGAGGTTTTTGAATGGTTTGGAGTCTAAGAGATTCAATTAGTACCACCTCTAATGATGAGATGAAATCATTAAATATTCCATTTATTCATTACAATCATCAGATAATTGATTAGGTATATTTGGATGTTGATTATAGTGAAAATTATAAATAATTACTCATTAAGATTATGAACTATTAGGTGTAGGTGTTTTATATGCATTTTAGTATTTTGGCTATGATGCTATAAATATGTGGTGGCATTGAGGAGAGAACATTGGATCCAGTTTCTTAGTTTTATCCTAAATATCGAGATATTTATCATTCTTGATCATCCTTATGATGATGTTTTGTTTTTCTTGTGTATAGGTGCTAATTTACCTTATATTATTATATTAAATTATTGTGTTATTTGGTTGATGATATTGTGTATTTTTATAAAACATTTATCTGAAACGATTTTTGTGTTCCAATTATGGAGAGATCCTTGAGAGGTATCTCACAAGGTTGCTTTTTCATAATATTTTATTTATTTATTCTTGATATTATTTTAAAATTTATTGAGAAATAATATTTTCTAGAGGTATCAGATGTAATTTTCATGGTTTCTGAAACACATTAATTTTGTTAATGGTCTATATGATTCAAGAGGGTTCTTATATTTTTCACCCAATTCATTTTTTATCATTTTTTCATTCTCAATTGACCAACACTATGACATATCCCCTGTTAATGTGCTAAATGGATTCCCTCAAATAATTTGTTATTTTAATAATTTGATTTTTCCCCTTTATATTGTAGGATAATTTATTCATCTATATAGTATATATGGTTATGTGGCCGATTTTCCCCTTAATATTTTCATTTGAACTGGTCATAATATTAGATGGAAAGATAAGTTGGTTGTTTATGTGTTAGTTTTATTCCATCATGATATAGGTTTTCTCCATCACGAGCTTCATTAATATTCATGTTATCATAATTCATTTACTTATTAGATTTAGTATTTAAGTCATGTGGTTGGTTGGAATAGTGGATTTGTTGTACTAGAAGATATTTGGTGATATCAGTTCCAAACATAGTTAAATTTTATGAAAATCCAATTTTACTATAATGTCATAAAAATAGAATTTAATGTATTTAATGGATATAAATGTTTATATTTATGTTAATTTTTTATCAATGAGATTATTTAATATCTTTTTCTTTCTATTGGACTCATGATTATAGTGGGTCTTTCCCTGATAATTAAATATGATATAGACCAAGATTTAATTACATAATGACCTATAATCTATTAATCCTATGAGGATTATTTAAAAAATATATTTTTTTCATTCCATTAATATTTCTTATCCATTTCCCAAGTCAATATATTCCATTAAATTTTTTTATAGTGATGAACCCATTATATTATCATATTTCTTCTATGTAGTGTTATGATGCCCATGTGTGGCCACTAAGTTTTTCATTAAATCATGTGATTTTTCTTACTTATATAAAGGGGATATGTTAATTTTTTCATTCTAATATGTACACATATATCAGTATTTATATTCATTTTATAAATGTGTGTGATTTACAATAACAACATAATATTCTATTATTTTAACATAAATTACGTTTATATAATGAATTATAAAATTTATTAGAAGAATGAAATGAAAAATTATCACACAATTAAATATTTTTAATATATTCATTTTGAGTAGACCATATATTAAAATAGTTTTACCCCTTGTTGTACATAAATATGTTTGTCAAGTGAACTTGGAAATCACATGTTATTATAAATTTTTTTGAAATAACTAATAATATATTTCACATATAGTGAAATACATTGTTTATTAATTTGGGGATGTTTCGTCAAAGGTAAAATAAATAAACACATGTTGAAGTATTAGTCAATATAATAATTTGACTTAATAAATAATTGTGTTATTCTAGATATGTTAGTTAAAAATTATTGGGGTTTTTATTTCATGTGTTCATTAAGGTTATTTATACTTCCCTTATTATTTATATATTTTATGATATATGATAACAATGTTGGATGTTTTGAAATTAATATATATCATAAATTCATAAGATATAAATTTCATAACATCTAAATGATGAACAAATATAATGGCATGTATTAAATTGAAGATAGTTGAGTTGTGTAAATAGATGTTTGAGTAATATTTAACACTAATATTAAACATTTAATATATTTATAAGGTAATTTGGAAAGAATTTGAATATATTTCATGTGACATAAGGTGTATATTTTCTAAAGGGTTATAAATTTTTTTAATTTTAAGGCAATTATGGTATATTTGTAAAAGTGTATATCATATTTTTTTAGAATATTACAGTATAAATGTTTTTGTTAAATTACTAGGTAGAATTTTATTTCATATAAAATATGTTAATGATATTTATGGAATAATTATTTTCATATTTTTTGGAATAAGGTACTTTTTTGTTTTTAATTTTTAGGTTTATTTAGTTTATTTTATGAATGATTTCAGACATTTTAGTGGTATATGATTATGTCATATACATTTATGTTTTATGGATTTATGAGTGAATAATGGGGTTTTTGGAATAATTTTATGATATCATTGGAAAAATAATTGATCTATTATTTTTATTTGTTTTGTTATATATAGGATTAGGATAATTTTGAGTTGTCTTAGTGTTAATTATATATGGAATGATTAATGTTGAATTTTTTTCGATGTTGTTTAGGTTTTAAATATTAACCTATTATTTTTTCATTTAAATACATATACATATTATTTAATATAATAACATTTGATAGATATTATGATTTTGAAAAATACATCATAAATAGAGGAATGACATGTCATACTTTTATATAGCTCATGATCCATTATGAGATCATTTTCAAACATAAGTAATGGAATGTTTATCCTAGTCATTCATCATTTAGAATTTGAGATCACGTGATGTTGAAAATAGAATAAATTATTAAAAAAAAGGAGTAAACAGTTTTTTTTAATAAAATGAAATAAATAATATATATTTTATCATATCTCGATGATTTAATATGTCTTCAAGAAAAAATATGTTCATTTTATGAATCATTATGTTGAATACATAACATAATATCCATGTTATTTCTTAGAAACTCCTTCACATTTATCAATCTTATGAGAGTTAAATATGATTAAAAACGAACATTGAAAGTTGTTTTTACTAGTACTATATATTTATTTTTATTTTACAATCCACTTTTATTATCATTATCATTATTTCCTTTCAATGTGTGATTATTGTGTCTTTAACTAGAATGTTGTTTACACCAAATCCCCTTTTAAAATTTAAAATGAATTTTTAAATTTTATACCTTTTAAAAAGAATAATAAACCTCTTATTATTATAATAATGATTAAATTCTGAGATATAAATTATATAAGGGAGACATAATGAGAGCAAAAAATTAAATTTAATACCATAACACTTTTTTTGGTATTGTTAATTATTATGAATTTATATTGTAACATCCCCAAAAATAATATCTCAAAGCTGGGTTCTACATTATTACATTATTATAATATATAATTTATCTCATCACAAGAGAATGTTCAGTTTAGTATAATTGAAGAACATGATACACACATGATTCTTATATAACATTCGTGTTAAAAAAATATATAGAGAAAATAATTAGACCAACAATGATGTTATTCATAATATACTTCTTTATATGTTGGGGTAAAATATGGGGGGGGGGAGGTTTGGTGATCACATTAATCTATGTAAAACAATAGAAATATTGAATTAATAAGGTATAATCAATATGGAATTATAATTAACTGAAAAATGTGACATTTAATCAAAAACGTTTGAACAAGATACAATATTTGATAATTTAAACAAAAGTAATATCATGTTTAATAACAAATGAATTATTAGTGAATGAAATCAATACTATAGGATGTTATTATGTCAAATATCATGATAATTATACCATTCATGCCTTATTCCATTGTAGTATAACCTATGGTTAAGATTACACTAAAAACCCAATTCACTACTCATTTTTTGAATGATATATTAAATTAATCTTAAATAATCTATTTTAAATTTTTTTCACATTGAGTATAAAATTAGTATTTATGAAAGTTGTCTCCCACTCCACTAGGTAACATAAATATATAGAAACAATATTTATATAGGATATATTTTTTATTAATATAAATATCCATAATACATAAAATATGAATATTTGTCAGGTTTTTATTGTCCAATTAAAAATAATTAAAATAATGTGACTATTTTAAGAGATATATAATGATCATAAATTCAATCTAGATATAATATGTGGCCATTACAAATATAATACCAATTATATTTAGGAATGTATGGAACAAATGGAGTGATATTTTAAATTTTCATTTTTTGTATAGTTAATATTTTAATCCCATTGAAATCTAATAAATGAAACTAAAGGGTGTTAAATTCATTTAGTGATGGGAATGTCTATTTTCACCATATATGGTGAAAGAATACCTGATTTTATATTGGAGGTCCAAAATGACCATTCATATAAAACATACATTCATTAATTTCAGACCATATAATAAGTCCTATAAAACATAAAATATCCTAAATAAATCAATTTATAAATAAAAACACATTTTAATTAAAATTCCTAAAAATGTGGAGAAGGATGACAAATATACCCAATGAAAAAGATAAATAAGTTATTATTTTATCTAAAATGGTTATTGTTTATTCTTATACCTAATAAATGGAATATTTGGAAGGAAATATGGAATAAAAATTATTATGAAGAGTATAATAAAATTGGTTAAATTTAAGATGGAGATAATTTAAGATTCTCTAATAAAAAATTAGAGATATAAAAAAAATCAGAATCTAAGAAAAATTTATTCAAATGTGGCAATAATAAAATTAAAATAAATTGAAAGTGTTATATTGAATTGAATGATTTGAAATCAGGAAAAATTGGTCTTAATTTTAAATACCTAAATGTTTCCATATATACACCAGATAAAATTATTGTTGAAGAATAGAAAATATGTATCAGTAGAGTTGAAATTGGAATAAAATCCATTAATTTAGGTCCAAATCACCCAATATATTCTATATCATCACTAATAATAATACTATGTTATTTAATAACATTCATGAGATCAATATTCATATTTACTATTCCTTGTATTTTTTCTATGTTATATCTATTTAATTACCTCTTTTACTGCTGAACAAAAAACAATGAAATTAAATTTAGTAAATATGATGGCCCGTATACTTGGCCCAAAGAACTAACACTTACCTAACCAAACCCCAGAAAACTCCACCACCAATGACTGTTATTATAACCATTTTATTTTTAAATATATAGTCATTTACATTCATATCAAATGTTTTGATGATATGTTGTTTCTGTTACAATAATTACATCTATAGAATGAAAATGGAATAATAGTTCCTCAATTAATTATATACAAAATAATAATGTCGTAATATTCCTTAAATTTCAATTATTGTTCTTTTTAAATCATTCCAAAAATAATTTAATGAGAAAATAAATATGATACATTTCTCGAGATGATTGGACGTACGTATGTATAAGTTACATTTTAGGATTTTCGACATCCCTTTTGGAATAATGGAAGGTACTATTTTTCATTGCAAAATTATCATTTTTTAATAAATAATATATTATTTTATTAATTAATCTTATATATACCTTCAATATAATGTCATGGTGAGAAACCAATCACATCACTCAATAAAGGTTATAGTCTACAAGATAGGATGAACGAAGTTTTCAGTAATCAATGAAAGGAACTCTAAAAAGATATGTTATATATTAATTTTTTAGAATGTTAAATTTTTCATATATATCATATATATACATTAATCCATTAATTTTAATAATATATGAGATAAATTAATAGAAAAATAATGGCATCACTTTTCATGGTTGTAGTATACCATACATATGATTGATGGTCTCATTTCCCATTTAAGGGAAGATGAAATTGAAACAGGTATTTTCATTATTATAATAAAATATATGTATAACTAAAAAAAATATTCTATTATTTTTTCATTTTTGATTTATATTTTAAGGGGTTGGATAAAGAAAAAAATTTATTGCACATAGAAAATTTAACTCTTCTTTTGGTGTACGTTTTTAGGATCAAACCTAAATGATTTATTTGATGGTTTTTGAGTCAAACTGGGGAATTGTGGAAATGGGGAGAGATTAAATGAAGGTAATTGGGAAAGTAATGTCCCACCCAAAAGGAAAATTATTTGTGGAGAGGATTGGAAATGAGGTTTCCTTGTATAAGTGGCGGAGCATACACATGTGGTATTTTTTTTACAATATAACATATTTTTTAATCCTCAAGTATTGTGGCCCATAATGGGATAAATTATGAATAAAATAAGATATATTGTAGAAATAAGCACATAATATGTAAATTGGACGTGTATTATTCATTTTAAACTCTTATCTCGTTAGTTTAAACCTCAATTAAAATGGTTTCAATGGTCACTGTGACAATAGATTTTTAATATTTTTATAATTCACTATGATCAAAAATTATGTTCAATTATTTTTCCTATTATTATTATTTACACAGAATATGTAATACATTTTATGATGTTCAATTGAATAATGTTTTAGAATATTATACAATATTTAATATAAATACATGGTGAAAAAATGGTTTTTAAATAATAAATATCTATAATTATAAATTTTTTTCACACCAAATAATATTATAAAATTCATTACAAATGACACCATTAAAATAATGATACCATGATTGATTTATTTTTCAGTAAATACTTTATAAAAACAATTTTAACTATGTATATTATTGAAAATAAATGAATATTTTCAATAAATTATTCATATCTCACTATATATAAAACAATCTCAATTTTATAAATATGTAATAAAATTTCCCATTGTAATTTTGAAAAGATGAAATGAAAAATTTATTTCATTTTATAAAATTGATGTTTCCTAATTTTAGAATTTTTTTTATTGAAAATCAAATCTGTATTGAAATTTTATTCCCTTTTGAATGATAATTTATATATTATTTATAAATTCTATAACATGTAATTAATTATTATTAATAATATACAAAATTATTTATTCTAAAATTAATTATTTCCTGAAATTCATCACTCCTAAAAAATTTCATAAAAAATATATTCTTTTATATTTATTTCAAAATAAAATACCACGGTTGTTCAATGTAACATGCTCAGGTTCCAATTTAGGTTCCTCCATTAAATTATTTCTATAGTGTATCTTCACTAGAAAGGTAGTTTTATCCCCTAACATAAGGTCTATAATTTTTATTATTATGATAATATCCTCATAGTTTTATATATCATGTTACAATTTTTTTCTACACATATACAAAAATGAGTTCTATATTGAATATTATTCTTTAACAATGAGTTATAGAACACATCATAGCCATTAATGTGTCTCTGTGGTATTTATTATTAGAAATAAAATATATAAATATTTATAGAATCTAAAAATAATTATCGATTCTATGGATTTGTTTTATGTTCTAATCAAACAATATAATAACGTTATATGGGGATACATTTAAGAAACCATAGTCTCCTAATTGAAAAAAAAATAATTCTTTTTTTTATTGGCATAATATTGTTTCCATATTTGAGCTACTTTAGAATGATTATTTTCATTATAATCTTTTATTATTGTCCCAACAAAATGTAATAGGAATAAAATATTCATTTCTTGAAATTAATCCACACCATTTTTTGCGATATCTATTTATATATAATTATATATATGATTCCATTTATATATAGGAATATAACCTATTTTTATAGTCACACTCGACAAAATGTAAATATTAATCCCACATATCTTGAATTTCTTGTGATCATGGAATTAAAATTCCTTTTAATATTTGAGTTTTCTATTCAAACTACTCATTAGTTTGAGGATGATATGAAATTATAGAATAATACTCGGTATCAAGATAATTTCTAATACCCCAATATTTTATAGTACATTAGTTCTTCAATTTAATTCAATAACTTACATTACATGAAACATCGAGTTCAAGCGCATCACGACTTACAGAACTAGCCATTGAAAAGAAGTTAGGAATATTATTAACAGAATTTTTCACTTTATATAACCCTTATAATTCTATCATCCATATTATGAGTTTTGTAGACAAAATATAAGGACAAATTCATTTTATACAGATAAATGAAGTATTTTTTCAAAAATGAAATTTTAATGATTTTTAATGGAGAACCCTTTTAAAATCAATTATTTGAGACTTTTATATATTCAATTTTACAAAATAAACTTCTTCTTTGGGATCGGGACAAAAGAATCTAGTTTCAATAAATATTTGGTGTTTTTCTGGTTACTTTCATATTTGGGTGAATAGTTAAAATAATATATTTTAACTAAAAACAACTTTTTTAATCAAAATAATTTATATTGTTCAACTATAAATATGAATGTTTTGGATGTATAATTACATTATATTTTTACTATTTAATCCAATGTTGGTCATTGGATGTAATTTTACTTAGAAATTGGACATAAAGAAATGTCAATATTTTGGTTGTTATTATTTCATAAAAATACGCTTTTTGGTTTTGACTACAGGAATTAATTTTAAAATAATAAACACAATTTATATGTTTTGAATTTGGTAAAATATAATTTATTTTTGAAAATTTTATGTCTAAATTAGCTTATGGTAATTTTTTGGTATGTTTTTGAAAACATTTAGTTTTTGATGAATATTGAAAAACAGTAAGTTATAATTTCAAACCGAATTTTTATTTAAATAATTATTTATTTTATTTAAATTTATTTTATGTAAAAATAGAAACATAATATGTATATAAGTTCAATATAATTAATTGTGGTTAGGTTTTAATAATTTTAGATATATAAAAAATTTATTGAATTTTTCACCATCTTTTAACAACCTCCTAGGAGAATTCAAAAATTCACATAAAAAATAATTTTAATGCTTCAGTAAATGGAATTTCAAAATTATGAGAGACATGGTTGATATCAGAAAGTAAAATTTTGTTTAATAAGTTAAAAATACATTTTTTTTAATAGAAACATCTTACTTTTATTTACCACGGTTAAGAGTAAATTGGGTAATTAAGGGTAATAATGATATTTTTATTACCCTAAAACATGTCCTAATTCTATTGGATTAGTACAAATTGACAAAAAACAACCTTAGGAATATAATATGAACCTCTTTGGTCCACTTTTATTAGATTAGGACAGTTATTGTCATTTAATTCAATGAAGAGTTAAAAGAGTTAAAATTAATGTTTAACATCTAAAACTTTTTTAATATTGGGATAAAAATAAGATAAATTCGACTATAAATATTATTTAGAAATTTAAAACGGTTTCCTAAATAATGGTATTTAATTTATATTTTTAGACAATAAATAATTTAATTTATTAAAGTCACAATGATGATGGAGTCATTACCTATTGAATGAAATTTTAATCTAATTTATAATATAAATATCCAAATAAATTTATTTTGAGACGTTTTATGAATTCCACTAATTTTATAAGTTAATATGAAATATTAGGGTTCGTTAGATTAATTGTTTTCTAAGTAATAATGAATTTAGGAATTTAGAAAAAAAACATTACCAAATAGTGTCAAAATTGATATAAAAGAGTTTTTAAAACAAATATTATATTTTTAATTGATATTCTATTCCTAAAATTATAATATTAGGCCAAAATACTTATATAATGATATAGGTGTCATTAAGGAACCACTTTGGTATATATTTTGTGAATATTTTATGTTTATTAGATATATAATATAAAAATATAGAGAGACATGTAAATGAAAAACTATTTAACTATGAGTGAAATCTAAAAGATAAGGTTAATATAGAAACCCAAACCTATATAAAACCTATTGGATGAGTTTATTTCGCCCCATACCCACCTTATACTTCCAATAATTCATTTTGGATCTATGCTAATGATAAATTTATTTTATTATAAAATAATATTTCTTGTTTTTCCTTAGATGCCCCTCACCCCTCTTATTAAAGGGAACTCCCCCTTCCCTCAAATTCACACCTTAAAAGCCTTTTGGATCGAACAAACTCTACCCAAATACCCTCTAAACTATCCTACCTTCATCCTAGAGGCCCTACATTAGTTCGAAAGCCAATCTACAGAGCCGTTTTGATCAAATCAAAAGGAAGAACCCGAAGAAGATATAAATATCTCATCACCTCTTTAAGATTCCTTTCTTCTTCCTCTTCCTCGTTATTTGTTGTTTCCATTATAAAATAATAACTCCAGTATATTATCAATAATTTGGTGTTATTATGAATATTTTACAGCCATATTCATTATTCTATCCATCCTTTTAATGACAAGTCATCATACGTGCGTATGTACGACTTACCGTCTCCACGCCGTGTTGTAGTTATTATTCAATACATTATTATTTTCATGGGTATAATAATGATGTTTAATTGATTTAAATATTAAATATAACATGATAATGATTCTGAATATATGATATACCATCCATTTATATATTTTTTTAACATCAAAAGAATGATATTGTCCCCCGTACGTACGTACAGATTACCGTCTCCAAAAACCTGATGAGATTCATTCCCCATCGTATCGATTCAAGAATAAATTTCATTTTATGATTAAAAATAATGTTTATAGACATGATATAATTCTGGATATAAATAATATACATCCCATCCATAACAAATATGACTCACATAACAAAGAATATAATGTAAAACAAATTCGTTAACACCCGAAACGTTGATATAATAAGATATTACTAACAAAGTAATTTTAAAAGATCATATATGATATCATATTAATGTATATGATTCTTTTATAATTTAACAACAATTATCTAACCATTATATATGAGGTTAACCTACCCTCTACCAAGGAAAAAGTACAATGTAAGGGCTTTCTTATTTCACTTTTAATTCCGTGAGATTTAAATTGTTCACCACATATTTATTGCATGTGGTGTGTGTACTGCCCATGATTGTATTAATTTTGTAATATAATATAATTTATGGATATTTAAATCATCATTATATGATATATTCTCATTATATGTATGTTTCTTATGTTACCAAATTGTTAAGGGACATACAAATTTCCATTTCCACTCATTCGACTTTATGCATAATTCATTGATTATTTCAATCCAAGATTAGGTATTGAATCACTATTCATTTTATTATGTCATAATTCTCACTCCCCTTTCTATGGATATACATTTTATACACATAATCACTACATTGATAAATTCTCAAGTCATCAATATGAACATGATAAGGTTAATTTTAACTCAATCTCCATTTGTTGAGTTAAACATGCAATTCATTGGTGTTGTTTTTACATCAATATGTGTGAATGTCATCTGATTGATTTACACTTAATATCCAATCATATTGAGTGTATTTAGATTTTTCACACATAATTATGTCGTCCAATTTCTTTTTAACCAAAGGATATGATCTTTATAAGAAACTTCATCTCAATTTACATTCCATTCAGACTTCATTCTTGTTATACACCAAATCAATTTTATATGGTGAATATAATGTACATTGACATAGTATATCATGAATCCCTTTATTATCATTATATTATAATGATTTTATTACCTCAATTATTTTTATTCGTGTGTCTCTATTTTGGTTATGAACTATAAATAAAATATCATTTTAAATGTTTTGATGATTTGTTATTCTAAATCTTTCTAATTAATTTCCATGTTTTAAAAATTGTATTAAAGATTTAATTACATAGAAATTAATGTATTAAAATTAAAACTCCTTTTAAATGTTTAAAAATGGTATGGGACACATTGATTAAAAAATATATTTTAATCTTCTTCTTGACATATAGTGTCACTTTTAAAAGTTTTCATGAAAAAAGAGGGATATTTCTCTTAAATAGTTTTGATTATAATCTTCATATATGTCAATATCATTCATTATTCTCGAATGAGGTTCATTAATTATAATAAAATCGTTCATATAGTATTGAAGAAGATATGTTTGACTGTGGATGTATTATTTTTATTCCATTCATGGTTTAAGGATAATGGATTGACATTTAATATGCATGATTATGTTATGTTTCAATGTATTAATATGAGGAATGAATTGGACTTAGTAAGTAATGGGTGTAGCCCACTATAGTCCTCGATACATCGGCATGTCTCATGTGACAAACTAGTGTCTTGGCACAGGGCCTTGACAAAATCTTATTTGTAGTCTTGGCACAAGGCCTTGACTATGTGGTTATGAAAGTCTAGCATTATGCATTCCATAATTATTAAAGTTACTATTGATATTGCATGATATTATTCGACTGGTAGAATATCCATGTGAATAATTAAATGGAATTATTTGATATTGACTTTTCCATATTATTCTGAAGTTCATGTTTAAAAGGATTTTGTTTTTGTCTAACACATTTCCTTAAATGTTTATTCTTATTTATGGATTTTTTTCTATATGTTATCATTACTTAGAATCTAAGCTCACCCCTTTATATGTTTTATTTTTCCCAAGGTGCAAAGATGTATATTATGACTGAACTACAGGGATAGTCTACGGGATCTCAGTGTAGTCTATGGAAACAATGATGTTGTAGTTTTTCATTTTAGGATGTAATATAATACTTATGATTGTATCTAGTACATCCTAGGCTACTAAACTAATCGGTCATTCGAGACATGATCTTTTATGATCATGCCTATGATACGTAATAATGCTCTAACTATGGGCTTCTGGGTTCGGGACATTATAGTTGGTATCCGAGGAAGATTAGTACACACCATGGAAACTAGATATAGGTAATCTCTAATTATATCACGTAGCCCTAACATATACTTTTAGGACTAGTCTAGAGGAACTTCATGAAATTTTGGTATTGTACTGATTTTGTGTGTTTTCCAAGCAATACATC
Source organism: Viscum album (assembly GCA_963277665.1). Taxonomy (NCBI): domain Eukaryota; kingdom Viridiplantae; phylum Streptophyta; class Magnoliopsida; order Santalales; family Viscaceae; genus Viscum; species Viscum album. The sequence continues at coordinate 1,005,742,359 of OY728157.1, forward strand.
CCTATCTGGATGCGAGCAGGTAGAGGTGGATCTGGCATAGATATACCTAGGGGTAAAATCCGAAAACAACGCTTGGATCTAGACTTGAACATGAACTGGTGGATGATAACAAGCCTTGTTCCACTATTTGTTACAACACTCCCAGGGGATATGCTTATGATAACATACATTTTCTTTACAACCGGATTTGAAGTATCATAATATAAGATGAGAATAAATGTCCTTGGTTAATATTAAGGTGTTCCAAATTGAAAATATGGTGTCATGATATTCTCTAAATTATTTTATGAGTACTGTTACTCAAATAATACTTTATTGATTTAGTAAATGACTAGATTACAAGGAATTCATAGTTACTTTGAGAATGATGTACAAGGTGGGAACAATGGTGGAAATTATAAACCAAATGGAATGTTGATAGGCGTAAAAGATATCATCTTAATGGAAAATCAGTTTTCCAAACATATGATCAACACCATATATATTAACGAACTTCCAGACTCAACAAAGAAGGGAATGATGATGAATTATAAGAGCTCCATCAGTGGAGACCATGGAAAAAAGAATCCTTAATTTCCAACATACAAGAAACGTGGAAGGAGACACCCAAGAAAGTGTCTCAATGGAACAAAGATATGCTTTAAATGTGGGAAAGAAGGATATAATGTGAAGAATTGCAGAGGAAAAGTGAAGATTACTATGAAAGAAAATAAAAAGGTTCCCAAGAATCCATTTACAGTAATTTTCCATAAATTTAGGTGACCTGGACGTTACCCGAGTGAATACCATATTCTATAGGATATTTTCTTGGTCAAGGAAGAAGAAATATGGATATAAATGGTTGGATAAATGTTTAAAAGTATTAGTGCTCCTTATTGATGGGATTTCATTGGAATAATATTCTCATGTATTTATAACCCAGTAGTTTGTCATGTTTAAGTGATATTTTTGGAAGACTTATCTTTTCTCTTGTGGATATTTTTATAAACAACCATTTGGTTTTATATGATCATTGGGTTTGAGGCAATTATAGGTTATTATATTTTGGGATGAAAACATAAGGTATGAGATGAAATTTGTGGTTAAATTATGTAATGGTTATTTTGATGAATCTATCTCATTTTGGTAATGTTTTAAAAAATAGTTTTTGAAAAAGGAAAACACGCAGACCGTGTGACAACCCGTCACGTCGGACAAAGATGTGGGAATCAAAGCCACAACCTGAGTGCGATTGAGATTTATCGGCTACCACTGAACTACGTGAAGTACCTGGTTATTATGACTAATTATTTTTAGTTAAATAATTTTATTGATCAATAATTAGTTGATTTGGGATCACGTGTCTTATCCAATGAATACCCTTATTATAAGAAAATGATTTGGTGATTAAGTGATAAATGTTATTTTGGAAGACTTTCACTTTTTTGGGAACACTATATACCCATGTAAAATAGAATACTATGGTATTTAATTTGTAGAGGAATGGTGGATTTTTATCTATGTTTTTATTCTGGATTTATAGTGATTTGGGTTATTTATTGAAATTATTAACCTATAATATAGATTATGTGATTAGGTAAATTAATATTATGTATTTGAATTTAAGAGTAGTTGATGTCATTTGGAGATACAATTTAATGTGGAAGACTACATAACCAAATTATTCTATGTTTTTGGGTTTCAATATTATTTTGGATAATATTGAAGTATTTTAAGGAATATTGTTTATTGAATGGTATTTATTTAACTTTGGTTTTTTTGGTTTAATTTTAGAAATTATGATTAGATTTTCTTTCTCTAAAATAATATCCTTTTTTGGGATCATCATATCTTGTACTAACCATTTTGGTTAATCAATAATGACAAGGTAAATATATAATTTATCCTTTTTGGATCATGTGATTATATAGAAGTAATTTGTACCTCTTCCGGTGTGAACAAGTCTCCTTGAATACTCATCGTTTAATTTTTTTTGTTAATGGTAGAAATTTATTAAAGAATGAATCTATACTTAAAAAGTAAGTACATCTCTTTATGTACTTAGTCAATCTCATAAATAAATTCCTCATCTTTATGAAATTTAACTTAAAACAAAAAAAAGTTGTCTGTTTACATTTCTTACTGGGAAACTAATGACCATTTTTCCCATCATAGTTTGTGGTTTTCTTGTTACTAACCTTATCCAAATCATGTTTTCAATCCCTCTATATCAGAACCTGACACTTAGTTTATCATCCATGTCCTTGTTTTTCTACATGTAATCCTAGTATGGGTTTTCTTGTGTGACCTTTGTACTTCTCTTTCTATCTTTTAAAGTGACAGTTTTATTGAATTTTTCGGATGTGGGACTTTCCATTATATGCCCATGAACGATTTTCAAAATTGTGAGGACATTATTTATTGAAGGGTGGATGAATGTGTCACACCAAGATTTCATATTATGTAAGTTCCTCTAAGTAATTAATAACATAGACTACACACAACATCGAGTTCAAGCACATCACGACTTTCAAAACTAACCGTTGAAAATAGGTTATGAATAGTATTAACATAATTTTAAACTTTATACAACCCTTCTAATTTTAGAATCCATTTAATGAGTTTCATAGACATAATATAAGTAAAAATTCATTTTATTCTGATAAATGTTGTATTTTTCAGAAAATGAAATTTTACCGCCTTTTAATGGAGAACCATTTTTAAATCCTAAATTTGAAACTTTTATATATTTTATTTGACAAAATAAACATCTTATTTTGGATCGGGACATAAGAATTTAGTTTTAATAATTTTTTGGTGTTTCTATGATAACTTTCATATTTGGGTGAATAGTGAAATGTAATATATTTTAACTGAAAACAACTTTTTTAATCAAAATAATTTATAGTGTTAAAACATATATATGAATGGGTTATATGTATAATTAGATTATAAATTTACCATTTAGTCCAATGTTGATCATTGGATATAATTTCACTTTGAAATTATGCATAAACAAATGTCAATCTTTAAGTAATTATTATTTCATAAAAATATGCTTTGTGGTTCTGAGAACGGGAATTAATTATTATCTAAAAAATCAATTTATATGTTTTTAATTTGGTAAAATATACTTTATTTTTTAATTTATAATATCAAAATTACCTTAGGGTTAATTTTTGGTATATTTCTGAAAACTTTTATTTATTGATGAATAGTGAAAAACACTGAGTTATAGTTTAGAACCAAATTTTGATTTAAATAATTATTTATTTTATTTAAATTTATTTTAAGTAAAAATAGACACATAATACCTATATAAGTTCCATTTAATTCATTGACGTTAGTTTATTAGATTTTTAGATATATAAAAATTGTATTGAACTTTTCACCGTCTTTTACCCACCTCCTAGGATAATTCAAAAATTCACATAAATATTAATTTTACTCCAACTGTGAATGGAATTTTAAAATTCTAAGTGATATGGTTGATATAAAAACATAAAATGTGGATCAATAAGATGAAAGTAATTTTTTTTGTGAATAGTAACTTTTTATTTTTATTTACCACGGTTAAATGTAAATTGGGTAATTAAGGGTAAAAATGATACTATTATTAACCTAACACATGTCCTAATTATATTTGATATGAATAATTCTTCCAAATAACCTTAGAAATAAAATATGAACTTATTTGGTCCACATGGATAATATTAGAGCATTTATTATTATTTAATTCAAAGAAGAGTTAAAAGAGTTAAAATCAATGTTTATTAACTAATTTGTTTTTAATATAGGGTTAAACATAAGATAAATTCGACTATAAATATTCATTAAAAATAGAAAAATAATTCGTATATAATTGTATTTTATTTATGTTTTTTAGACATTAAATGATTTAATTTATGAATGACACAATGATGATGTTGTAATTACTTAATGAATGAAATATTAAAATAAGTGGTACTATAAATATCAATATAAATATAATTTGAGACTTTTTAAAAATTACAATATTTTTATAGGATAATATGAAATATTATGGTTTGATAAATGTCTTTTTTCTTAATTAATAATGCTATTATGAGTTTAAAAAACATACAGAAAAGTGTCAAAATTTACATAAATAAGTTTTTTTTAAAAATATTATATTATTAATTGGTATTTTATTCCTAAAATTCTGTGATTCTTCCAAAAGACATATATAATGATAGGGGTATAATTAAATAAACACTTGGGGTTATCTTATAAGTATATATAAATTTTATTATCCATATAATATAAAAATATAAAGAGACATGGTAAATGTCAAACTATTTAACAAATAGTTAATTATAAAAGATAATGTTAATATAGTAACCCAAACCCGTCTAAAACCTATTGGTTGAGGGTTTTTAGACCCATACCAATCATATACTTTAAATAATCCATTTTTGAGCCTTTAGAAACCGAAATTGATTTTATTATAAAATAATATTTCTAGTTTATTCTAAGGTGCCCCTCACCCCTCTGATAAAAGGGCACTCCCCCTTCCTCCAAATTCACACCATTAATGCCTTTTTTCTCGGCAGAACTCTTCCCAAATACCATATCTAATTTCCTCCATTCATCCTAGAGGCCCTACTTTAGTCATAAATACATCATAATTATCCCTTTTGACCAAATCCAAAGAATGAACCCGTAGAATAGGTAAATATCTCGTTTCCTCTTTCAAGTTCCATTCTTCTTCCACATCATATTTCTCTACTATTTCCATGATAAAATAATAACTCCAGTATCTTCTATATATTGTGATGTTGTTATGAATATTGAACAACCATATTCATTATTCTATCTATATTTTGAATGACATGTCACAATACATGCGTATATACAGCTTACCGTCTCCACGTCGTGGTGTAATTGTTATTCAATAAATTATTATTTGGATGGGTATAATAAGGTTGTTTAATTGATGTAAATAATATATATAACATGATAATGATTCTACATATATGATATACCATGAACTTATGTAATATTTTAATATCAAAATAATTATATTATCGCTCATGCGTACACAGGGATTGCCATCTCCCCAGAAGCGATGGGATTCATTTTCCATCGTATACATTCAAGACTAAATTTCATTTGATGATTACAAATAAAGTGTAGAGACATGATATAATTCTAGATAGGAATAAGATACATCCCATTCATAACAAATATTACTCACATAACAAGAAATATAAAGGGAATCAAATCCATTATCACCCAAAATGATGATAATACTAAGATATTATTAACAAATCAATGTTAAAAGATCATATATGATATCATATTAATGTATATTATTATTGTATAATTTAATAAATATTATTTCACCATTATACAGGGGGTCAACCTACCGTCTATGTAGAGACCCAAAGCTTGACGTACATGGAAATTACATTACTTTTGCGGAATACTTAATACATAACAAAAACAGACACATAAGGACCGTAATAGTTTAGTGCCTTTAGAATCTTGGAACATAATCTTCTAATCTTGGTGAATGATATTCAACATATCCCATAAAGATCTTCCACTTTTTGTTTCTTTACCTAAAACGTTTCTTTTAACTCTGGGGGAAAACAAATCATAAAAACGCTGAGCTCAAATTCTCAGTAAGGGTAAGCATGGATAAAATAAAACATACCCTATACATTTGAACTTAAAAACATGAACGTAATGTTAAAAAAAAAAATCTTGAGCAACAACTTCAAACATGCAAGTGCATAAGGCATATATCATAATGGACCATAAATCATTATGACATAGCATGAGAATAAAACATGTGATTTTGGAATCCATTAAGCACATGTAACGATTTCCATAGCAGTGAAGGCATTGCTGCCAACACCATCTTAGTGGAGAAAGTCCCTTTCTTAATATAGTTCACTCCTCGTTCTAGTCCTGTAATACTGAACCCGATTAACTTACTGTTCCAGCCATTTCTATCTCATGAGATATAAATCATTACCCAATTCATTGGGGGGAGATAAGGTCCCACCCATCTCAAAATGAAATCATTCTTTCATGTGCCACAAAATCATAAATCATACATCAGAGCATAACCCATGTAATAAAATGGGATTATTAAACATCATGTCATCATAAAATAGTCAATAAACATTTGATATTATTTTATCATAAGAAAATTGAAACCATTTAAATCATATAGTCGTTTTACTTGAATCATAATCATATGAATTAATGTCATCTTAGATGGAAAATAGTTTTGACAAAACAATTGAAATGATTTCATGAGAAAAATATCATTTCTTCTTTAAAATCATTTTCTTTTCAAAAAATTCCAAGCATTTTTAAAAGATAAGGGTTTTGTTGAAAATAATCCTGCAATATTTAAGAGGAAGCTTCTTGAAAATGAGGCGTTTTGATACCGTAAAAATCCGTTCACGTTTTATATGTTAACAATAACATTCTCCTCGTACTTTTGTCGGAAAAGTCAAAAAGTACCTTATATGGTAACCAAAGGATAGATTACATTCATACAATGTGGTAAAAAGTAAAAAAAAGGATAAAAATGACTTTAAACATTCATGGAAAAATGGTAAACATTTTATGAAAACATTTTTAGAAAACATGGTCATCGATGATAAACGTAACCCCAGTAAATACTTACGTATAAGCAATCTCGGATAAATATGAGATTGAAAATTTATCTCTTAACTTAGGTCCGACATGCTTCGTAAGTATCCGAACCTCCTGTATAATAATTTAAATAATGTCATTGACTTATTATAGAATCATATTTATTGTTATGATATCATATATGGTTCACTTGTGACTTTATATTACCCGTTCTTTTGTAAATTCCATGTTAAAGAGCGTTTTGGGTAAAATCGTTTCATTTTCAATCTGATTTTTGACTTGTAATTATTCATATGATTACATAGATAATTATTAATTAATTCCAATATATAAAACATGATTTATATATAATATATATTCATAATATACATATATATAATAGATTGATAAATGGAATGAAATACACCGTTCATGGAGACAGTAGGCCGTACGTACGCATGAACGTTGTTTTCGTTTTCTCATTGAATTGAATGGAATTAATTGGATGAAATACATATATATATATACATATATCCATTATCATTATTATGTCATATATTTTATTATTACTTATTATGTACACTTTATAATCATTTATGAATGGTTAATCATTGAGAATAAATCTCATCACATCATGGAGACGGTATTTTGTACATACGCACGAGTGATGATATCATTCCCATGATTGTGGAATTTTATTGGAGTGTATTTATACTATTACAGAGTCAATAATAATTTACAATAATCATATATTGTTATTTATTTTCACCATTATACCCATCCATGTAAGGTGGTGGTGGAAAATAGATTAGACCACGGCGTGGAGACGGTATTCCGTTAGTACGCACGCGCGGTGATTTCATTTTCTATAGGATGAATAGATGGTGAAATAGGGTTGTTTAATACTTATAGTAACATACCATTATATGAGTGATACTTATTTTATTACTTCATAATGAAACAACTAAAGGAGAAGAAGTGGAAGAAGAAATAATGTTGAAAGAATTGGTGACGGACATTACCTCTTCTTTGAAGCGCCTCTTTGAGACCTCCTCTTAGGGAACTAAAATTGGTTTTTGAAGAAGAAAAGAACCTCTAGGTTGTTTCTATGGAAGTGGAGATGAGAATTTTGCAGGGTTTGGCCGAGCATGAAGGCTCAAAGTGGTGTGAGGAAGAGAGGGAGGAGGTTCCCTTTTATAAGGGAGGAGAGGGGCACCTTTGGAAAAACTAAAAATATTATTTTATTATAAAGCCATATTCGGTTTTAAATAGCTCCAAATTGATTTATTTATAAGATAAGGTGGTTATGGGTCCAAATCCTCTAATCCAATAGAATTTGGACAATTTTAGTTTACTATTTTAACCTTATAATTTAGATTTAACTTTATGTTAGATAATTTTACTTTTACCGTGTATTTTTGTGTTCTTACAGTATAATGTTAATAAACATACTATAAAAAGACAAAATAACCCCAAGTTGTTTATTATTAATATATATATCCTTATATAAGTCATTTGGTCGATCCTTTGATTTTTAGGAATATTATAACAATTAATAATATAATATTTGTTTTAAAAACTATTTTATGTCAATTTTGACACTATTTGGTAATTCATTTTTGTTTAAATCATAACAGAATGATTAGTTCGAAAAAAATTAATTAAATCAATAATAAGATGTCCTATTAACATATAAAATTATTTTATCTAATAAATAGTCTCAAATTACATTTATTTGGCTATTTTTAACATCAATTATGTCAATATTTCATTAATAAGATAATTACTGCATCATCATTGTATCATAAATAAATTAAATTATTTAAAGTATAAAAATTACAAATAAAATATAATTATGTAGGAAATATTTCTATCTTTTTAATGAATATTTATAGTCTAATTTATCATTTGTATAACCCTATATAAAAAATGATTTACTTATTAAACATTGATTTTAACTATTTTAACCGTTCTTTAAATAAATTAATATTAAAAGTCCTAATCTAATCCAAGTGGGACTAAATGGTCATATTTTATTCCTAAGGTTGTTTTTGGTCGAATTACACTTATACAATAGAATTATTACATGTGTTAGGATAATAATAATATCATTTTTACCATTAATTACCCTATTTACTTTTAACCGTGGTAAAAAAAAGTAAATAGTAACTATTCACTGAAAATTATTTAATCTCATTGAACCACATTTTAGTCCTTGATATTAACTGTGTCTCTCAGATTTTCGAATTTCCACTCAAAGATGCGGTAAAATTATGTTTTATGAAAAATTCAGTTTTATTAACTACCACATAGTGGTTTCACTATTCATCCAAAAAATGAAAGTTTCTAGAAAAATACCAAAAATTAGGCCTAAGATATATTTGATATTATGAATTAATTTTTTTTTCTATTTTACCAAATTCAAAACATATATGTTACATTAAATAATTTAAAAATTAATTCCCTTCATCAAAACAAGTATCGTGTTTTTAAGAGATAATAACTATCAAAAGATTGACACTTGTTTATGTCTGCTTTAAATGTGAAATTACATCCAATGACCAACATCATATTAAATTGTAAAAATATATTCTAAATATACTTTAAAACCACTCAAATTAATAATTTATCACTATTAATTATTTCGATTAAAAAAGTTGTTTTTAATTTAAATTTAGTAATTTTCACTATTCATCAGAATATGAAAGTTATCCAAAAAGTACCAAAATTTCACCCTAAGCAAATTTCGATATTCCGAATCCAAAAATGAAGTCTATTTTAAACGATAAAATTTATAAAATTTCAAAATGTGGGTATTACTATTCGTAACGGCTAGTTCATAATAATATTATAATAATATCTCGTTTAGTGAAACTCGGTATTGCGTACTACACACGCAATCGAGGAAGGTCACGATTGTGTGTAATGAAAGGAAAGTCCGGGATGCATGTTTTTCAATCTCCTATTGGTGTACCGTAAAACACAAGACTTTAATTAAAAAGAATACTTTTCAAAAAATCTCGGGGTGTTACATTCTACCCCCTTAAAATGAATTTCTCCCTCGAAATTCGTCGGGGTAATAAATTGTTTACTACTCGAATGTTTCTTTATTAGAAAGCCACATCATAAAAAGGAATACCAATACTTGGATTTAAAAATTAATGTCTGAAATGTAACGGTTACCCAAATTAACTCATTACTGGGTTTCCATGTAGGAGAACATAGGTGAAAATATGGATATGGAAGAAAAATCTAACCATCACGTTCTGATGGAGAGTGGTAGAGAACATGGCTATGAAAAAGCCATCAATCACAAATCCATAAATTTGTGATGATCTAAGGTACCATCTGATTCATCGGATATAATAGCACTAGGACAACATTTTTGGTTTTCAAGATCATTTCCCTAAAGTTCATGAAATTTGAATTAGAAGAAATAATTTCGTGATTTTGGAACAGTCTCACTGTTGGTCGTTCTTTGGACAATTTCCACTTCATCTCTAAAATAAATGAAGTTGAATTTTTCATTCGTGATGTGTTAGAAGATCATGTGATAAAATGATGGGTCATTCCATGTGTCTCATACAAAATGTTAGAAAAGTTATCAAAAAATACATAAGTCCATCTATATTGAGATTAATCATATATGGTTCCTAAAATGTACGTATACATCATATATCATACTTCTTAATATAATAAAACTAGTTTCTACTAAATAGGGACTTCCTGTGGGCTAGTGGTATGCGATAAAGGCCAGTCACACTTCGGTTGTGGGTTCGATTCCCACAGCCTTGTCCGACGCGATGGGTTGTCGCCCATCCTGCAGGTTGTCCTTTTTCTAAAACTACATTACTATAACATCCCATAACTAATATCTAAAAAACTTTTATCCTCAAACTATACTAACTTATATCCAACATAATCCATTCCAATCTTTTGGCTTATCCAAAATATAGCTGTCCAATCTCATATTATAGTGAAAATGATTACCAAAGAGTTCATACAACTAGCATGTTAATACCATC